>CM028378.1:46044666-46570257 GCA_013146195.2 Codonopsis lanceolata | reverse complement strand
AAAGGCTTGCGGAAGGGAAGTATTATTGTTCTTGATGGGTATTCGGGTATTTTCAAATACCAATTGCGGAAGACCAGGAGAAAACTACTTTACTGCCCGCCCGGCACCTTTGCTATCGGAGGATGCCCTTTGGTTTATCAATATGCGCGACTTTTCAAAGGTGTATGATGAGCATCTTCTCATTTTGTGGAAAATTTTATGGAGGTTTTCATGGATGACTTCAGCATCCGTGGTGACTCGTTCGACCAATGTCTTGCTCACCTTGCTTTAGTTCTTGACCGATGTGTTGAAATGAATTTGGTGTTAAATTTTGAAAAATGTCATTTCATGGTTGAGCAAGGCATTGTGTTGGGACATGTGGTTCGAAAAGAGGGTATTGAAGTGGACAAAGCAAAAATTGATGTTATTTCCACTTCGCACCCTACAAATGCGTGAAGTGCGGTCGTTCCTTGGTCATGCGGGGTTACTGCGGTCGCTTCATTAAAGATTTTTCGAAATTGCATCACCTCTATGCACCTTGTTGCAAAAAGAGGTGGATTTCACATTTGATGATAATTGCAAGAAAGCATTTGATGAGTTGAAGGATCGGTTGACTTCTACTCCTATTATTCAAGCCCCCGATTGGTCTCTCCCTTTTGAGATCATGTGTGATGCAGTGATTATGCTTTGGGGCGGTTTTGGGTCAAAAGTGGATCGTGCTTCTCATGTGATTTATTATGCGTCTATGACTTTGAATGAGGCACAAAGAAACTATTCCATTTGAGAAAAAAGAGATGTTAGCGGTGGTTTTGCATTAGAAAAATTTAGGTCCTATTTGCTTGGGACCAAAATCATTGTGTACACCGATCATGCTCAACTTTAGGTATTTGATGTTCTAAGAAAGAGGCAAAAGCGAGACTCATTGGTGGATCCTTCGTTGAATGAGTTTAACATAGAAGTCAAGGATAAGAAAGGGGCCGAAAATGTAGTGGCCGACCACTTGAGTCGTTTGGTGAGAAAGGATGACAAGCCTTATGTGCCCCTATTAGGGGCAAGTTTCGACTTTACGGGCCGATTAAGTGTTCCTTGGTATGCGGATTTGGTAAACTTTTTGGTCTCTAATAAAATTCCCCAAGTTTTTCTAAATCAAAGAGAGACAAAATCCGCGAGTGAGGCTAAGTACTATGTGTGGGACGAACCAAACTTGTGGAAGCATTACGTGACCAAGTCATTCGTAGGTGTGTCCCGAAATGAGATGGCTTCTATCCTAAAGTTACGTCAGAGTATGTATGTGGTGGTCACTTTGGTGCCAAAAACACCGCTAGGAAAGTGTTAGGCTGGCTGCTTTTTGGCCAAAATTGTTTATGGATGCCGCGCCTTTTGTAAGTCTTATGACCGGTGTCAACGTGTTGGAAATATAGGGCACAGCATGAGATGCCACAAAACATCGTAATTAATTGCGAGGTTTTTGATGTTTGGGGAATTGACTTTATGGTCCGTTTCCTATTTCTTTTGGTTTTGTGTACATCTTACTTGCGGTGGACTACGTTCCAAATGGGTCGAAGCGATCCACTACGCAGGATGATTAAGGTAGTGGTGAGTTTCCTCAAGAGCAATGTTGTGTCTAGATTTGGGATGCCTAGGGCCTTGATCGGTGATGGGGGGACTCATTTGCAATAGGATGGTGGAGGCCTTGGTCAAAAATAACATCACTCATAAGGTCTCTACCGCCTATCATCCCCAAACCAATGGCCAAGCGGGGTTTCCAAGGAAATCAAGTCCATCCTCGAAAAGAGTAAACCCGAATAGGAAAGATTGGAGTCTTAGGTTAGAGGATGCTTTGTGGGCTTATCGTGCGACATCAAGCACACCTATTGGTATGTCCCATATCGATTGGTGTTTGGGAAGCCATGTCACTTGCCCGTAGAATTAGAAACAAAGCCTTTTGGGCAATCAAAAAGTTCAATATGAACTTAGACGGGTCAGTGAGGAAAGAAAATTACAATTGAATGAACTAGATGAAATCAGGAGAGGAGGCTTATGAAAATAATTTGTCTTATAAGGAGCGAGCAAAAGCGTGGCACGATAAAAAATGATTTTAAGGAAAGAATTTAAAGTTGGTCAAAAAGTCCTCCTATTTGACTCCCGCTTGCGCTTGTTTCCCGGTAAATTGAGGTCCCGGTGGACCGGTCCCTATTTGGTGAGGGAGGTATTCCCGCATGGTGCGGTCTTGATCTCAAGTCTCAGGAGACCAAGAGTTTAAGGTAAATGGGCAAAAGATTAAAGCCCTATTTTGATGGTGGAGATGTTAATGTGGAGGATGTGGAGATGATGGATCTACGATCCTAATTATGATTGATTCATATGCTTTGTCGGGCTTTTAGGCATTTGGTCTAAGCTAAAGACGGTAAGAGAACTGCAGGGAGGCAACCAGGAATTTCGTTATTTTTTATCTTTGTTTTATTTCTTTTTGCTCATTTATTTATTTATTTTTATTTTTTGGAATTGGTGCTACTAAGGTATTTTTGTGTATGGTGTTGTGCAGGAAAAAGCAAGGAGGAAGGAGCAAATGTGCCAGAAAACCAGGCGGCCGCCCTAATAGTAGCCAGGCGCCCGCCTCAATATCAGTGTGGGAGGCCAAATGTGCCAGGGTTGAGGCGCCCGCCTAATATCGCCCGCCAATTGGAGGTAAATCCAAGCCAAGCTCAAACATTTGACGGCCTCGATCCATGCCATGCGGCCGCCTCAAGTTGCTTAAAAACGGCACCTACCGCATTTGAGGCGCACGCCCTATCCTCTTCATGCGCCCGCCTCAAGTTGTCCAAAAACAACCCAAGTTATAGCATTAGAGGTGCACGCCTCGATACATACCATGCGGCCGCCTCAAGTTGTTCAAATAAAATCACGCATGGCCACAGTGCTTGATGCGGACGCCTCGATGTCGAACTCTGGTTTGGATGTCCGACCCATGAAAGAAACTACACGGGTTAAACCAAGTTCGGGTCGGACTGGTTGTTGATGTGGGTCAAGTATTTAAGGAAATTAGGGGTCGGATACCCTCATACCCAAAACAAGCACTTCTCCTATTCTCTCCCCTCTCTTTCTCTCTCAAAAAACGGCAAGCTTCCATTGATTCCGACGAATCCTTCCCTCTCACCACTATTTCTCACAAAACCCCCTCTCAAAAGTTATCCCCCCTCCTAAGCTTTAAGATTCACCGATCATTCTTCATATCAGGCGATTTCATCTTTAACCCTTGAGTTTTCGGCGAGATTTTGAAGTTCCGTGAGATTTTGCAGATTAAGAGGTTCGAACTTTCCGATATATTTTCCAGATTTTTTTTCATCAAGGTTAGGAATCTCTCTACCCATTCCTTGTAGTTTCTATTTGTGTGGCAAGGTTGAGTATTGTGGTTGCATTATCTCGTTGCTTGAATTGAACATGGGAAACACAAAAGACCAGTCGAAAAAAGGAGGAAGAAAATCCAATGAATCCCGGAAAAAACAAAGACATGATGAGAGTACGTCTAGTGCCCCCTCCGGAACCCTTCTCCGTAGTGAGGATCCCATGACTCCTCCCAAGGTTCAATTATTACTTGTCCCAAAATTATTTCTACTTTCATTCGAATAGGGCCATAATTGCTGAAAGAAAGTTTAACATAGGATCCTTTGGCCTTACTGAGAAATTTGGGTTTAGAAGTTGGCAACGTTTTTGTGATGAGCCAATGGAGAAAGGGAAACAGATTTGGTGGTTAAAGAATTTTACTCGAACATGAATCAAATTCCCCCGGTGCCAGGACATTCCTATGTGAGGGAGAAGACGATAAGATTCCGGAGTGAGGACATCAATAGGTTCTACGGACTTCCTAGGGTGACTCGAGAGGATTGTGAGTATGTGCAAGCTATGCATGGAGATTGGCGGGTATATTTTGCGGATGTGGTGAGGACATTGGAGGGCAACCAACTTCAATGGACCAACAGACCGGATGGTTCGCCCAAGTTTGTACTCGAGACTCAGTTTAATCTGGTGGCAAAGGGGGTTAATAAATTTGTGTGTTCGAGGTTGCTCCCGACATCGCAGCATGTGAAGGTTCCGTGGAATCATGCGGTACTCATTCATCTGATTATTAACGGTGGTTTTATTTCTGTGGGGCATATTATTTCAGAACATATGCAAGATGTGGGCGCAAGTAAACGGAATGGGTTTCCGTACCCATCACTGATTACGGGTTTGGTCAAGGCTGCGGGTGTTAGGTGGAATTTTGGGGGCAACAGAGAGTGAAGATCATTAGGCCCATCTCTTGAGATTCCCTTGAAAGCAATAAGAGAGAAGTACGAGGGATGAATGTTCGAATTGTCGAGGAGCAGATTGCGGATGAGGCTGAGTTTGAAGAGGAGGAGGATGACGATGAAGATGATGACTATGTGGAGGAGGCTGAGAATGTTGATTCTGGGGCTGCGAGTCTGGGTGATAGTGGCCTGAATCGTTTGATTACTCACATGGATAGGCAGTTTGCTATCTCTATGGATTGCCAGGAGCAGATTCATGATTATTTGGTGCGCATGGCACCACAGCATGATGATGGGAGATGGCAGAGTTGGCCATTCCGAAGCGATTCAGTCGGCGGGGTCCATGGGACTATCAGTTCAGGCTGCCTCAGTAGTTCCGAGAGGTACCCTTACCCCTGTCTCACTTATATTTTACTTCTGGATGCATATGGGACTATGCATGATTTAGTGAGGGGTGGGGTGCATGTGCATGTGCTTGTTGGTTGTTGTATTTGTTTAATTTCTTTTAAAAAAAATTTGAAAAGAAAAGAGAGGCTAAGTGAAAACCCGAGAGGGCGCTTAGGCAAAAGGAGAGGATGTGAAAAAAAAAAGAAAAAAAATGAAAAAGATGAAAAGAAAAGAGAGGCTAAGTGAAAACCCGAGAGGGCGCTTAGGCAAAAGGAGAGTGTGTGAAAAAAAAAAAAGGAAAATGAAAAAAAAATGAGAGTCTAGGTGAAAACCGGAAACGGCACCTAGGAAAAAGGTGAGTGAGTGAATTTCTTTCTATCTTTGATATCACCAGAGTTGAAGACATAAGGGAGGATTGGAGTGTCGGGTAGGTTTATTTATTTTTGGCGTAGGAGGTTTGGTTTAGAGGCGTTAGGATAGTAAATCCTCGGTTTTTCTTTTTGGTGTTATAAGGGGGTGTTGGTGTAATTCACGAGGTAAGTCTTTGCTTGGGCATAGACTTTATTTTTGAGGGAGTAGTAGTGCGAGAATAGCGTGGGGGAAACTTAGGACATATTTAGTTCCCCCTAGCTTTTTGTTGTGTGGGCCTTAGCTTGGATGTCCCGTTTTTGCATATGTGGAGTTGGGGTCGAGCTAAGGCCATTGGTATCATTGCTATTGTTGGAGTGATAAGGAGCGGAGTTCCATTCTCCGAGTTCGTTGTTTGATTGGGTTGAGTTTGTTGACTGTTGTTTTGGAGGTTTAGAGGAGATTAGGGGTCATTTTCCTCCCATGCTACGCTGTTTAGACCGGTGCTTAGAGTGGGGATAGGATATTACTCAGGGACGAGTAATGGTCTAAGCGTGGGGGAATTTGATGTGGTGGATTTCATTATATGTAATTCCCTAATTTTCTAGACATTTTATCATGATTTTAATGTAATTTAGTTTAGTTTGATGTAATTTTGAGTAGTTTATGATTTGGTAAGTTTTTGGGTAACTTTTGTAATTTCGAGACATATTTTGAGTATTTTGTGATGTCCCTGCAAAAGTTTATTAATGAGGAAGGATAAAATTGCTAGTATCGAAGTGCGGGGACCAAACCTAAAAGCTGAAAGTTCAAGGATCGGATTTCAAAAGCAGCGAGTTCGAGAATCAAAAAGAGAAAAGTTGGAGGTTCGAGGGACCAAAGTGAAAGATAAGAATTTGGTAACTAGTTATTTTTGGTAATAGATGGTAGGAGTATTTGGATATCTTTTAGTAAATATTCTCTTTCCTTTTCCTTTGGAGATTTTCCTTTTAGTTTAGAATTAGGTTTGGGAACAAGTATATATACTTGTTTCAACTTGATTAGGATCTTCTTCTTCTCCTACAATTTTCTCTAGAGATTTTATATGTTTTCATGGAAGCTTAATTACGTTGCTTTGGATTTGAATCCCGAACCGTTTGTTTAATTCAATTGAGGTATTAATTTCTTTACTTCTGAATCTCTATTCATAGTTTTACTTGTTTTGAATTGCTAGATTGATTTTTAGGGTTTTGAGATTTGATCACCCTCTTTTCCCTTGCAATTGATTTAATGCTAGTTTAATCTTAAGTCTGTGTCAGATTATGATTTTACACAAGTAGCATCTTTGAAATTTATGCATGTGTCATGGTAAATTGAAAAGAGGATAAAACTAGATTTTGTTCTATTTGCAAAAGAATAGAGAATTCCTTGATCTTAATTTCTTATAATTTTATCAATCGTTATTGTGAACCTAGACTGTGTCAGTTAGGTTTAGGTAATGATTAGGGAAATAAGTGAGTGTGTCACTGCTTATAACCATTAATAAGGAAGAAATATGGATTGAAATACATCTCGGATCAAGTGAATAGGGAGGAAGAGATAGAAATTATGCCGATGATATTGGATTGATAAACGGGGACGGAGACAAATCTGAAGTGCTAGTCTTTAATTGTTTACAACTTAGTTTTAATTCCTGTCCTAGGTAGTTAATAATTCATAAATCAAACCCCCAATCTTGTCAAGTGACAATTGTGCAACCAAATAACCGTTCTTCAGTGGATCGACCCTGGACTTGTCCTAGCTGCAGTTCTGTAGCCGAGTCTTGTCTTGGTAATTAATTTGTAGGCGTGCGACTTTAGCCTGTCACCAGAGTAACCTTTGGTTTGTTCCGAGGATGCTTCGTTCGGTCAGAAGAGTAATGATCAGCCATGGTTGGTCCTTATGCTCGAGGGGATTCTGAGAGATGGGCCCCACCTATGCCTAGCTGGGAGCCACGTGCTCGCTCCACGTAGGAGGACCCAGGTCGGGTCCCTTTAGACTCTTAGACATAAAGATCCCAAAATCCAAAGGTAAGTAATATTAAAACGTGTTTACAAAAGTGGCAACTGAACGTATAAATAGAAGAAATACTGAAAATTTGTCCTGTCAATGAGCACCGAGGTGTAGGACGAAATGCCTACTCACGGCTTCCCGTGCATCAAAGACATATATTGTAGTTAGCATGCATTGGGAACATAAATTTGATTAATTAATTACACAACTGTCAAGATTTATTGAAAATGTGCAAATATGCATATCTTGTAGAAAATACCAAGTTTCTATGTAGTAGTATTTAATAGGAGTAGTCACCCATATGAAAATTTGTAAATACAAATCTATTTTGGTGCATACTTAATTTACTGATTAATTAAAATAAGCAAATAACACTGGAATAAGAACAAATGTGCTATAAAAAACATTTTCATTTAATACATGTGATTACAAAATAAAATATAACCACAATTAATTATAAAAAATGTGCTATGGAAATCTTCATATATGACTTGTCTGTATATGAAACTTTTGTGTCTCTTTCATCATATCCAAAATTATAATATCAAATCAAAATTTAATTTTACAAATAACCACAATTAATTATAACTTATTGGTAAATCGTAGAAATATATACGATTAAATCATAGTAGTTGATACCAACCACAAACTTTAAATATTTAATAAATCTATATGTTATAAAGAGAAGAATATACATCTGAATTACTATTTATACTATTTAAGATCCTAAATTTTAATAACAAAAAATATTAATTATTAAACTCTATAAAATTATGAACGATAAAATGACTTAAACAATTCATAAAATATTGGATTAAATGATATCAATTATATCTGATGTGGCAAAATCACAGCTTAGGCCGTCCGTACGATGGGTAGGATATCTGGGCTTAGAATCACATTCCTTGAGCCTGCTAAGATCACAAGAAAACCTGAGTGGAAGTGCAAGGCAGGGCCTCGCGAAACCCCTCTGGCGTGAGAGTAAGTCTCGTGTGTAAGCTTGAAAGCAAATTGACAGAGTGTCGAGGCTCAAGAAAGTGTGTGTACCTTGTTAAGGATTATGGAGAGGTATTTATAGGCCCCCAAGGTGGTTGAATCCGTCTAGGATTCAATTTCCATAGTTACCAAATCAATCAAAAAGAGAATCCCTTGATTTTAGGCATGATAGGCGGCTGACCGCGTAGATGTAGGAGCAGATAAGGCAAGTATCCTGCTCAAGTATGGAAACCTTTAACTTGTCTTGGAGAGCAAGCCTCTGGTACTTCCTACTTGTTATGTACCCGGGCGAGCAGGGCTCTGCCCGGCTATTCCATATGCCTTGTTTCGGAACTTGTTGTAGATCCAAGGGACGGCCCCTGGCCGGGCAGGCAGGGCCAATGCTCGGCCGGGTTTGGACGGGATAAATCTGGTTCCTTTACTCGATACGAATGTGGTGTCCGGGTATGGCCTGGTCGACAGGCGAAGGCTATGCCGCCGGGTTTGGGCGGGAGTTACCTTTCATTGTTTGATACCTCCATTACTTTGCTCGCTAGGCCTGTGGGTCCCATATGCATTGTGCTCGTGATCGACACGTGAGGATAGCTCGTGCCTTGCTCGTGACCGGGTTTGGGTCGGGCATATCAGTGGCCCCTAGCTCCTTGTCTGGCGAGCATTCATGCTTGGAGCGAGGAGCGTTTAGATTGGATACTGCACACTTGTGAATTTTCGAAGTCAATAAGCTGGGCCAGAGTATCTTGGTGGAAGGTTACGGAACTTTAGGCGCGGATAGGCTGGGCGAATTGAGGAAGCTTGTTGCTGAAGACGTACCAGGCGAGTAGAGTTTAAGGCGCGTGAGCCGTCATAATTTGTGGTGACTTGACGGGGCACGAAGCACGAAGCGACGCATTAAATGCGTTGTGATGATGGGCCGTGAATTCCCATGCGCCGTTTCGCGCTCCGCCCCCTTCTTTCCCCCCAAAACCATTCAGAACCCGGCCTATAAAAGGCAAACCTCTCTCCCCTTTCTTTTCTTTACTGCCTTCGAGTTTCAGAGAGAGAATTTTGAGTTTCCTTGGTGAGCTCTTGCTGCTGTTGCCTTGTTCATTCCCAGGTTCCGACGAATCCATTCACATGTTTCCAGCACTCCTTCCGTCTCGGCGTTTGCAGTCTTCGCATCGGCTCAGTTTTTCTTCCTTGATTGCTCAATGAAGACGCATCGTTCCAGAAATAACAGTAAGCTATTGACCTTTCTTCTATTATGTTTTCGACTTTTCTGGTTTTTCTGGGTTTAGGGTTGGTTTTTGGCTTTCTCCCCTTCATCTTCATCCGTCTCTGTTAGGGTTTAAGAGGGTTAGACCGCCCTTAGGTAGAGATCGAGGAATAGATCATGTGGTCTTGCTCGCTAGGCAGGCCTGGTCCCTTTGGTTGCCCTAGACTTAGGGTTTTTCTTCCCTCTTTTCTTTGCTAGTTACCCGGGCAGAATACTGATAGCCATCTTCCTCGATCTCTTTGTAGTTGTCTGATATCTCCGAAAATGACCGCGAGGCCTTTAGCTACGGCGGGAAGAACGACTCCCTAAGCAGCGAGAAGTCCCCTTCCATTGGCAATAAGTGCGATGAGGGAGCCAGATCCGTGGTCGGGCCAACGGTTCAAAGGCGTGTCACTGCCCCAATAGTCGACTTAACTGATTCCTCCAGCGAGGAGGACTCCGGCGAAGAGAGTGTGACTGGGGGCTTTGCTGTCAGGCAGGGCCTCGACCAGCAAGCAACCAACGTTGATACTACGGCCGGACAAGTGAGGGCCGAGCAAGGAGAAGTGACCGGAGAGGCTTTTGATGCCGAGGAGGCAGACGACATGCCACTTGCCCGACGTTTTAAGAAGACGGGCCGCTCTCAAGTGGAAGCCACTCCTGAGGAAGAAATAGATGACCGGGACAATGTTCCCCTTGCTCGCTGCTACAAAATGGTTGGAGGCTCTCAAGTGGAGGTCGCACTTGAGGAGGTTGTTGAGGAAGGAGAGGAGGAAGAGCCCGAGTGGTATGTTAACGCGGATGAGAGCCGGTATGCCGCTCACTGGGCCACGCTCGATACAGCGGACAAGGTGACCACGTGGCTTACGTCCCTCGACATCGATTCTGCTTATTACCGGGCGAGTAAGATGGACGTGCCCGCGAATGTTAAGCTTTCCCGTGAGCAGGGAAACGAGCTTCTGTTTTTTACTGATTTCTTTCGGGTCGGTTCACGCCTTCCACTGGAGCCCTTCCTGGTCGACTTCCTACACGAGAC
This sequence comes from Codonopsis lanceolata, assembly GCA_013146195.2. NCBI lineage: Eukaryota > Viridiplantae > Streptophyta > Magnoliopsida > Asterales > Campanulaceae > Codonopsis > Codonopsis lanceolata. The sequence goes on along the minus strand of CM028378.1, from coordinate 46,559,960 downwards.
CAAGGTCGTCCCTTGCGACCTGATGTTGAACACTGTTTGTGCCATTACGGCCTTTACTGTAGCGAGCCGACTGCTAGGATTTGAGCCGAACATGTATTTGCTTCGGAAGCTGTTTATCTTTGCCCTGAGCACAGGCGGGAGGATTGGAGTGTGGCCAACTCCAATTTTTTGAGGTTGTTGTCCGAGGTTCCTGGGAAGGTAGAATCTTGGGACAGGAGGGTCCTGTTTATAGAATCCCGAGTGAGCTGGTCGTTCGCGCCTACAGCGACCAGTGAGATCAAGATCCCTCAAAGCCTCCAAACAAGACTTCAGCTCGGGGGAGATTGCCCGGTTGAAGGCATTGAAGGATGCTGTGGGCGTGATTGAAGAAAATGAAAAACGCGTCGGCCAGCAATTCCTGCTCGACTGGAAAGAGCTGGTTTGCAACCCGCGTTATTTGTGCTTAGCTGGGGTAATGCGGGCATAGATCCCTGATGTGGAGCCCCTTCTAGTCCATGTGCCCGAGAGCCCTCATCCGTACTGGGATGACTGCCATGGAAAAATGTTTAAGCGCGAATGCGTCAAGTGCCAACGGCTGGGCCCGGGCGAAGATTGTCGGCCAGCCTATGTAGATCGGGATGGTTGTCTTTAAATGCACTTTTGTTTCTATTTTGGTTATCTCTTGCTCGTAGCAGTAGTACTGACTCTATTTTACTTTTTCTCGTTTCAGGGATGAAGAATATGGTCGTGCTGAAGATGAGGAAGCTGCAAGCCAACCAACGGGCAGCCGACCTGAAGGCAAATGAGCTGGTGGCCTTGCCTAAGGTGCCCTTCGGTCCTCCTGCTAAAAAAGCACCGGGCTTGGGCAAGGTCACAAGTCCAGTCAAGAAGGCGTCGGTGCCGAAGGTCATCATCCCTCCCCGCAAAGAGACCACGCCAAAAGAGGCCGTGGTGACCATTGTTGACGATGCGGGGCAGTCAGGTGCCAACATCTCCGTGGTGCCCCCCGTCAAGGATGCCAAGGGTAAGGGGAAAAGGAAGAAGGGCCTCTCTCCTCCTCCTGCTCGGGATGTCATTTAGAGGCTCGAGCCACGATCCGTCCTTCACGCCCCCACTCGGGGCCAGAGACTCTGACTTGGAGGCGGATTCAAGATGACTTCCACTACCAGCGCTGCTTGAGCGTTGGTGAAAGAAATTTCCGGGGATGCTCCATTACTGGGGGCATCAATCTTTATGCTCGCGGGAGCCCGGGTGGCCTGGTAGGTAAAGGCGTCATAGAGAGGGCGCTGCATGATGATCTTGCCAGTGACCGTGACACCGCTGGCCACGTCCTGGTCGGAAACGTGGGGCTCTGCTTGAGCGAGGTAAAGTACTTGACTGAAGTTTGCCTCTCTTTTCTTTCTTATCTCACATTACGATTATAAATGTACGCTCGCGATTGCTTCCACTTGTACCAACCTCTACGATCGGTACAACGAGAAGAAGCTTCATAAAAAGCAGAAGGTTGACCGACCATAAGGCTCGGGAGTGCAGGTGAAGGAGAAGGTCGGCGGTGGCTCGTCTGACTCGAAGCTAACACCTTGAGGCGGCCAAAAGAAGGAGGTGAAATGCTTTAGCGCAATTTAAAATTTGGTCGTAGAAACGACACTCTGTCTCTTGAAAAAAAGATTTGGTTGGCAGGTTGAAGAAGAACCAAGCCAGTTTGGAGAGGGGAAGACCGCTCGGCGCGGTTACTAGCGAGAGGAGCTCCTGCGGGGTGGAGGGATTCCACTAAGGATGCGGTGTCAAAGATGGCAAGCGGATAGAGGAGCTGCTCCGAAAATTGAAGGATGCCGAGGAAGCCGCTGTGGAGAACTATAAGAATTCCACGACCTTCGAGGATGATTTCAAGAGCACTGCTGCCTTTGATGAAGCTATAAATGATGCCATCGTGCCCTACTTTGCACATGGCGCCTAACCACATCATTCGACGACTTGGCCGCGGGGTGGTTGATATGAATACCATGGCGAGTGGGGGCGTATCCGGCGTCTACTCGACGCCCGCCGGTTCATCACTTGGTCCCCTACAGGAAGAGGCTGGATGCTTTGGCAAAGGCCGATAAGGATGTTGGCCGCCTTGGGTCCCCCTACTCCTCGGCAGTGTGCACTTTGATCGATGCCTTGGAGGGTGAGAAAGCTGCTCAGATGATAGCAGAGGAGGAAGCTAAAAAGGCTAAGCAAAGCTACGAATTCCGACTACGACCGATTCAGGGCTTGGCTCAAGCTCCTCCACCTCCTCCAGAGCAGACTCCCCCACTTCTTCAAGAGCCAACACCTCCACTCCTTCAAGAGCCGGCACTCGACCAACCTTAGTCTAGGTTTTGTTTATTTTTACTCGGCCTACGCGCCACAATTTTTGATCTCTCCTTGTAACTTCAGATTTATTATTCATGAATGGAATTGTTTTTTGTTTCTTGTGCTTGTATTCTTCTTTCATACTTCAATTTAGCTGCCTTGTTATTTTTTGCTCGATAACTGTTTTCTCACTTGCATATTTTACCTGTCATATGTTAATACAAGCACTGGTGCTCCCCAGAAAACATATCGAGCATAAATAAATAAACGGACTTAACTGAGTATGTGAACTCGTAATTGTTTACTTAAAATAACAAGGCTAGTAAAGTAGGCTTATTATTTAAGTTGAGAGGTTACCCGAACAGATACCGGATATGAGTGCTTGGTTCTGGCCAAGGTTCTGAATGGGCCGGGCCCCTATCGCCTTGGGCGAGCTTCCAGAAGACTGCCAAGCGGGCAAGGCCTAACTCTTAGTGGCGACCAACAACCTGGCACGACCTTTGTTCGATGTGGGTACCTCGAAGCAATTGCTAGTATGTCCTCTGGGCGTGGAAATATACGGCTAAAAATGTTGCTCGGTCACTATAGGAATCCGAGGTAGTTAGCCGCTATCTTGTAGGCATGGCCTCTATCGCCCTGGGCGAGCATCCTAGTATGTGAACCTGGGCATGGCCGCATCTCACCCACAGAGAGGATAAGTTCACTGATACTAGGGGGTTTGAGGATTGTTGGCCGGGCATGGCCCTATCAGTTCGATAGGCGAGCAGATTTTGCCAAACAAATCCGAAAAATAGTAGATGATATTTAACTGAATAACTGAAAATTCTGAATGGATATATATGACAAAAACTTGCCTTTTATTGATCAATAATCAGTGATCCTCAACAGGACTGAGGTCTTGCCCGTTTGTGCCTTGACTTAGGGGTAATATTTTTTGAGGTGGTCTGCATGCCAGGGATGTTTCAGGTCTTTCCTTTCTGGAATTTGAAGCGTGTAAGTGCCCTCTCTGATTATACCAGTGACTTGGAATGGACCTTCCCAATTAGGGGACAGTTTTCCCCATTCTGCCCGGTGACCTGTTACCTCAATTTTCCTTAGTACCCAGTCCCCAATAGAGAAGGCTCTACCTCGGACCCTTTTGTCATGATGAGCCTTTGCTCTCTGTTTGTAGTTGACCATCCTGAGTCGTGCATCCAGCCTTCTTTCTTGACGGAGTCTAGGTCATGGCTCGGGCAAGGCGATTATTACGCTTTCGTTGTAGTCTGGCTCACGATAGCTAGGCAGGGTCATCTCTACCGGAATCATAGCTTCAGATCCGTATGTAAGTGCAAACGGAGTTTCCCCAGTTGGTCCTCGAATAATGGTTATGACTGCCCACAGGGCTGATGGTAGCTCTTCTGCCCATTTTCATGCTCATCCTTCTAGGTTTCTTTTGAGAGCATGCGATGCTTGTTTGTTTAGGCCTCGGCTTGGCGTTGCCACGTGGATAAGCTACGGATATTTGCCGATGCTTGACACCCAGCGAGCACATTCTGCGTGAATTTTTCAGAGAATTGGGTGCCATGGTCGGAGATGATTGCTCGAGGGAGCCCGAATCAGCACCATACTTGATTGTGAACAAACTTGATGACATTTGCCTCTGAGATCTTGGCCAGGGGCTTTGCCTCAATCCACTTAGTGAAGTAGTCTATAGTGACCACTGCATACTTGTACTTGCCTTGTACTAGCGGGAATGGGCCGATCAGATCGATTCCCCACATATCGAAGGGCCAGGCCGCAATGACTGGGGTTTGCATTGTGGATGGAAGCCTTGGTATGTCCGCGTATCTCTGGCATTTGTCACATTCGCGAACATACTTCTCAGCATCCCTTCTGAGGGTTATCCAATAATATCTTGCTCGCAGGACCCTCTCTGCCAGAGCTCTTGTGCCCGGATGGCCACCACATTCTCCCTCATGTACCTCATACAAGACGCCTTCAGTTAATTTTGGGGGTACGCAGCGAAGCATAGGTCTGACCTTAGATCGCTTGTACAGGATTCCCCTTACTACTGAGTAACGACAGGCTTGGCTTCGGACTGCTGTGGCTTTGACCTTGTCCGTGGGCAGAACTCCCTGCTCGATGTAGTCTTTGTAATCATCAATTCAGCTTCTGGTCGCTGGCTCAATGTCCATTATGATCGGTCTGTCAACGGCTGGGGTTTCCAGGTGCTCGATCATCATTGAGGGATTTAGTAGTGCCAGGTTTGCCTCGGCGATCTTGGACAAGTAATCTGCTCGCATGTTGTCTGGTCGGTCAATTCTGATGATCTCCCAAAACTTGAAATTCTTCAAGATTTCTTTGACCAGCTCGCAGTATTTGACCAGGGTAGGATGATGCACCATATATTACCCCTAGACTTGGTTCACTACTAGTTGTGAATCCGAGTACACTGTGACCGCTTCTACGCCCATGTCAGCTGCGAGCTCAAGAAACGGGTTGTTTTCCCTTCACCTTGGGGGCCGAAGGAATTGGAGCAGATGTCACCTTGGAGGGATCCTCTAATATGCCCACCAAGGGCATGGACTCAGGGTTTTCGCGAGCCAGATCTCGTTCATGAGAAACCTTCAACTCGGCCTCCCTCCTCTCCACCTCGGCCTTCTTCCGGGCCATAATAGCATCACGAGTCAAACCCATGTCTGCAAATCAAAAAGCTCACATCAGAAACCAAAGGACAAATACACCGAGATAACTAAAAGACAGTAAACAAGACAGAAACAACATAGTATTAACCTGGCGTCGAGCACCCAGACCCGTCTATACCCCTACACTCTGGACATTCTGAGCCAAACACCCATCCTTGATGCATGGCCCAGCCATCTCGGCTCACATATTCAAAATCCAAGTAAGCCCTCTCAACCCCCTCGACGCTGGCAGCAGAGACTCTGAATTTGGACAACATGCCTTCGTCCCCAACTATGGCCTTCCAGTTGTAGGAGCGAACCTGCCCCCTCAGCATTGAACAGTGGGGCCTCAATAGTACTTTTCATAGCCTCATCGGCAGCGCTTAGGCTCTTAGTCTTCAAGAGTCCATGGGGTTTCCCCTCGGGAGCCTCGAAATTCCACCCCCGGCTTGACTCCACCAAAAAGACCTTCTCCGACCACCGATGATCCTTATTGCCAAAACTAGCCAGCAAGGGAAACCCTTGTGCATGCCTCAAAACGGTCAACCGATTCATCGAGATACTGACCTTGTAGTAATAGCAGAAGAGTGAGAGGGTGGGCTCGAACCCCTTCGATCGGGTGCAGATTATAAAGCTGACCAGCGCTCGGGTTAGATTGGGAGTCAGATCCAAAGGGACAGAGCTCGTCTGGGTCAGAATCGAGGGGTAGACGCAGCCCCGACGACTAGAAAAGGCTCGAATAAAAGCCCACATGGCTGCGAAGACTACGCAGCTCGGGAAGACCTAAGCCAGAATTGGGGAGCGAACCCCGGAAAAAGTAAGAGCCATAGACCCGAGACCATTCCTCTACGTCGTACGAACTTATCTTGTTCTCAAAAGGCCTAAGGAAGCGAGGGGCCCTCTCGCCGTCATTACCAGCTCGCCCAGATACAGAAGCCTCAAGCCCGCTCGCCATTCTTCCAAGCTGTCGACGATGCAGAATCCTCTCAATTTGAGGAAAATGTAGAACTCTCTCCCTGGTGAAAAATTGAGTGATCAGACTAAGCGCAATACGGTCTCTGCTCTCGAACACCCTCATACGGGTACTAGGAGGATAACCCGGAGCAGAAAAAACTTCATCACCAAACTTCCAATGCACGCTAACCTTCACTCCAAAGCTCGCGAGGAGGAACCTTGCTTGCCTAGGAGTAACTGCTACACACCTACCCTGACACTGCCTATACATGGGACCTCCACGAAGAGACTTACCAAAAACTGACTCAAGAAACGGGCCCTCGTCATCAGAATCTACAGTGGAGATCAAACATGATGAAGAAGTACCCGAGCTCAGAGGGCCCACAGTTTTTTCTACATAAACAGTGTTGTCTACAACTCTCTCCTTGGCTAAACACACACTCACCTCAACACTTCTCCAGGCTGGGCCACGAGGAATAGACTCGACCTCGTCATCACTTAATTGATCCCCCCTAGACTCGGCTAGAATGGGAGCCTCGGCATCAGGATTAGCCTCGGCCTGAAAAGGAACCTCGGCACAAGGGCTATTCATGCTACAAGGGGAGACCTCGTCACGAGGAGACGCACCAGAAACACCCTCGGCCAAGGCGAAGCCCCAACTACATTACTAGGGAGGGGAAGAAGAGGACTCCTAATCGACAGGGGTATACGAATGACCCTATTCTAGTAGTCTATCAATTCCATGGAGGAACTACTGGAAGAAGAGGACGAAAAAATAGGAAAAGGAAATCTACGAGACACACTTCAAAAAAGAAAGGAAGAAATATCGTACCAAAGAACGAAGCTTGAAAGGACGCCGGAGATATCAACAAACAACGATGACACGTCTGAAAAACCAGAAAGAAGACATAAAATTAACAAAAAGGAGAAAAAAAACCCCAGACAAAAACATGTGCCCCAAAATGAGTAAGAAAGGGGTGATAAAGAAAGTCACTAGAAAAACAAAAGAAAAACAGAGAAAAACAAACCTACGGTACAGACAACAGGAGTCACGGGAAGGATGGCCGGAAATGTCGCCGAAAATCGCCAGAAGAAACAAGGGAAAAGCTGGAGGAATAGCGAGAAAGTGAAAAGTGAAAAGTAAAAAGTTGAAAAAGGTCTTATATCCCCCCCTGAAACGACACCGTTCTCCCTAGATATTTTCTGAATCTGGGAAAAAGAACGGCAATAAAGCTGTTTCGAAATTCGAAAAGCCGCCTAAACAAAATTCGAAAATCCGCCCAAACGAAATTCAAAAAGCCGCCAAAAGCCCACATTTAATGCCGCGTCAGGCACCGAAAAGACACCACCGTGATTGGACGATTACCCCAAAACGTCCTGTTGCCTTCCGCTATCCTCGACCTAGCCTTCGAAGTCAACCTCGGCATGGTAGCTGAAAGGATTAAACCTTGGAAGTTACTTCTCGACCTTATGTCAATAGACATGACCAAAAAGTAGGGGGCCACTGAAAGGATGAAACCTTGGAAACCAACCTTGGCATAGTTACGCAACTCATGCGAGATAATAGGCCGTTAAAACTGGTTCGACAAGGCAGCCGAGCTAACACAAGCTTGCCGGGTAAAACACTGTAGAAACAATTGAGCCGAGGTAAGGAGCAAACGAGATTCGTGGTCCTCAACCCCCTCGGCCTCAGATACAGAGATCCACAGCACTCAGGCCTCTCGGCCTCGCCAAACAGCCGATGATCATCAGGCCTGACAAGAAGCTTCCCGAGGCCCGCTGAAACCGCCACACGCAATTACCAACTCTCTAACAGCGTCCATCCCACTTATTCCTGATAAAGTCTGTAACTCATTTAATGTTCGCCGCAACTTGTTCCCCTATGAGCAGCCGCCACCTCACAAGGCAAACCAGGTATAATTAAGGGAGATTCCTCATTCTTCAAGGACAAGTCATTTTTTCAGATATCCTAACTCACTTATCAAACCCTCTTATCGGACCAGCTATTATTACGACTCATTTATTATCCATTCCACCGGAAAACCTTACTCTCACGCCGGAGGGTTCTAGTCGGGATACCCCGACTCCTTAACGGAGTTTCTTATTTATCTTGTGTAGGTAACTATGCAGGGACGAGCCAACTAAGACCCAGCCACCTTTGCTTCCTACGTGGACAAAACGACAAGGTCACCACAATTTTTGCGTGATCAGGACAATTTTATGTTATTTGTTCTTCTACTAATCTATATTTATTAATTATTAATAACTAATCTATTAATTATTTATTAACTATTATTAAAATAAAAGTCATTGCCACATGACGACTGTTGACCCTCATACATTCTAGATTTGGTTGAGTCATCTTCTGATTCTATTGTACAGTGGCTAAAAGGTCTGTGTACCGGTTAGTGTGGCAACTGTCTTAGAATCAAGGGTGTAATAGAATAGTTTAGTGTTAGTCTCTCCAAGGCACGGACCAGCAGGCTTCAACAACCTTGAAAGCACGTCTCACCAGCATACTTTGAAGTCTACTCAGCTCAAAATCAAAGTTCACCCAAACACATGGAATTAGGTCACATATTATTTGTACTATATATTTTTCATATCTAGTCAAATAATATTCAAATTATCTTCATCAGATTTCCCTCCAAATAAGTCAACCATGTCATTATCGGCTTGAGACAGTAAGCACAAATGCGAATCATGAAGACTAAAGACATTACCTCTTTTGGCTAAGAAGACTTTCAAGCTGTAACGCCTGCAAGCTGAAACCTTACTCTGTTTGGGAATGTCTGCCTCTGCAATCACTGCATCTCTGATGTCTGTTGCTACACTATTCTACAAAGCGCCGAAATGCATTCAATGCATTATATCGTTGGACTCAATCTCTCCTCTCTCAGTCCAACGGTCCTGAAGATCTCCCCTGGTATATATTCAAGTTTTGAATATTTGAACAAATATATCTTTTGCTCATTCACTACTTAAGCTTCATCGTCAATACTCAAGCATTCATGAGATCCAAAGGACAAGAACTAACACTTCACCAAACTTCCTGAAGCAGCAGATCTGCTAGTCTTTACTCGCTTTCAGCTTTTTCTAGTTTGTTATTAACTGTTCTTTACTTTAGTACTTGAGAGAACAATTATTCATTGATTGTTTCTCTCATCAATAAACACTTGGTTGAAAAAACTATTTTTATACACGATCCATTAGAGATTTAACCTTCTCACCTAGTGGATAAACAAGTGCACCTTTCAAAATCCAAAGCTAACCACTTTGTTAGTCGACGTAGTACTATTCATAGTACGAATCACTTCTAAATCCTTGTGTACTGTTTGAATAGTGTCTGCTCATCTTATAACTGCTACTGTTCTTCCGTTTAAAGACTGCTACTGGGTCTGTTTAAGAACAACAGCCCTTGATCCGATTTATCTTCTCTATTTTCCGATGCCCTATCTCTTATGAAAAGTTAGCTATATTAAAAAGAAGAATGGCACTTTGAAAAGTTTTTAAAAGAATTTTAAAAACGCAACTAGGCTAGTTAACCCCCCCCCCTTTCTAGCCTAGATTGAGCCTATTTGGGACCAACATTTGGTATCAGAGCTTTATTCTTTGAAAACTTGTTTTTCCGAGACTAACCTCTTGAGAATAGATCCTATGGCTCATTATATGCTGCCTACCTCGAATACAAGCCACGTCCCGATATTGGACGAAGGCCACTTCGAAGTATAGAAAGACAAAGTTATGAGATATATGAATTCAATTGACAATCGCTTATGGCAATGTGTTCAAACAGGTCCTCATATTCCAATGAAGCCAAACTTTCTTGCCGAAGTAGCAGGAGGGCCACCCGAGGTACCCAAGTCCATAAATGAATGGACTGATGAAGAAAGAAAGTTTGTTGAACTCGACAGCAAAGCTATACACATAATATATAGCTCTGTCGACACAAGCACATATCAACAGATAATCAGATGTAAAACAGCTAAAGAAATGTGGGAAGCACTTGTGGAATATCTGTAAAGAGACCTGCCCACTAAAGACAACATAAAGTACAACTATATTCAATAGTTTGACTCTTTTATAAAAGACTCAAAGGAGACACTTCGTCAAGCCTACGACAGATTCTGTGAGGTAGTAAATAGTTGTTATTCCTGAGGGAAATAATATAGTGTTAAGGAAGTAAATATGAGTTTTTTAGCTTCCTTGGGAAGTTTGTGGCATGTTAAGACCACAGCCATTAAAGAGTCCAAAGACTTAAACTTCATGCATCTTCGAAGTTTGTATGCGAGTTTAACTGTCTATGAGCAAGAACTTCTTCAAGCTCAAGAACAAGACAAACACTTTAAACTTCCTTCCTTTTCTACCATCTCTCAAGAAACTCCTACCCAAGAAAATAAACCATCTACTTCTTCTTCTTCTTCAAATGACAATGAAATTCTTCCTGACGAACAATTTGCTATGTTCGTTAAAAAGTTTCAAAAGTTCACAAAGTTTAATAAGAAGAAGGATGCAAACGAGTAGACTTTCAGAAAGACTGCTGAAAGCTCACAAAATAATGAGCTAGTTTGCTACAATTGCAAGAATCCTGGTCATTTTGCTTCTAAATGTCCTACGCCCAAATATGAAGCTTACAAAAGGTGACCCTCTAAATCATTTTCAAAACATAGGGGTCTACTGGCTAAGGACCTAGAAGAAAATCACGTGTCTACGTGGTTTGAAACTGATTCTGATAAGGATGATAGTGATGACTCACTTGACCAGGCACATATTTGCCTCGTTGCTCTAGAGTCACCTCCCACCTATGACTCAGATAGTGAAATCAAGTATTCTCCTTTTCAAGCTAACATAGAACAATCTACTAATGAGCCCCCTAAAGAAGAAATCCTCAAGGATGCTCAGGATATGCTAGAGGAATTCAATGAATTTAGAAAGGCTTATGTAAAGTTAGCTATAAGCCATGAGAAGCTGGGAACTGAGAAATCCTTGCTGGAAGCCGAGTTAAAAACTCTTAATGGAGTGCAGCAGGAAAGTATCAAGTTAAAAGAAGAGAACAAGTTTCTAAATGAAAAGGTTACTTGCCTCATTGGTCATGCCAAAGAGCTATCTGCTCAGAAAGATGAGTAACAAAAACCATCGACTCATGGAATAACTCAAAGGTTGTTTTTGACAAAATCCTTGGAGACCAGAAGCCCACCGCAAACAAAACTGGGCTAGGTTTCTCTGGAAACATTTCTAGCACAACCTCAGAACAAAAGACAGAAGACTTGTTTGTGCTGACTGGTGATGATCCTATATATCAGCAGCAGTTTAACAACATGGGTAGACAATGATTTGGTTATGCTGCTATTCATTATAAATATCCTAAGACTTATACTATTAAGACCAACGATGCGTCGAAAGCAAAACAATAATCTGCTGGCAAAAAGTCTGCAAAGGGTTGCGCAGACTCACAAGATCCTTCTACCAATAACTCTTCTAAAGCAAAGGTTGTTGTTTTTAGGAACACAAAGAGTCTTCCCAAGCCTATCAGATTCATCAAAAGCACCATAAATGGTGCTGCTGCTCCCAAGACTGCTGACATTAAGTTTAAAGGCAAAATGTATAAAGTGTCTATATCTTCTAACAACAGATCTGCTAAGGCAAGAACTGCTAAATACCGACCTAAGAAAACTCATACAGAACCTTTTAAACCTTTTGTCAACAAATCTGCTGAGTCATAGGCCGCTACCAAGAAAAAGAATGTTCAAAAGTCTACCAAAAACCAGTTCTCTCAGCATGACATTTGTAATTTCCATCGCTGTACTTTTTGCAAATATTTAGGCCAGTTGGTCCATGAATGTATGTTGAAATCCATTATGAAGCATACTGGGTCCCCTATCCTAAAAGTAAGGAAAATATGGGTTCCTAAAAATTGCTAACCTTTTGGACTCAAAAGAAAAATAAAGGGGGACCATGATCTTGTCATCTCTCAATTTCAGATATGTTTCATGGCCACTACAAGCTCAGAAAAGAAAGACGTATGGTATCTGGATAATGGCTGCTCAAGACACATGACTGGAGATTTTTGTCTTCTTTCAAATATTATTGAAGCAGAAGTTCCTCCAGTCGTCTTTGGTGACAATGCTAAAGGAAGAACCATTGAATACGGATCTATCATTCGTGGAAATCTTTCTATAGGGAAGGTTTCTCTAGTAGAAGGCTTGAAGCACAACCTTTTAAAAATCTTCAATTCTGCGACGAAGGTGTCGTATGCCAATTTTCTTCTAACAGATGCGATTTGAAGGATCCAGTATCATGCTCAACTCTAGTAACTGGATATAGACAAGGAAATGTCTATGTGATATATTTGAATGCCTATGGAAAGGCTGCTAATCTATGTCTTGTGGCAAACTCTGCTCAAGATAAAAGCTGGTTGTGGCACAAGCGTCTCAGTCATCTGAACTTCAAATACTTATCAAAACTCACAACAGCTAGACCTTTGCAACTTCTTCACATGGATCTCTTCGGGCATGTGACTACTATCAGCTATGGTGGTCACAGATACACTCTAGTCGTAGTAGACGATTATACAAGATATACTTGGACATAGATGATGTCTTTTAAAGACCACACGTATGACATCCTCACATATTTGTTCAGAAGACTACAGACACAAAAGCTCGATGAAATCAACGATGTTCGATCAGACAATGGAACTGAATTCATCAATAATAGAATAACAAAGTATTGTGATGATCATGACATCGGTCACAACTTTTCTGCTGTTAGAACTCCACAGCAAAAACGATGTAGCATAGAGGAAAAACAGAACATTTATTGAAGCTGCTAAGACTATGCTCGCTGAAGGCTGAAGCAAAGCTGCCCAAGCACTTCTGGGCAGAAGCCGTCAATACAGCCTGCTTCACTCAGAACAGATCCCTGATCAACAAACTTCACTGTAAAACACCATATGAACTTTGGAGAGGTAAAACCCCAAATATTGGATTTTTCAAAATCTTTGGCTGCAAATGCTTCGTAGTTTATAATGATAATGATTACAGAAGCAAATTTGATAATAAGGTCGATGAAGGCGTCTTTTTGGGTATGCCTTATACTCCAAAGCTTATAGGGTTTTCAATAAAAGATCTTTAAAAATTATTGAATCCATACATGTTTCATTTGATGATTTTGATTTATTAGAGCCACACGTGGCTCCAAATGTTGCTGATGATTTTGTTAATGTTGAGACATGTACCTCCCAATCTTCAACTTCTCAAACACCAAATCCCCCTCCAACAACTCACTCAAATATTCCTGACCATCACTTCTCAAATGAATTAGGTCACATATTATTTGTACTATATATTTTTAATATTTAGTCAAATAATATTCAAATTATCTTCATCAGATTTCCCTCCAAATAAGTCAACCATGTCATTATCTGGCTTCAGACAAACTGCACAGACAACTGTCCAGCCTGTCGTCTGAATCATGAAGAATAAAGACATTACCTCTTTTGGCTAAGAAGACTTTCAAGCTGTAATGCTTGCAAGTTGAAACCTTACTCTGTTTGGGAATGTCTGCCTCTGCAATCACTGCATCTCTGATGTCTGTTGCTATACTATTCTACAAAGCGCCGAAATGCATTCAATGCATTATATCGTTGGACTCAATCTCTCCTCTCTCAGTCTAACGGTCCTGAAGATCTCCCCTGGTATATATTCAAGTTTTGAAGATCTGAACAAGTATATCTCTTGCTCATTCACTACTTAAGCTTCATCGTCAATACTCAAGCATTCAGGAGATCCAAAGGACAAGAACTAACACTTCACCAAACTTCCTGAAGCAGCAGATCTGCTAGTCTTTACTCGCTTTCAGCTTTTTCTAGTTTGTTATTAACTGTTCTTTACTTTAGTACTTGAGAGAACAATTATTCATTGATTGTTTCTCTCATCATTAAACACTTGGTTGAAAAAACTATTTTTATACACGATCCATTAGAGATTTAACCTTCTCACCTAGTGGATAAACAAGTGCACCTTTCAAAATCCAAAGCTAACCACTTTGTTAGTCGACGTAGTACTATTCATAGTACGAATCACTTCTAAATCCTTGTGTACTGTTTGAATAGTGTCTGCTCATCTTATAACTGCTAATGTTCTTCCGTTTAAAGACTGCTATTAAAAAGAAGAAGAACACTTTGAAAAGTTTTTAAAAGAATTTTAAAAGCACAACTAGGCTATTCAACCCCTCCCCCTTCTAGCCTAGATTAAGCCTATTTGGGACCAACAACGACTTTCCGTTGAGTGCTTAAAGTTTTAAAGGAATTCGATGTTTCCACGTGTCATCTTCTTGTGAAGTTGTAATTTTTTTTTCTGTTTATTTTTGCTATCAAAAATTAAAATCAGATAGATTTTAAAACTGGTGTCTTCTTTATATATGCTATTTTTTTAAATTATCTTTTGCTGCCAAAATCAGTTAGTACGAGATAGATTTTTTCACATTTGATTTAGATGCGTTTCACATGATTATGACTCCAAATTTTTATGGTAAAAAAAAAAACTATTAAAACCATGCATACGGTACTATATATATATATACTTTTTTTGTTGCCAAAATCAGATTTTATCACATTTGGTTTAGACAAGTTTCATTTGATTAGGACTCCTCAATTCACATGAATTTTTAGTTTGATAATTTGATGTGATCTCACACTTTATTTTATTTATTAATTATGTGGACATCTTGTTGTTGTTAGTTCATTATAATAGTTTGCAGATTATATCTACAAAATTAAGTTTCAGAAACAACACTTAGTCAACGGTACATCGCATGGGTAGTAACCTAGTAGTACATTAAAGCTGGCCAGTAGTAATACTCAAATGGATTATGGGTGAATTACCACGAACCAATGACGTTAGCTACAATTGGTGTAGAGAAGAAGAAGAAGAATAAATAATCAAGTATGACTAGAGTACCCGTGAGTTTATCTTTTATGACCTTTGAGAAAAAAATATTGTAAACTTCCCAATACACCCCCATAATACTATTTGGTCATAATGCAGACTCATAACTCACTCACAACATAATGTTCTCTCCCTCCTCATCCCTCTCGTCCGCCTCCCTCACATCTCCGACATCAGTCTCCACTCTATCGCCGATTAGCGAGCTTCATCTCTAGTTGCTCTCATTCTCTTTGTTACAGTGCTACGAGCTCTGTTTCTGGTCAGAGTTTTAAACCCTAACTTTGCTCGTCTCTTTCTTCTACCCCAATGATGATAATCGACTCATGATGATCGACCGATGAGTCGGTTAATTAGCTCATTATCAACTCATGAGTTGAGTACTCGACTCAAAGAGTTTAGTTAAGATGATTAATCGATTCAATAAGGGTATTTTGAGATTTTAAAATTAAATTTGGTCATATAAGATTTTTTTCTATAAGTCAAGTTAGTTTTATAACCACCAACATTAAAGTGACCATTTATGAAGAAACCCCGAGTAGAGAAATGGGGGCACAAAATAGAAATACGGTCAAAATGAGGGGCTCCACCCAGAAAGCCCTCTGTTTAAAGTCTGAGTTGTCTAGTCCCGTCCGCGGTCATCCTCTTCGTGAGAATTTTACCCTTCTGAGTCACTAACCATGGCGTTCTTAATCAAAGGAAATTCCTTCTCCCAGCTTCGTTCTCATTCACAGGTACCCTCTCTCTCTCTCTCTCTCTCTCTCTCTGGCTCTCTCTGCATATACATATATGTATCTGTATTTATAGCGTCGGTCGATCTGCTCCATCATTTTCGCCGTTCTAGTTGTTGTTTCTGCTTCTGCTTCTGCTTCAGCTTTCTCTCTCTAAACATTTATGTGTTTATGTGTTTTTGCTTCAATCTGATTGCTTAAATTGGTGAGCAGAAAGCGGATGATTCGTTGTCACTATCGCGACGTGGATTCCATGTCGAACCGGGGCCTCGCGAGCAAGCTGTGAGTTTTCATATCTTTTACTTTAGTATTTAATCAGTATTAATTTTGCATAAATTACACCCCAGATCATGAGTTTAAAAACTGTTTATTATCGTACATTTGGGCATACTATTAGACGGGAATCTAATTTTGCTCTTCTCACTGAAAACGTCCCTGTATCGGAATCTCATTTCCTAATACTCATTCTCTTTAATTCTCAAATTGTAGTCCAGTTTTATACCTTTCTGTTTTTGTGACTGTGTAACGCCTTAGTCTCCAGTGAACTCAATTGGGGGGATAAGATAGATAATACAGTAATACAGTGGGAATCTAATGGTACATATTTATTAGATCTTTTTTTTCATACCTGTAGGTTCGTGTCGTTAGTTCATGATCTATTCTTCATTTCTATGCCAAGCTGAAGCTTTGATTTCCAAATTTGGAGGCCAAATAGTACTCAATCTCCTATGAACTTCAGTTGATCACCAATTTTACCTGATCATCATAAGAATGGTTAACCTTATTTCTGATCTCATGTAACTTTTCTCATCCCATGTGTCTCTGGTAAACTGGTAATTGCTTCTTCCGAGATACGGAAATACCCATCAGATTCTGTGATATACTGATGTGTATTGGATATTACATAGTTGATCAGCAATCACAGTCTAAGGACATCTCCTTAGGCTTTGGAAAGTGAAACTGTTAAGTAACCAACTCATCTAAAAACTTATGTTGTTAGAGAGAGTACCAACAATGTAAATCATGCTTTAGATTTTGTGCTTTAACACTCCCCCTCACGTGCATACGTGGAGGGAGATGCACTTTATATAGGGCTAATACGTACCATTTGTAATATTTTTAGGCTAAATGCAAGGAGGGAGATTTGAACTCTTGTCCTTGTTAAACCATGAGCTCTGATACCATGTTAATTTTCTGTATTTGATGGATGTATGTCGGACCACCACCATTAATGGTGGTGTCCGGAAGTGAAGAAGACGAGAAGTGCACGGAAGGAGAGTGAGAAGAAAGTCACGGCAAGAGCATTTTAGAGAGAAGAAACAGATATTCTATATTTGATTCAATATTCTTCCAATCCCTGATTACAACTATTTATATAGGGCCCAAATGGGCTTACAATCAACAAACTAACTAAATGGGCCTTGAAGGCCAAATATATCTTCAACACTCCCCTTCAACTTGGACACGGAGCAATTGTGAAGTGTTCGAGTTGGAGAGATGCAAACAAATGAGCCTTTACGGAAAATGGGCCTCTATGGGCGTAAAACAAATGTGCCTCTTGGGCCTAAAACAAATGTACCTCTTGGGCCTAATAGAAACAATCTTTAACACGAAGACAAGAGCCCATAAACGGTTCACCCCGAACATTTGTAGAAGATGTTGAGAAGCCCAAACAAGAGCCAATCCCTGAAAAGCTTACATCATAATTGGCAAGTAGAAGACGGAGTAGCCTAAATCAAACTTTTTTGTCCGCAAAGAGTACATCCATAATCCAAGAATTCAAAGTGTGGATCGAACACCGTCCACAAAGCAAAATTCCAGTCAAGTCACTGTCCGACTTTGGCAATCAAAGGAGTTCAGCAAGACATTTTTTCATTCTGATTTTGGGTGACTCGTCAACACGGTGAGCCAACCCAACAATTTTATTTTCCAACCGAGTCAACTTGGTGAGTTATCAAACCTTAACTCGGTAACAATTTTCAACATGCAAAATCGGATCTATAGATCTAATAGAAAATTAGAAATAACAGAAAAGAAATTGAGAGACATAAAAAAAATGTATCAGATTTGGAATGAAAACCTCATGTATCTACCATTACAGATCATAACGACCTCCGTCTAGGGAGAACAAAGATCGAACTGGAGATAGAGAGAGTCTTTTGATGGAATCAGAAGAAGACATGCACGATGCCAACGACACCGAGTCCCTTGACGATGATTTCTACAATGGCGAGACCGCCATGGACGTCGATGATGCTGATGCTGATTATGAGTTCATTGATAATGACTCCAATGATTCCGACGACCTTGTCTCTCACCACCGCTAGCATTCTCCTCGACATTTAAGAATACTTGTCCTTGAGTTTTGAAGATCCATTGAAGCTTGAACAGTCAAATAATGAGCACAACTTTAAGAAATAGATGAAATAGGAGAAGGAGCCTTGGACACACTTTTGGCTCTGGAGATGTTAGGGTTTAGAAGAGACAGATCTGGTGAATTTTAATAGAGGGAAATCAAAGCAGAAAATCTCAAAAAATGTGAGGGGTAGATCTGGAAGCGAAGTAACGGAAAATGGAGCCGAGCTCGGTTATGGAGATCTTACCGTCGCCATTGGTCAACAGTGGAATGGGGATTTTGGTTCAGAACTGATTTCTTAATTTGATTGAAATCGATTTTCAATTTTTTGAATCAGAGAATTTGGCGGAAGAGGATTTTGGATCAGATGTCATTGCACTTCTTCATTTTCTTCGTAGGTCTACTAGTCTATGAAGCTACCTCTATTTCTGTTATATTCTGAATAAGTTTTTAGCCATAGTAAATGTGTGGATTACAACATGTTTAATTAGGCTTACAGCCAAGTGTCAGAACCTCCTGAATATGATCAGTAATCTAAACGACTTTAAGCCTGGGTCTCTGTGGTTACAAACACTATCCAATTATGCATAGATCAACAAAGTGGGTGTTGATTTCTACGTAACTCTCTTTGGGAAAATCTACTGTGTACCTCTTGTTCGTGTACTCCAATTTAGCTTATGGATTAAATCTTGACAATTGCTTTCTCTTTCATACTGCTTATACATGTCCTTGAGATCTCATCTGACTTGAGGTTTACTTCTTTTTGAGCTTTCTTCTTACTGATTTACTTCTTTATCATCTATAGTTGCTATGATTGAAAGATACCATCAATTTTCTGGAGATTATCTCTTAACTTTTTATTTTGATAAGTTATTATTCCCCTCTTAACTTAAGTTACTTGCGTATCTATTTTCATTTCTACCTTTGGATCACAATGAGTTAGTCACAGTACTCGATGCCTGTCTACATATGCTCTGTAATACTGCATAGGACAAGTTTGATTTTGGTCTAATGAAAGCATTTTGATGAAAAAGCAGTGACAGTATTAACTCATATTCCTTTCTACTAAAGTATAAGCTACTCTTTAGTGATTTGAGAGATGAAACATCTTCTCCGTTTTCTAGTATGCTTTTTTGTCTCACATAATAAATACTCTCTCTGTTCCACTTAAAGAGTTCATGTTTGAAAAGTCAAACAATCAAGGGTTATATTAGCAGTGGTGTAGATTATAATTACAAAAAAGGTTGTTGAGCATAGCGAAGATGCTTATAACACATTACACGTATGGAGGGTAAAGTTGATATGTTATAGAGATTGTAGGCATGATCTTTGAAAGTGGATTATTTAAGTGAAACATCCCAAAATAGAATTGTGGACTCTTTGCTACGGAACGGAGGGAGTATATTTTAACTGGAAAAGATTTTCTTAGTTGGTATTGTATATGTTGGTTTTGGTTTGATAATGATTTTTAACAAGTTGAGCTACCGTTACTTATCAATAAAAAAAAAACAAGTTGAGCTACTGTTTGGGCTATTTTGTTCCCTGCAGGCTAACCACATGGGTCAAATACTCCTCCTTTAGGTTTTAGTTTTTCTGTTCTACTTTCAATGCAATGTAGTGTATGGATTATATGAACTTAACAAGGTGATTCCTATACTCTATAGTACTGAATGGAGACATTGTTTTATGTAATGTATGAATCTTTAATTTGAAATGTTTACTTCATTTACCTTCAAAGTTTCTTCTTATTCAATTCATTTAATATATTAGTATATTACCATTCTTGTCATTGTGGTTCTATATCTGTGTTTGACAAGGTTTCTTCCCTAGCTCTTGCTGATTGAAGCAACACATATGACTTATTTTTCCATTCAAAGTTACATCAATTTGTTTCTTTACTGCTTTTTGATAGGGTGCTACTTTTTATTGTGTTGCTGGTGTATGTTTGGTGTTTGCCTCATTCTCGAGCTTCAATAGTCTTTTTCAGAATTTGATATTGTTTTGCATACTCATTACTAAACTCATCTTCTTACAGCTATTGGCGAAGGATCCAACACTTAGCCGCTTCAAATCTTATAAGAGAAGTGTCAAAACTCTTATAAAAGTTGGAGATGCTCTTGCTATTATCGTCGTAGCTGGTATGTTTTTTAATAAAAATAATCAACAGTTATTTATATCAAGCATTGTGTAATATCAAAGCAAGTAACACATTTGCAGATCCTATAGACTGGTACTCGTGCATATGCTCCCAAGTTATCCATCTTCTATTGAAACTTGTATAGAGGCATCCTTTTTGCTTGTTTACCACTGCCTCACTGTTTGATACACACCATACACACAGATATATGTATGCATGTACATACTTATGTGTGTGTTTGTGTGTAACATCCTTGATATATTATATATATATATAATATATATGTATGTATATATGTAACATCCTTGGTATGTATGCATGTAACTCACTTTAGAAGGGGGATGGGGCAATAACCTGACCCCCCATAAAAGCATACTTGGGGGGGGGGGGAAGGGGGAGGAGTGCATCAACCTTATCCCCATAAAATACCTACAAGAAAACAAATCAAATTCCTAAACTAATACTCCCTCCGTCCCTAAATTATCGTCTTGGTGGACTTGGCGCACGGTTTAAGAAAATACATTTGACTAGATTATTAATATTAGTTTGATGTGTAGTTTACTTTAAAACCCATGTGTACGTGACTCATAATTAAAGTAGGATGAAAAAGTAAGGGTAAAAGTGTTGTCCTAAAAAGGAAAGTTTCAAACAAGACAATTATTTTGGGACGGACGAAAAAGGAAAGCAGGACAATAATTTGGGGACGGAGGGAGTATGTCTTTGACTATAAAAACCCAGCTCTATCATACTTTCAACAACTTAATAGAAACTGAAGTGAGGAGTTGAGGACAAAGTAATCACCCACTGATAGGAATGGGCATAAGTAGCCAAAGAGTCGGCAACTTTGTTTGCTTCTCTCTATATATGTGACCAATGCCTGTAGTAAACATCAAAATCCTACACTCCAGTCTATATGTAAAGTTGAAACCAAGGCACTGAAGTACATAATAGAGTCGCTCCACATAACCTTATGAACAATAGAGACCTGCTGCCCCTCTGGCCTTGTTCTCTCAACTACAGAATTCCCACAATGTGCGCAAGATAAGATGATCCTATTAAAGCCCAGTTGATTTCCGAAAGAAGAACCCAAAATTCAGAATCGTAACGATTCTGAGTAAGAAGCAGACCTGACAGGAAATCAATTAACTAATGCTTTCATACTAGCATAGATTGGTCGTGCTTATCGAAGAAACAAAAAGAAGAGTGCATCTTGATCACTTTACAAAAGTAAGTGAACAGCTGATTGCTGAGCTGGTTCACTACAGCAGTTGCACTTAGAAGCCAAACCAACCCTTTTGCTATTTAGTTTGAGATCAACTGGCAAAGGATTATGGAGCAGTCTCCGCATAAACAGTTAAACACATTGATCTCCATAGTGATCCATTTGCATCGTATCTCTGCATGCCATTGGACTTGTGATCCCCTCACTGTTGTATTGAACTTATCAGATGTAAAATGAGTCCTAATTAATCTATCTTCACTGTTGTCTAAAACAATTGGCTGCAATTCATCTGCCACCTGCCTGGGAACCAGGCGAGCAATTCTGCATCAAGGATGAATCATCAGGAATTAACAACATTAGATGGAGGATGCAACCTGTCCCACTCCTATTATCTATCCTGAAAAGGCCCTAATCCCTGCCAATGAGCCTTCTGGTTCGATTCCACACACAGGGCAACAACCAGTGAATGAAAGACCAACACTTAGAACCTGATCTATAAAAAGGCAGTTGCACTTTCTAGGCTTGATTACATGTCTGTTTCATTTGGTCTGTGTTCAATTCCCTTTTATAGCATCATTATATTCTTTAAAACTTGTATGCTTCACGACCGACTTCCTTGATAAGTTGAGTAGCTGATCATCATGTGTGCTATCCAAAAAAAACTAACTTGCTGCCACTTGACTATTTACCATATCCTGTATTGCATATTATTTTATGAAAGGAGAGCCCCAGTGCAAGTGGTGCTCCTGCCACTGTCGGGTATGGCAAGCGTCTAATGTACAAAAGTCCACTGCTGCCATTGCAAATATCAATTCAGCCTCGTACTTCTACCGTGATATGTGCTTAAACCAAGGACAAAAGAGTATCATGGGGCGTTGCCTCTTTTCTTCTGTGAAAAGTTCCTTTAAAAATTAAATTCTGCCTCCTTGTCATTTATTTTCAGGATTACAATTTCTGCCCCTTTGCTATCCTGCATGACTCTGTCACATCTCGTATAATCTGGTGAAGACAATTAAATGACAATCCTGCATGGAAAAACTTGGCACAGCTATTAGAATGACACTAGTGTTGCACATTCTATCTTACCTATATAACCAAGAGTAGATGAATGTTTAAACCTCTGTACTTCTAGAAGTTGCATTTTCTTGGCATTACTTGTATTCTTGGTTTCAAATTATTATGCTTGAATATAGTCGCTAGAAAGAAGAAAAATATATTTATGTATCATCTCTGCAAGAATCTCTAGTCTGGTGCTGCATCACTGCCTCTTAACAGCTTTGTCAAAGTTTTCACATGTTTGGTTGATGTTTGTCTCAGGGATCTGCTATGAGTGTTATGTCAAAGCTACAATGCGAGAGGAAACTCGGAAAAAAGCCCGTGAAAGTGTATGATGATGATACATTTCCTTATGCATCTCAATGGCCATTATACTGTTTCAAAAAGATATCTTGCATTAGGCAATGGGCAATTCTGTTGAAATTTTCTGGTAGAAGAGACTGGCGTTTAATCTGCTTGGGTGGGTGTAGAAATAAAGTGGTCCCAGATGGTGTGTTACACATCCAAAAAGCCATTGGTAATGACAATTGAATCAATCGTGTTGTGTTGTTCCGCTCTTTTTTTCTTTGATGGATATGGGGTGGATGCCTCGAGGTTTCTAGTGGAATCCTCCCAACTGCATGTCCCATTTTATTTCATGGTCAAATTTTGATACCTTTTGATGTTTGTGATTTACATTTTGTTACCTTGATCTGCATTTTCTTGTTGAATCATCTGAATCCGGAATTACAAATAAAATAAAATAATAATAATCTCATGGAGATCCATTGGTAACACTAGAGAGTGAAAAACCAGCAATAATTTGTTAATTGAAATATGAGAATGGAAGAACTCTTAAATTTTTTGGAATTAACCCAGTTCCTGATGTTAGTCAAGATCCTTGCATGCGTGTGAGTGTGTGTGTGTGTGTGCGCTCCATTAAAATGCACAGAGGTTTTTTGTTAGAACAGCACAGTGTTTTTTTTTTTTGTCTATATCAAAGTCCTTTTGAAGTTGTATCCCGTTTTCATAACACAAACTGCGTTGTCATTGCTGAGAATGTCTGTCTGATTGTTGGATGTTGATTGTAGAATTGTAGTAGACTCAAAATAGAATGAGAACATGAGTATGGTTTGTTTCTGTATCACTGTTGTTTGCCTCACCCCATATAATGGAACGACCAGATTTGCGTATATGCCTCTAAATGGTGCATTGTTATAGCAATTTCCATTTGTAGTACTTTAATTTTCAACTCCAATATACTATTTTATACTCCCATTTTGGGCAATGAGTCAATTATAGTACTATTTTTTGATGTTTTACTTTAATAGTCAACTTTAAAAAATTATGTACAATTTTTGTAAAATTTTATCTTTATCTTTCACTTGTGTTGTAAACACATTATTTATGCTTAATACTTTTGTCATTATGATCAACTTTAATGACATTAATATATCCACATAAAATTAGACTTTTCAAGTGGGGATTCTTTTCCTGGAACGGTTCCGTCCCTAAATAATCGTTCTAGTTGACTCGGCGCACAGTTTAAGAAAAAATAATTGACTTGATTATTTATATTGGTTTAATGTGTAGTTAACTTTAAAACCCATGTGTATATGACTCATAATTAAAGTAGAGTGAAAAAGTAAGAGTAAAGTGGTAAAAGTGATGTTCTAAGAAGGTAAGTTTCAAACTGGACAATTATTTTGGGACGGACGAAAAATGAAAGGAGTACGATAATTTAGGGCGGAGGGAGTATTTGAGAAAAATACCAATAAGTCCTAAAAATGTCTCATATCTAAAAAGCCCCAAAATAAAATTTTTAATACTACAAAATTTACAACTTAACGGGCGTACTAATGTCGTTATGTTAAAAGCTTTCATTTGGATGAAAATTTATTTTTCTTTTTATTTATGATAACGATGATAAGAATTGTAATTAATATTTTTTTAATATAACTTTACTACTGCTATTATTATTATTATTATTGAAGTGCACCAAAATATTAGGCCCGAACAGGTAGCCCAAAAGAGTACTTCGAAAACACACTTAGAAGATTGGGTCAAGCCCATGCCCGAAAGGAGGGCTCAAGTCCAATTATGTGAAGATAGCACATTAGTATAAATATGGGGAAACTTCCCCATATTGAGACAGAGTCTCTTTTCCTCCAACAAGAACCAACAGAGAACTCTCCCTTATCTCTTTCTCTCGCTGGTTTACATACATATACACAAGGTTCTAAAAATCGTTAGGCGGCACACTAGGGCCTAGCGCCTAGGGAACTAGTCGGGGCGTAATCGGGGCCTAGAATTAAAACATAATTACCATTTTTTTTGATAATTTACATCAAAGATAAAACACATTGACTACAATTTTTTTTTTTTTTTATGTTTGTCATTTTATCAAACACTTGTCTATATTTGTAAAATGAACAAAAATATACAAACCTACCATTAATCACAATTCTCAACAACCCCAAAGCAATAAACCAGCCAAGTTTAGAACTAAAAACAAAAAAAATATTACTCCACCTACCTACTGCCCCTACAACTCACAGTCTAGCATATCCTCCTAGTTCTAACCCTTTAATCTATCCCCTCTCTCATCCCACCGAATATCCATAAAATCAAACCCCTTTTCTTTTTACCTCCCCTTCTGCCTCACCATTACCACTCCCCCTTCCTTCTCCGGTCACCTTATGCCACAAAATCAAAGCTACAAAAATAAATTAAGGTCGACGAGGTTTGGCGTAAGCGGCGACTAAGAAAGTCGTGGCGGTAGGGAGGGGCCTAGCGCCTAGGCGGGGCCTAGGCGGGGAGTTTTAGAACACTGCATACACACACACACACACACACTTCATTTTACCTTTTATTTATGATATACATAACATATACTGATTATCACACCAAAGGGTTTTGGGGGACACCCCCACCCCCTCACGGTGCTTTCATTTTGCAGACATTACAAGCCAGATATCCTACCGCAACGACCACCGTCGGACCACGACTTCGGCGACCCCGACATGATGTCACCTTTGGCACCCCGGACACGACACGACAAGGTCACCATATTTTTTGCGTGATGAGTTTGGTTCCGTTGCCGGGAACGATTACATTATGTTCCTCTCTATTCACTGACTTCATTGTACATGGCGGAGCTCTGTTCAAAGGGTGTCGTAACCACCAAAAACAACAAAGAACTGAGCAAATGAGCACAAAGGCGCAAATATCGTTGTCATCTGAGCTTCGACTAACGCCACCACTCGCCGTCGTTAGTTGCTAGAAACTTGTCGCATTCGTCACATGCCTAATGTTCAAGCATAATTGCTCTGTACCGAACCTCGAACAGAAAATAAATAACACCATGGGATGAGCCTTGAACGACGGGTGTGCCACTAGAAACTACCGAAAATCACCATTACAACGACAATCAAATAATGACGTCTTCCCAACTTTTGGTGTGAACTGAGTGAATAAGAGGTGCACGAAACGATAAATGAACACAACGGGTGGATGCGCCTGAACCAGACGAGTCCAACGCCACCTGAATAACCGCAAACGGAGCAGAAAAGCTCGCTCACGTGCTGCCTAAAATGGCTGAAGCTTCACCATTGTTCCTCTCACCGACCATGCGTAAATGACAGAGGTTTGACGTGCCTGTGGCCAGGTTTGACTTACCTACCGCATCATTGTCATTTCCCATGTGTATTCTTTTACAATTTCTCACATAATTCATGCAAATTTACACACAATAGTCTTAATCTACTCAACTGCCCTCTGTCACTATTACTTACTTTATTTGAAAAGAAAATTAACCTGTTGTCATGGTACATCACACGCTATCTTTAATTATTATTATGTGGTCCCATTGATTGTGTATCCCTTCTAGTCCAACAGAAACATCATTTTATCAATTTACTGACTTTTTGATTACAAATGTACACATGCTGTCTCCACTCTCCATAATAATTGGTTCTATCATTCAATCATTATATACCAAACATCATAATATAATAAAAAATTAAGGAGGTTGAATGATTTGTATTAAACATATACTAGTACTCGTGTCCGTGCTGATGGCACGGCGCCAGTTTGTGAATTTATCAATAAATGAAGCAGATAATATGGAAATAAATTAATATTTACTTAATTTGTCTAAGTTAATTATGATAACAGTTAAAAAGAAAAAAAAACAAATATTTCAAATTAACTCATCTTAAAAGAAACTTTATAACTTATCTTAAAATAGTATAATTAAGCATCAAAAAACGTTCTCTCTCTCTCTCTCTCACCAACCCAACACATGTTAATTGAAATAAACTTAAAAATGAAAATCTCCGCAAACAAAAACCACAAAATAAATTGAATAAGATAGAGCGAACTAATAAAATACTATTTTGAAATCGAAATCACAAATATTTCAGACCAATAAAGGAAATTAAACACAACTTTTAAGAAAATAAAGAAATTAAAATACAAATATTCAAAATTACAAAAGTTGATTACAAAATTTAGAAACAAATTTTTTTCTGACAAAAATTAAACTAATTCAGTTAATTACGATAACAATCAAAAAGAAAAAAAAATTAAAATACAAATATTTAAAATTACAAAACTTACAAACAATTTTTTTTATATATAAAAATAAATCTAAGCCAGACATAAATTAAATTAGGATTCAGTTGATTACGATAGCAATCAATTAAGAAACTACAACTAAATATTTGTAAAACTGTAAATGTCATTTTATTTTTAATGAACTACTAAAAATATTATTTTCTTAAAAAAATTGACTTTCAAACGGGGCCTCTTTTAACTACACAAAGCGTATAGAATGATCGAAATTTATTGACTAGTAGGCTAAAATTATTTGTCGAGCTGAAATTATTTGACGAGCTGAAATTATATGCCGAGCTAAAATTATTTACCGAGCTGAAATTATTTGACAAGCTGAAATTATTTGCCGAGTTGAAATTAAATGCCGAGCTGAAATTATTTGCCGAGCTAAAATTATTTGACGAGCTGAAATTATTTGATGAGCTAAAATTATTTGCCGAACTGAAATTATTTGGCGAGCTAAAATTGTTTGACGAGCTAAAATTATATGCTGATCAATAACATAACTTAATCGATTAGATGAAATATATATTACCTCATTGGGTATGATTTATTGTACGCAACTATTATATGATAGCATGCTTTAAAGCTCCCCGTAGCAAGTAAGAATATTTTCTTATAAATTTGACAACATTATTTTGATTAAATGTACACGAGCTCGTTAGCCTCGTCAACTTAAATATTATATTATTAAACTTTCATCGGTATATAATAGACAATTACATGTGGTGCAAGCTCGCCTACTTTTGAGAAACATATGCAAATTGAAATTAATTTATGCCAAGCTATACATTCGTCTATTCATATCAATAAGTCGAAAAATTGTCTACGCGAAACGCGTGAACTGTCTATTTTATGTTATTTACTTGGCATGCACACCTAGTTTAGTTATACTATGTTAGCATGATATGCTCACATGATCTCTTAATTTCATGCATTCAAATAAACAACAAATTACAAGGCGAAGTGTCGCCACCATTATTTATCCTCGCATAATATGCAGATACTTATACAATCTTATCTTATACGACAACCATGCTCGGACTATTACAAGTACTGCAAGACTAAAATATTTGTGACGAAATGTGAATTTTTGCATGTACAAAGATGCTCCTGAAACTTTCAGGTACAAAATACAAACTGGCATAACCTCGGAAACCACGAGCAATAATACGAGTTGTCCCTCTACAAACTATTATATGATTATTTATAAGGTTACATGCCTACCTCGCCTCGCCGAGGTCACACTTTAGGCCATGCGTCCACATTTTTACTACTCGCAGTTAATAACAATCATTAACTGGGGGGCTGGTACTGAGACATGAAGCAAACATAGATCTTTATTACTTCTCGATCTACAGATACACTCCTACGCTCAAGAAGTGGGGGGCTGCTACTACCACTACTACTGATGAGATCCTACAGCATCTTTGTTTATATGGCAGGGACCCACGATCATTATAGCTAAATTCATGGCATTTTTATTCATATTGGCCACGGGGCCACTGACCGGGATTATTAGTGATGATATAGACTATTACAGTATTACTTAGTATATTCGCATATTATTCACATGCCCGTGCCCGTGCACGCCACGCTCGCGCCAGAGCTCGAGCTTCAGATTATGCTCGCGCCAAAGCCCGAGCCTCATATTATTATTTTCATGCACGCCACGCTCGCGACAGAGCTCGAGCTTCAGATTATGCTCGCGCCAAAGCCCGAGCTTTAGATTATTATTTTCGTGCACACCACACTCGTGCCAGAACTTGAGCTTCAGATTATGCTTGCGCCAAAGCCCGAGCCTCAGATTATTATTTTCATGCACGCCACGCTCGCGACAGAGCTCGAGCTTCAGATTATGCTCGCGCTAAAGCCCGAGCCTCGGATTATTATTCTCGTGCCCGTGCACGCTATGCTCGCACCAATGCGGAGCTTCATATTCATTCACGTGTCCGTGCACGCCACGCTTGCGCCAGATCTCGAGCTTCAGATTATGCTCGCACCAAAGCCCAAGCCTCAGATTATTATTTTCGTGCACGTCACGCTCGCAATAGAGCTCGAGCTTCAGATTATGCTCGCGCCAGTGCCCGAGCCTCAGATTATTATTTCTCGCATCCGAGCACACTACGCTCGCGCCTATGCCTAAGCTGCAAATTATATTTCATACATGTGCACGTCGAGCTTTACATTATGCTCCCCACTCGAGTTTACTCAGGGCTGAGCTTTATATTGTCCTCCCGCTCACTCGCGGTTGAGTTGTACATTGCGCCTACCTGCGCTTAAGCTCCCTGCTCGAGTTTACTTGGGGCTGAGCTCTATATTGTCCTCCCGCTCACTCGTGGTTGAGTTGTACACTGCGCCTACCTGCGCTTAAGCTCCCCACTCGAGTTTACTCGGGGCTGAGCTCTATATTGTTCTCCCGTTCGAGTCCATTACGCGCCTGCTTACGCTTCATATTTCGGCCGAGACCTAGCTTCTATGAATGTTTAGCACGTTACGCTCCCTTAGCGTCCATCATGCTTTCATCGGCATTTGCGGCTACACTCGACATGAGCTTCATATGGTGCTCCAGCTCAGCATTACAGTTACTCTCGGCACGAGCTTCTATCAGTGTTTAGCACGTTACGCTCCCCTAGCGTCCATCATGCTTCCATCAGCATTTGCGGCTACACTCGACATGAGCTTCATATTGTGCTCCTGCCCGGCATCGCAGTTACGCTCGACATGAGCTATATATCTCGCTCCAGCTCGACACAAACATTTCTCTTGGTACCTTGCGGTTCAAGGTCACTTTATTTGGGGTCTTAATGCCTCATACATATCCTCTGTGCCAAGCCGAGGAGAGGCCAGACTCTAATGCCTCATACCTATCCTCCTCGCCAAGTCGAGGAGAGGCCAGACTTTAATGCCTCATACCTATTTGCCTCCTCGGGACGACGAGGAGAGACCAGGCTTCTAGCGCCTCATACATATTTGCCTTTTCTGAGCCAAGGAGAGGCCAGGCTCTAATGCCTCTAAATACCTACTGCATCCACATGAGCATTTCATACATATTTACAAGTTACTAAATACATGCATCCTCCATTCATCATTGCATAAACATAAAAACATGTTCCTAGTGCCTCTCTCAGTACCTTGCAGTTTAAGGTCACTTTCTTACAGTACCTTGCGGTTTATGGTCTCATGGCTCAATTTTCTAAAGGTCCTCGCCACACCGAGGATAAATCTTATTATGGCCTTATGGCTCGATTTTCCTGAATGTCCTCGCCATGCCGAGGATAAATCTTATTATGGCCTTATGACTCACTTTCATGAAGGTCCTCGCCACACCGAGGATAAATCTTATTAAGACCTTATGGCTCGTTTTATTGAAGATCCTCGTCACGCCGAGGATAAATCTTATTATGGCCTTATGGCTCGATTTTCCTGAAGGTCCTCACCACGCCGAGGATAAATCTTATTATGACCTTATGGCTCGATTTTCCTGAAGGTCCTCGCCTCGCCGATGATAAATCTTATTAAGGCCTTATGGCTCATTTTCTTGAAAATCCTCGCCACGCCGAGGATAAATCTTATTATGGTCTTATGGCTCGATTTTCCTGAAGGTCCTCGCCTCACCGATGATAAATCTTATTAAGGCCTTATGGTTCGTTTTCTTGAAGATCCTCGTCATACCGAGAGAGATCTTATTATGGCCTCATGGTTCGGTTTTCTTAAAGGTCCTCGCCACGCCGAGGGTAAATTTTATTATGGCCTTATGTTGAGGACTACATATCTTATTTGCATACCTATTCTCGCTAGCTGAGGTCTAAAATGCCAATCAAGGATCAATTATGCACAAAGTTTACCCGCCAAGGCTCAAAAGTCAGCTACATAAACTCTTTTGGAATTCAAAGCAAAATCTCAAAACCCTCAGCATACAAGAAAAAACTACTAGCAGATTATACTCCTTACCCTCGATGTCAACCACAACGGATAAGGAGTAGGGGGCTACTGAAGTGCATCAAAATATTAGGCCCGAATAGGTAACCCAAAAGAGTACTCCGAAAACACACTTAGAAGATTGGGCCAAGCCCATGCCCGAAAGGAGGGCTCAAGCCCAATTATGTGAAGGCAGCCCATTAGTATAAATATGAGGAAAC
Organism: Codonopsis lanceolata; assembly: GCA_013146195.2. Lineage (NCBI taxonomy): Eukaryota > Viridiplantae > Streptophyta > Magnoliopsida > Asterales > Campanulaceae > Codonopsis > Codonopsis lanceolata. Next base: position 46,528,845 of record CM028378.1, on the reverse strand, counting down.
TTCCCCATATTGAGATGGAGCCTCTTTTCCTCCAACAAAAACCAATAGGGAACTCTCCCTTATCTCTCTCTCCCACCGGTTTACATACATACACACACACACACACACACACTCCATTTTACCTTTTATCTATGATATACACAACATATATTGATTATCACACCGGAAGGTTTTGGGAGACACCCCCACCCCCTCACGGTGCTTCATTTTGCAGACATTACAAGCCAGATATCCTACCGCGACGACCACCGCCGGACCACGACTCCGGCGACCCCGACATGACGTCACCTTCGGCACCCCGGACACGACACGACTGATGTGCTCGAACGCAACGCGGGCAAGATTACTCGGTTGTATCAAGTAATAAAGTCGTAAGTACGAGTCGATCCCAGGAGGATAGAGCTAGAAATAAATCCTAAGTACTAAAATTGAGCATACCTAATTTTATCTAAGCTAACGGAAATTTGATTTAAAATAAAAATAAAATAAACAAAATAAAAGCAATAAAGCAAACTAAATTAACGCGACGATGAAACGGCGGCAACATCAAATCAATGTTTAAAAGGTAGGATTGTGATATTTCTAGTCTAGCCAATGTTTAATTTAACTCTCTATATTTTTCTTACTCTAATTTTTGGTAGTCAGGTGCACACTAATATTTTCTACGGGTTTTCGCTACGTATAGAAAACCTAGTTATCACTCATCCTTGCTACGGGCTCATTTTATCGTAACACATAACCTATGGGAGAAAATAGCCGCGTGGTAGATCAAGCACCCAATGACTATCTACGACCTTCGACAATCGGTGTGCTTTAGAGACGTAAACAATTATCACGATTTTCGAAATAATAGGAAGGACTTTCGCTTTGTATCCTATCATTCTATGATTCATTTAATGATTCATGACTTCATTAAAAGCATTAAGCACACAATGATAATGACCAAAAAATATGAGTAATAGTTCATATAGAGGAAAATTAAATTAAAACACCACATTCAACATAGATAATAATCACAATCCAAAAATATATTTAGCTCATCATCAAGGTATCAAGATAAATGTAAAGTTTTTCCAAAAATTACAACATTAAAATAAATAAAGAGGTGGAAGAATTAAACCAATTAATGTTGCAAACTTGGGTTGACTTCACTTAATCTTGATCCCTTGACCCTTGATTTGATGCTCCAAACCTTCAAAATGGATGCATTTTGAATTAGATGGAAAGGTGAAAGAATGGATAAATGGAATTTGGGAGAGTTTTAGGGCTGTTGCCTTAAAACCTGATGGCTGCTTCTCCAAAATGGCCGGCTGGAATAATGTGAAGAAAGCACAAGAGGGCAGCCAAGGCAGGAGGGCAAAATAGGGAGTGCAGTGGAGTTTTAGGGGCTGTTTAGGAAGAAAATAAAGAGGCTGGGTCGCGGCTGGAGCTGGGTCACCCAGGGAGAAGGCACGCGGGTTGCCCAGAAGAAATGGGCTGGAAATTGAGAGAGGTAGGCGGGTGAGAAGATGGGCTGATAGGTAGGATTCACGCGGGCTAGACCCGATCTAGAAAGGGAGACCGCGGGTCGCTGCACTAAGGAGCTGGGTGACGTGGCTGATTCTGGTGGAGACAGCGCATTAATGAAAGTTTCATTAATAGCGCCGTCCTCCCCTGTATTTTTAATATTTACTCCGGTGCCCTTGTCTTTCAGAATGCGGCTACCTGAAGTACTTCTGCTCCCAGACTTTGCAGATAAGTCCATTGTTAGCCCAGTTAGCCTCCGTTAGGCTGCTGTGCTTTGAAATACTTGACGAAACTTAACGGCAAGCATCAAAACTTAACATTGAAGCCCGGAATTGCCTCGATTTGCATGTATTGAGCCATAAAACCGCGAATATCTTTGAGATACCTACATGAAGCACAAAATACATAAAAATAGTATCTCAAATGCAATTAATTATTATCTAAAGCTCAAAATCATCAATAAAATTCCGAAAAATAATGAAAATAAAAGGAAAATAACAAGCTTATCAACGACAAGGTCATCACATTTTTTGCGTGATTAATTATTTTAATACTATAAAATCTAAAACTTAACGTGCATACTAATGCCGTTATGTTAAAAGCTTTCATTTGGATGAAAATTTATTTTTCTTTTTATTTATGATAACGATGATAAGAATTGTAATTAATATTTTTTTAATATTACTTTACTATTGCTATTATTATTATTATTATTATTATTATTATTATTATTATTATTATTATTATTATTATTATTATTATTATTATTATTATAATAGTAATATTATTATCTTTATTAATATTATTACTATTTAATACCAAAAAGTCTATTTAAGAAATTCATTTCCCAATTATCCCAAAACAACAACTCAATCCATAAAATCTCAAATTAATCTTTTCATATTAAAAATTCAAAAAAGTTAATTTTTACACTTTTGTGAAATTGTGGTAGAAATATTAGTAGTAGTAGTGATAATAATAATGATGATGGTGATAATAATAATATTATTAACAATAATAATATAAGTAGCTTTTTTTTAATGTTATTGTTAGTATTGGCAATAGCAGTAAGTTATTTGCTATTGTTGTTGTTATAATAATAATAATAATAATAATAATAATAATAATAATAATAATATTATTATTATTATTATTATTATTTTATCGGCAATATTGAATCACTAAAATAATTGAAGTTATAAAAAGATTCTTTCAAATAAAACTTCATACTCTATTAGTAGAAGCATTAAGTTTTTGATTTTTTGGTATTAAGAGTTTAACTTGAGGACTTTTTAGATAGAAAAAATATGTTTGAGACTTTGTAGGTATGAGAGTTTTTAGTGAGAGTTTTTGGTATTTTTCGAAGCATTTCATAAATTGTACAAGGGAGAGGTGCAATTGAAAATTGAAAATTGAATTGCTAATATGATGCTATTAGGAATTCAATTTTGTAATAGGATGGAATCCTTGATTTGCATAGACCGGATCCTAGAAATGAAAATTGTAAACTACTAGTATAAAATATAAATCTTGAAAATGAAAACGTAATATTCTCACTAAAAAATAACACAAAAAGAAGTTTAGGGGAGTGACTAAAAAGCCTTCACCTCTTGATGGAGTTGTTTAATGTTTATATTGATTCAATGTCTAAAGTATTAGGGGTGTGTTTGTTTGGCACATTTTATAATTTGTAATGATTGAAGAATTTAACTAAGACTAAGAGACAATTTGGTGAGGGCAAATAAGATGCCTTTTTTGCAAGATTAAACAAAATTTTGAGCGTTGTGGAAAAATCACTTTTCACTCAAATGTTTTTTTTTTTTTAGATTCTCTTACAAAATTTATAAGAAATAATGTATCAATTTTTCGTGTAATATGTACTAGAAATCTAAATGTTTTGATGTATACTTTTTGAAAATCATAAAACACGGATGGATGGATATTCATGTTTACGTGTTTATTTTCAAATTATATTACTAGTATTATTGTTTTTTGGCCTTTAAATCAATGTATGCATTTTGTTTATTACGTTTGATGCTCCTTCAAATTTGCAATGTTATATAACGCGGCGGGTCTACTTCTCTAGTATTGGTAAACCGTACATGCACTACCCTTGTTAGACCGACTATTCATTTGATTTAAAACTAAAAAATCCTTCCAACACTGACATAAACTCCAATATTTTTAATACAACATCTTCATCTTGAAAATTAGTTTACGTGTTCAAATAAAACAAACAAAGTCTCTATTTATATATAAAAATGTATACTCTTTTTTTTAATGAAAAATAAAAAAAAATAACATTTTTGAATTACTAAAATATCAAAAAGGGGATAAAAATCAAAATTAGTTTGATGTTCAAATGAACCAAACCAAATCTCTATTTATAGATAAAAATGTGTACTCTTTTTTTAAAGAAAAAATAAAAAAAAGTAAAAACATTTTTTTGAATTGCTAAAATGAAAAAAATGGTTGTTTGATTTAGTTTTGATTTGTATCTTAAATTGATTACAAATCAAATCAAATCAAATAAGATTTGTATATGTTTTCATTTGATCTTCCGTTGAAAGTAAAGATTCATCTTTGATTTTTGTTTGATCACCCGTTATCCTCACTCTAAAGTTAACATTATTCTATAATTGATAAATGCATTCGAAAAGAATAAGTCTTATTAGATCATGTACAACAAATGATCATCTTTAATCCTTATTTAATACGCAACTCATTAAAAATAAATATAAAAATTCATTTGATATTCATAAGCTACCCAAACAAAAAATTCATACAACAGCTTTACACAAACCCCAATAATCTCTTATACACTATTATATTTATCTACAATAACTTCACATTTTGAAAAAATTCATGTGGTGTCTAAATAAGTCCAACCAAGTCTATATTTATAGATAAAAATACGTACTTCTTAAAAATATATTTTTTATTTATTTTTTGAATTGTAACAAGACCAACAATCAAAGAAAAAGAAAAAAACTAATGGGACCCATCCCATATATTGAGAGAGAAAGAGATGGCTGGAAGAGAAAGTGCTAACCACATTTGGTGGAAAAAGGGATTTCGCTTGCTTTTTTTCGGAAATAAGGGGGTCTCTTGCCCAATTACTCCACATAGCTGAATCATATTTGATTCTCATTTGTCATTCCGTTGTTTGAAAATATTTTTGGGAAATCCCCTTTTGCCACCCCGTTAAACATGCTCTTATAAACTCCGTCTGTTTTTGGTAAAGAGCTCATTATTTTATGTTGGGATGTTTTATTTAAAGAGTTTACTTTCAAAAATTAAAGTATAAAAATATCATTTTATTACTAATAGACTACTAAAAGAGTCATTTAAAATTTTTTTTTGACTTTCCAATGAAGACTCTTTACCCGGAACGGAGGGAATAATTAAGTATGCCATTTGTTGTATAATTTCTCTTATAATATTCAGTTTTGTAAATAAATCTAATTCATCAATATTAGCGTTGTCATTATATATGACTGTGTGAGTGTTTTTTCTTTCAAATTTTCATTATCCAATGACCTTAACTTCTCAATGAAAAATAGAAAACCAAAAATAGTTTGATACATTTGAGATTGTTCAAATCTATTTTAAAATGAAGTGATTGCTTTATCTATTATATACAAGAAGTAACAACTTTAAATGATAAAACTTTAGTCATTAACCTAGCGTGAAAAGTTAAGGAGTCATTTAATAATAAAAAATAAATTAAGTAGTAATTTATTTTTAGGCTTAAAGCCAGGGCTTCCTTGGCTTGCCATTAAGGGTATTGTAGTTATTTTGACACAAAAATGACTTCTTTTGGTTGAAAAAAGAGTGTATTTTAGCGATTATAAACTTTCAAAAAGTGGACTAGCCCGCAATTTCTCCTTTTTTCTCTCTTTGATGAGCGGGGTGGATCGGTTAGCCTTCACGGATTTTTTTTTGGGAGAAATTGTTGGCTCGGTACCTTTTCCTCAAAAAAAATTCACTAAAGTTCCTTGGTTTTTTTTTTCAATCGCTAACATCTATTTTCAAAATATTGTTCTTAAAATGATCAGATCGCCTTCTTTCACAATATTTCTGATTTATTAAGAACGAAATTATAATGAACTTGTGCTACGTTAGATGATTTTTCAGTAGGGACGAAGGCGGATGAGATAGAAGAAGAAGAAGAAGAAGAAGACTTATGATTGAGGAGAAGGAAAAAGAAGACGAAAAACATGAAGGTATGATTCATTATAACTTTGCAGCGCGATGTGAAATTTTCACTTTTGGATCCGAAAAGACTACGATACCCTTAATGAGCAAGGGCGCGCTACGAATAACTACGGAAAGCACCGCAGTTCACAAATTTATATATCGCGGTGCAAACTATCTATTTTACGGTAATTTTTTTGAAAGATATACTGCGATGCACATATGTTGTTAACCATTGTTCTTACCAATTAACATGCATTAGTTTTTATATTATTTAAGTTTTAATAGAAAAATTAAAGTAAATAGATATTTGTATCGCGGTGCAACTTTTTATTTATCGCGGTTCATAGTTTTTGTATATTTCGGTACAAATTAAATTTGAAATATAGGTTTTACACCACGATATGTAAAAACTATACACCACGATACAAAAATAGTAATTCACTCAATATTTGAATAGATAAATCTAATGATACGAATAAGGGTGTCAATATCTCCAAGCGGGGAGGCGCATCCATGGTGACACACGGACTGGGCTGTGCCAGAGCAAAGAGAACCGTTTGGGAGTGGATCATTGATTTGATTGTGGAGAGGGACACGGACTGGAGGGGCAAGAAAAATCGGGCTAAAGACATAGTTGGGTTTACTAATATTTGGGTGCTAGTTAGTATGGACATGATACAAGTAATTATGGGTACATGGCTCAGGGGAATAAGAGTTGGGCTACAAGGGCGCTCAAGGTGGATTGGGTTTATGAAGAAGTCTAACAGCGTGGGTCTTAAGACTCCAAGGCTTAGAGAGGCAGTCGGGTTGAGCTCAAGCAGTAGGGGCGTCAAAGGGTGCAGGGCACGCAAGAGGGGACCAAATGAGGTGGCAGCCGTGGGCTAAAGGGGATGAGTCTCACCAATCCTTGTGGCATAAGGATTTGTGTAGGCTGGGGTTTATTTATTTTACGTGGACAATTGTAATGAAGTCCTCTTTAGACAAATTAATTAAGCATTACTTAGTGGTTAGGAGTTTTCTTTTATTGTTTAATTATTTGTTAGGGCTTTCTTTTCGTAAGCTAGCATGTAATTTAGGTTAAGTTTTTTAACCTTTAAAAGGGCAGCCTCCTTAGGAAATAAACAGATGATGATTGTGGGAAAAACTTCTTGAAGAACAAGTTTTGTTCTTTACCTAAAATCGGTTCAATTCAATCAAGGTGAGTGAAGCCTAGGTTAGTTGCATCGTCGGATCTCCTTACGTTGAGCGAGTGAAACTCAACTGGTGAATCTGCCTATCTTTCTTTTGTTGCTTAGTTGTTGTCGTGGGTTGTGTAATTGTGTGAGCTGTTTTGGGGTGTTGTTGTTTGGACAGCCTTGGTGTGTGTTTTGGATAGGAAATTACGTGAGTTTCAGCCGTAGAAAGTAGTCTTCGGGCAGCTTGGGTTCTGTTGGATTCGCCAGCTAATCAAGCTAGGGTTTTGGGTTGAGAATTCACATCATCTAAGTAAACATGTATTTATATCGCGATTCAACATTATCAATTTATTATATATAGCAGTACAAATTAAATTTGAAGTATATGTTTTACACCGCGGTATATACAACTATGAACCACGATTTAGAGGCTAGTCAATTGTTACATGTATCTCATGCTCATTAAGGGTAACATAGTTTTTTCCCGTCAAAAAGTGATTTTTAGCAATTGGAAATAAAAATAGAGTACTTTAGCGAATAAAAACTTGGAAAAGGGGACCGACCTGCAATTTTACCAAAAACTTATCAAACTGGACCAGCTTGAATTTATCCCTTTTTTTGAGAGGTTGTGTGGATAAGTCGTATTTCATTGGGGGTGGCCGGGTGGATGGGGACGGGTTTTAGGGCAGGCCTTGAGCTTGAATTATTTATATATTTATTGGATTAATTACGAGCCGGTACATTTTGGTGAAAATATAAGAAAAGATTGCGGGCCAGTCTACTTTTTGAAGTTTCTAATCGGTAAAGTGTCCTCTTTTTTTCAACCGAAAAAGTCACTTTTGGTGGCAAAATGACTACAATACCCTTAATGAACTGTAGGTGCACTACAGAGGTCATTACTTTTGCACCGCGGTTCAATAGTTTAATTGTCTAGTTTAATTGCACCGTGATTCATCCATTTTATTAATTTTGCATTGTGGTTCAATAGTTTAGCTGCCTAGTCTAATTGTACAACGGTTCATCAATTTTATTGCATTAATTTTTGCACTGCGGTTCAATAGTTTAACTGTCTAGTCTAATTGCACTGTGGTTCATCAATTTTATTGCATTACTTTTGGCACCGCGGTTCAATAGTTTAATTTCCTAGTCTAACTGCACAACTATTCATCAATTTTATTGTATTAAAATTTGCATTGCGGTTAAATAGTTTAACTGCCTAGTCTAATTGCATCACAGTTCAAAATCGTAATGAAACAGACCATGTTCTCAGTCTTCTTCTTCTTTCTCCTCCGTTGTAAGCCTTCTTATTCTTCATCTTTCGCCTTCGTCCCTACTGTGAAAATCCTCAAACCCAACACATTTTCATTAAAGTTTCGTAGTTAATGATTTAGAAAACTCGTTCACCTTTCAGGGGCGTTGCCCATGAACCCCCATGAAGAGGTGCTGCCCCCTCAACCTGACCGAGCAGGTTGATCTCTGTTTCGTTGCCCAACAATGATAATTTTCGAATTCAATGTGTGTTCCCGGATCTGTTGAAAGAGACGATGATATTTTTGGAACAATATTTCGAAAAGTAGTCTTTTCCGGTTGAAAAAAAAAAACTGGACTAGAAAGGTTATAAACTTCAAAAAGTGTACCGGCCCGAATTTCACCAAAAATATAACCCATTACAATGCTTCATTTTTGTTTTCAACCGCATAAGTCCATTTTACCATATTTCTTCCTAAAATATCCACCGCTTTCATTCCTTCCTTCCTCCCTCCCTCTTTCACTCTATTTGTCTGATCTTGGTCATATAAGGAGAGTCTCAACCTTCTCTTTTTTGTTGGCACCGGGATTAAGAAGACAAACATAATCTCTCTACTTTTTTATGAAAGAAATTGCTTTATGCTTACTCTATTGCTTTCACGTTACTATAATGGGTATGCTCTCAATCATTTGCATTGAGCCATTGATTGACACCTTCTCGCATGAGAGTTCTTTCTACTAACCTTGGTACATAAGAGGGACAGACATGTTATTCCAGCTAGCCTCCGAAAGCCTTACCAGTAGCTAGGGAGGAAGACACTGATAGCTCTTACCCATATGTCTTCTTTATATATAACAACAATAAAGTACTTCATTGTTCCAACTCAAACCGCGAAGAAGCTTCGGCGACGAATGAGGAAACTGATTGGAGGAAACGATGCCCACATACGAGGCAACGATGCCCACATCTGACTCGGGGTCTACTTATCGCGAGCAATGTTTAACCTTGCTTAGAGGCCGTTGACGAAACTGTTTCCCAATGTTCATCAGAAAAAAAGCCTAATTCCACCAAGAGCAATGACAATGATCCTATGGGCCATCAAAACGGGTGGTTTTCCTATCACAATCCACCAAAACCGAAAAACCCCAGATCAGAAAAGGCACCTCCGAGCTTATCAAACATAAATTTCTAATAACCAAACAACTCAACAATGAATCACCAGGAACCGAACTCTGAGGCCATTGCACAAATGAAGGAGATGATCTACAGGGAAACGACGTTCAGGCTGGTGAATTTTGGTGTGGATATAGTGGACAAGCCAAAAAGGAAGAATGTACGAATATCGAGCGATCCACAAACAATGGAAGCAAGGCAGATGAGGGAGAAAATAAGTGAGAGAACCAATGTTTTGCAGAGGCTGGTTCCAGGTGGGAGCAAGATGGATACTGCATCAATGCTTGATGAGGTTGTTAATTATCTCAAGTTCTTGAATGAGATGAAAGATAAAGAAATAAATGAGATGAGAGAAAGACTTGAATATGGGAAGTGATGGGTTTTTGGGGATTCAAAGTGGGGTGACGGAGAGGAGTGGGAGGCGATAGGGGAGTGTTAATGAGGAGAGAAATACATTCAATGGGAGTCATTGAGGGGAGAGAGACATTTAATTCAATGCGATGCCAAAATTTTGTATTTGCGATGCTCACATTTTGTATTGCGATGTCCAATTTGGGCGAGGATTTTTTCATTGCGATGCCCAAATTTGAACTTCAATTATGCATTACGATGCCTAGTTTTTGCATTGCGATACCCAATTTTTGAATTACGATGCCCAAATTTGGACATACTTTCCATTGTGTAATGCGATGCCTAATTTTTTATTTGCGATGCCCAATTTTTGAATTACGATACCCAAATTTGGATAGGGTTTTGTCTGTGCGTCTTTCCTTCATTAAGGGGATATTCGACATTTTATCCAAAAAAGTGTAGTTAACCGGTTGAATAAAAAGAAAGTGGATTTGAGAGATTACAATTTCATCTCATGAGATCGGTCCAGTTATCACCCTTATTTATTTTGTGTGCATATTTTCAAGCAATTAAAAAAATAAAGGAAAGAGTGGAACCATGGCAGTGTTTAGGGGCAATTTCGTCAATAAAAAAATTCGCCCTGCATTTAGCACCCCTATTAAAAATATTATGGTCATCTTGATTCTTAGACCAACTTTATATTCGGTATGCTTGTTAATTTCGATGCAAGTGTTTATATCTCAAAAAGTAAAAAAGACAAATTTAAAGCAATATATAAGGAGCTGGTCTCCTGTAAGACGGTCTCACGGATCCTTATCTGTAAGACAGATCTATTCAAGTTAAATGGGGCAAAATTCAGAAATCTCAATGCAACCCCTTAGTTTTTGAAAATTACAGCACCACCCCTCATGTTTATATATGCAGAGTATCACTTTTTACTATTAACAGTGTTACTTTATAGTATAAAATGTGTCACTTTTGACTTTAGAAGTGTCACTTTGTATTTTTAATGAAAATTATAATTTTTCCCTAAAAAAGTGTTACTTTTTGGGCTTAAATGTGTCACTTTTAGTCTTAAATGTGTTACTTTCATTTTGAAAAGTGTCTCATTTTTTTATAAATAAAAATAATTACGTTTGACATTAAAGTGTTATTTTATAACATTAAAAGTGTCATTTTTTTAAGAGTTAAATGTGTAACATTTGATCTTACAAGTATCATTTTGCCTTATAAAAAAAATCATCATTATTGACTTTAAAAGTGTCACTTTTTAGCATTGCAAATGTCACGTTTTAATATTAAATGTGTCACTTTTGGCAGTCAACGTTAGTTTTAAAGTGACACTTTTTAGTATTAAGAGTGTCGCTTTTTAATATTAAATGTGTCACTTTTTAGTATTAAGAGTGTTACTTTATATTTTAATGAGAATTATAATAAATCTCCCTTTATAGTGTTACTTTTAACATTAAAATAAAGTCCGTTAGGATCCGTCAAGTATCCCAAGGCAATTGATACTAACGGATGGTTAACGGAGCTGACAAATGATTAAATTGCAAGACATAATAAACATAGGAATTTCGGCGACAAACATTGAAAGTGTAGGGACACCAGAGCAAATAGACGAATTTCCCATTAAAGAGCATTAAAACTAAATATTGTACCATTGACAGTTTTGAACCGCTAACCTCCACATGTTAAACCCTAAAGGGATGCCACAAACCAACTCGACTAATATATAATTATTATGATTTTTATTAACATGTTTATTTATTAACCTGCAAATTCTTAAATGAGACTCCATCTTACGAATACCGTTCTACACAAATCTTTGCCATATATAAACAGTGCGAATAATCATATCAAATTTACTTTTTTTTTTGCTTTATGGTACTAATCACTAATAACCATATTTTAGCACATCTTGTTTTCACTAATTACCCATTCATTAGGGGTGAAATCAGAACTACGGAATCAAATCGAACCAAACCAAATCGGTCGGTTTGGTTAGATTTTAATCAAAAACGATTCGGTTTTAGTTTCAAAAATTGGAAAACTACTCGGTTCGGTTTATTTGTGTTTATTTTGGAACTTGTATTATAATCTTTATGATAATTTTATTTTACTAGGTTATTATCTAATTTTGATGTTAATTCCAGATTAAAATCTTATTTTTATTCGTATTTTTAATGATGGTTAAGTTGATTAAAAACAATTTACATAAACCACAAAACCGAACCAAACCAAACCAAATCGAGTTGTTCGGTTCGGTTTGAAATTTTTGGCCAATTGGGAGCGGTTCGGTTTGTGGTTTTGGCTTAAACCAAACAAAATCGAACCACTTACATCCCTACCGTTCACCACTTAGTCAAACTAAATTTGATTGGAGGTATTACGATTATGCATTAATAATTAACCGCTAGGCTATTGATAATCAAATTTTTTACTACTCTCTTCATCTCGGATAAATGTCCATACTTTTAATTTTGGAATGTCCCAACTAATATTTCTAAAGACTTTTGATGTATAATTTTTTATGAGTAATGATATGAATACCTAATGATTATCTAAAATAATACACCTAATGACGTGGAAGCTGACTTGGCGTTGATGGATCCCATTTTTTACTTAATTACTAACTTAATGTTTAACTAACATTGGTTAAATTTCAATCCTAAAATATTTTTAAAAAAGAAAAGAAAACGCTAAAACAGTAAAAGCTAGGCTGCGAATTTCCATCCAAACATTCTGCTTCTGGCAAAGCGCCGACGTTGATTCCTCTTCTACCCTGGTCTGCGAAGGCAGGTGTTTGCATGAATTAAGGGGCTACCCAGAAATTATTCGCTGCTTTGGAGAGGATATAAACATGGAAAATGAAAACAAAATCTACAATCTGTTCCTTGAATATGCTCATGAAGGTATCCTTGAAGACCTTGTAATCAAGAAGGGCGTCGGTGGATTGTTGGAATTCAATGTCAGTTGTTATGCTTACATGATACTCAGGGTCTCCGACACATTCATAGAAGAGGATATGTACATTGCGATCTTAAACCCGCCAACATCCTTGTCTTTCCATCTACAATTCACTTTTTCCTCGCCCATCTTAAGATTGCAAACTTTGGATTAGCTAAGAAAAGCCGGATCACCAACTGGGCCTAGTCTCATCGATGGGGAGTTGTATCATCTCTACGAGGAACTCCGATTTACAATTCATCTGAATCTGTATTGCTTGGTCGGCACGAAATACTTATGGATATTTGGGCTTTTGGTGTTACTCTATTTGAGATACTCATTGGGAAATCTGGGTTCTGGAAATTTGAAAATCTGGAGGATCTTTTGGAACAGATTGCTAATTGTGAGAATGACTTGGAGCCAGGAGTACCTAAATATGTCTCCGAAAAAGCAAAGGAATTCTTGCTAAGGTGTCTGACTAGGGATCCTCGAGAACGATGTCATCATTGATGAAGAAGCAGAAGCACAACGACTTGTGTTTGGACTGTAACCCTAGCTTTTACCTAAGACGTTTTCTTTTCTTTAAAAAAATGGATTGAAATTTAACCAATATTAGTTAAACATTGAGTTCGTAATTAAGTAAAAAATGAGGCCCATCAACACCACGTCAGCTTCCACGTCATTAGGTGTATTATTTTAGGTACTCATTAGGTATCCATATCATTACTCTTTTTTTAAAAATCATTCTTCATAATATATCATTTCATTTAATACTATTATTATTGCACATTATAGAGAAACATAGCCGGCCCTGTCATAAGGAAAGTGAGGCCATGGCCTTGGGCCCCCTAAAAATACCCAATTTTTTGGGCCCCAAAATCACACAAAAACCCTACACATTATTTAAAAAATAAATAAATGCCCAATTCTAATTTCTAAAAATGACTTAGGCTCCATTTGTTTCACGGAAAAAACTTTTGGAAAACGTTTTCCTTATTTTCCAGTATTTGGTAACTAGAGGAAAATGTAGTCAACATAAAAGTTTTTCCAAGTCAATAGAAAATGAAGCCTTTCTTTTCAGGAAAATGACTTACGGATTCATTTTACAAATGTTCGAGCACCCCTTCGCTCTTTTCCACAATTACACATATTTACAAACACACAATATTTTACTTAACAAATACATTGTTTAGAAATATAATTAGAGTTTGTGCACATTATTTATAAATTATAATTTAAATAAATATTCATTATGTCATAAAATTAGTGTCCACTATATTATTTAGGGATGTCCCAAATATTATCAATTTTCTTTTTTAAAACATTTTTTCATTATTACCAATTTTTTGTTTGTATTTGTGACATTGAAAAAAATGGACCTTATTCATTTGACACTATTAATGATAAATTAAGGATTACTAAAGGAAAATTACTTAAAGTTAAACATTATTTTATGTTCAATATGGACATTAGTATTAGAATATGTTTTTTGTATTTATTCATTTATTGTTTTCAGTGTGTTTGCCAAACATTCGAAAATGTTTTTCGACATATTTTCAAAAGATTTACTAATAGAAAAAAAATGACATACATAACATTTGTTTCTTTAATTTTTCAAAAATTGGAAAAAAAATATGCTACAAAGGAAGGGTCTCGTTCGAAGTAATTGGCTTTGGGCCCCCGATTTTACAGGACCGGCCCTGTAGAAAGAGTGAGAGTAATGAATATGACATAATTAGTAAGAGAAAGTATGTGTAATGAATATTATTATCGTAATTTATTTTACAACTCATCATTAATAACATTTCTTATTTGTATATAATGATTTATACACTATATTTTGAAATATTGCTAAAAATATTTTAAAATACTAGTAAACCATTCCAGAATTTGCATAATATAATTTGAATAAAACGGATATTCGGAGAAGAAATAGTGGGGATTGTGAAAAAGAATCTAACTACGACCGCGAGAGAAACGCGGTATGTTTCAAAACTTCAAATCCCAACATTACCCCCACGCAGTACTTTATGGTCGGAAAGCCATTCATTTTTGTTCTATTTTTTCAACCCTAAGGGCAATAATGTCAACAGCTTTGCCCTGTGTTGCATTCTTTTTTTTTTTTTTGAGGGGATCTGTGTTGCTTTCTTATTTCTTCAGTGATTGTCATCTTTTTACATTCTCTCTATATTTTTAGCCTAAAATTTCCATCCATTGTTGGTTTAATTTTTTTACACAACAAATCCTTAAATTATTATATTTGTCAATCACAATTTTTGTCTTAATTTTTTAGATTTTGATTGGTTACATATCGTGATCCAAAGACCGTAAAAAAGATTTTAAATCGCCGGTGGATGAAAATTAAATTCTATTTTTAATAAATTATAGTATTATAACAAATAGTCTCATTTTAAGAAAAAAATAGTTCTTTCCATTCCTAAATTGTTGTCATGTTTTGGCATTATGAATTGAGCTGAATATTTTCTAAATAAAAATTTGATGTGTGTATTTTTAAATTTTTTTCAAAATTATAAACGTATATTCACAGTACTCCATTAAAAAACTATTAAATTTTAAATCTTCGTATTATAATCATTAAAGAAACCATGGATACCAACATACGTTCAAAACCAACCTACTTTCTAAACCCACTAACTCTAAGGCACTAACCCATAATATATATACATATATATATATATATAATTACATAAACTACCCCGGGGAGAGTGACAGCTAAGATTAGCTAACTATTTGTCAAAAAAAAAAAAGACTTGTTATGCTGGTAACGCCTACATTACAATACCATTCTGACGATCCGATTCCGAGCTGTAAACCCCCTCCTCCCTCAGAATCGTGTACCAGCCTCACACACACACACACACACACACACAGACACAGTCTTACCATCAATTCTTCGATTTTTTTTTTTGGTAATTGAAACTTTTTTGGAGCATAATTTCTTGGTGAGTTTGGAAAAAAAAGATGGCAACTTTCGGAGGAACAACCCAGAAATGTAAGGCGTGTGAGAAGACAGTATACTTAGTGGATGAACTCACTGCTGATAACAAGGTTTATCACAAATCTTGCTTCAGATGCCATCACTGCAAGGGTACCCTAAAGGTCTTAAGAGAAATTTAGTCTTTATATATGTTTTTGATCATCTTCAATTTTGGTTTCTTGATTTTGATTGATTATTTGAATTACTGTCTTTTGTTATATTGTCCTTTTGTGATCTGGGCTTTTTTGTGAAAAGATTTGAGCATACTGAGCTTGTTCAAGATAATTTTGGTTCATTAACTGTGGAGTGATAGTAGAATTGATTGAATTGATTTTGATTGAACAATCTGATGATAAGCCCTGCTATAAATTTGAATTCTTGGACTACTATCTTTTCTGTTGATTTAGCGTTTAAACTTGATTTCTTATATCAAAGATCGCTCCTGCGGATACATATTTGATTAGGGACATGCCTTGTTAGACCCTTGCGAACTACAGATTAGGATATAGGACAGTTCAGTTGTTCTCCTTTGAATTTCTCTCATATAAGCCTAGTGAGTATTCCGTCATATTCGTTCCGAAGTAGTAGCTGAACTACAAGTTTGTTAATTTTGGTAAAAATAGATCCAAATGGATGCAAGTCTTCTACATATCCTCTAGCAAGTTACTTGTCTTCTGCTGCAGTTATGAATCCATGTCCTTTAGTTGAAGATCATTTTATTCTCAAACTCCAAAAGAATCAGTGTCGAGTCAATGGCCTATTTTTTGTTTTCCCTCAAAATTGTCACCCAAGAAGTATTAGTAGCTTAATAAAGATTGATTGTGAGTTCACCCATATGCTTTCATTGGCGTTATTCAGGTTGCAGCAACTGATTTTTTACAATACTTAATTCCTAACTCAAAATTAACATTGGCCCTGATGTGTGGCGGATAATTTTCATGGCTCGTCTAATCTTGATGATGCTATATTTAAGCAGAATTTTCATTTAATATAATGTGGCTAATTGAGTTTAAGCCAAATCCATTTATAGAAAACCAGCAATGTGGTGAAATTACCAATATTAACCGGCAAATTCTTTTGTTCAAGAACTGCATACAAGAGAGTATATGTTTAGTATTTCTTTTGTCTTTGAAAGTTGAGTTTTCTAATTACCTGCTAATAAATGTGTGTCTGTTTACTCTGAAAGAGATGTCTGATTGAGCACATCTTCCATTTATTCTTGTGGTGCATATGAGCCCATATTGAGCACATCTCTTTGACTAAAGATCATGAACGACGTTGCTCAAAGAGTCCTCTTTCCATATTTCGAAGTCATCATGTTTATGTATTAAATCAATATTTTTAACCTTCTTTTTTTTCGTCACTGAAAACTACATTAAACATATTATGAGGTTCAGCTTATATGTAAGTTTTTAGCAATAAGTAAATTCACATAATTTTTGGTCAAAGTTTTAAAAATTCAAAAAGGCAGTATTTGCATGGAATGGAGGGAGTGTAATGAAGTTAGAGGTATATTTATCAAATTGCGGCTTGGCATTCTAAACTATTTATAGTTGCACTTCTCTATTATCATTTTTTATCAATTTTATGAGCAGAGAGACCTAGGCTATTATGTTTGTCTTTAATTAATTTTTTGCTTATCTCTCTACCTTCATTCCTGCAGCTGAGCAATTATAGCTCTTTCGAGGGAGTGCTATATTGTAAGCCTCACTTTGATCAACTTTTTAAGATGACCGGCAGTTTGGACAAGAGTTTTGAAGGTGGTATATATTACCTAGTATTTTTACTGTACATTCAATGTCCTTTCTTATAAACTCATTCCTTCCCCTACTTCTTTCAGGTGCTCCAAAAACTGTCAGAGAAAGATCTGTCGATCAGGTACCCCATGCCAATGGTCTCTAGTTCATCATTTCTTTTTATAAGTAGACTCTGTATGCATTCATTCCAAGTCTCTTATCAGTTTAGGGAAAGGGAATTGCTTATCCAAAGATTTTTTAACTTGAGTAAAAATGTGCAGGGCCAATCTAACACCAGAGTCTCGAGAATGTTTGGTGGAACACAAGATAAGTGTGTTGCTTGCCAGAAAACTGTGTATCCCCTTGAAAAGGTAAAGCAGTTTTAGACTTGAAACTGAAGAGGTAAAAATGAGGCTGTGACTTGGCTATTTGATATTGGCCCTGTTTAGCTCTTTACCCCACTTCTTGAATTTCCTATAAATTTGGTGGAGTTCCTACCTGGTGAAATCTCAATTTGGTAATGGGAAAATGTTCTAATTCACTTTGGGAGGGTAAGGGGAGGGAAAGTTTATGTCGGCTTGTTATATTGTAGCCGTGAAAGTGATTTGATAGAGTAATACACTTTTAAACTTGTTCTTTGAAACATGACACCTTATGGATTTTAAGATGCCTTCTTAGAAATATTAATTCTTCATCACTGCTGTTACAGGTGGGGGTTGATGGCACTTCATACCATAAGGTATGTTTCAGGTGCAGTCATGGAGGTTGTGTGATAAGCCCATCAAACTACGTAGCTCATGAGCATCAACTATACTGTAAGCACCATGCCGCTCAGCTCTTCAAGGCAAAGGGGGACTTCAGCCAGCTGACCAAACAGACTGGACAAGTTAATGGGGTGACTGAGAACACAGCATCCGTGTGATTTTGCTCAAGTCTACACAGTAATATAATTTGATAGCGCGGGATTACATTGAAAGTGATTCTGAGCCAAATCAAATGAGCCTGTACCTGCAGAGATTTTGCGATCATCTTTTTGTTATATATATGTTGTTGAGAGAGGGAGAAAGGAATTTTCATAGAGGAGTTATAGTTTGTTGTTAACTTTTTGAGTGTGAGCTTTAAAAGAATAATATCTGATCTTTGAATAATTATGGGAGTTGGGTTTATATGTTTCAATAAAATGCATGTAGTCCAGTCATGGTGTGATCATTTCAAAGCTTGAGGTTTACGTTGTGTCCATCTTTGTTCCCTATAACATGCTTCGCTCATTGTTATTTTGCAAGGGGGCTGGGCTGGGCTTCTCTTTTTCCTCTTCTTTCTTTCTTTGAAGTTTCATCAATGTACTTCCTTCCTTTCAATACCCCAACAATTGCTCGTTCAGTTCCATAGGCATGGGCATACCTAATAAAGTTCCTCGGTCCCATTAAAAGAGTTGATGGAAAAACATATGAATGATGGGTCCGAACTGAAGTAATTTTTTAGGCAGCTAGACATTGTATTGGTGTGGACTGTGGACTAAATAAATATGGTATTGGATGTTTTTGGGTAGGTCAGTCGCCAGAGTATCCAGCTTTGAACACATGAAGTTTTAACTACTGGTACTATTGCTTAAAAAAGTGGTGGACAAAACCAGGCGCCGAAAGAGTCCCATCAGCTACCACTATAACTGGAGATGTAAAACACTTGCTTTAGGCATTTTGTCAAACACGTTGTTCACCTACCAATACCATGAACCAAGCCAAACAATCATCTATGCTAGTCCTTAACCAATCAACACTCTCACAACTACTCAAACAAAAGCAATCACTGAGCCGAACTAAACAAGTACACGCCCAAACCGTCACTCAATCCTTTGCTCAAAACATCAACCTCGTTGGACATCTGATTCAATCATACAGCAATTGCAAAAACCTTCCATTTGCACGATCTGTATTCGATAAATTCCCATCTTTACCACCCACATATCTATGGAATGTCATAATTCAAGCCTACTCCAAGACATTGACTTCCCGAGAATCACTACATCTCTTTCAACAGATGCTTCTTTTTGGTGGCAACCCTTCAGCAATTCCAGATGAATACACTTTCACATTTGTCATCACAGCCTGTTCACGGCAGTCCACATTCATGGGGTGTGGTCAAAATGTTCATGCAATGGCTTTTAAACATGGGTACGACTCAAATCTATGGGTGGGAAATTCATTGTTGAGTATGTACGTAGATTCTTCGAAATTAGTAGATGCTCAGAGAATGTTTGATGAAATGCCTCAACGTGATACAATCACCTGGACCAGTTTAGTTAAAGGGTATGCAATACGTGGGGAGATTATGAAAGCTAGAGAATTGTTTCGTGAGATGCCTCAAAAGAATGACGTTTCGTGGGTGGTAATGATTTCGGTTATGTTGGGCAGAAGCTGTACAACAATGCGCTAAAATGTTTCAATGACATGTTAGCAGATGGTAATGTTAAGCCTAATGAAGCAGTTTTAGTCAGTGTGTTAGCAGCTTGTGCTGATCTTGGGGCACTAGATCAAGGGAAATGGATACATATTTATATAGACAAGTGTGGGGTTTCAAAAAGTTCAAACATATCGACTGCTTTAATTGATATGTATGCAAAATGTGGGAGGATAGATTGTGCAAAGCAGGTTTTTGATGGAACTTATAGAAGAGATCTATTCACGTGGACAAGCATGATATCAGGATTATCAATGCATGGTCTTGGTAAGGAAGCACTTGAGGTCTTTCATGATATGCTAGCGGAAGGCATCAAACCAGATAACATCACTCTTGTCGGTTTACTAAATGCATGCAGTCATTCGGGCCGAGTTGAGGAGGGTCGTTTGATTTTCTACGATATGGAGCAGTTATGGGGAATCACGCCCAAGCTTGAGCATTATGGATGCCTCATAGACCTTCTCAGTCGTGCTGGCCAACTTGAACATGCCTTTGAAACTGTTAAAAGCATGGCCATGAAGCCTGATGTTGTTATCTGGAGAGCGTTGCTAAGCGCTTGTAGAGTTCATCGCAATGTTGGTCTCGGGGAGAGAATTATAAGTCATATATCTCAGATGGAGTCTAATATTCGTGGAGGGTATGTGCTACTTTCAAATTTGTATGCGTCTTTGGGCCAATGGGACAAAGTAAGCAAAATGAGAAAAACCATGAGTCACAGAGAGCCTGAATCATCCCCTGGTTGCAGCTACATTGAGATTGATGGGACGGTTCATGAATTCCTCGCTGCCGATAGGTTGCATCCTCAGATTCAGGAAATAAATGAAAAGTTGAATGAGGTTATGAAGAGAATTAGGTGTAGAGGGTGGTTATATTCTTATCACGAAGCAAGTGTTGTTTGATTTGAGCGAGGAGGAGAAAGAAGAAGCAATATCATGGCATAGTGAGAAGCTAGCGGTTGCGTTTGGGTTATGGAGTAGTGCAAAGGGTACTCCTATTCGAATAGTGAAGAATCTAAGAATATGTGAAGATTGTCATTCTGCCATGAAGGCTATATCCCAAGTTTTCAGTAGAGAAATTGTAGTAAGAGATCGTTCCCGTTTCCATACTTTCAAAGATGGATACTGTTCCTGTTGTGACTATTGGTGAAAAACGAATTGTAATTGGATAAACCGGAATATTTACGTGATAGTATTGGAGAAGATTACTTTAGGAGGTCCCAAATTGAGTAATTAGAATAGAAGTTGAGTTGAATTTTGTGGGTAACAAAAACAGGAAAGAGGAAATATTTTTATATCTGTAAATAATTTCTAAATTGCACAAGTTTGCCCTTGCCCTTTTACACGGAGGCGATGTTACAACTTTTTGAAGATGTTCAAGAAAACCACAAGATGATGCACCGATGCACCATTGATATTTACAATGATTCTATCTCACCTTATTTTATTGAATAAATTTGGCTGTGGTTGTTTGTGTCCCAATAAAAGAACCCTCTTAGTCTTGGCATATGCATATGCTCATTGCAACAGCCGAAATGCATGTGATTTTGAGGTCCAAGAATGAAATCTTCAAAAACAAACTTGTCATTACTTCATTGTTCCCGCCAATTCCTACATCAACCACCCAAATCCAAGGACACTCTCTCTTCTGCTAAGCCAGCGGCCACCACTCTTCCTACTCCAGCAACTACATGCCAAGATTATCACTCAATCTCTCTCCTCCCATTTCTCCCTAACTGACTCTCTCATTCATTGTTATCTTTCCACGAAAACCCTCACTCGTGCAAGAACCTTATTTGATCGATACCCTTCTCCTTCCCCACCGATTCTGCTATGGAATTTGATGATCAGAGCTTATTCCAAACTTGTCGATTCTCCAGAACCCATCAATCTGTTCCGTCGAATGATTGCTCTAGACATTGTTCCGGACGATTACACGTTCACTTTCTTGATCACTTCTTGTTCACACCAAATGTCAGAACTACATGGAATGATTGTTCATGGGGTGGTGATGAAAAATGGGTGTTTGTCGAATTTATACGTGGGCAATTCGATGATTAATTTGTATTCTGTTTTTGGTAAAATGGACTATGCCTGCAAACTGTTTGAAGAAATGTTGGAGAGAGATGTGTTCTCGTGGACTAGCCTGGTGCGTGGGTATGCAAAGCTTGGGGAGATGGATCGAGCCTGCAAAATGTTTGATATGATGCCTGTGCACAATGAAGTGTCTTGGGCAGTTATTATTTCGGGCTTTCTTGGAGGCCAAAGGTATATTGAGGCCCTTCAATGTTTTCATGATATGTTAAGTAATGATGATAATGTGAAGCCTAGTGAGGCTGTTCTTGTTTGTGCCTTATCTGCTTGTGCTCATCTTGGGGCCTTAGATCAAGGGAAGGGGATTCATGTTTATATGGACAAGAACAGGGTTACTGAAAGTTCAAATATCTCCACAGCGCTTATTGATATGTATGCAAAATGTGGGAATATAGATTGTGCAAGTCGAGTATTTTATAAGATTTTTCAACCTGATGTTCTCAATTATACGAGCATGATCTCGGGGTTTTCAATCCATGGGCTTGGTAACGATGCTTTGCGTGCTTTCTATCAAATGTCAGCTGAAAATGTTACTCCCAATGAAGTGACGATAATTGCAGTTTTGAATGGATGTAGTCATTCTGGTCTAGTGGAAGAAGGTTCTTCAATTTTCAACAATATGGAGAATTCCTGGAGGATTGTGCCCAATATTGAACACTATGGTTGTTATGTTGATTTACTTGCTCGTGCTGGATACTTGGGGAAGGCATTCAGCATCGTTAAAAACATGCCCATGGACCCTGATGTAGTTATATGGAGGGCTTTGCTTAGTGCTTGTAGGGTTTATCGTGACGTTAATTCTGCAAAACAGATTATCAATTGCATGGGACAGTTGGACTCTAGGGTTTGTAATGGAAGTGAAGTGCTACTTTCAAATATGTATGCTTCCCTGAGTATATGGGACAGAGTGTATCAAGTAAGGAAGCAAATGGGTAAAAGAAGCATGGATATAAATACGGGGTGTAGTTGGATAGAGGTGAATGGTGTTATCCATGAGTTTCGAGTTGATGATCAGTTGCACCCACAAATTGATTACATTCAGGACAAACTGAATGAAATTTTGAAGCAGGCTATGCAAGGAGGATTTGTTGCTAGTTCCATGCAAGTTTGATTTGATTTGATCGAGGAGGAGAGAGCAAGCTGTGGCTAGGCACAGCAAGAAGCTAGGTGTTGGTTTTGGACTGATTAACACAGAGCCAGGGACTTGTACCTGGTTTGTTAAAAGCTTAAGAACTTGTGAATTGTGATTGTCATTTGGCCTCGAAGGCCATTTACAAAGTCGTTCTCGGGATGTGTTCTTGCAATGATTGCCGGTAGTTACCAGTTGTTTCAATCTTCAATCTTCAATGGTGAAATGTACAAGTTGAACGAAGCTGTTATCAATCAACAAACTGGTCCCTGAGATGTTCATCCTGGACCACATCACAACAAAGCATCTTTGTAAAACAGGCATCGTTACTATGCAATCAAGAGCACCAAGCAAGCGGTGTGAGAATCTGATTTGCTGAGAGGACAAGAAAGCTAATAGGTAAATAGCGTCTTCTGGTAATCTGAAGTGCAAAGTTAATAGTTATGGTGGGATTCAGGTCATGTTTGTGTTATTAGCAATTAAAAAGTAAACAAACTATGTTTCCGTTACCGTCTCTCCCCCTCCCCCAAGTAAGCAATCATGGCATCCTAACAAACCATCATTTCTGGCTTCCTATCTTCAAATCTGGAATCTGGTCAAATTAATGTAATGATTTTGTGTGCGGGTGATTTGGTCACATGCCAATTAGTTTGCAAATGCCAAATTGAGCACGTTAAACAGTGATGACTAATCTGACACGAAAGCTTTGGTGGTGAATATGATTATTACCTGCACGTAAGAAACAACTTGTACCCACATAAATACATACATGTATAAAGAAAAGAAAAAGGATGCAAATGGTTTGAAGAATACGAGGGGGGCTGGAAAAGTCAAAAAATGTACAAGGCATGATAATTGATCTGCTCTTTCATTCCCCCACTTTTTGTAAGTTTCCAGGGTGAGCTGTTAAGTGTTAAGCATCTCCGCCCGAGTATCAAAACTTTGAATGCCCCGTTTAAGTTGAATATGGCCCAAAAATTGTTCCAGTGGGACTCAAGAAAACTCAATATATGAAAGAAAGCAGTAAAACCCAGTGGCTTTTCTTTTCAGTTTTCAGTTTTCAGTTTTCACTATACTCTATACTTATACTATACAAGTCTAAAAGTCTTGAGCTGCTCTTAATTAAATAAATGCATTGCTCTAATCATCCATCTCAACTCTCATTTTTCTTTAATCGCGAAAAAGCTATCCCATCCCATCCCATCTACAGACTACAATTATACATCACCCCACTGTTGCAATTAATTAATAAGCTCTCAAAGCATTCTTGCATTAATACAGATGGAGGACTTTGCATTAATATCAGCTTGAGGCCTCGGAAATGCTGTTTAATGAAGGATGCCATCCTCTTCCTCCTCCTCCTGATGATGATGATGATGATGATGATGGCCGTTGCTTTTCCTGTTTTCTCACCACCTACAACAACAAATTCCACACAAATATACTCTCAGTTTTTTTTATGGACATCTATATCTACCAAATCACTATATTAATTTCCTATAATTATACCCAACTCCTTTAAAATCAAATCACTACTATTCATTTCTCTGAAGAAGAATAATAATTCCATAAATCCCAAAATACAAGTCTAGTGTAAAACATTAATCAAGTAATCACCTGCAGGTTGGTCTTGTCCTCCGATTGAGATCTTCTACCTGTTTTCTGATCATAATCTGAACTCCTCTTTTCTGACCCTCTCATCATCCTCTCTGCCTTCCCACCTGACTCTGATTCTAATTTCTTCCTCGTCCTTCCATGCTTTTTCTCCCATAATCCTTTCATCACCTCTATATATTAAAATGTAAAATCAATAAATCAGTAACCCAATTGAATTGAAACAAACCCATCTCATTTAACAAGGAATCAAATTCTTCAACGACGACAACAACAAAAGTAATCGTTAAAGATCAAAATCTCAAAGCAAAAAAGCAAAAAAGCAAACCTTGGGTAGTGATGAGTCTATAAGCATGGCCAAGAGTAAGCATATCGGTTGGCCGGAGAAGCTTAATGCGGGTGACGCGCAGGGGTTGGTTGTGGTTATTGGTAGGTGGAGCAGTGGTATTGTTTTGTTTGGTGGGAGATGTGTATAAGGTGGTGGTGAGGAGAAGAGCAACATAGTGGCCGGGATTTAATTTCATAACCTCATTAGCTGAGATTGGCCAGTATAGCATCTCTGATCTTCCACCTGGGTGTTGTATTACCAAACTCGCATTATCAATGGCTTGGCAATTCCCCATTTCTATCTAGCTCTCTTTCTCTCTCCTCTCTTTATGCTGTTCTATCTTCAAATCAAAGGAAGCAACGGAGGAGGTTAAGGTAGGATACCCTTGTATTTATAGCCACCCACCCACCCACCAGTTCCACCTTTCTATTAACGGCTATTCCAAAGTTTATTTTTTTAGCTTAGCTTATTAAGGTACAAGGAATAAAACAAAGGTACCACTTTCTTAATTTCTTTAATTTCTTTAATTTCCCATCTCAACATATATATATATATATATTAAAGTCTAAAGAGGTCAGACTCAGAGGTCCAAAACTAAAACTAATTATTGAGTTGCTTAAAAGTTAAAACCACAACAACAATAAGGTTCATATTATAACATTTACGGTACGGTCTTTACACAATTATTTTAATCAATAATGCAATATTTTAAAATCACTAAATATTGGACAATATCACAAGTAGAAATTATTATTTATCTTAAGCAGCGACTACCACTGTTTATTAGTATTAGTATACATTTATCATTTTTCCTATAAATATTCCCTCAGAACAGGAATCAGGATTTGCGGTGAGTAGTGAGAATGGATAATACTTCCATAAAACATTTATATTATTAAAATATAAATATAAATATGACACATTGGCAATTTGGCATGCCAGCGGATATTTTCGTCAAGCGAGATTGATTCTCAATATGACAGGAATACCCTTTATATCGTGACGTGAATGGTTAGATTTAGCCTTTAGGAGACGGAGAATGTCCCGACTCCTGAACGGACAATCATAAAAACTCTTGTGCGTTTTACATCAACGTGATAGACCAGCTGGTGGCCAATAGCATTTTGGATTTGACGAATGATTGCCACGTGTTAATATTCTTCTCTGTGAAAGGACGTTTCAATGCATAGGCATAGCACGTCATTCTTGAGGAATATTCTACCTTTCTTACGCTACTCTCAGACCACTTTTTCACGCGCTGCTGATTAGCTTCCCCGAAACTAATTTTTCTTTTCTTTTCTTTTTTTTTTTGGCAAAAGCTTAGAAAATATAACGTCTTTTGATTCCAAATTATCGTCATTTTTCACTCGATACATCGTTTAAGATAAATTAATTGATTGTATTATAAGTATAAGTAAATTGTATAGTTTCTTTTAATGCCCTTACACATATAATCATAATTAAAGTAGGTAGAAAAAATAAAGATAAAATAATAAAAATGTTTCCTAAAACAATTTTTTTTGAAAAATGACAATTATTTTAAAACGGACGAAAAATGAAAAGAAGACCATAATGTGCAAACAGAGGGAGTATATTTTTACTTGTTGGGCGGATATATATCGTGTGTTGGTAGGCAAAGTTGTGAGATAATAGAAATTCATCGTACGGATTATAATCCGTAAGTCGCCGTCTCACATCAAACCTATTATTTATATTGAGTTATTACACACTTTGGTAAATTAAGTTAGTATTTTTGAGTTCTCTCATATATCATCAATCAATCTATAGAATTGTGTTTATATTGATTTTAAAATAAATTAGATATTATACAAATATTTATAATATAATTCTCTTTTTAAACAAAGAGTTCACTGTTTTATTTTAGGATATTTCATTTAAATGGTTGACTTTCAAAAATTAAGGCATACAAATATCATTTTATTACTAATTGACTACTAAAAGTGTCATTTTCTTAAACAGTTTGACTTTCAAATGAGAATTTTTTACCCGACACAGAGGAAATAGTTATTTAGTTTTTTTAAAAAATTTGTGTATCAAATTAAACATGAAAAAATATTTAAGAACAAATGGAGTATAAAAAAAATCATATTTAATACTTCATCCATTCTGGATAAATAATTCATTATTCTATTTCGAGATATGTCACTTAAAGAGTCTACTTTTAAAAATAAATGTATGAAATTGTCATTTTATTACTAATGAGCTACTAAAAGTGTTATTTTTTTAAAAAAGTTTGATTTTCAAACAAAAAACTTCTTGCCGAGAAGGGGGGAAGTATTTAATTATGACAAATACTTGTATAAGATAAACCATCTTTACTCGACTAATCGTGTATTGATGAGTTGAACAGTGTGAGAGTGAAGTTTCGTGTTACGAATTAAGATCCGTAAGACAGTTTTACAAAAGACATGTTATTTAATTATTATATCCAGATTTTAGAGTGCACGCGTGTGAGATAGAGAAGAGGATTAGGAAATAGGAATGGGAGAGTGAGGGACGTTAATAATTAGTGAAGGCGTGGATTTCTGTGGGGAAGGGATAAGATTAATAATAAATAAATAAATAAATAAAAACATAACGGGATAGGGATGACTGGATGTAACGCAGGTCGCAGTGCATTGAGTGGGTGTGTCGCGTGTCAAGTGTGATAGTAATGTTACTGTTAGGCCACTCATTCTTTCTTCGTGTGTTAACTCGAAACACGGCACGCGACAACCCAACCCCAACCCGAACCCGGCATCTCAATTACATTTGCAGGCAGCCTTTTCCAACCCCACGTCGTCGTTCGGTCGTTCCTCTTCACAAATACTTTCATGCATTACATTGTTGTTTACTTTTCCTATTCTCTCCTCCCAACTTTTCCAGAAGACCAGTCAATAACCATCATTAACATTTAACACTATAATTTGTTTATACCATTCCATTTCTTTATCATAATAACAATAATAGAGGAGAGGACTGATGACTGAGGAGTACTTTGTTTTGACGTAGAATTGAAGACTATTCCACTTTCTTAGGCCTTAATTAGCCGTCCACGGTGCAGGGTGGCTACCCCAATTCAATGTCTCCGTACCATCACAATCACTCAAATAAGTATCGTTTTAACAAACAAACGAATATATACCAATGCACTGAATACAAATGTTTCCTTATTCCTAAATAATTCAAACAAAGTTATTGGAAATCCGAGCATGCACGAGGAGGATTAACAATACAACGAGGTGTATGATTGTTTCTTCCAAGTTCCAACACATGCATATTTTGGAAGTTTATATGACATTCTATGAATGATTGAAGTTCACCGGCCACTGATTAATGATTGGTGTAGCACAAAACCAATTAAAGTGCTTGCTTCTAGCTTCCACATTGGATTTAATACTATCATCATAAGCAGGAAAGAGCTGTAGAGCCAATAAAGATCGAGGGACCCCCCCATGAACGAAACAGACAATTGGCACAGGCACAGCTAAAAAGTTGGTTTGCTTCCAAACTGAAGAAGGCTAGGTAGACATTAGAAATCAAAATGTTTTGTGTATGCTTTGCCAATTGCCATTTGCCATTTGCCAATTGCCATAACATAAAAGCCTGTTAGGTTTTTTCTGTCCTCGAATGGGACGAATGACATTTCTTAGTGGTCCACTGAATCACAATCACTCATTTACTTTACTTTGATTTTATCACATCACCACATTCTTTCAACTACAACTTCATTCTTTTATACTTTATACTACACAAAATAATTTTGTTTGGTCTACTGCACTTTTCACTTTTGGTGTTTCTACTTTCTACTTCGGTCGCATTCCCTTTTTTTTTTCTTTTCATTCTTAATCCTTTTATTTCAGTCTTCTTAAATTCAAATTGGTTATGTTATTTGGGAGGTATACATGCTAAATTGAATTGAATGATCATGTGTATGTACTATGTAGGTATCAAAAGTGACTTTTTAATTTTTTTTATATTTTTTTTCCTTATTTTCTGTTTCAGCTCTTATAAGTTTTCAATCGATACAGTATTCTACGTTTTTTTTTAATCAAGAAAAGACACTTTTAGGGGAAACAAATATTACGATACTCTGAATGAACCTAAGGCGCACTGCTACCGATCACTTACTCAGTATACATTGTGATGCATCAATTCATTCACTGCGATGCATCAATTAAAATTATTCAATTCAATTTATGTACTGCAATACAATAAGTCAAGCAAACAATTGATGCATCGCATTACAAAATTTAAAGAACCAAACCTTTATATGTCTGTTTTTAACAAAACACAATCAACAAATGATTTCAAATTAATGCATCTTCATGCAACGTGATTCAAAATTGATGCATCCGATTGAAAAAAAGGTGTCCAACAACAAACAAAATTTTATTCAGACATTTCATCGAACAATTTACATATATGCATAGCAACAGAAGATACAAACTGAATATAATTTGAATCAATCACAAGGAAGATTGTTAGATGATGAAAAAGAACAGGACACAAATTGATAAGTGAAAAGGAAAGAGCGTGGAAAGTTAGGGTGGTAGATTAATCGAATTTAAGGTAAAACGCACAAGTGTTTTTCACCACCAGATCACCCGTCCTCTTTTTTTTATATAGATATCTTAAGAACAATTTCACAAAAATGAGTTTTAATAGTTGAAAAAAAAAACATGGGACTGAATTATAAACTTGGAAAAGTTGACGGGCCAGTAATTTCGCCCATTTTCTACCTTTGCAAGATGCATTACGGAAATCCCTTCTACTCTCCTATGTAAACGAAACAGATTAGCCATTACTACACATGCTTAACTCATAGGGGTACTTGAAGAAAGGGCCCCAGTTCTCCAAACGGCTGGGCCGGTCCAGTGGCCACCACAAATCATTTCCGGGAAACTTCTTCATTAGTCAAATTTACGATATACATTCGTTCATTTATAATTTGGTTCATCGTTTATTTAAATTTTAATATAGTCTGTACATGGATGCATGTAGTCTTAAGACAAGGTCCTACTCCTACACAACATTCTCCTAACTGCCCCAGTTTATGGATGTGGAAATAACTCAAAGCAATAATGTTTTGTTTGACTTTATTTATGCTACGTTTGAATTTGTTAGTGTAAATTTAATGGTGATATTTACCTACAGATATATCAAATAATCATCTTCAATCATAAGTATCAAAATTTGATATAATAATAATTTTTAAAAAATTATATCTAATACATCATAATATAAAAATAAAAATAAAATATTAATATAAAATAATTTACCGACACATATTATGGCATAAATATATGGTTAAAATGAAGGGTATTAAAAATATGATATTAGGGGAGCTGAGGTATCAAATTTGGTAACTTTTCTAGTACCACACCTAATTTTCATACATTTTACTTTAATCGTTGTAAAGTTTAATACTTTTATATAGGTGTCAAAACCTACATGTCGACAAATAATCTGCAATACATGTATAAATAATAGATGACACAAAATTCTCACTTCTATATCACTAAAAAGTAAAAAAAAAACAACTAGTACATCTAAACTTGCTACTGTCAACTGTAAATAGAAAGACATCTAGACAACACACTTTGATAACATACTTAAACTAGTCTCTTAATTTTAATTCCATATAACTTATCTTGATGTGATGATAATATAGTTCATTTCAATTTGGTCCTACTTTTGATAGATTTTCCTCTTGTCTACAAAAGAAACTTGATAAATAAAAGTATAAAACCTATATTCCCAGCAAAGAGTTTTGTTTTTGTCTATTTTATTAATATTTTTTAAAAATAAATTATATAACTTGTTGTTACAAAATTTTAGATGTTCCGACATATAGTGTTTTTTATGTAGTTTTTAGTGATTAAAACTTTATCACATAAAATGCAACAAATGTATGACGTGTGTGTGTGTATATATATACACGTGTTAACATTTATATGCAAAAAACTGATTATTAAGGCAGAATGGAGCAAGTATAAGTTTTAAAATTATTTAACAACTAATGTAAATGAAAAGTTTCTTTATAATCTATTTTGGAGTTTAGACGTTAGATATCCTTAACCAGTCACTACCACTCCCTACCCCCCAAAAAAAATCTCTCTTTCCTCTTTGGTTTGTCATGATAATTAAAAGTCTCTTTTATTAAAAAAAAATGATAAAATTATAAGATGATTTTTTGAAGGTATAGATAGAGGTGGCAAATGGGCGGGCGTGGACGGGCCTAAATGGGCGGCGGGCTCAAATGGACGGGCAAATAAGTGTCCATTTAATAGTATGGGCATATATGGGCGGGCACTAAATGGGCATGGGCGCCCATTTACTCATTAACATGCACTTATCAAATAAATATAAAATTACAAAAAAAAAAAAATTACAAAAAATTATCAAAAGTTACAACTAACCATATATATATATATATAATTACAATCACAATAATTGGAAAAGGCCGACATATTGCTTGTGCTAAAGTATATTTTTGTAATTAAGACTAACTCCAATGATATTAATATATATTCTTATTAATTAACTTTTAAAACGTGGACGTTTAGGTGGAACAGATGGAGTAGTTAGTATTAGAGTTCTATGTTCTCTTCTCTTTAACACATATGACACTAATAAAAGGAAAATGATAGGGATCTAATAAAATGTGACAAATGAACTAAGAAAGGAAGTAGTAGTTTGTGAAAAAATAACTTTTCTTCGAAATTGCATTTTAATTTTTACTAATAGTTTTATGTATTAGTATGTAAAAATGTATTTTTGTTGTTGTAATCCTCAATTCAATCTTCTATTTTGTGGTTAGATTTTTAATTTCGCTGAAACCTCAATAGACAAACACACAAGTGGAAATCTGACCAAAAACTGAACAAGCTAACTAAGCCACATGTACAAATCTATATAAGAAAGTTCGAGCAAATAAGAATGTCACATGTGCACACTGCTCACAAAACCGCTATGAATCCATTTATAGTGTAACAGAGACGGATATTTACAAAGTTATAAAAATTGAACAATCTGAGAGTGATGTTGTATTTCATTTAAGGGCACAGAGTCATAGAATAACATTCCATGCTTTGCTTTGCAATTTTGGGGTGGGGGTGACGGTTGGAAGGGCGGGTGTACTATATATATATATATATATATATATATATATATATATATATATATATATATATATATATGTGTGTGTGTGTGTGTGTGTGTGTGTGTGTGTGTGTGTGTGTGTGTGTGGTTGGAAGAGTGGGTGTACAATATAAATATATTAATTATGTTAAACGTCATTATTAATCTTAAGTATTTTATAATTATGTATGTAATTGATAAAACAAAATTAGAAGAAAAAGTGAATGAGTTTTAGAATGGGTGCCCAAGTGGGCGCCCATTTAGCCCATCATAATTAATGTGCCCAAGTGGGCATGCCCATTTGTGCTCACTTAAAATTTTGGATGTGCTCATACCCATTATTTCTTAGGTGGTCAGAACAAATGGCGCTGGCGGGCAAAAATTACCACCTCTAGGTATAGATAAGCATGTAAATCTATATTTTTTAAAATATATATATTATTACATAAAACTGTTTTTTAATAGCAAAGAGAGTATTATTGTAACACCCCAAACTCGGAATTGACACCGTGGTCCCACAATTTGGCTACGTCACTAATATTAAATACTAACCCACAAAATATCCAAAATAAAACATTACAACTCCTCTAATCAAAACACATTAACTGTCTATTACAAGTCCCAAAATGTAATTGACTCCACCAATCCCAATACAAAATAATTGCTCGTTTAAATAACCATAATAAAATGCCAAAACTAAGAAATTTATTCTTACACGGGTCACCCTTCACACGGTCTACTCGAGCCCAAAAGGATCTCAACTTACTTACGACCTGGAGAAAAATAGAAAAGGGTGAGCGAATAATGTTCAGCAAGTTTATATACAACCCCTCCGGTTTCTAAGGAGGAGTTGACCACAATAAATATATTTTGCCAAAAAGTTAAATAGTTTTAATAAGACCAATAATTACACCAATCAGATGTAGAAATAGTAAAACCAAATATAAATGTTAATCAGAAATTCCAAGTGAAAGATAAGGCTCAAAACAAATACGAGATATCCAATTGCCGCCAACTGTCACATACCGGTTGGAAACAAGGAATACACGTAGATTCCATGATTACTTAAGTGGTCAATTCGACCTAGTTGACTGTCGCCTCAACGGGCCTTAAGGTATGTCCGGATAACCTCACTACATGCCCGGTGGTGTTAAATAATTTCATCATTTTATTAGTGTTACATGTTTCACGTAACCATTTAATTTACTTAGTGATCACGGGGGAGTTCCACATAAAGTCAAACGTCCGAAAGTATATGTAATTCATTTTCCAATGAGTTGATATTTCAAAGAAGTCAAACATGGATTACAAAATTTCAAGATTCAGAGTGTGAAAAAAAAGTAGGTTCGACGGAATTCAAAACAAATATCGCCGAGTGTCGAGCATGCGTTTACAAGAAAACGTTAAGACAATAAAATTATAATGGAAACCTACCGAATAAAATAGGACGATCAAAATACTTAAGAAGTATAATCTTTTACCGAAAAGTAATGAATAATTAGCTTTTATGTATAAGTCACCACTCGTATTTGCCTAAATCTAACATCCAATACAAAAAAAAAAAAACTAAATTATTTTAAATAATATTTTACTAGTATCTAAGTAATTAAACTGAATTTAATAACCCTTTTTTAGAAATCAACTTATTAGTGGCATTGTTTTCTTCTTTTGTTTACTTTATCTCCTCACCCCAACTCCGTCTCTCAAAGTCAACAACACTCCCAAAACCAATCTTATTATTTCCTCCCTGCTTCTCCTTCTTTCCTTTTTTTTTCCATTCCTTTCCCCTTCTTTCCTTCATGTCGTCCTTCTCTTTCCCTCCTCTCTACACTACTATTTTTTTGTTTTTCATTTGTACACCTACACAAATACCCACGGCATTGTTTCCCAAATCAAAGGAAACCCAACGCAGCTACCAAACTCAACAGAAGAACCGATTACTAGAAACTTGAAATTGAAGAATTAATGTCTCACCTTAATCAAAACTCGATCTCGTCCGCCGGAGATTTAGTGCGTCGTCGGTTTCTTCGACTCGAGACTTCACCAAAAACTCCCTCTGTGCTCCCTTTCTCACTTTGCTCGTCTCTTCTCTTATTTTCTGTAAATGCTCCAAGTATGGGTAACCCATCCTCTTATATACCCACCGTAAACCACCCCTTGAGCTCCTCCATTATTGCAACTAAGGAAGCGTCCCCCGTTTCTCCACAACGGTAGACAACAGACTCCCCCCGATTCCTTAATTACTATGCTATCAATGTAATTAACCTACGGTATTAACTATTACCGTTTTTATTACTATTATTATTATTATTATTATTATTATTATTATTATTATTATTATTATTATTATTATTATTATTATTATTATTATTATTATTATTATATTTATCAAATGGACCATCAATTGGGCTTAAGACCAATCTCAAATAAATAACTTAATTGTGTACCAAAACTAAGTGGGCTTGCTATTAAATTAAAATAAGCCTAATTATCGATTTTATTCAAATTATGTCAAACCATAAATACCGGCTTAAGATAACTAAACCAATATAGGTGCACGTACATTTATTTCAATTATTATATAAAAAAATATAATACTATACAAAAAAAAAACTAGGGATATTACGATTATAGTATTATGTGCTTTCTCTATACTTAAAGTGATAAAATACCACCCCCCCCCACCCAACTTGTTTAATGAGCGTTGATGGTTGACCCAACTATCAGAAGACGCAATAGATTTGAATATTTGATTGAGAACCCTTACCTCAGTCACAGACTCACAGTCGTTACTCACTCCATAGGTTATTGTATCTTTCTTATTTATTTTGTCCGTCTTTTTTTTCTTTTCTTTTTTATCATTTTGAAGTGTAATTGGTTGCTCAAAAGTAGGGATGACAATTTTGGAACCGAACTGAGGATATTCGAACTGAATTAAAGTGAAATTGACAGTTATTAATTGGTTAGATTGATATGAGGTGGATAACGGGGAATAATCGAAATAAAAAATTGGGGAATAGTTAGATTTTGTTATTAGAAGTAACCGTCTAATAATATAGACGTAATTTTTATTCATACAAATATTTATCAACTAACTTAGGTATATATATATATATATATGCATGTGTGTGTGTGTGTGAGAGTATATTTTATATTAAAAACAGAAAATCCACTTAATCACTTTCCTCTTTATCACTTCAAAGTCTGCATCTCCGATAAGCAGTAAGAAACTACATCTCAATAATGTTTTTTTTTTCCTCTCTCTCTCTCTCACACACACAATGTTTATTATGTTGATGAACAAGTTTGAGGTAAAATGTTTGAAACCAATGTGTCTGAATTAATAGATACTTTGGTCCATGAGATTTTGTTTCTCATCTACTATGAAAGATTGGACTCTAGTAACATTGCCTCATGTTTTAAAATACTGATCAACTTCAGTCAAATCAATTACATTCTATTCAATAGTTTTCTCAATTAGACAAGTATCAATTCATATATATCTAAAACATTTTTCATTTAAAACACAAAGCAATGCTCATGATTCTTCTATAATTTATGAAATTAAATATGTAATAGACAAATTTACATATTTTCTCTCGGCATCCATATATGCATCTATAATGTTGAACTAAAACTAAGTTTATATATTATTGTAAAACATAACTAAAGAAATTTTCATTCGTATTAATGTTTACTATTAATATTACATATTATTACGAAATTGTGATTGCATCCTTATGTTGAATGTTTCCTTTTTAAATATTTTTTCTGTGATTTTCTGAACTATTTGTTTTTCTATTTATGTATGTAATAAATACTTTGTATCTGTAATTTTGTAGATATTTGTGTAGGTATTGAATAATTTTAAACAGAAAGTTATTTAGCTATTAGATTGTTACCTATAATTTTATTATTGTAATTTAATAAAGCTTTTTTAATATTTGTCGAATTTGTGTTGTGTCGTGCGTGCACAACATAATTAGACTCTTTAGTTTTTATAGATAATATTATGATGAGTTATAAGTAAAAAATAATATCATTTATCAAGTTTTATTAACTCGGTTATATAATATGTTTTTCAAAGTTTTTCAAAGTATTTTTTAATCTTTAAAGTGTTTTAACTAAATTATTAATTGGACCAATTACATGTGGGTAATCCATAATTAACCGTTACCCATAGGAAGTGATATGGTAGGATAAATTGATTATCCATTGGGAAATGGGCAGTTATGGGGCATCAAATTGAAAATGGAGAATGGGGATGGTATGATATCCCTAATTAAAATGCACATTAATTATCTAGTTTTTTCATTATATCCATAATTAAGTTGATTGTTTACATGATAAGCAATGTACATTAATTAGCTAGTTAAAGGGTATAAATTAAAAGAAAATCTATTAATCTAGTGATAATCGTAAACTAGACGAAAAGAGTATTTAGAGAACTATATACTTAAGAGGGTTGTTATCTAGTCAAGTATTGAGTAACCGAACTCAACATAAATGAGTTCGAGTTAGCAAATATCAATTTCAATACCAAATTTGATTCGAATATACATACGAGAATAATCGAATCAAATATGAATATAAAAAGAAACAGACGCAATGGAAACTGCATGCGATTTTGCAAGGAATCCTCCACAAACACAAATAGTTTTCTTGATCGAGTACCATGAGATGAGACCGATCTTCCTCCTCCCAAGATGAACTGATCCCCTCATTTCCTTTAGGTGACTTATAATCTTCATCTTCTTTATCTACCTTTTTTTTTTACCCTCAACATCACATTTCTTCTTATTTTGGACAATATCCATCAAGGAACACACCATTATTGTCAACAAACCCATTGCCTCCATCCTCTTCAACCTTTGTTTCTCATACTTTACTATATTTTCATTCTCCCTAATGTGTCAAAAAATCAGTCTTGGGCCGTCCGATTGATGCGTAGGATATATGTGTTTGATCTGCTTCCTTGAACTTGTTTAAAAGACACAATAACACCTATAAAGGAAAGCAAGGCTTGGCCTCGCGAATCCCCTCTGGCGTGAGAGTGAGATAAGTGTAATGTCAAGAGAGAATTTGACAGAGATTTGAGGCTTAAGAAAGAGTGTGTACCTTGTTTATAAGTTATGGAGGGGTATTTATAGGCTCCCAATAACGTAGGATCCTTATGGGATTCGGTTTCCATAGTTACCTAGCCAATTAAGGATGAAATCCCTAAATTGTAGGCGTGAGAGGCGACTAGCCGCGTGAATATAAGAACAGTTATGGTAAGTGTCCTTCTCGAATAAGAAAACCTTTAACATGTCTTGGAGAGCAAGTTTCTGAGGTTTCCTGCTCGATGCTTGTCCAGGTGAGCAAGGCTCTCCCTGACCATATGGTACAAGTCTATTGAAGACAAGAGTGGATCTCGGGCATGGCCCCTGGTCGAGCAGGAAAGACATGTGCTCGACCAGGTTTAGACGGGAGTTGTAGTGTTCTGCTCGGTACCTCACTAGCTCTGCCCGCTAAATCGGTAGGTCCCACGCTAATTGAGCTCGTGACTAGCACACGGTGGTCGTTCGTGCCTTGTTCGTGACTTTGGGCCGGGCACATCAGTGGCCCCTAGCTCCTTATCTGGCAAGTATTCATACTTAGAGTGGGGAGCGCTTATGCTCGTTGCTGCAGCTTTTGTATCGGGCTTCAACACTTGTGAATTTTTTAGAAAATTGTAAAGGGACCGGAAGACAGGCTTGTAGAATGTTCTGGAACCTTGGCGAGTGGACAGCTGGAGCGTATTGAGGAAGCTTGTCGTTGGAAATGCAGTAGGGTGAGTAAGCGAGAAGGCACGTGAACCATCAAGGAATGGTGTGACTTGATTGGGGCACAGTTCATGAAGCAACACATTAAATGCACGTGTGCTGGGGTGACATCAGTCGTCCTTGTAGGCGCCATTTGGGCATCCATTTCGCCCCCCCTCCCAAAAAAAAAACGGAAACGCCCGCCTATAAAAGGCCAACTCCCTTCCCTCTTTACTATTTTACGGTTTCTGAGTTTTAGAAAGAGGATTTCTGGAGCGTTTTTGCTACTGCTGTGCCTTACGTTTCTTTGATTCCGGCGTCTACGTTCCTAGATTCCGACCGGTGTTTGCTTTCGGCGTTCGTGATCCTTCTTTGTTTTCGGTGTCATCAGTTCCATTTTCTAGAATCTGCGAATAAATACCCCATTCTTTATTTGACAGTTAGTTGTTCACTCTCCCTTTTTTTCTTGTTATGTTCTTCACTTTCTGGGTTTGATGAAGATTTTTGGGTTCATCTTCTTCATCTCCATACATTTTTTGGTAGGATTTTTAGGTTAGAATCGGACCTTAGATAGAGATCGAGGAAAATATCGGATAGTCTTGTTCGCTAGGGGGGCATGGCCCCTTGGTGTACCTAGACTTAGGAGTTTTCCTCTTTTGTTTCATTGGTTACCTGGGCAGAATTTTGACTTTTCTTCCTCGATCTCTTTGTAGATATGTCCGGCGATTCAGATAACGACATGGAAGCCTTCAGCTATGGCGGGCAGAACGACCCTTTGAGTAGCGAGAAGACTCATTCCCTAGACTATGTACTGGAGGGGGAGATGAATCAGTGGCCAGAGAGGCCATTTGTGGGCGTGTTCCTGCTCCGGTAGTTGACCTCGTTGATTCCTCCAGTGGGCATGGCCCTTCTGGAGAATAGAATTTTGAGGGCGAAGAGAACGCTGGCGGGCAGGGCCCCGAACAGCTAGCTGATAGGGTGGAACTCATGACTGAGGAAGTGCGCCCCGAACAAGGAGAGGCAGCTGAAGGAGCTTCGGATCGGATGAAGTGGATGACATGCCTCAAACCCGACGCATGAAGAAAACTAGTCATTCTCAAATTGAGGCCACACTTGATGATGAGGCTGCGGATGAAGATGATGAGCCCGATTGGTATGTGAACGCCGATGAGAGTCGGTACGCTGCACACTGGGCCTCTCTGGACACAGCGAACAAGGTGAGAGTATGGCTCACTTCCCTTGGTGTGGATTCTGCAAACTATAGGGCGGATAAGATAGATGTGCCCACCGGTGTAGAGCTACCCCGCGACCAACGGGAAGAACTCCTCTTTTATTCTGACTTTTTCAGGGTCGGGCTACACCTTCCGCTGGAACCTTTCTTGGTAGACTATCTGCTCGAGACCAAGGCCATGCCTTGTGACTTGATGTTGAACACAGTCCGGGCAATCACTGCCTTCACCGTGGCTTGTCGTTTGCTAGGTTTTGAGACGGACATGTTCCTGCTCCGAAAACTTTTTATTTTTGCCCCAAGCACATGTGGACGGATAGGAGTCGGGTCCAACTCAAATTTTCTAAGGCTTTTGAGTGATGCCCCTGGCAAAGTTGAGGCTTGGGATATAAGAGTTCTCTTTATCGAGTTCCGGGCTGGATGGCCGTTTGTGCCTACGGCGAGTGGTGAAATAAAAATCCCCAAGGCCTCGAAGTAGGATTTCAGCTCGGGTGAGACTGCTTGCCTATTGTCGTTGAAGATTGCTGTTGGGGTTGTCGAGGAGAACAACAAATGGGTCGGCCAGAAATTCTTGCTTCATTGGAAAGAGCTGGTGTACAACCCGCGAAATTGGCGTCTGGCTACGGTGATCCGAGCAGAAGTGTCCAGGGTGGAGCCCCTTTTAATTCATGAGCTCGAAAAAATTCATCCATACTGGGTGTCTACCACGGGCAGAAATTCAAAAATGAGTACTCTGAGTGCTAGCGGCTTGGTGCCGGGGCAAGCTACTAGTCGGTATTTAAAGATCGAGATGGTTGTCCGCTGACTGTTATGATTTTTCCTGTCTCGATCATGTTTTACTTCTGGTTACTGTACTGATCTTTTTTGTTTTGTTTCAGGAATGAGGAGCCTTGTGTTATTGAAGTAGAGGAAGAAACATGTTGATTAACGAACATCTGATCTGAAGGGTAACGAACCTCAAGCATTACCTAAGGTTCCCTTCTGTCCTGCGGCCAAGAAGGCCACTGCATCAGGCAAAATCCCAAGCCCGGTTGAAAATAATGTGGCTCCCAAAGCCCCTGCCCGCGAACGTAGGGAGGTCACTAAGGTCGTGACTAACAAGACCGCTAAGGTCCCTGTTCCCATGGTCGCTGATGCTCCCGCTACCAAGGACTCCAAGGCAGCAGGTAAAAGAAAAAAGAATTCCCCTCCTCTTACTCGGACCGTGCGTCAACGCGGCTTGGGCTCTGAGTCTGTCTTTGCCATTCCCCCAACTCAAGATGGGGCCGCAACATGGAGGCAGTCGGATTTTGAAATACCCTCCACCGTCAGGGTCAGCACTGCCCGGGCACTTGTAAGGGAAATTATAGGTGATGCCCAATGCTTGGGGGTACCGATCTGAATGCCCGCGAGAGCCTCGCTGGCCTGGTGGGAAAGGGTGTTATTGAGCGAGCTGCCCACGACAACATGGCGCTTGACCGAAAAATCGTTAGTCATGTGCTGGTCTAGCACGTCAGCCTTTGTCTGAGCGAGGTAAGAGAAGATGGGGTTCTTTAATTTAATTTTCTCGTTCGTATTCATATTGACAGCCTTGTGTTTTGCTCACAGATTACCTCTACATGCACCAACCTGTATAATCGCTACAATGAGGAGAAAGAGGCACGCAAGAAGGCAGAGGCGACAGCGCGACCTAGGAGGCCCTCTGAAGAAGAAGCTTGAGCAGGTTCTTGCCCTGGCTGACCAGCTTAAAGAACAAAAGTAACCACCAAGCAGAAAGAATCTAAATTGCTTGAGTGTAATCTGTTACTGGTCGCTCAAAATAGCACGCTGGCCGCTGAGAAGAATGAGCTGGTGGGCCAGTTGAAGAAGGAGTTGACCGCGGTGGACGCGGTGTCCAAGTAAAGGGAACAGCTGCAGGTGGAGCGGGATACTCTTAAAATACAGGCGGTCAAAGACGTAACACTTGGTCGGGAGCTATGAGAAGGATGCCAACTCCACTCCCGACTTTGCTCGCTGTTCCATCCACATAAAGTTCCCAATAGTAGGCCGGTCGAGGCGTTGTAAGCTGCTCGTGCTCGGGTTCTGTTGGCTGTGGGACTTCAGTTTCCTCTTGCTGAGTAAAACTTGTTTCGACCAAGAAGTCGGCCAAGGCTTGAGGCTTTGATTGCTCGCTTAGGTTGGTAGTCAATATGGAATTATGTGAGCTCGATCGACCAGTTGAGTAGTTTACCAGATACATCGGGCTTGTGAAAGATTTTGCACAATGGTGCGTCTCTGTATACTATGATTACATGTGCAGAAAAATAAGCCCTTAATTTTCGGGCAGCTATGACAAGTGAATAAGCTAATTTTTCTACATTAAAATAACGACCCTCAACAGGACTATGGGACTTAGAAACATAATACACATATTTTTGTACCTTTGACTCATCCCTAACTAAAACAACGGCCACAACCTGGTTTGTGGCTGATAGATACACGTATAAGGGTTCCCCGGGTATGGGGCTACTAAGGAGGGGCGGTTTGCCAAAATATTCCTTGAGCTGCTCGAGGGCTTTGGTACATTCTTCGTTCCACTCGAAACCCTTTGTTGTCGTGCAGGATCTTAAAGAAAGGGATACATTTCTCTGCTGACCGGGAGATGAAGCGACCAAGAGCGATTATCCGACCATTTAGTCGCTGGACCTGCTTGATGCACTGGGGCTGTTCTATCTCGATCAAGGCTTGGATCTTCTTCGGGTTTGCCTATATCTCACGCTGGTTGACCATGAAGCCGAGGAACTTTCCTGCCCGGATCCAGAACACGCACTTGCTCGGATTCAGCTTCATGTTATGTTTGCGAAGATTGGCAAACGTTTCTTCCAAGTCAAGGGTGTGGTCGCGGCCTCGGGTTTTGATGATCATGTCATCAATGTAAGCCTCTATGTTTCTGTTGAGCTGGGAGCCGAAAACCTTGTTGACCATGTGTTGATAAGTTGCACATGCATTCTTCAGCCCGAAGGGCATCATTTTTTAGTGGTACAGACCTCCGCATGCCCGAAAAGTTGTCTTAGCTTTATCTTGTCCGTTCATCTTCACTTGGTGGTACCCTGATTATGCATCCAGAAAGCTGAGCATTTCGAACCTCGGCTATTGCGTCGACGAGCACATCGATGTATGGCAGTAGGTAATAGTCCTTCGAGCAAGCTTTGTTGAGGCCCGTGAAGTCGACGCAGCATGCGTCATTTATCTTTGACCTTTTTGACCATCACCGCGTTGGCCAGCCAGGTCGGATATTGGATCTCCTCGATGATGTCAGTTTTCAGGAGCTTTTCGACCTCCGCTTTGATCGCTGCACTCTTCTCTGGCGAGTATTGCCTTGGTCGATGCTGAATTGGACGGAAAGTTGGGTCCACATTCAGGTCGTGGAGGGCAACGCTTTCACTGACCCCCTGCATGTCTTCGATGGTCCACGCGAACACAATTAGGTTGTTCTTGAGTTGATTAATCAGCTTGGCCCGAGTTTCGGGAGGCATGGCTTTCCCAATTTTAATTTTTTACTCGGGGTAGGCCGGATTGATGATGTTCTCTTCCAACTCATCTTGCGACTGAAACTCGAGCTCGTCTCGTACTTACAAAGTGTCCAACTCGATACCCTGCGTAGGGGGATGCCCAGTCTTACGCGCAGGGATCGTCGTTGCTGGAGCTTGCCCGGATTTCGTCGATCTCCATGAGATCTGCAGTTCCAAATGATTCTCGAGCTCGATGTTGTTTATATGGACTGAGCCTGAGGCAGTGTTGGTCATAGTCTCTTTTTCAGAGACGGAAATTGTATGATCGAGAGTATCCACGATCAGCTTCTACTTCTTCCTCTGGGAATCTCGGTCATACTCCCATATTGTCTCGTGACTTGCTGTTGAGAATACCAACCCCATCATCTGTGTAGAATTTTGTTTTTTTTTATGGGGGATGGAGGCGACCATCTGGAATTTGGCCATGACCAGGGTGCCGAGAATGCAATTGTAGGCGGACTTGAGATCGATCACCAGAAAAGTGATCATCTTTGTCCGCGTATGTGCCATCGCCCATCAAGATCTCTAACTCAATGTGCCCTTGACACTCACTTGATGGTTTGTGAAGCCTTCAAGCTTTCCCGAGTATGGCTTCAGCTTGGCATCGGACAGTTCCAAACCCTTGAAGCATGAGTAGTACATGATTTCCCTACACGTTCCCCTGTAAACCTGCCAATTGTTCACTAGGCAAGAAATAACCAGCGGTTGCTCGGATGCCAGAGGAGTGCTTGCCAACTTGTTGCGGGTGAAAAAGATGCTTTGTTCCCATCCCCGCTGTACTGACAGTGCATTGATTGCCTTTGACATGGAGTAAATATGTTTTTCGAGCTGAATATTGGAAGGGAGCTCTTCCTGAATTACATTCACCACCCCTTGAATCTGAGGGGCCTAGTCGCCTTTTCCTCTTGGGGGGTCTTGCCCGACGATCATTACCGATATCATTGCCCGCACCCTGATTCCTTTTGAAGCGTTCTAGCTTGCCCGCGTTAATCAATTTTTGTATTTCCCGCTTCAACACGTTGCACTCTTCTGTAGTGTGATTGTTGTCGTGGTGGTAGTCATAATACTTGGTGTTGTCCCTAGTGTGAGCAAACTCAGGGTCTAGCGAGT
The DNA here is from genome assembly GCA_013146195.2 of Codonopsis lanceolata. Taxonomy (NCBI): domain Eukaryota; kingdom Viridiplantae; phylum Streptophyta; class Magnoliopsida; order Asterales; family Campanulaceae; genus Codonopsis; species Codonopsis lanceolata. The sequence goes on along the minus strand of CM028378.1, from coordinate 46,485,096 downwards.
AAGGCACTGGCAAAGCATCACCGACCTGGAACATGATTTTTTTTCCCGGGTGATGTTTAGCGAGGTGAATTGGGACTCCCTGAATCTTTGGCCGGAAGTGGAAGTGTGTCTTTCTATCTCTGCGCGGGCGGCTGTTGCCCTCCTAGCTCTGGTTAGTTGGCATGGCCGAGCTATCCTGGGTCTTGTCCTTGCCCTTGGGCTTGTCACCCTTGGTGTTCTCAGTCGAACAGAATAGATGCGAGTTGGCTAACAGTTCTTCCTTTGACGCAGTCGGGTTCATTGTCAGTATAGTCTTTAGTGGGCCTGCCCGCATGTTGTTGAGATAGCAGAACGTGATCTCTAGGTCACTGGTGGCCGTCACTTGGTCAAACATCTCCTTGAACCTCTTGAGGTAGTTGTTATAGGACTCATGGTCGCCCTGCTTGATCTTGCCAAGATCAAACTTGTTCTTGGGCATAGGTCCCGCCGTGCCGAACTCTTCCAAGAATTTCTCTCTGAGCACTTCCCAACTACCGATAGATCCCCGGGGAACTCTCCCCAACCATGACTGCGCTTTTCCCTGGAGAACGCCCTCGAAAGCTCGTATTTTCAAAGCTTCAATATCCGTGACCATCTTAATATGTGCCTCGAATGACCTAAGCCAGTCGTTTGCCCGCGTCTTCCCGAAGTATTTCTCAAACTGTGGGAAGGTAACTCCTTGCGTGGGTGGCGTATTCTCAACCTTCTAGGTGAATAGGCTACCCTCCAGCGGCTTTATGGCTTTATAATCGGGCTTGGCCACGACTAGGTTGGTCATTTCTTTGTCCATGTCTTTCTTCATGGCCTCCATCTTCTCGGCCAGATGTTTTTCTTGGTCCACGGTGAGCCTGGACTAGCGGGTGTAGACACCCCAATTTCGTACCCCAGGTATGTGACATGACATAAAATATCAAGACCTGTTAAAACATTAACAAATGTCAAGTTAGGTCAAAAGTGCAAAAGGACAAAGCCAGATGCGCAAAGGACAAATCATAGGACTGATGTTCAAAAGGGCATACTTTGAAAATTGGGCACAGCTACTAAAGGAATTGGGCATGACGCCCAAATCCATAGGGGGTGGCGCCCAATTCCACTCCTCAGTGCACTGTTCATCACATTTTTGCCGTAAAATACAACTTTTCCAGCACGGTGAACACACATGTGAAGCAATATCTGGAAAATGGGCGTGGCTCCCTACAAATTTGGGCATGGCGCCCAAAAAGCCTTCCTTCAGCGCACAGTCCTCAAACAGTTGCCGCAATTCACAACAAATTCAACGCAAGGTGCAACGGTTGATGCAGAGAGGAAAAGAAATGCCTGCGATGTCCCTATTTTTCCTATAAATAGCAGAGCCTCATTTCACACGTAACTCCTTCCTGCAAAAGCTTCTCCGCGTTAACGTTACGCTGGAGAATTAGAGAGCGGTGTGAGATAGTGAGTGATCACCTCAAAAAGCCTCGAAACCCTGCCAAATTTCCTCCAAACACAAAACCAACCTGGAGGAGTGAACCTTAGCCCCCCAGCTAGGTATCCATCCTTTTTCCCCGGTCCAAAAATCGTGGAAAGAGCAGTTGCTCTGACCGATTTAAAAGGTCAAATCAACCCATATAAGCCGTTATTCCGCCCAACCAAATAAGCCAAAACCACAAAATTTAAGCCGTCATTCGCCTAGAGTGAGTGAGCCAAAAACACCATATATAAGCCGCCACTCGCCCAAATTCACACAACACACAACAAACAACAAAATCGGCGAAGAATAAAGTCTCCCTCTCCCGAGAGGACAGCGAGCACACCCTAGATAAGTTTTTATTTTAAAGTCTTGTCATTTTTTTGTAATAGTATTATTTCCGGCCCAATGTAGCCATATAGCGCTTGCCGCCTTGCTTTAATTAGGAAATAGTACCAAATGTAGTCAAGTATTATGGCCAAATATTTTCGTTGTATTTGTAATTATTTACTTTATCTATTCATTAAAGTCTTTATTTGTAATAGTATTATTTCCAATCCTACCAATGTAAATATATAAGCGCTTATGTCTGATTTTGTTATGAAATAATACTAAATGTAGTAGTTATAATGGCAAAATATTTCCAAGTATATTTGTAATTATTTGTAAAAGAGATTGTTGCAAGTCTCAGAATAATATAGATGTAATCTGATGTATTTGTAGGCGATTAATGCTTTATTTATCTTTAATAAATATAACAAAAAGCATACTTTAGCCAAAAACCGTTTTGAGACCGAAAGGGCGAGTTGGGTGCCTAGACCTTCCCAACTCAGAACTTAGCCTCCGAACCCGTTTTCTTCATCTCTCGATTTTTTTTGTTTTGCTTTATTTTTGCCTTAAAATAAAGATGGCGACTCTAAAAACATTTTGGATCCGGTGGGGCCTCGCAACATCTTTCTTTGCACTTTCACGTTTCCCAAAAAGGGAGAATGAGAATGGAAAGGTGATGTATTCCTATGTTCTGGTATCCCCTAAAAAGGGATAACTTGACATAGAAAACTCAAAGTACTCATAGTGATCCGAAATAGGCCATAAGGCTATTTTCATAAAATCCATAGTGGGGGCGCTGCAACATCTTTCTTTACACTTTCACGTTCTCCCCTAAACAAGGGAGGATGGGAATGGAAAGGTGATGTTTTCCTATATCCTGGTATCCCCTAAAAAGGGATAACTTGACATAGAAAATCAAAAGCTCCCATATTGGATCAAAAATCCACTAAAGCAACCGAGGCGCATTCCAACGCGCTATTCCGACAAAGACTCTCCCGCACTTTGATTTCGTCCTCCCCTAAACAAGGGAGGGTGGAACGGGAGCGTGGATGTCACCGCATCCGCACGCACGCAAGCACCCCTATCCGGGCGCGGAGCAATTTTCCTGGAACCCCGGACAAACCTTTCGAGCGGGTATATTCTGACCACTGACTACGTGCTCTCTTGGAGTGTTCGGCAGTAGGTCGGATCATAAAAAGCTTCAACTTCCTGCTTGACTCGAGCTCTGTGCCTTGGTCGCTGCCCCTCTGCCTTTGTGTATTCCCGGACTTTGCGGCAACTGTGCCCTTCACCTCGAGCATGATGCTCTTATCCGCGGTGGTGTCGATGGGACGAATTCTGACGGTTATTCCTACTCTCTGCCTGATCATCTGCCATCTGCTCCTGATTTATATGATCTAAAGGTACATGAATGACGGAGGGAATTCGTCTGCTCAAAACGGGAAATTGTTGGGAGGTCTGGTCACCACCAACAAGTGCGGGATTGCTGAGAGCGAGCACCACTAAATCGGAAACTGGCCGGGACCGGGGCATGGCCCTAGGCAAGCAGTTTCTGATTGAGCGCGTACATCTTATTATAATAATATGCTTAGACTTGCAGGGCGGCAGCTTGTTGTTCAGGGGTCTGCCCGGGCAAGGTCACCTGGCTTCCCTGACCATTCTCTCGCTGTCGATTAAGCCAATCCTTGAGATCGCGAGCTTGATCATTTTGCTCGTTGATGACTTGGCGAGCATCTCCCTGACTCACTTGGTTTTGGCTAGCATGTTGGGACATTTGTTCCTCAACATATGGGACATCCTCGCCAGTGAGCCGCATGCCAAGCAGCCATCTTCTGGTTTCTTGTTTGTACTCCCTATTGGGGTGCCTTTGGTGCCAGATCACCGAGCAGCGGGTTGTTCCCAACCAGCTGGCTGCCAGCCTGGTAGTTGCTAACGGTGGTGTGATGCTTGCTACCTTTGCCAGCCATTGCACTGATATTTCTTGTCGGAAAACTACCGAAAAAACTGTTAAGAGAGCTTAGAAGCTTCGAGGTTCCCGGCAATGGAACCAAATTGATGTGCCAAAAATTCAGTTTTGGTTCGTACGATTGATGCATAGGATATCTGGGCTTGATCTGCTTTCTTGAACTTGTTTAAGAGACACAATAACACCTATAAAGGAATGCAAGGCTTGGCCTCACGAATCCCCTCCGATGTGAGAATGAGATAAGTGTAATGTCAAGAGAAAATTTGACAGAGGTTCGAGGCTCAAGAAAGAGTGTGTACCTTATTTGTGAGTTATGGAGGGGTATTTATAGGCCCCCATGAAAGTGTGGATCCAGGGCATGGCCCCTGGTCGGGCAGGCAAGGCATGTGCTCGACCATGTTTAGATGGGAGTTGTAGTGTTCTGCTTGGTACCTCATTAGCTCTGTCTGCTAGGTCGGTAGGTCTCACGCTAATTGAGTTCGTGACTGGCACGTGGTGGTCGCCGGTATCTTGCTTGTAACCCGATTTGGGCCAGGCACATCACTCCCATTTCTCTTACTCTTCTGGACATGAATTTGAGTCATTTTCTTGAGATTATGATTTACGAAGGATTCCCGTCAATTTTTTATCCTTATTCTTCATCATCGTCCAAAAACCTCATTGATTTGCAACTTTTATGACGTATAGCTTTAATTTTATTGTTATGCGTTTTCTTCGGTCTTGTTACTGGTTTTTTATTTTAAGTTGGATTGGATTTAGGGTGAGCTATACATACCCCACTTTTTTACTCTTCAGCCTTCACAACATTTTAATGTGAAAAATGAGTTGCAAAGAATAGAAAGTGGGGTATGTAAAATAACCTCACCCTTAGATCCATCAACGTTGTGTGTAAAATTTTAGGTACTCTCTAGCTACACATAACAAGAGGAAGCTTAGTTTTAGTCTTTCGCGGCTTGAGCCTCGGCTTTTTTTTGTTTCTTTAAAAATGTTGGGTCTTTTACATCAAATTATAAGAGTTATTGTGAATTTATAACTACTCCATTTAGTGAATCTTTTTTTACAAAATTTTGCATAGTGACTACTATAAACTAATAACTATTGATTATGGAAAATAAAGAAAGTAATAAAAATTGGTTGGACTTATTAACTCAAACAAATAATGAATACAAAAATTCAACGATCGAATTCGAGTCATACATACAAACAAGTCAAATTTGAGTTTGAGAGAGAGTTTTGAACAACGAATTGACTGTTGTGAATTCTTCTATGCCCGTCTTAAATGCCCCAACCGCCAACCACCATAATCCTTAATTTCAATATTGAAAGTTAAGGCAATGATTTTTTGAAAGCGAACTAGTTGTGTATGATTTTGAGTATGAGTGGGCCTATTTGTTAATGTGAAAGCAAGGGTCGGAGAATAGCTCCCCTCCCCTATTTCCCTAGTTGAAGTTCAAATTAAAAAGAAAGACTAATGTTTGTGCAAAAGATTCAATTCAAACTAGTGGGTGGCAAAGGCAATTCAAGAATTGAGGAGGGTGGTACTGGTAGGTAGTAACAAAGGCTGAGGGATCCACCCAATGCATTAATGAACAATCATGACTTTTCTTTTCAGTTTCAGACTTTCAATTGCATACTTGCATGATTAGAATTTACCCGTACCGTCCGTTGAGTATGGACGTCTTTCTTTACAAAATATAACTATAAATTCTTAACTTACTAAACTAAATTAGTAAAACCATAATCCTAAAAAGATAATTATGCTCTCTATTATTATTCTTTTATTTGTTTCTTCCATCATATCATAATTTATTTAAAAAAAAACATAATAATGGATATGAATATTTAAATGGGCACAAATGAGCTCTTCCTTTTTTTCATTTCTTTTCTTTAAAATTTGTTCAAAATGGAAGAGAGTCTAGTCTAGTCAGAGCTGAATGAGGTGAAATCAAAGCACAAGGGGAAGGGGTCCAACTCCAAGGTTAACTTTTCAGTGGAAATTGACAGCAGAGATGAGGAGCCGACTGAGCTCAACCCTTGCCTTGTTTAACTGGACTGAAACTGAATCAACTGCCAGGACAGGAATCAAGATTTCTTCAAAATTACTTTCATTCTACTTCAAATCCCATATCACCCGTTAAATTTACAGCAACAAAAACAATTAACAAATGTTCTACCATTCATTTCAAACAACATTTGGCTTGTACTGCTACTTTAGCACGTGATTAAATACATATAAAGTGAAACGGACAGCATTGAGGTACTATGATTCTGTAGCTTTTCTGGGAGCATCTGGGTGCAAGACCAAGATTTGTCCAGGAGTCCAATCACTCATTTCCAGCTTCGGGATGCAAGAAGAGGGATCACACAGATGGGAAGTATTTGTTGAGATTGAAGGGCAATGAGTAGAACTCCTCACTTCTCGAATCGGTCTTGAAGGACCGGAACTTGTCCCACCAATGCTTACCTCTGTCTTTCCTTATCGAACTATCCTTCTTGTGCATTGTGTTGTCAAGGAAAAAGGCCAATACGCCAGCAACAAAGGCTTCCGATGAGAACGGGACATTAATCATGTTGTTAAACTGCGTAGTAGCAAAAGGCACACAACTATTAATCGAGGGAAAATATTGACATACCTACTTTCTCAAAAGAGTTTGATTTCTATATGGATAGTTGATCGATGTAGCATTCTCAATAAAAAAAATGACAGATCAGGAGCCAATATATATATTTGTGCGTACCCATCTAGCTGATGTGTGGACAGGCCCAAAACCATTGACCACTTCGTACTCATTGAAGTACTGGGGTATCGACAAGCCCAGAAAGATGGAGAAGCCCAATATGAACTTTGTTCGGAAGCTGTTGAGGTTACAGAACTGAAGGAAACTTAAACCTGCCGAACCTGCACACAGATGAGTAAGAAGTTATCATTAGCTTTACACTGATAGAAGGAATTGAGGTCAAAATACGGTGCCTGGATAGATAAGACACTTCATTAGAACATACCCACATAAGCAAAGAAAAGGCAATATAATGCAGCAACAATTGGTGCCGGGATTGAAGCAAAGACCGCTCCAAATTTTCCTGCAACACGGTAGTAAATTAGTTTGGTGATTAACCAAAAAAAATTACATACTGGGGCCACTCAGTCAACTAGTCGAGGCGACAAATTTTTTAAATTAGGGACAACATACCAAGAACAGAAAAGAAAATCATGAACCCAGCAGAGATCTGTACGACTCTTCTACTGCCTACACGCGTCAATGCTAAAAGGCCAGCATTCTCACTGCAGAGACACCACAATACGGCCTCGTGTCAACAAGAAAGCTTCACCGACACTTGATAAACACAAAAACCAGTGAAGCAGAAAGGAAATGATCAATTCAACTCACATAGATACTGAAGATCCATTCCCAGTTCCAAACAAGCCCGACAATAAAATGCCAATTCCCTAAGTACAAACAGAAGTTAAATTCAGAGCAAAGTAAAATTCAATAATTACCTCAACCAACATAAAATAATTTAATCTGCCTGACATTATTATAGATATGCACGGACAGATATCTAAGCAATTCTAAAATGGATCAGCAGATTTTCCCTTCCCTTCCCCTTCCCCTTCCCCTTCCCATAAGGATGACTTTTGTCGGACCTTATTAGGCCAACTATTAGTTTAAGTTCATAATGTAGACCCTGCTCTCTCATGCTGGCAAGACCTATAGCTTAACCTTAAAACTCCCTTCAATTTCCAGTTTGTGAGCGCAGGGGCGTGTTACAGGTCTTTTTGCAACGTAAATATAGATCCTACTGCTGAAAACAAATTATTTATGTTTAAGTGGAACAGGACAACAATTGATATTACAATTATAAAAAAATAATGGAAGTATATATGCATGAAGAATGAAACTCTCAAACTAGATTCTTAAGTCCAATCATAACGACCAAGAAAGAAAAGAAAAAGACTGCAATTTACCTGCCAACCCACACCGCGGCTGAGAATTGAAGCCGGCATAGGAGTTGCACTTGCATATCTTGCCACCGCAATAAAGCCACCCGTCGACTGATTACACCATTAGAAACATGTAAACATTTAAAGAGGACAAAAAAAATTCAAGGCAGTATAATGCTAAACTTTGCAAGTGGGAAAATCTAGTCTGAAATTTTTTCTACAATGGGGTGCAACAAAAGGACCAAATAGATGCATGCTTCTATAACCAAGTACGAAGAACCATTTAACTTTGTAAAGATAATCTCAAGATGTACAGAAAAAGGGTCTTCTAGAAGGAAAAATGTACAAGGTTTTGAGTGTGTTTGTGGCTGGCCGGTCGGCCAGGGGCGTGAGAGGGGAATTTTGGGGAAGAAGTAGCCATTATGTAGACTGAGGATACACATTATAAATTATGCTGATGGTTTCTATGAGAATAGAAACAAGAGTGCTAATGATGCACTCAACATACTGGTCATTACTTTAATAGGCAACTATGTTGCATGGACACAGGGATACGCAATTTTCAAAAAATATAGGACATGGGTACACGGGGTAATGTGTAAATATTCAAAATATAAGGACTAAAAGGTAACTATTTAAAATACAAGGACCAAATTATAAATATTTAAAACTATAACTACAAAATAAATATTTCCAACATACCAAAATGTTAATATGCAATTTTTATAAAATTCAGAACATAGTATAATTTTTTTTATAATAATTAATAAGAAAGTTTCTTACTCCCTCCGTCCCTAAATTATCGTCCTCCTTTCCTTTTTCATCCGTCCCAAAATAATTGTCCACTTTGAAACTTGCCTTTTTAGAACATCACTTTTACCACTTTACCCTTACTTTTTCACTCTACTTTAATTATGGGCCACATATACATGGACATTAAAGGAAACTACACATTAAACCAATATAAATAATCAAGTCAATTACTTTTTCTTAAATTGTGCGCCGGGTCAATCAGGACGATTATTTAGGGACGGAGGGAGTATTAATTATTACTATAAAGTTTCTAAAAGAAACTCTTCCTTCCAGTCTTCCAGAACAGTCGCAACAAGTCAACAAGTCACAAAGTACAAACTACAAACAACAAACCTCAACAGATATCGGAGAGAGAGAAGAGACAGATTGAAATCGAAGAGAGAGACGAGAGAAGACTCAGAAGAGAAAACAGACCATCAACAGATATCAAAGGAAGACTGGAAGAATACGTAGGATTCAGAATCTCATATGGTTCGAGGCTTCAAGCTTCGAAGTTCGAAGTTCGAATTGAATCAAGAGAGAGAGGCGCACGGCGCAGCATGCAGACATAGCTGGAGAGAAGGTCGAAGGGGCAAGGGGCGACGGCAGAGGTGGTTCTGGTCGGCAACGAGGGGATAGGGCTCGTTCGGTAGATGGTCAGCTTCGGTGACGAGGGGATTTGAGGGGGCTAGGGTTCGTTTGTCAGGAGGGGATTTGAGGGAATGAGGACAAGTCAACAAATATACCCCCAGCCATGTCCGACCTCAAGGTACGTATCCCGACGCTCTTCCGGCCGTACCCGCGTCGGTGTCCGAAAGTTTTGGAAATTCAAATTCGGCCCCAAACGTATTTTGGGCCATGTCAAGCGTGTCCGACACGTATCTGTGTCCCGTACGTGTCGGACACGGAAAATGCAAGCCCCTTGCCGTGTTTGGCCATCATAGATAAGCGATGGAAGAATGAAAACAAACCTCTACAAGAGAAACAAAAGCAGCCATCATCATGGCAAAAGCTTCACCAGCATCAAATGAAGGTGCTCCCCACTGAAATGGATACGGAACTCTTATCCTGCAAATTCAAACCCACGTTACAGTACGGAATGCTTTAGCAAACGTTCCATCAAAGAACAAACAATACCATGCACATGGGACAGATTTCCCCTTTTAAGCATCTTACATTGATGAATTATAATAACAAATCAAACAGTCCTTAGTACTTAATTCCGGAAGCATCCAATTACTAAAAGAGAAGTTTTATGAAATCTACTCCTTAGTAAGAGCCCATGAAAATGTCCAATGTTGTGGTTTATGCTTACCATGGAGCAGCATCAATTAGTCCAGCACGATCAGTACGGCAGCTAGTTTGAGTCTTTGGTGGCGTGTGGTTATAGGCACCACCCACGGTGAGTAGGTGAGCATAAATCCACACAATTGCAACCGAGATTAAAACAGCAAAACGATGAAAGATGTTTTTTCCTGAATGTATCACATGGGATAAATACTGCACAAAACAGGAGAAACAAATATTACAACATTTTAACAAACGGGTCAATAACATTATATACCTTTTCAACCAAGGAACTAAGGAGTTGACGGGACTTTTTAACGGGAGCAAATATACTTTTATGATAGAGCAAAAAGTCTTACCTGAGATAAAATAACTAAAAAGATAAGTTGTGGTAGCCCAATTTCAACACATTTGGCAACCTAAATAACCAATGCAAGAATTCAGATACAATACTGAGACACAAACAGTGAAGAGAGAGCTTATAAAATCAATGTTTCATTAGAATATGCATAAGTATAGTAAATCTGCATACACTTACCCCAGGAAAGCCAAACTCGTACAGCCCAAAACCAGCAAGCGCAACCAAAGGAACGGCTGAAAGTGGACTCAAGAACCTAGATGATAATAAAGAAACAAAAAAAGGAAAACTTTAAACATTGCAATTTTATGTCATTTTCAACATTAAACAGACAAGGCCATACTATCCAAACTTATTATCAATGACACGAAATGTTCCAAATTATCAGAACGTAGGAAATATATCACACGTTTACATAGACTCAGATTATGAAATAACCTCGTAATGTTGCGCCACAGACCACTGAAGCCTAGTACTATTTGAAGAGTTGAAGCAACAATGAGAGCACCCTGGGTTGCCCTCATTATCTTCTTGAATTTCTGTGCAGAAAAGAAATACATTTTTATAACCAGATATAATTCACAAAAAAAATTAATATGATATTCACACACTCGCTCATCCATCACATTGTGAGATTGACCACTACTGCATGGATACATAACTTGCACACCACCAAAAACTCTGATTTAAGCTATACTAAGAAGAGCAGATACTTTTTTTCATGCACATGCAACAGGCAAACAGGAGAACAAAGCACTAGCAATATCCACCCTTTCAGCGAAAAGGGTTGCCTGCTGACATATTTCAAAAAGGACATTCAAATACTCGGTGAAAATTGGATTGGGATTAGTTCACTAACCGCAACAGGATCAGGGTCATTCCATCGACCAGACAGGATAATTGAAATTGTGGGTGCAACAAAGGTGTATGACCCTCCAATTACAGCAGGTAACATAGTCCCAAACATAGTTTGCAGCAGTGTGTTCAATCCAGCAACAAAGAGTAGAGTTTGAATCACTTTAGCTTTCTCCTCCTACAAGAACAGGAGAGACAGGGTTTAGTTAGATTATAGAACTATACTCACAAAAAACGTTGGGACAAAACCATGTTGAATATTAATTTCAAGTAGCATTTTCATTCTCACGTCTTACATTTCCTCCTCCCATTTGAGGAACAAGAGCGGTTGGAATGATAACGGTTGTGCCAAGCATTACTATATAATGCTGAAATCCAAGTAGTATAGCCTCAGCTGCATTAAATATCCCAAACATGAAATGAATTAGATAGATACTGAATCATTAACAAGATTTATAACTAAAGGACATTTCAGAAATTAAGTGGAGAGGAACCCTCACTCCACAATATGAGCTGTTATTTGAGAGCTTACAAATTTATCTCTTCGCACTGGACCTTATCCATATTAGTAAGGTAAATTAGAAAGATTTGTTTCATTTGGGTACTGAAATCTCCTTATTAAGAACCAATATAAAAAGTATTTCACACGGAACCTAGAGCCTGATAAGAAACAGCAAAGTACTTTGGAATACAAATATCTTGAAAGTTGAAACCCATTCGCGGCATTAGTGAAGAAAAGCCAGAAAATAGTTCCATTACAAGTAAAGGTTTTGCCGTGTCAATTGGCAATACATGCAATGTTTCAAAAGTGCCGCAAATTGGCTTCAACAAAGTGAAAATTAAGCACAAAACTTGATTTTCACGGAGTAGCCCAAAAAGATCCCTACACTAAAAATTTCAGGGTGTACAAGAAACACTAGCTACAAATTTCCAATTTGTTTCCTGTGACGAAAAAGTGGGCATTAAACACCACCCATGCATCTTAAAAGAAAAATTAAATTAAATTAAAGCAAATGGAGCCAGGTTCACAAATGAAATATTGTATAGGAACACAACGAATGTCTAAAGTCTCAACTAATAAACAAAGAATCTTCTAATTTTAAGGTATAAGAAAGTTGGAAGAATCATAATTTAAGGCAACTTTTAAGGAGAATCTTAGTATTCATTGACCTAAACAACATATTTCGGAACAAACAACTTGCCATAAAGAATCCTAACACTTTATACCGTAACTAAAACAGAAACATAATTTCACATAGTATGCTAAAATTAAATAAGCAAAACCCCGAAGAAGAAAGAAGAAATTACTAAATAGCGAGAAGACTCACGCCATGGGGGAGGACTGGTAATGCAGTAAGAGACATTGGGAAGCTGATCTTTAGGAGGGTGCGGCGCCGGCTCATCCGCTTTTGCTGGACCTGCTCCTCCAGCCATGGCTTTCTCTGACTTAAATGAAAATGGCTTTCTGTCTATAGAAAAGCCCTATACACAAAAACCCAAATCTGCAGAAAAACCCAGATCCCAAATCCTTCAAAAATCCATGGAAATGATAAAGCCCCAAAAATTTAGAGTACCGAAAAGGTTCAGTGACAAGAATGGAGCAACAACCCACATGTAGTGCCCTACTAGTATAAGGAAATATTCAAGAAACGACAAAGGGTGGGAAAATGAACTGTAAATAAAGTGTGTGACAGTGCGAGTGTAGAAAGCGTGAATTAACAGAGGTTAGAAAGAAAGGAATCAATCCTCAAAAAAATTAGTACATTAAATTAAATATATGAAAAGCCCATGAAAAAAACTACCTTTTAGTGTCAAATTTCAGAAGCAAAATCAAGTGGGTGATCAATGGTCAATAAATTCACATACCCCACCAAGAAAAAAGTTCACAAAAAGAAGGATTTTAGAGAAAGACTGAGAGAGAGAAAAGAAAACTTTAGAAATTGGGTATTTTTTGCAGAAACATAAAGTGTGTGAGCAAATGTGTGAAGATAAGAAAGAAGATAGGAGAGAGCCAAAATCCTTGCTGATGATGGTGTGCTGTGCAGGTGTGGTACACTCTCACTCTCCTCCTACTGCTACTTTTTCTCTCTCCTCTTTCTTTCTTACTTTCTGTCTAGAATTCTCTTTTAATAATTAATACAGTAAGTAATACTCCAACAAACATTTATTAATGTCTTTTTAAAAAACATAAACTAACATAATATTTAAATTTTAAGAGTACATATTAAAATATGGAGTATAGATTTATATAATACTCCGATGATTATAGCATTGAAACTTGTACATAAATATTAGTACAAAATCTAATAAATTTTGACTATTAAAATGTTGTAAACTAAATTAACATAATAACATTAGCCAAGTCCTTTTACCCGATTTTTATTTTTATTTTTTAATTTGTTTGTTCGTTGGTTCAATTACACTCGCGCTCCCAACTCCAAGTCTTCAATGATATATGATAAAATAAACAAGGTAGGAAGAAGATGAAATGAAACTGACAACTGACAAAGTCACAAGGAGTCAAGGACACACTTACACGACACCGTTTAGATATTTTTGGGAATTATTTAAGCACCATTCTCAATTCAACCTTCAACCAGTTGTGAACTGAACTGCGAAACCACTCCCCGGCTTATATAGATCATAAAGGAATATTTATATACCCCCGCTTTAATGACTAATCAGTTGATTTGAGTTAACTGCAAAAAATATTCTGAGCGATTTTAATTTTTTTTTAATTTTGAACCATGTGTTGTTTTTTTTTTCATAAAAAATCTCAACCCAAGTTTTTTTTTCCAAATAAAACCTTTCGTCCAAAACTCGTTAGTTTTGTAACGAAGGTGACTGGACGTCCAACGTGACCGCCTACGTGGACTGTGCGGGAGTCTTCACGTCCACGTCAGTTTCCCGCTTCGCAAAAAATAATTTTATTTTAAATCTTGTCCTATTTTGAAATTTTAAAACCACCTATTTTTATCAGATTTTTTTTCAAATTTGATTACAATACAAGTAATTTGAAGTCAAATATTTCAATTTTGTATTAATCGAAGGGTTTAAAGACGTTTGTTTAGCAGTGGTATTGTTCAGTGTAACTTAGTTTAGTAGTTGATCAAAAAATATGGCGGATGTTAGTCATCTGACCCATTTCCACACCATTTTTTTAGACAAAAATAACCTAACACATTTAGAAACATATTTGGAAACATAAGTGGTTTTCAAATTTTAAAATATGATAGAGTTTAAAATAAAATTATTTTTTTGCGGGAAATTGACGTGGACGTGAAGACTCTCGTTCAATCCATAACTCCATGTAGGCGGCCACGTCAGATGTTTAGTCAACTTCCCGTCACAAAACTAACAAGTTTTAGATGGAAGGTTTTATTTGGAAAAAAAAAACTTAGGTTGAGGTTTTTCATGCAAAACAAAAAAACACATAGTTCAAAACAAAAAAAAACAAAAATTTATCAGGGTTTTTTTTTTTTGCAATTAACCCATTCACTTGATACTTTTAAGTTTTAATCACTAATTTTTAGAAATATCAAAAGGACGATATTGCCCTTGGTAAGGCTAGTGGCTAGCTACGGTGCTGTGCTCACCAAACTCAAGTAATCAAAAAAGGGGGATTGGGATAATGGGATGGGATGTCCCAAAATGTCCCAATATAAAGACAGACCGAATTACAAAAGAACAAAGGACACCGACACACTTTTTTTGGTCTTCCTTACAATTCAATTCCGTTACAAATCGCTAACGTACAAATCTTGATTATACTATAACACCTTTTTCATACTTTCTCTCTTTACTTATTCCTTCCGCTCCTTCCAAAATATTTATTTTAAAAAAGTTTAATAATTAAATAATATATGATTAGTATTAAAATTTATCTTAATCACAATAATATTTGAAAATAATTAGTATTGAAATTTTTGAAATAGACATTTTAAATAAAACATCTCTATTATTTAATCTTTTGTCGAGAATGATGGGAGTATTTATTAGAGTCTTAACTGTTTTTTCCATGTCTAAAATTAGGACATTTAAAGCTATCATTTGACATAGTGGAAAATGATTTATACCATTTTTATTTAGTTTTTGTTCGTTGTAATTAATAAAAATGTAAAATATATAAAAATACTCGGGTTTATTTAATAACTACAACTATACATAGCCATCAAAATCAAGTTAGACTAAGAAGGAAGATACTACCTCCCATTTGTTCCTGTCATATAGAGACTGTTCACTTTAGGTGGTGTTAATTTTAATGATTTATTTATAAAACTCAAAAAAAAATGATTGAACCCCGTTGAAATTATTTCTCTACCGGGGCCCCTGAGATATTAAATTAATAAACAATCAATGAAATATGTGTATGATTGGGGATAACTATGAAACAAATCATTTGACTAATGCTCACGGATACTAACGTGGATGTTGAAAGAATTAAGTGTATTACCAATATTAACGTGAATGTGAAAAAGATTGATGCAACTTAGGAATTTATTTTTATTTTTAAATAAAAAAACCTCTCCAATGAAGCTATGGATAGGCGGTGTAGTTATAACACCTCAATCAAATTTTATCACATTGTGGATAATAATGTCTATTTTTCATATTTTACTTGACGATGTAGATATATTATAACATTTTTCTTTTTAAAAAATCTTTTTTATTGGTTGTTAGTTTTTATTGTTTTTTTTTTAATTTTCAAATTTTATTTTAGTGATGAAATGTATGTCACGCAAGATCACATTTGCATTGAAGAGATCCGGTTTAATTGAATGTAAATAATATGAGAAAAATGATACATATGATTGAGGGTGTTAATTATCCAAATAAACCCAAATTAATGGTTACATTGGCTATGCTCTTTGTGTCAGCTAGGATTTACACCTTTTTGAAGGGGAAAAAACATTTCAATGCAACTGTAGGATAATAGTTGTAGACATGGCGTGTCAACCATTTTTTTACATTCTCGATAAAGATGTCGCTTTTTTCACATTCTAGTTAAGGATATGAAAACAAAACATCAGCAATGCAACTTTGTATTTGATCTTACGTGTCTGTGGATAATTAACATTCTCAACCACATGAGTCGAGTTTTTTAATCTTTATTCACATTTAGTTAAAAAGGATCTTTTCAATGCAAATGTGAATTTGATCTTATATAACATTCATCACACCACTAAAATAAATTTATTTAAAAATATTAAATAAAAGAAAGGGAACAACCATATTTTTTTAAAAGGTGAATGTTGTGAAAAAAAAAAACCATTACCAATGCTAATGTGAATGAAGAGCGTGGATATAATGTGTCAACCAAACTTTTCACATTGTAGTTAACAATGTCAATTTTTCATATTTTACTTAAGGGTGTAAATGTTGGAAAAATTGTGTTTAAAGAATGAAATTGTGCATTTTGTGGCACGGATCTCTACACGTGTCATTTGTGTAATGACAAGGGTAATTGTGGATGACTCGTGTTCTACTCTGTGAGAACATCGAATCATATATTTATTTGTCCAATTTGGTGTTTTGATGAATAAGTTATGATTGATTAAAGTGTGGTTGTTGGAAGTGGGTTTATCTCACATTGAGAGATTAACAAAAACTTGAGTGGTTTATATACAAGTGTCTTATGTGGTAAGGGTAAGTTTGTATAGAATAAAGGCTCTCTCTTGTGCACGCCTGCACAGGGGGTGCGGTGCAAATCATGGTCTAGTTTAGCCTTCAGAATACCGTACTTATGTACGAACGCGTCCCGCGACACGAATGTCGGACCAAGTTTACCTGTTCAGAGCAACCCACGTTTTGTCAGCTTTAATAATAGATATTATTTGCCTATTGATGATGAATTTATCAATTCGTTGAGTGTATTCTTTGACCTCTTGCTTTCTTGTTGGTAATAGAGTCAGGCACAGATTCAGTTCGCCAGAATCTTTAGTATTGAAGGTTTCTCCAGTGTTTCGATTGTATCCTGGGAGACAGACGTCCATTAGAGCTCTAAGCACCAATGGGAAGGGGAGAATCTGTTTTAAGGAAACTGTGTGCGACACATGCCTCGGACTTGAAGGTTTTGTTCGTCAAGTAGATCACAGTTTTACAACAGCAGACTTCAGTTCACCAGCTGATTTGAAATCACCAGCAGACTTTAGTCCACCAGCTGACTTGAAGTCACCAGCTGACTTTAGTCCACCTGTAGACTTGAAGTCACCAGCATACTTGAAGTTCACCAGCAGACTTAGACTTTAGTCCACCTGCAGACTTAGAATACAAAGCAATAACTTTTTCAATTATTTTTAATTCTGTAATTGTTTTTATTACTGTTTTTCCATGTATTATTTCTAATAGTGAATACATTTTAGTCAACCTTTGTATTTTATAAAACTTTTTCTATTGATTGTTATTTTTTCTTTTATTTTTTAATTTTTTTTATCAAATTTCATTATAGTGGTGAGATGCATATCACATAAGATCAAATTCACAATTGTATTAGAGAGATGTTTTAATTGAATGTGAACGAAGAAAGAGAAAATTTGATACAAATGATTGGGAGTGTTAATAACTCACAGCTACATATGGTCAAATCTATGGTTGCATTGGTGATATTCTTGTCAACAATGTAGAAAAATTGGTTGACACGCCATATCCACACTCCTCATCCATAGTTGCATTGAATACAAAAATTATTCGAAAAATATGTAAATCCAAGGTGACACTCTTTTTTTTTTTT
This sequence comes from Codonopsis lanceolata, assembly GCA_013146195.2. Taxonomy (NCBI): domain Eukaryota; kingdom Viridiplantae; phylum Streptophyta; class Magnoliopsida; order Asterales; family Campanulaceae; genus Codonopsis; species Codonopsis lanceolata. The sequence continues at coordinate 46,467,370 of CM028378.1, read as the reverse complement.
TTTACATTCACATTTGTATTGATGATACAGTAGAAATAAAATTTAAAATATTTAATTACCATAAGGGAAAATTATTCAAATAATCATCGTACTATTAGTAGATAACCGATTTGACCAATCATATTACAATATTTCAAATTTGACCAATGCATTCAGCAATTTGGTACGATATGGTCCTTACCGTTAACAATTCATTCAATTTGTTAGCAGGACTGTTAATGTCAACTAACGAATAATTTTTATGTGGGTATTTTTATTCGTTACAAAATTGGATGGAACGTCGAAGGCAAGGACCACATCGCACTCAAATCATGAGTACGTTGATCACGTTTTAGATATTTTAATGTGATTGGTCAAATCGATTACCCTCAATTTGTAATATAGTCGATAGGATAATTGTCTCAAGATAATATTTTGAAGTTTAATGCAAAATTGACTAAAATTTGTTTTAAGCTATTTATTAATAGGCCAAAACTCAAGGTAGATTTAAACGCATCAATACAACTATTAATTAAATACACACAAGCACATAAAAGGCCTATTACTGTAAAGTTGGATATAAGGAAAGTCTATTTTCATTACAATGAGACAAAAACTTGTGTGAGACGGTCTTACGAATTTTAAATCCATAAAATAAAGCCCTAAAAATGATATAAAGAAGACTGATGGAGCGGGTAACCCATCAACAAAAACTGCGGGTTACCCAGTGAAAAAATGGGTCAAAATGTGATAGAGAATAGGCAAAAAAAATCGAACAAATGGAGCTGAAACCCGCATATCGACCTGTATTTGCCAACAAAGCTCACGGGTCACACAAGGAGAGCCACGCCACATGTCACCTCGCTGAAGGTGACAGTACATTAATGAGAAGTTTCTCATTTTGCTCCGGTGCCCCTGCACTTTTAACATTTGCTGCTTAAAATTTCTTCCTTCAAAACCTTATAATTTCATCTTTTGTCAGCTCCGTTAACCCTCCGTTAGCTTCATTTGCCTTGGGATGCTTGAGGAATCCTAATGGAATTTGACGAAATGATAAAATACACATTTAAAGTCAAACATAACACATTTAAAAGGCAAAAGTGACACATTTTAATGTCAAAAGTGACATTGTCAATGAAAAAAAATATTATAATTTTTGTTAAAATACAAAGTAACACTCTTAATACTAAAAAATTACACATTTAATACTAAAAGTGACAAAGACAAATTGTCACTTTTGAGCCAAAAGTGACACATTTAATACTAAAATGTGACACTTTCAATACTATAAAATGACATTTTCACCGTTTCATATCAAAAAGTGACGGTTTTCATTTATAATGTAACACTTTTCAAAGCAAAAGTGATACATTTAAGGTTAAAAAGCAATATTTTTAAAGGAAAAAAATGATAATTTTTATTAAAAACACAAAGTGATACATTTAATATTGAAAAGTGATATTTTTAATACTAAAAAGTGACACTCTTCATTTATACACGTGAGGGGTGACGCTGTAATTTTAAAAAGTCGATGAATTATACTGGAATTACTGAATCTTTATCCATTTAATATAGATATGTCCATCTTACGAATTAAGATCCGTAAGACCGTCCTACAAGAGATCTACTTTTTCTTGAGTAAGTCTTCTGTAAGACAATCTTACGAATCTTAATTTATAAGACAGAACATCACTTTTTCATAATTTAACCTATCAATACATAATAAATCAAATAAAAAATATACATCTTATAAAATATATATGTAAAATCGTGTTACTTTAAGTTTTTGTAATTTTTCTTCGAGTAGAGGAATTAAAAATGGAGTATACAAAATTGTCGAAGTTGAATGCTTCCAACACCAAACCAACCACCCCTATTAACTACACATTTATTTCAACATAGACAATTGCCTTCCTGAGCTGTCATGAGTTTAAGTTTGTCAAATCGGTGAAACTTGGAGTTAGGCCATGTAAAACAAAAAATATCTCTTATCTTTATTTAATACTTAATTCATTAAAAATAAATATAAAAGTTTATTTAATATTTATAAATTACCTAAACAAAAATCTCATACAACAGCTTAACACAAACCTCAATAATCTTTCATATTTTATTATTTTTGTTCCAATAATTTCAATACTTGAAAAAAATATTTGATGTCTAAATAAGTCAAACTAAGTCTCTATTTATAAATAAAAATATGTACTTTTTAAAAATATTTTTTTAATTACAAAAACGCCAAAAATCAAAGAAAAAAAAAAAGTTAATGGAACCCATTCCTTATTTGGTGAGAGAGTGATAAATGGCTCAAATTTTCTAATTCTTCCGTGTTTTGCGGTAGCTCAACCAGATACTTAAGCCTTCGTTCTCCAACTTAGATTTAGTTTTGATACATGCAGATCTTCCGTTAATGTGAGAGAAACCCACTTGCTTCAATTTAAAACCTCCGTTGTACCCTCTCTTAGAGCAACTCCAACCTAAAAACCCTAACTTGGGGAAATTTCAGCCCTAATTTGGGGTAGTTTTAACACTTTCAACTATTTAAATTCCAACCCTTCACGCTAAATTTTACACTAAATTTTTTTAGCATATTATATTTTTGATTTTTTCTACTAATATTTAAAATTGTAATTATTAAGATTACACAATTAATAATTTATTATATTTAATAAGTTTATTTTTATAATATTATTTATTATTTAGAATAATTATTTCTTTATTGATAATAAATACAAAACAATTTACATAATAGATCAATTTAATATAATTTATTGAATTTATAGTGTTTAATGCTTTAAAATAAATTACATTATTAATATTTATTACATAACTATTATTACTTATTAATTAATTAAAATATTTTTAAATTCATAATATAAATTATTAATATTTTTTGTATTTAAAAATCATTTTTTTATTTTTAAAAAAAGTGGGTCTCATCAACCCTAATTTAGGGTTAGATGAATTGTGTTGCCCTAAACTTGGGGTGATACTATTCATCAACCCAAATTAGGGAGAAGTTAGGGGCGAGTAGTTTGGGATTGGGTTTACCCCAATTTAGTGTTTTGGGGGGTCCATAAAATGAACTAACAAGTAATGATACGGGTATTAAAGGGTACTTAAATTTCTATGCACCAGATGAGTTGTTATTTGGAGGAATTTCAAGTGGGTACAATTTTGAAAACATGTTTTCATCTAGAACCATCAATTTTTTGGACATTTCATGTAACTACAAATTGCTTGCCAAATGACAAAAATGTCATTAATGAAAACTCTGATGCCAAAAAATCAATCTGATGCCAGACATCAGAAATCAACCTGATGCCAAAAATCGACCTGATGCCAGGCATCAGAAATCAACCTGATGCCAAAAATCAATTTGATGCCTGGCATCAGAACCTTCAAATTTTAAAATCAAAATGATAAATAGATAACAAACACAATTGAATGAAATCAAGGAAAAAAATACATCAATTTCCATTTCATCGTTATACACACAATTAGATACTTAAATCAATCAGAGCTCATCATCATCATCGAGCCCTAGCTTATCGATATGGAGAAGGAAGAAAGGTTTGGGGAAAGAGGGTTTGATCGTTGCCAAAGAGCATCAAGTCCGAGTCCTCCGTCGTCTTCGTCATCAATTCATCTGCGACGATCGCCGCTGCTGCATCTCCAAGACCGAGTCCTCCGTCGTCTTCGTCACCAAGGTTCCCGCTGATCTCGCTCCCACTCGTACTTTACAAAACCAGTTCCGACGTAATGGTCGTCAACAACAGGATCTGAAGCCAGTAGTTTTTTCGGGTACGGCGGTGTACGGCGTCGGCTCCACGTAGATTTCGCACACAAACGTCGGGACATTGTTGGGGGAACTATTCGAATTCGAGGTCTCGCCGAGCTCGGTTATGAAAATACCTGGGTGGGACTCACCGCCTCCGTGTTTACTGACACAGCGTATGAATTGGACGTCATCGTCGGTGTTTTGGGAATAACGATCGGGGAATTTGGGGGAGAACAGGGAATCGTCGGCGGAAAGATTGATGGCGGCAGCAAAAGAACGCAGAACGATGAGAGAGAGAGAGAGAGAGAGAAAGTTACGGGGAGTAATATGTGTGAGAGAGAAAGGATGGATGAACAACAAAGCAGTTAAAGACAAATGGGGTAGTAATGTCCTTTTATCTCAAAAATGTATCTAAAAGATATGTTTCAAAAATGACTGGATTGATTTGAAAATATATTTTTAAAAATGTACCGGCTTGTAATTTTTCCTTGTTATTTAATATGAGAGCTAAGGTGGTGCATTATTTTTTGATTTTACCGTGGGTAGCTAAAGAGTACTAATTTTATTGTATCAAATATGACATATTATCTGATGTGGTGTAAAAAAATCAAAACTAATTTTAACACATCAATTGCCACATAAGGTAACACCTCATTTAGTTCAAAAATGTCGTTACTTTTTAGGTACCATAAACATTACTAAACTACTATCAAAAGTGCTACAAGCCTTTTAAATATGGAAATAATTTATATGTTCAAAATTTATGGATAGTTAAATTAATGGTGTTATGTTTACCACTATTTCTACCACTATTGTTACCATCAAATCTTGATAAAAGGTAAAGTTGTTTTTCACTAAAACACATTAGGCCTCCATCAAGGTTTAGTGGTAATAATAATAGTAAAAATAGTAGTAAACCTAATATTTTTGTAATTAAATATAAATGGTACTTCCTCTATTTAAAAAAAAATCATTTTCTTTTGCATTTTCTAATATTTTCCTTACTTAAAAGTTACTTTGATGTAATTTCCACTTTAATTGATAAGACTCCACTCTCACTGGGGTATTTTGAAAAAAAAAATACAAACTATCTTAATTTTTACTAATATATGTAATTGTCATTTTGAGTCAACAAACTTGACACTCTTTTAAGAACATGTGGAGTAATGTTTTTGGATGTTACATTAGAGACTAAAGAGTTTACAGTAAAAAAATTCTTATAATATCTATGACATTTATTTTTATTTTTATTTTTCACTTGTGTTATAAATATATTGGTTGTGACTTGTGAATAAATATTTCTGTAACCACGACCAATCCATTGATATTCATATTCCTTACTTATTTATAGTTTATATTGAAAAAACATTTACAAAATTAGCTTTGAGATAAAAATAGAAAAATATTGTGCATGTTTCTCTCTCCTGCCGTGAAGAAACAGGGAGGAAGGAACTTGTAATTGGAAAGATCCTTCTTCTGTTCATCTGAAAGGTTTCATTTTTCAAAGCTTCTGTTTTCATAAATTTGTGTATAAACTATAAATAATGTTTGGAAAATGAAGTTGGTATTTGTCAAAGAGCATAAATCAGGTTTTCATTGCTCGCTTTCCTTTTTCTTTTTCGCTGGGAAATGGGAATGAAGGAAATTAAACTATCAACATCCAAGTATAGAACTTGAACTTGTGATCATATAGTCACCTCCACGAACCACGAGGCTATCTTAACTTTTTCAATTTTATGTTTGATGCGTCCAAGATAAGACATACTGGTTTCTTCAACTGGATATCTGGCCTTCAAGATAAAACACATTTATCTTCTTTCTCCAATTATGCTTGATTAGCCAATGTATAAATAGTAAATACCAAGGTCGTGTAAATCTTAGCTTGGAATATTTGTATTTTCTTAATATCGAAAATTGATTCATATTTAAATAATTGTCTGATTCAAAAAGTACAAAAGACTGAAAAAGAGGTAAACAAGCCAAAGTGTCCCCTCAATGTTTATAAAAAACCAAGACACAAGAAGCCATTGGGAAAAGGATTTATATAGTATAATTTTGGGGTTTATGAAAGAAATACATATTGATGTCCACAATCAATTTCACTTTTTTCCTTAGATCACCTCACTGATAACCAACACTATCTATACATCTAATGAATATAATGATACTATATGGTATTGACTTAAGAGTTTTCTCAACCCACGACCTTATGAGCCAAGTATTTATTGAATACAATAATACCAGGTCGTAACTTTAGAGATTTCTTAACGCAAGACCATATGAGCCGAGTACAATTATAAACAGACTTGTTAGGTACAACCCAACGAGTTTATCAGGTCGTGATATTTATAATTGATTTTTGAAAAACAAACCTAACATTTGGTTTGGATTTGATTCTTTTATGAAAATATTACAACCTAATATCAATTCTAAAGTTTCCAATCGTTTTAATTCTCTATATATTTTTTAACACAAAAAAGGTTATTTCATAAAAAAAAAATTCATAAATACTCCTCTTCAAGACAGTGGTTATAGGTTCGCCTCTATTGTGGTGCATTCAACATTCGCTTGGAGCATTTTAGAGATCCCTTTTGTATGTAAAGATGAAGTTCTCTCTTAGGAAGTAGTTTTTATAGATCATTTGAACCAACATAAATTTTGGGCTTTGGATTGTTTTAAAATGGGGGAAAATTTTGATCGGTCTCTTTTTAAAAGTTTTTAACTCCAAAAGTCTATTATTTTTTGTCAATCGCAAAAGATCATTTTTTGAAATATTGTTTCAAAAATATCATCGTCTTCTTCAACAACTTCGACAATACACTTTGGATGAGATATAAGAAGCTGGTGGAGGACATGGTCTGATTCTTTATGATTTTGTATAGCAGTTCAAAAATTAATGCACTAAAATTGATGAATCGCGGTTCAAAAATAGACTAGCAATTACACTATTGAATTGAGGTGCAAAAATTAATACACTAAAATTGATGAATCGCGGTTGAAAAATAGACTAGCAATTACACTATTGAATCGTGATTCAAAAATTAATGCACTAAAATTGATGAATCGCGATTCAAAAATAGACTAACAATTACACTATTGAACAGTGGTGTAAAAATTTATGCGCTAAAATTGATGAATCGTCTTACAAAAATAAACTAGCAGTTACACTATTGAATCATGGTATAAAATTAATTCAATAAAAATTGATGAATCGCGGTTCAAAAATAGACTAGCAGTTACACTATTGAACCATAATGCAAAAAATAATGTGATAAAATTGATGAATCGCGGTGAAAAAATTATGACCTCCGTAGCGCGTCTACGGTTCATTAAGGGTATCGTAATCATTTTGCCAACAAAAATGACTTTTTCGGTTAAAAATAAAAATGATATATACTTTAATGATTAAATGTTTCAAAAAATAGACAGGACTGCAATTTTTTCTTTAAAATGACCAGGGCCGGCCCAAGGGGGAAGCTGGGCAAACAAGGGCTTTAGGCTTCAACCAATAGGAGGCCTCTTTTTTTTTTTTTTAACTATTACTATTAATACTATGTTTCCTAAACTAAATGAATTGATAAACTTGTTAGCACATGAAAATAAAACAAAAATTATAAAAATAATTATCAACTGAAAGTATTTTTCAAAGTAGATTTGAACAATTTAAAATGTATCAAGATATTTTTTGGTTTTTTATTTACTATTGAGAAATTAAGGTCATTGAATAATGAAAATTTAAAAGAAAATTGTCTTAACCTTGAAAATTTATTAAAATATAATGACAACTCTGATATTGAGGGATTAAATCTATTTATGGAACTAAAAATTTTAAGAGAAATTATAAAAGTAAAGAATGATACACCAAAGGACATAATTATATATTAAGGGTTGATTCTTTAATTTCCAAATGTGGAGATCGCTTATAGAATAATGCTAACAATTTCAGCAACTGTTGCTTCGTCAGAAATAAGTTTTTCTAAGCTAAAATTAATAAAATCTTATCTATGATCAACAATGTCTCAACAAATATTAAGTAGACTAGTTTTATTATCTATTGAAAGAGAATTGTTAAGTGAAATCGATTACAATAATTTAATAAATGATTTTGCATCTCAAAAAGCACGAAAGATAAAATTTTAATAAAAATATAATAATTTTAATAATAAATTATTATTTACTTTAAAAAAATCTCATTCTATAGTTCGCTTTAGGCCTCCATAACGATTAGGCCGGCCCTAAAAATGACCTAATGAACTAGGTCACGTAAACAACTCTAGTGGTCGTTAAACACGACTAAGATGAACCGCAAACTATTTAGTCAATTATAATACAAAAATAATATATTAACGACCCCTTACAATGGTTAGTATTTAAACTACTCCCGTTTAATACATTACCTTTGTGTTTATCGAGAGTTTGAGCGGGATTTATAGGATGGAAATAAGCAAATTAATTGTGTCGCCATCATTAGGAACAAAATGGAGCCAAAACTTATTAAGAGCAAATAAGCAAATTAGTTAATCATTATTTTTTTAGATTCTGGCTAGCCAGATTTTGGCCGCATAGCATCGTTCTTTATGGATACCATCCAATTTTAATCAGCTACATATGTACGCATTTTTCTTTTGTTTTCTTTAAACCCTTTTTATTGTTTTTGTTCGCATACGATTTAAAATAAATTTACTTTATGTGTGTTGTTAACTTGTTATGCATGTGAACTCTCCGATGAATGCCCGAGAAGAAATGGTTATGGGACAAAATTTTTAATCACGCTGCCTCACAATGAAATTGAAATGATAGCTACGAAATTTAATGCGATTTATGGAATTTAATTGCGACATTAATTTTGAATTACGATGGATGATTATGTGTGATACATGAGATGAGTTTGATGATACAAGAATGATACACTTTTATGATAGTGAGATCAGGACTCCTTTTATACATGAACTCAAGGTGAACTGGACTTTACTAATCTGGTTTCGAGTCAAATTAGAGTAGATTTACACTTTTATGATAGTGATTTTTTTATTATTTTTTTAAACAGGTTGAATCACGTAGTAGCTGCCCCTCATCATTATTACCGTGAAAATCGCGAGATGTGCCCGAAATGATACAGGGTTTGAAGCAGAATCGATAACACATACAAGGCCCAACCTCGAAGAAAGCGCTTCCACCAAAGATTTAACTCCACGCCGCATGACGCCTCCAAAGCATCTTATGTCCTCCTCTTTTTACCACTCGGCTATGTCTCGGAGGACGACTTTTATGATAGTGATATGAATTGGAATGTGGGATAAACAATGACTCGCAAAATGGGAATGTGGAAGAATATCAATCGTCATATCTTTAGGCAACTATAGAATACCTTTAAAAGATGAAATAATAAAAGCTCAAAAGAGATACTCCCGTCATATCATATTATTTTTCCCGAAAACACTAGCTAGTCCAATTTTTTGTATTATTCAAAATTAAACCATCTCATGAAAAAGTACACTTGATCTTGTCTATTTTTAAGGGTTTATTTTCATTTTTCAGGTGCTATATAGCAAAAGTATCACCATTTATTAATTTATTTTCTTTTTTTTTTCAGGCTTGAGAGTTTAAGCAATGTCGGGCGTCAGGCGCTTAGTTAGGGTGCCTAAGCGGGGCCTAGAATTAAGATATTATTTCCTTAATATTTTTTTTTCGTAATATAACCTAATAAGAAGTATTAAACATTCAAATATACTAATAGTAAATATCATCAATTAATCTAAAAATTAAAAGTAAAATAAGTATTTTAAAATCATTCCATAATTCAAAACAACATAATATTCCATAACTCTATTTAAAAATTACTACAATACATAATTCATTAATTTTCTATTGTTTTTTTTAATTTAAAAAAAAAAGAATTTTTAAAAATAAATGAATTAAAACGGTTTGATTTCTAGGCGCCTAGCTCGTAGAACGAATTTTAGAATACTGAGTTTAAAGCCAATTTTCAAACAAGGCAGAAGCATACGATAATAAAGCTCTCTCAACCAAATCTATACATCAATAGTAAAAACAATGTGGTTTGAAGGGAGTATTTATTTGCAGCTTCTTAAGGTTTTAACCCAGAAACTAACGAATAAGCCAACTTTATGGACTGAATTGAAATTGTAAGGTTGGGGTCCTTGGGGAAGAGATTAGAGAGAGAGAGAGAGAGAGAGAACATGGCTGTTGCTTTCGTTTGTTTAACACGATACCACAAATCACAATCCTCCCTGGTTACTGGTTAGCTCATTGTGGGACCACATTCCTACTCCACCTAGGCTAGGCTCCTACCAAATTCTACCTTTGCTTCTATGAAATGGAGTATAAACCGAGGGAATGATAATTATACAGTAACCGACAGTCATATTAGCAAATTAGATAACGTGTAGGATTTGGGCCCCCCCCCCCTTTCTCGGTTTCTCCATAGTCAGTAGTCACCAACCTTAATCGTCCGCTGTCGGTTTAGTCATTTTAATAATTAATAATTAATAAAACAAGATGGAGTATGTTGTCATAAATCATTCTTAGCCAAACAATGATAATTGATAAGTACATAATTAGTGTAATGAGGGGATTTGGTTCGCTTTCATTTTCGGGGAATTGAATGCATCTTTTTCACTTTTTTGTACGTCATCACTACAAAAATCACTTTAACATCTTAGGGTCTGATTGGTGTAGTTTTTTTAAAATGGAGCGGTTTTAAAACAAGCGGTTTCTTTACAAATACGTTTGTGATATAATTTTAAAATGTTATTTTTATAAATTTGAATAGTTTTTAAAAAGACAGTTATACCCTTTGATCCGAACTAGACCATCATAATAAATTAATATTAATAAATCCTTGTCTAATATTGTAAACCTATAAATAAGTACTTTTATCAATTAAAATATTATGTCATTATTCACATGAATTCTTATTTTCTACACGTGTTACACTATACTAAATTAAATTTATTATAAATTCTTATTTTACTACAGCGTTTTTAAAACACAATTTTTTTCTTATAAACGTGTTTTGATACTATTTTAAAACATTATATTTGTAATTTGTATATTTATTAAATTGACTATGTTATCCTTATATATAATTACTTATCAAACAAATTTAATTTCTTAAAAATATCAATTATAATCAAGTACAAAAATTAACATATTAATTTATATGAAGGGGTGATTGTTGGCTTGTTGCATACAGTAAAAAATTAAAAAAGAAAGAAAAAACTAACCCCTTCATCATATCTACAGATTTCCCCATTTCCCCAAACTCACTTTAACAGATCCATCATTTCACCATTTACCCAACCCACTTTACCAGTCAGAGAGAATCCCTCCTCCTCTGGTCCCCCTCTCTCTCTCTATTTTTGTCTTTCAGATTCAATCCCTTTTACATCAAAACTCATTCCTCTCACCTTGAGCTCTCCTCCCTCTCTAGTCTCTCTCTCTCCCCCCAAATCCAATCCCTTATCCATTTCCCCTCGCCTCCTTATCTCCTCCTCCCCTGACCATCTTCTTCCTTTTTGAATGTAGCACCTTGAGGAAAGAAAGAGGTGGGTATTTTTCTAGGTTGTAATAATTTTGCAATCAAGAAGAAAGTAAGGAGATAAATGAAGGAAAATACAGGGGTATTTTGGGTCCAGCTCTGGAAGATGAGCGTTTTGCTTATGACAATTTTGAAAACGCTACTATTTCTGTCGTTCCACAAACGCAACATTCTACCAAACGTCGCGTTCCATAGCCACGGTATTGATACACTCCGCTTGTTAAAACGGAGCGGTTTGAGTAGCGTTTTCATCCGAAACGCGGTACCAGACAGGGCATTAGTCTACGTTTTCTTCTTATTATTATTTTTTGGATTAAATAATTATTTGGTCCCTGAACTATCTCAATACTATGCGTTTGGTCTTTTATTTTTTTTAAATGTGTTTGGTCCCTCAATTTGATTTTTTTGTCAATTCCCCCTTCCTATCGTTACCGTTACTAAAAAAATTAACATTGGCTAACTTTTCAAAATATCCAAACTATAGGGAGTTAACGTATCAATTGAAAAATTAAACACTCAAAAATCAAGGATGACACTGTCAAATTGAAACCCAATGGCACTGTCAAATTGAAACCCAGCTCCATCGCTCTCTCTTCCTCAGATCCGACGAACTCTAATTTAGTTTGGACATTTTGAAAAGTTAGCCAATGTTAATTTTTTAGTAACGGTAACGGTAGAAAGGAGGAATTGACCAAAAAAATCAAATTGAGGGACCAAACACATTTCAAAAAAAATACAGGGATCAAACGCACAGTATTTGGATAGTTCAGGAACCAAATAATTATTTAATCCTATTTTTTCCCTTCTAAGGGGCATGGAAGATATATATATATATAATGACAAATGTATATTTCTCCCTCCAAAATTACACTTTTGAATTTTTGACTTTTGAGTTACCATTATACTCTTTCTCTCTCCTATCTTCTCTCTTTTGGTTGTATTTCTCTTTCTCTTCTATCTTCTCCATATTTTCTTTATCATCACCACCATCTCCTATCTTTTAATTATGTTTAAACACTTTTCTCTCTTTAAACAAAAAAAAATAGTAACTAAAACAAAAATAATAGTTTCGGAGTCAAGAAAACAAAAATATAAGAGGTTAGTAAAATAAAAAAAAAATTATGGAACAAGTCACTATAAAAATATAAGTTACAGAATCAACAAAACAAAAATAATTTCATATGGAGGTTAGTAAAATAAAATAATTTACGGAACAAAAGTTTAAAAAAATTATTATAAAAAAAGTAAAACAAAAATATGTTAGAAAAATAAAAATATTTGATGAAACAAAAATAATAGTTACAGAGTCAATAAAACAAAAATAATTTAAACTGAAGTTACTAAAATAATTTCGTTATTTTTTATTTTAGTTTATTTTCTTATCAGAAATTTATTTATTCATAAAATACAAATATAATTTAATAAAAGTAATCAATCAAAATGAAGAACTTATTTGAGTTCAGATTTTATTTGTAGGACGGAAAAAATTCAAGTTTGTTCGAAGACATTCAGAGATTTTGAATAGTATAAAGTGTTCTAGGGTTGTCAAGTTATGAATTGACACTTAAAATTAGTGTTCCAGTAATGTTATTGAGAAATATTGACAATGTTGCATGGTTGTGCAATGGAATAAGACTGAGCATCATAAATCTTGGGATCATATTATTGAAACAATTTTTTTGAAAGGAAGCAATGTTGGAGAAAATGTTTTTATCATAAAATTGTCATTAACTTCATCTGATGTAAGACTGTCTCTCATGTTCCAAAGAAGACAATTACCATTGATGGTATCATATATAATAATAATTAGCAAGTGTCAAAGTCAATAATTACATGTAGTTGTATGTCTCTTTTTGAAGAAACTAGATATTGATATGCGGTGAAAATGAAAAACCAACTAATAAGATAACAAATGTTGTGTAGAATGAATTTTTTTAGAATCTATAATAATTAGTGATATACTTATGTGTAATTGTTAATAAACCGATTATTCTTATTTTATCTTTTAAGATTTTTTTATCATTTTTATTTTGTTTATGTACGATTTAGTTGACGTGTGTTTAACGCACGGGTTAAAAAACTAGTTGAACCTAATACTTCACACTTTGTGAAACTTCATCTCTACCACTAGACCTCCCCCTTATTGGACTACAGTTTGTTATTAGCTATTAAGATGTATTGTGTAAACATATCACATATTACTCCACAATCATTGAATATTTTCTCATTTTAATTTGTACATGGCTCGAAGACGATCTCAATTGGTTTGCTTCATCGGAAAATGCCTCTTTTTCTTTGTAGCTTTCACTTGATTTGTGCCTTTATAGACAAGAAAATACAAAGTTTTGATATATGCTAGTGGTTGATGTAGCGACATCTCCTACCAAATTCAATAAAATACCTTTAGAAAAGATAAAATTATATCACTCATTCTATTCAAAGAAGGTTTGTGTACCTTTTTCTGATCATTTTTGCATGATTGTGTTAAGGGACCCGACCTAATACCCCCCACGTGGAAAGACACGTGGTCGCCGACACGGCCACAAGGGGTGTAACGACCTGACCCGGATTTCAACACAAAATCTCAAGGTCATGTCGTTAGATCTAACATAAGGAGAAGACAAGCTCTTGCTAAACAATTGCACAAGTCGAATAGTCGAGCTAACAAGCTCTAAACACGAACATAAAGCCGTACTAAAATACAAATTTACAAAAATCGAATATGCTGAAGCAATAATGAAATGAAGCCCCGAGCTATTAAAGCTCGAAACTAAAACCAAATGAAACCAAGAGAGACAGTTGTCTCACGAGGGGGAAAATAAAACTTGCATGCCGCAACATTACAGACACTGAACAAAGGCCGACGTTTCAACAAAGAACCAACATGATATAACAATGACCCAACGACTAAATCATACCGGGATTAACAACAACAACAACAACAACAACAATAATAACAAAAATACTGAATGCCCCATGGCTACTGCTTTCCCGGTGACAACTGAAAAAAAAATTATACTCAAGTACAAGTACTCGACTACAAAGGTCGGCTACAGAAACAATACAACAAGACTAGATGCACTACCCGACTGTAAAGTTTATATAACTTTACCCAACATCGTCCTTAACAAAGTAGGAGGACAATAATGTTACAAAATGAAACTGGACTCCGTGAGTTATATCTCGAAAGAAATGACAACTGCTACAACACGAACCACACGACCTCAACTCGAGCTATCGATCCTCTGTGTACTGCTACAGTCGGGATCTACTCGGCCTCCACGAGGCTAACGGATAACTGCAACTAGAAAACAAAGCACGAAATGAGTCATAAAAACTTAGTACGCTACTACAAAACAACATAACATGATATGAAATATTGTTATAAATAGTTATGTCGTCGCGCTACGACGACGAGAACACATGAAGACGTATCGTATAATTATATACTCCACATGAAACCTTTTCTCTCTTTTACTAATGCAATAACTGGAACCAAGGTGTATTCTCCTATTCACAAATAAATTACGTGAGTTAGAATATAGTTCACATAACAATCATCAAGCAGAAGTATGCTTATATATATATATATATATATATATATATATATATATATATACACGTATGTATGTATACACATATCAAGTGTCTCAGAGAATCATCATATATAAGTATGTATATATGTTTATATACACATTAAGTCACTCAAGTAGTTTTCATGTAAAAGTATATACATCTAAATATATACATATCTAGTCTTTCCATAATGCATATTAAATATAAACATGGTCCCTTAGATCTCATGTCAACTAACACTTTGTTATCACATAAGTGTCCATAGTAAGCCACATAAGGGTTCAAGAAAGTACCAAAGTAGTGTTGTTGTGTTTGCCCCTGCAATCACAAACATTAATCATGAACGTGTGTTGGATGCACGTGATTGATACATCTACCTACCAAGGGATACTCGGGTGAATAGCACTAGCCAGTCGTTCTATTGGTTATGACAATGGGGCTACTTCCCCACTGTGATCAGCAGCGAAAGGTGTGAATCGAATCTGGTACGAATGATACATAGAAATCACGAATCCCATAATTCGTGAAGACGATGCATCGACATACCATCAACGCATGAATTCAAGTAATGCCAGGTGGAGTTATGTGAAATGCTCAAGTAGATGTTTACTTATCATGACATCAAATAGGGACTAAGCGAACTCATCCAATGTCATGTAGGTTTATTACTATTGTTATAATCAAGGAAATCACATAAGGAGCTCAACTGAATCTTGAAATAACAAGTGCCAAGTTACGTACACTTAGCTCAACCAAAGTTTCAAAAGCTAGTAACCTAGTCAAGTGGATTCTAAATGTCATAGGATCTCACCACGATCCTCGTAAGGTTCAATTGTTCCTTAAACTCAACTCCGTTGACTCTTTACTATAATTCATCCCAAATAGGGTACAAATGATATATATATTTCCAGCCCTTCTATGTTCTCCTCTTAAGCATCACTAGGTTATTGTTTCATTATAAACCCTAGTTCGTCAAATTCATAGCTCCACATATTAGTGAAATTATATGTTGAACAACCAATCATACCATAATTCATAAGTACACATACCATACCTCATTGAAACCTTATGGCATTCAGGAGTAAATTATGCATTAATCAAAGATTCACAATATGCTTCATAAGTCATATTACCAGTCAACAAAGAAGAATCAATTCTAAACAAATGTACCAATTATGCATTTAGTCATAACCTCAAGTAGACATAAAAGTTCATATTCTAGCTTGTAACCAACTAAGTCATAACTTCACAATAACAAATCACACATTCTCTATGACTACTTGATAGTCTAGGACTCATCAATACAGATTATAACCTTAATGGCTCTATTTAGAATGGTCATTCATTCTATACTCTTAAATTCACTATAGCTCATGTATCATTCACAAACAAACCTTATCAAGTTCAATTCCATGGAATCACATGATAGATAACATTGTAACACCACGAGACCTCTTTGAGGTTCTCTAAACGCTAAGTGTCAAGTAGGTATACTTGAAGGGTAAAATACCTAGGATATAGTCAAGACTCATCAAATATCCAAGCGATGGTACTTCACAAGTTCATCATAATACACGCATGTCTTAGATAACCATTTGGTTATCCTTGCGACTACTCAAATGAAATTGTTGGAATATGCTTCTTGATAATTTAGTTATCACCTTGCATATTCTATATATGTTGATTTGTTTGTCCCCATTACAAGTGAGTCATCACGAGTGGCTAAAAGGTCTGCGTACCGGTTAGCGTGGCAACTCGTGTGATATCACATAGGTCTTAGATTAGGTGCAACCTAATCAAGTCCTACATTCCTACATGATGATTGAAACAGACTAGCACTTCAAATACACTCAGCACCGGAAGACTTGCAGTTGTGTCAAAGGCCTTCAGTGATAAAGATCAGAACATCTTTAAGACTCACCACCGGCAGACATGCTACAAGTTAAACTGTTCGCACCAGCAGACATCAGTTCTCCTGAATCGGAAGACTTGTTTGCACTGGCTCGAAGCATTCCATCGGCAGACCTAAAATATGCACGTGCTATATAGAAAAGTCTAGAAGCAGCTCAAATCAAGACAAATATGTTCAAGCCTCAGAAAGCCTTACATACTTAAGTCTACAAGACTTTCTCTCACTCAAGTAGTTTGATAAAGTCAAAAAGCTATTACTTTATTGAACAGACCACCTGACAGTGCAACAGACATCAGACCTACTCTTCAGAGACTTATCAACACAGTCTGACAGACAACAAGTTCCAAGATCTACAGGACTAAATCTCTGCCCCAAATAGTCAAAGATTTTATGGACAAAGATCTCTATCCGATAGACTTCAACCACTACATCTCTAAATGAATAGAAACTTCAAATCTTCATCTCTCAACGATCACATTGATCGCCGTCTATATAAATCTTCTCTCTTACCCAAAACAACACAGATCATCAAACAATAGAGATGATGAGCAATGAGTGACTAATACACGCACCCATCGAATTTGAAATCAGAACTCACTCAAGAGCTTCAAAGAAAAGAAATCTACAAAGAAATCGTCTTCACCAACATATCTCTGATATCGACAAAGATTGCAGTGAACTCATCCAGATCTTAGTAAGACACTTTCAGTGGATTGCTAGGAAGAAAAGCTTGGAGAAGAGAAGAGGTTAATCAGAAACTTCAATAGATAGAGATTAAGATCTGAAGATTGATGTTAGATTATGTTTGAAGAAAATGAAGAGCAGTCTGTAGATATTGCATTCATATCTTCAGATTTGTATTCCAATACAAATGCTGTTGACTGTGCAATAATCATTCATCATGGAAGGTCGAGTGCTTTGCACTCAATCGTTCAGATAATTTTTATCTGAACGACCTTGAAAATCCCTTCCTTCTCATAACAGTTTCTCGTTCTGGTCTCCTATTGCCCTTTGCTGCTTAAAGATTCTTGAATGAATAATTAAGTAAGGATTGAGGTTTGGATGGACAAAACCAGAAACTGTACATAGATTATTTAGACTGATGTAATATGCAATTTATCTTTGAATAAATTCATATGTTCTTACAAATACCTTATCTCTCAGTCCTTATATATTTATGAGCTTTTTACAAATGAATTTATCTTTAGAAAAACTACTCTCTAATTAATTTACTTAATTTGCATTTAAAAGAAGTATTAAGTGTGTTGTTGTTCTGAACATATATTTGTATACAGCCACTTAAGATTTCTCCAAATCATAGCCTCTTTACTTTCCGCTGCCCAAACTCCTTTTAACAGGTTTTTCATTTGACTAGCAGTTTACCGGCAGAGTTGTTACTTTTGTTAAGAGCAAGCCTACCGATAGCCTTTACCGGCATACATGCTCAACTCGATAAACTACAATTGCCACTTAAACTATGCTTTATGTATATCCAAAGAAAAGTTTTTAAATTGGCATTATAGGCTATTCACCCCCTAGCTTATTTGAGCATTATTGTGGACCAACAAAAATCTTCATAGAGAGTACTAAGGCATATACATTCCAAACTTCTTTCTATGGAAGAATTCTCCAAATCACCATCCCGGGTTTCTCTAGGATGTCTATAAGGTTCCCAAGTAAGGTTAAAGATAAGTCAACGTGTGTTCATGCACACAAAGCAACTTTAGAGAGTCGGGATTCCCAACCTCAATAACCTTAAATCCATAGGGTCCAAAACAGAGGTAGGTCACCTCATTACAAGTCTCGGGGCTTTGATTGAAGTCCCAAAGTATCAACAATTACAAGTCATACATAAACTCTTTCAAACGTCTCAAACTTAAGATCACACATTTGTGATCCAATCATTCCCAAAATCCGTAGGACTTCATCCTAAGAGTCATATAGAACAAAATAAACCTTATGGTGACTCCGTTGAGTCAAGACACTAAGTTCATAAACTAGGTCATAAAACCCACATGCAAGTCTTTATCAAATTTGGTCATAAAACCTTTAAGCTAAGGCTTTAGACTCTAAAACCTTAAGGAAGAACCTTTAAATCATACATGCACGAAAATTATGGATTTCAAGGCATAAACCCACCTGAACATCATCATATTAGGATAAGTTTCCGAAACAATTCATGGTAGACAAGATGGAAAGACTCTAGCATACTTTGTAACTAGTTTTAACAAAAAGGAGAGGGGTAGAAGCATACCTAGCTTGGTACAAAACCAAAGGGAAGGGAATTTCAAACCATAGAGAATGATCTCCTCGTCGAGGGGAACGCGTAGCCGGACTTGGATCAAGAATCGGGTGGCCGGAATCTCTGGGAAACCTTGAAACACACACTAATCTCACCTTAAAACACCCACTCAAGCTCTCAACAATGGCAGACTGAAATATCTATGTATGAGGTGTAATAAGTGGAAGATTGTAGATATTTCCATCCACAAAGGGTTAGGAAATGAGTGGAAAACAAGTATCAAGCTCTTATTGGTTGGAATTAGACTAAGCCATTGAAGATTTAGGGCTAATCATTCCATTAGACCTAATACACACTAATTAAGGTCTAATTTTATGTTTAATGACTGCTTTGGACTAATTGGAGTAAGGGTCACAATGACATTTTGCCAAAAATTAAAAACTGCACAAAGGTTGGAAAGAAAGTAGGCGGTCGCCTAGTGGCATGGGCTAGGCGAGCGCCTGGCCCTGGTCTCAGGAAATACAACTTATGGAATTTAGGCTATCGCCTGGTCGATTGGCTAGGCAAGCGCTTGGTCCTCTAGGAGGAGAAGCTTGAAACATGGTTCAAAACATACACAAATCAACCCCAATCATCCTAGGGTTAAACCCTACTCAAAACACAACCAAAATACTCCCGAACAACCCCCGAAACAAGTAGGAATGAAGGTCGAAACATGAAACGAATGTCGAACGATTCAAACACCAACTAAACCAAAACTAAGCAATCTTAGATAAACACTCTTAAACATGTTAAAGGACTAGTACACTTGGCCTAGAACTCAAACCAATATCTCACGAGTCTCAAAGACTAGTTCACTAAGCAAAGGAGAGCATGCATGCACGCCTAAGTTCCCAAAAATCGAACAAGGCATTAGTGACTCGAATCTCTTCAATAAGTATTCAATAACCAAAAAACTTATAGTACTAACGTATTGGCCTCTACAAAAGCCTTCCCACACCCTCCAAGGCTCTCACAATGAGCTGAGAAAAGGATAAATAAAGGATAATTTAGACATTCTACAGTTAAAGTGGTCATATAAGTATTTTTTTTTAAGTTGGGCTAAAAATGACCAAGTCTGTATGACTTGGCCGTTTTTGTAAATGCCCCAATCCAGAAACCTTGAAATAAGAATATTTCCTTTTCATTTACTTGTCGAGCTAGCTGTGATCACCGAGACTCCACCGCCGGCACAGGGCTTGTGATTCCATTTCTAGGTTTTTCTTTCTGAAGCAACTTCCCTTTTGTACCTTACTGGTTGATACTGATATATATTAATTCTGGGTTCTCCACTCCCTTCAACGTTAATCGCTCTCACTGTGTTTGATTTTGTTGGCGTTTAACTGGTTTATTTGTTTGATTTTTCCTATACGAGCTTTTCGATCTAATTTGGGTTCGCGTAATGTACAAAATTGTTGGGGGAGGCTTTATGCTCGACAATGCTGGCGAGTGCCCCCCGTTTTCATTTTTGCACGCCTCCTGTTTGTCATAATGCTTCACTCATGGAATTCAATGCATGCTCATACGTTACTAGCTAATTAGCTTCAAAATGCTATGTCCATGTTTCTTTCATAATATATAGTTGGAACATTGGATTCAGAAAGATGGTATGCTCCTCTGGGACTAGTTGGATAGTGCTTTTCGTTGGTTTATTTATTTATTTTTGATAGGTAAGTATGACCCCTTGTTGGTATCGGGATTGGAACCAAGGACCTCAAGGTAGTTGGTTTATTTGGAGCGCTTAGAACAAGAGCTAGGATTTTTGAACTGAAGCCTATTGCACACCTTTCTTTGTGTATGTGTTTGTTAGTAGTTTTGCAATGGACCGAGGATTTTGGTATGCTGAGTTTTGTTACTTGGGTTATTGTCCTTTTTACGTTTCCATTGTTTTGGTCAGGTGTGCTCCACGTTCACTTTCTTTTGATTCTTTGGTATTCCTTCATCCGTTCTGGGGAAAGGGTCCACTTTTTAAAAGTCGATTAATTGAGATATATAGTGGTTTCCTTGGAGTTGAACATGACGGAAAGCATGTTTGAGCGTACTTTAGATGCCTATATGACATGAGGAGGTTAAATTTGAAATGCCAGAGATCTTGTATGCATAAGTTTTGAAACTGGACTCTTTGATCAGAATGGAGGGAGTAATACACAGAAGCTTTTTTTGTCCTATCAAAATAATAGTATTAATAACATTTGTTTGAGGTTTGAGGCTAACGTCATCTATTATATCTTTGTTGAATTTCTCCATTTTTTCTTTGATGGAGAACTTATAGCAGTGTTAGCTTTTACAACTCACTGTTGTGACCTTACTCTGTGCTGCCATTTGGTAATATTTTCTGTTCAGTTTTTTATTTATTAACTTCTCTCTCTCTCTCTCTCTTGCAGCAATCTATTATGTTTCTAACAAGAGTTCTCCGAAGGACACTATGTACCGCAGCAAGATCAGAAACTTCTAGTGCTGGAGCTGCTGCTGCTACTACCGCTAGGACTGGACATAACCCCCTTGAGGAGTTCTTTGAGGTGGACAGGAGCGCTGATGAGGATAAACCTGTTGTCTATGGTACTTGATTTTCTGTTCATGTCAATATTATTTTCTGAAAGCATTGATTGATTTTTTGACACTTTCATACGAGTTCCTATAATATTTCTTAAAAATGTAAAGGAGATTACATTACATTATTAGATATGTCAATCAAAAAAGAGAGGAGGAGATTTAGTAGTCTTGCTTCGTAGTTGATAGTCACTCAGAGAGGGGAATTGAGTTTGGAATTATTTTTTATATATTCACTACGAAATTATCAATCCAATTATTTAAATGTTTGATTTCTCTTAAAGTTTGAACTAAATCCATGAAATTCAGAACATCCTGGTCACATGTGATTTCTCAAGTCAATCAATTATAGTAATCCCCTGCCCCAGCTGCGCCTCAGCTGCTTGGGGTCAGTCACATGAATCATTTAACCTTTCAAATCAATCTGAAGGGCTATTTAAGAATCTGTGATTCACGTAATTGGTTGTAGCAAAATCATTGGCAAACAAGAACCAACTGCTTGAAGAAGTGAAGAGGCGTTTTACATGTGAAATTAGGCATGATGTGGTGTCTCCTTATTTATACTTCAACACGGTTCCATCACTTACATCATATTATATTTGAAATGTTATGGTGTAGACTTTGTTTTTCTCCTCCCTATCTCTCTCTTTATCCCTTGTCCTTTCTCTGTGTGCATACCTCAACTCACTTCACTTTGTTATCTGGTACACTAATTATTCCGTAGTTAAGATAGGTAAATGTCTTGTAGTTCTGCTGTGAAAACTGTTGTAGTTTTGTTTATCCAACTATAATTTAAAGTTATATCTCTATATATATATATGTGTGTGTGTGTGTGTGTGTATATTGTAGAATCTGGAAATTCTATGGAATTAGATATATAAATCACGGAACTAAAGCTATGAACTGTTTTGGAGTACATCATGATTATGACTATTGGTGTCACTTACTTTCTAGTCGTATAAAAGATAGAAATCATTAAAAGTCTATTTGGGGGTGTATTGTGTATATGCTATAGAGAAATTTTCTGGCAGTTGGAAACACTAGTTGCACATGAGGTTGGAATCTCTAACAAGTTCTTGATTCAGGTAGGAGTTGGAAGGCTTCTGAACTACGTCTAAAGTCTTGGGATGATCTTCACAAGCTATGGTATGTTCTGTTGAAGGAAAAAAACATGCTAATGACTCAACGTCAGATGCTCCATGCACAAAACCTGCGGTTCCCTAATCCGGAGCGCATCCCTAAGGTAAACTCATTTTCCCTAATAATATTTTTGTTCTATATCTTGATTCTATTACCCTCAACCTCTTCAATATGAATTTACCATATGTTAAGCACTCTGGCTTCTACATTGAGCTGTCTGATTGTGCTACTTGCTCTATAAGAGGATAATTATCAGTTGTTTTGTAATTTCTAATTAGAATAGGAGAGGTAAAGCAGGGTGAGTCTATCCTTATTGAGCACATTATTTAATGGTTGGGCTTTATAAGTCCGTCTATATGAGAATCCTGATAAAAATGTAATTTGCTACTCTTCAAATGAATGTGGACTTTTACCTCCAAGAAATGGAAGATTTTCATGTCGTGGTTTCTTTTTCCCTTTTTTTCTTTCCCTAGAATATATTGGCATATATTGTTCAGATTGTATATTCAATAATGCAGGATTGACAAACATTACTGTATGCTTGCAAAAATGTTCTTTGGGTAGTGAATAGCTTAATTATTTTTAGAGCCCAAGAATGAATACAAAGCAGTAGCCGATTTCACAGTTGTAACCGGAAAAGAACTACGGCTTAATTTGGCTTCTTTACATCATCGTTGTGCATCTGCCATTAGTGCATCCTCTGTTTCTCCCTTTTTACCAATGTCTAAAGTGCTCCGTTTTCGTGGATTATCCTTGGATTCCATACTAATATAGGAAATGCGCAAAGAGTGTGTTGCTGTATTTCACATTGGAGCTTTTGAAAAATTTCTGCTGGTTCACTGCCTGTATTTGCACATGTTGCATGTTTGCATTGAGTTGCAATCTAGTGTTATATGCTTTAGATCTGAAACATCCTAATCTTCATGGAAAATCGAAAGTTGCAAAATCCATTATTGGTTTACAATGTATGCTTGTGCTTAGTAGTGGCCCAAAAATAGACTGGGTATGTACTTGTTAATGGTCTGTCTTCTCAGCCATTACAAGTGATGGCAGCATTCTGCTGCTATTTTCTCCTATTGAGCATAACTAAAACTTTTTGCTTGTTACATGTCTTATTGATGGCAAGCTCATTGCTAAATTCAGTTTCATGAAGAATCATCAGATAGAGTTTTGTTTACCTATCGTGTTTGGGGTTTGGAATGGCAGTAGGATATGTCGAGCATAACACACAACTTTCACAAAGTGATCTGTCTCCTCTCTCTGTCTTTTATTTGGGGTATGTTGAGTTTGTATTATTACTTTCATTAACTTACTCTCTCTCCACACACCCCCATACACACACAATGCATTTTTAATCGCATTTTCTAAACTTCAGAACTCTTAGCCGGGGCCTTAACCTTAGCGACTGTTATTGCTTCCTTATTGTATTTTTAGAGTTGTTACTCTTGTTGTAGTTTTCTTTTAAATTTTCAAGTTAATTTTTTTTTAAAATTTCCATGCCATATTTTTTGTGTTCCTCGTTTGATTCTCTGTTTGCTCTCTTCTAAGATGGGCGGGTGTAAAACTGTCTACTCACATGTTTTCCTTACTGCATAGCTGGGCAGCTCGATTTCATGGTTTTTAAAATCTGCACACGCCTTCATAATCAGAATTGTTATTATTTGATTGGGAGGAAACCTATATTCTACACCCCTCCCTAGGCGTTGCTGTATGGAAGTCCAATTTTGTGGCTATCATCTGCATCTTTAATGCAATTGCTGCATATCATAGAAACAATCATAGATTTGTGGATGTACACTTGCGCGGATGTGGTAAAGCTTCTGATATTGAAGTTGAGCCCTTCGTTGAATCTTCCTTTGTTGTCCCTGCAGTGATGCAGATTATTAAATGCTTATGATTAGCAAACAGTATAAGTTGTTTCCTTGTGGTTTCCTGTTTGAAGTAGATTAGGTGTTGTCAACTAGTCATATTGGATTACTTATCAAAAAAAAAAAAAACTAGTCGTATTGGACTATGATGCATGGATACGGCTCCAAGATAGCATTTGGCGTATCCGATACGCCCCGGATACGGATACGCCATGGATATGCCCAATACCCTCTTGGATACGTACAGGGACCGAATCTGCAATTTTCCAACCTTGGATACGTGAGCTGGATACGCGTCCATTACCCAAATACGTATAATTAAGGTCGAACTGTTCGACCTCACTTTGTTTATGAGACTGAGATCTGAGAGAGATGGACGAAGGGACGAAGAGAGGAAGAGATGAAGACGATTGACGAGAGATACCTGACCACTGCCTGAGTCCTCGACTCCTCTTCTTCACCTCTCGCTCAGCCGGCCGCCGCTGCTTGGCCTTCGTCTTCGACGCGGGGTAAGTCGTCTTTTCGAACCCTAGTTTACAAACTAGGGTTCGTCACTTTCTGCGTCTTCTCCTCTGCTTCTGCTCTGCGTCTCTCCTTTGCGCTTTGCGTTTGGCTGTGAACGTGATTTGTCGATTTGTCGGCATATATTATACCGAGTATAACCTTTATGCCTATATAATATAATATATGTATATTATTATTAGTATTATATGTATATATATATATATTATATGTTGTTTTTGTATCTAAATAATATATGTATATTTATATTTTGATCCTTTAAGTTTGAATATTTATATATTGATCTTTATAGTTTGAATATTTACACTTTACTCCCACGTATCCGTATCCGGGATTTTTCAAAAATCTCATATCCCCGTATCTCGTATCCGCGAATCCGTATCCTCGTATCCGTATCCGTGCAATCTAGGTATTGGATATCCAACATGAGTCCCTTTTAGATGGTAAGAACTTTCTTTGGTTCCACCAAAATAGGATGTTATATCATATGAAAAGCCATTTCTAAGTTCAGTTGAAAATTCTCTCCCCTACTGGATTATTATATTATATAGCTCATAGACTAGCAAGAAATATATTTTAAAGTAGACTGTGCAAACTAAAGAAAAAAATAAGAGAGAAAGAGTCCCACCCAAAATGGAAAAATAAATCTCCTGTAATATATGCTGTGAAAGATGAATGGTCCTCGCTCAGGAACTTGTATGTAGTCTTCTTATGTTCGGTTGTTCAATGGTTATCCTCTTTCTAAATAGTTTCTTTATAATTCAGAGGCTTAATAATCAACTGCCACCCATTTTTCCTCCAGTATATTGGGGACGCTGCAGATTGTGTCAATGCTGTATAGATTCGGCCCAAATTAGTTATTTCTTTTAGGCAAATGATATTATGAGTTCAAGCTTGTGATATTACAAAGAGCTTTAGTGTTAGAGTTGTTGGATGACTAAGTCGGTGATGATTTGTGAGTGGCTCACAGGGCCCCCAATTTCCTATTGCCTCCAACTTTTCGGTAGGTAGTAGTATTCTGTATTGCCCAACCCAACTAGGCAATTACCCAACCCAAGCAATTTTGGTAATCAATTAATCAAACAACCTCACCTAGTTACCTTGGGAAAAGCCGAAAAGAGCACGAACAACCCAGCCGACATTCTTTCTCGGTTCCGTCGTGCTCGATCTCTCTCTCTCCCTCCCTCCCTCGTTCTCTCTCTCTGACTCCTGAAATTCTCCGCCAAACGTTTGAATATGGTAACATACCATATCCTAGTTGAATTCCCCCTTCAATTTCTCCCTAAATTAAGCAAATCGATTGGAATTACAATTACTAATCGATTGATACTCGAAGTTTAATTTCCATGGTCGCCGTTTGGGTAAAGGGTATGGCTGAGGAGCAAAGGGCCAAAGGGGGTTCAAGGAGGGTGTAGATTTGGCTGCAAATGGTATGAGCTATGAAGAATCATTGACACTGACTCATTTAATGATCTGGAGCAAGAGGCCAAGAGCTGAAGGTAAGCATCTATAATCTATTGCCTATTGGGTTGGGTTTTTTTATTATAAATAAATAAAATAATTGCCTATTGGCAATTGTTTATTTGATCTCCATTTTAATTTCTTTCTGAAATAAAGAAGAGAGTATGGATTTTGTTGGATACTGTCATACTCTAAGGATGGAAGGATACTGTTATAATTTTTTAAAATTAAATTACATATTCTCCCTCATTCTCTCTTGTTGTCAATTGATCTAATGATCTCCACTCTTTAATTTTATAATTTCTTTGTGAAAATACAGTAAACATAAAACACTAAACACTATATTTCTAATACTCTCCGTTCCACCCAAAGAGTCCTTATTTGAAAAGTTTAATTATTAAGCAATATATAACTTGCATTATAGTTGGTCATAATTACAAAACTGCTTGTGCATAACAATATGTTAATATCAATATGGAGGGTAAACTTGAAATGTTACGGTGAATGATAAACATAACTTTTTATGAAGATCTCGAGAAGCATTGTTTTGTTCCCGTGGAAGAGTGTGTGGAAGACTAAGGCCCCAATAAGGGTGTGTGTTTTTATGTGGGAAGCTGTAAATGAAGCTCAGCGTCGTGGTAAAATTTTAGTCAACATGTGCAACATGTGTAAAAGTGATGGGGAGAGTGTTAACCATTTATTGCTACATTGCCCTTTTACCAACAAGTGTTGGGACTTTGGGTTTAATTGTTTCAAAGTGGTGTGGGTGATGCCTAATTCGGTGAAAGAGATGATCTTCAGCGTCGTGGGAAGCTGTAAATGAAGATCTGTTAACTTGCGACAATCTCCAGCGTCGTGGTAAAATTTTAGTCAACATGTGCTCCTTGGTGTAAAAGTGATGGGGAGATTGTCAACCATTTATTGGTGCATTACCCTTTTACCGGCAAGTATTGGGACTTTGTGTTTAATTGTTTCAAAGTGGTGTGGATGATGGCTAATTCGGTTAAAGAGATGATGAGATGTTGGTGCCTATATAAATGGAGCAGGGCCGGCCCTGGGGGTTGGCTGTAGGGGTTACCGCCATGGGCCCCCAAATTTTAGGGCCCAAATGTTTGGATATTGCCTTATATTTAGTATATATATTATAGTGTCAAAAAAATTTACAATTGATTGATTTCATTTGGTGGTTAAGATGTCTATGATTTAAGGTAGAGGTTCCAAGTTTGAGTCCTAAGTTGTCACTTTTTTTAGTTTGTTATTTTTTTAGTCTGTGAACTGTATATAAGTTATAAGGTGTTGATTAGTTTAGTGTAGAATACATGATCCAATGGTTAACATACTTGGTAGATTGTGAGAGATTTTGGGTTCAATTCTTGCTATAAACTTTCTACTTTTCTTTTTCTCAATACTTTAAATGATTTCATTTTTATAAAGGGCCCCCCTTTTTTTTGGCCATGGGCCTCTCGAAACTCAGGATCGGCCCCGAAACGGAAAAGGAGGAATTTTTTATGGGAGGCAGCCCCATTGGAAATTTGCTGGACTATATGGTTGGAAAGAAATGCTAGAGTTTTTTGAGAATGCGTAGAGAAGCCCGGAGAAGATCAAGGAGATTATTATGCACACTCTGTTCTTTTGGTGTCATGAGGCGATTTCTTTTGATGCAAACCCTTTGTAGAGTTTGTGGATAACATACATAATGTAATTATTACTGCTATATAGAGTACGCGTCACCTGTTTTGATGCTCTCATATTTATAATATTTTCTTACTTATCAAAAAAAATGATAAACATAACTTTTTGAAAGTGGACTCTTAAATGAAACATACCAAAATAGTATGGTGGGCTTTTTGCCGAGAATGGATGGAGTATTATTATATTATATAATATGTGATTTATTTAATCTTTTTGTGATTGTCTTTTATCAATTTTAGGAGCTAATTTTAAATATAAGACATGGCCCCCCAAAATGTAAGGCCTTATCCAAGTCATTAATGAGAAAAGAGCATATTTGATCTAACGGTGTAGAGATTTAAGTAGACTTGATCTAACGGTACTAACATTAAAGCTTGTAATAATACCACAAGCTTAAGCTCAAGCTCACAATACCATACCCCTTTCTTTTACTCGTCCAGCTATAGACCTACCCGTACAATCATGAGGATGAAATTTGCACGCCATAGAAGTTAACGTTACTTATAACTGAAAGTTGCAGTTGTTCCTTTTATATTTCCATTGCATACTTGCTTCTTCTTTGGTGTAGGGAGAAAAATAAATGTGTATATGACATCACAGATTAGTTGGGAGTCTTTTCCCCATTGTAGCCACATTTCTGAGGTGATATGACTGCTAATCGATACTCTAGTGATCCGTTAATGAACATTTTGCAGGTAAGGAAGTCCATGTGCCGAATCAAGCATGTACTCACTGAAAGAGCAATTGATGACCCGGATCCCAGGAGGTCTGCCGAGATGAAGAGGATGATTAATGCTTTATGAGGGCACCTCCATTTGTTATCGTCAGTGCTGATCATGCTTTGTTATTTGACAGATTTTAATGCTTCTACATCTTCCCCTTTTTGGTTTTCTAAGTGGGTACTGGGTTGAGGTGAGCAACTGCAAGGATCAGTCATTCAGCAGGTTGTCTGTACTTCTATGAGTGAACATGCTACATTTCATGAAATCATAGCTGTCTTTATCTTGTTACATCTTTACTAGGAAGATCGATAATCAAAGTAGTGCAGTCGATATGGAGGCAGTGTATTTTGTTCTTGCGTTTGGATATACTGTCTCTAGTGGACTTTCTCGGCTCTGTGATTGTATGCCTTTTTCCCCTCTTCCCCTTATCGATATCTGCACGCACACACACACACACACACATGCACTTGTAGGTAATTGACGCACATGCACATGTGAATCTTGCAGCGTTGAAATTCCTTGCACATTCTTTTGATAGCTGCAGGAAATTTTGATGATGCGTAAGTTTGTTTGTGGAACAACAATCATTACTTGGATCATACTTTGCTCGGCAGGCAGTGCCCGGGACATTGAGTAGGTGGAAAGATTAAAAGCCCCTTATTCACTTGCCATCTATTTCAGGCTACATTTATCATTTTGTACTGTTGAAAGAAGAAATTAGCGATGCTTATACTCAGCCTTAAATGAAATGTAAATTTATGTAGCAGAAGTTGGTACACTGTCTTGATTTACAAATTTGTTCAGATGGGCAGTTTGAGACATTTAGGCTGGTTGTGGGACTTGGGATGAATGTGGGGTGACTGTTAAAGACGTGTAAGTATTGCGACACAAAACAAAAATTTGGCACATGGTCCTGGAGACTACCTTAACCCAATCGCTTCCTAAATGCCAACAATTGTGCCTGCGACTGCGATGCTCTTTATGGTCAAAAAAATAAGGGTAAATTTTAAATGGATATAATTTTAGAAACATGTTTTTATCTAGGACTATCAATTTTTTGGACATTTTATATAACTACAAATTGGTTGCTAAATGATAAAAATGTCATTAATTAAGACAAAAGTCATCCGGCCTAAAAAAAAAACCAAAAATGTTGATGCCAAATCTTGGCATCAGCACTGCTTTGATAGTTTTTTCAGGACAAAAAAAAAATACTGATGTCAAGGCTTGGCATCAGGATTGTTTTTACAGTTTTTTCATAACAAAAAAAAAAACCAAAAAATGATGATGCTAAGTCTTGGCATCAACACTGCTTTGACAGTTTTTTAAGGACAAAAAAAATTCAAAAATGCTGATGCCAAGTTTTGGCATTAGCACTGCTTTGACAATTTTTTTAGGAAAAAAAAATCAAAAGTCTTGGCATCAGGATTGTTTTTATAGTTTTTTCATTAAAAAAAAAAAAACCAAAAAATGCTGATGCCAAGTCTTGGCATCAGCACTGCTTTGACAGTTTTTCAAGCACAAAAAAATTTCAAAAATGCTGATGTCAAGTCTTGGCATCAGCAATGCTTTGATAGTTTTTTAAGGACAAAAAAATTCAAAAATACTGATGTTAAGTTTTGGCATCAGCACTTTGACAATTTTTCAAGCAAAAAAAAACTCAAAAATACTGATGCCAATCAGCAGTCAAGAGTTTCAGAAAGACATTGATTTCGGGAATAACTTGTCAACTCGTGAGGGAATTTTTCATAGCTTTTTCCCGGTGAAGGCCCATTCCTAGAGCGCAGTCCCACATTTAGAAAAAACTTTGGCATATATGGAAAGAAAGTCATTCATAAGACTTATTAGAGATTCCATTTATTGGAGACTGATAATCCCATATAGGAGAAAGATTGAGAATCTCTTAGTAGAGTGAAGTGCCATTCTTTCTATTCTTAAAGTGAGAATCAAGAGATTGAGATGCTCCTTCGAAATTTCCAAGACAAAAATAATATAGGCTCAAAGAAATACAGAAAAGTTCAACAACTAAAAGAAAGACTGAGAATCAAGAAGAAGCTGTCGAGGGGCGTAAGGAGGGGCAGAGAACTTCAACAACTATTCCAGGGACGGGGATGGCGGGGAGGAGGGCCGTGTATGGCAGGCACAAGGTGGAGCATGAGAAGAAAGGAATGACAACATAAAGGGCTGAGAAGTATTTTGTCTTAAAATTATACCTAAAAGATATGTCCAAAAAATAGCTAGATTCATTTGAAAACATGTTTTAAAAGATGTACCGATTTATGATTTTTTTTCAAAAAATAATTGCTTTGTGTTAAGGTTGATAAACATTGTTAAGCTTTTATCTAATAGCTTAAGGTTTGGCAAGTCTTGTGTTCGAGTCATTTGCTTGCCTTTGTATACCTAAAATATTGTGAGTGCATGTTTTGGTTTGTGATCCCCCGATGAGGCATATTTGTCCATCCATCGTTACAAGAATGAAGCAGGATTAGCACTTGGAATTTTGTAATTGAAGCTTTGGTGTTCTAGTTTGACTTTTACCTTATGATATGAGCCCTCCTCGTAGTGGTTCTCGATGCTAAACAAACAAAGTCAAGCGAATTGCCGCCGTTTGGTTTGTATCAAACTACGACAGTGATGGTATTCACCAAATACCACTGTCAAAATACAATAGTAATGGTTTATAGTTTAGACGATATACTAGTTTAAATTTACAAGTGAAACATAATCCATTATTTCAGTCATGACATGGTGATATATACTAACTTCTACAATCATTGACTTTGAAGTGAAGTGATTCATTAAAATGAACAGCAATACTAGGACAAGTGTTCAATGGTATTTACTATTTCGAATCATTAACATATCGAATTAGAAAATGGGAACAAAGGATAACCGGCATGCTGCACATCTACTAAGGGCAGCATGAGACGGCATCAACTTGCCAGAACCTGACAGCTTGTGATTGAGAACCGGATATGACCATTCCTGGCTGATGTTAAAATGTCCAGAGCAAGTGAACGGTTGTATTGTATAAGTTGAGTGTATGGTTTATTTCAAGCATGTGAGCCTCCTCCCACACAGGATATTTCTGCAATTGAAAATCCAAAGACAGTTACTAGACCAGAGGCATGATGTATGCTGCTTTAAGAGTTTAAATGTGTTAGACATGATGATTCCACAACAATGCATAAAAGATAAAGAGCACATACAACAATCATGTTAATGAAGAACAAATTGACTCATTGAGAACACTCATTGATATCTCATCTCGCACATGCTTCATAAGTAAAACATTTCTGAGACCTTGAAACAAAATAACAAAAATAATAAATAGTTTTTTGTGAGACCACTGGAGTGGGTTAGTGTAAACGGTTTGTACCCTATGACTAACGAATAGGGTTCCACCCCATCTGCAAGTGGTCATATGTTCGAGTCTCACGAGGGAGAGGATTTAGGAAAAGGAGGACTGCTGCATATCCTGTCGTTGTGCCATACCAAAGAAATAGGCTAGAAACAGATGGGGTTTTCTAACAGATACCCCTATACTTGTTAAGATTCTGTTAACGAATTTTTGACATTGAAAATCATCACCAATTCACTGGATACACTTCAAATGTATTAGTGTCTATTCTTATCGAATATCATAGTGAAAAAGGGTTTCGTTAAAGGTCCTCCATTTCACCCCAATATAGTAATATGATTACTTCAGTTATTATTCTGTTTTGATGAAACTGCCAAGTAGCGTCAACTTCTGTAGTTAGATTCACGAACCCTCCCCTGTTTGCACCCACTTAACCCTTCAAAAAGAAAGTCCTCTACCAAATAAGTGTGACCTCAACAAGGCTGACTTTGAATTCCTAACCTCGATACTTAGAGGCACGGCTATTGCGTGAATCTAGTGCCTCTTTTCCTTTAGCAAAAGTGAATTAACAAGCTTTAACTAGCTGGTGTGTTTATTCTAAAGCAAGAAATGAACCCCTTCTACGATTGACAATTAGGTGGTATGATAGTTTTCTTTATTATTTTCACTAAATTCTGTCAGCTTTGCATGCACATTTGAAATGCAACACACTTCTTAATGACACCAAATAAAGAAAGAAAGAAAGAAACAATAGCAGAAACTTCAAAAACTATTGAAGTTTACAATTTGTGTACTTTGTGTCTGATCAAGCCCCTGACAAAATGAGAAAAATGACAGCCACACAAACAATATGAATGAGTGCCAACCCAACTCTGACTCTGCTAATTACTCTCGGTCAGCTACATCCACAACAGGATCACAAAGACACAGCTAATCAATGATGTTTAAAGACGTAGATATGAGATGAGTGCAATTTGTTTACACCAGAATATTATTAGTAGACAATCTAGATATAATCACGCAATGCCAGCACATAATATATACAAGTAGTTGAAATAGGTAAGAAGTGAGAAGAAGCATAAGGGATGAAGTCACTAACACAAAACATCCTTGATGTGCCTTTTTCTTCTCCTTCTGTTTTTGTGGTGGCTTGATAACTACCCTGATCGCAGCATCAAATACTGCTTTTACGTTCTGTCATCACATAGCGAAATGAACAATTTTAAATCTTAAGAAGGGATACTTAATATGGTTATTCAGAAAGATAAAACAGAGTTCTAATAAACACATAACTATGTCAGTAAACCACAATCTATACCTGTTGAGTTTTTGAGCTACATTCAATATAATAGGCAGCACCTATCTGTTTGCGGAGCTCCTCTCCCTGACATAGGAAGCCTCACCATTAAAACACATGAGCAAAAGAACTAATTAGAGCGTGATAGGCAGGTAATGACCAAGGGGCGGGAGAGATGGCAAGGGCACTCAGGTAAGGACCTCAAACCTTGAGGTCCTTGGTTCCAATCCCCATACCTAACAAGGGGCCACAATTAAATATCAAAAAAAAAAAAAAAAAAGACCAGAAACCAAACCTGTGCAGTGGTCACAGGAACTAACCCTGGATGATCAGCCAAATAGTGCTTATCCTCGCGAAGATCTGTTTTCCATTTAAATTAAATGGGTTAAATGCATATTTTAAGCTTGTTCTACATAACCACCGTCATAATTAGCACCATGCATTTAAATAGATTTAATATGATAAGCAAACAAACATGGAAAGCATTGATACGAGGTTTTCCATTAGCACATGCTGGAGCTTAATATCTGTACAGAAAAGCGAGTGACGCCCACGGGGGAACAAAGTTATTAGTTGATCGCCAGGAACAAGTTATCGTTCTGCCAGAACTAGTCTATTGACTTTCAGAACATACAATTTAAACCAAGATCATGCTGACAAGTGCCCTTTGGGCATTTGTTCGCTTAGCGATTGCCTTTAAACAAAATAAACAAGGGTGATCCTTAAGAGTGTAGTTTTAGAAAGATTTTGCATTGGGAAGTCAATTAATGCATGGGAGTGTCCCCAATACATTTGTGGGATGTTCCCAATGTAAAATCTTTCTTAAAAAAAAGAGTACTCTTAACAAGTTATCTCATTCTCCTATTGCCAATTGGGGAAAATTCAGAACCTCCATATGCCATAATATTTAGCTTTTAATCGATCCTTGCCATTTCATTAATCTTTTCTGACAGGCTCAACATTTACAGATTCTTGCCTTCTTGTTCAATTTTGACTTCTTCCAGAGAGTCAATTTTTCATAATTAGTCAAGTCGGTGCAGAATTAGCAGTTTCCTGCAACTACAGACATTGCTAAATCTGAGAGTTCTGCTACCTCAACGCCAAATTTTATAACTAGCAGCACTATTCTAACTATTTTAAAGAAAAATACTATTTAGTTCACTAAATTTGAGCGGACGAAATCTTTCTTCAATAAGCCATAGCCTAACTGTCAGGCTCAAAAATACTTGGATGGCATTTCAGTATGCAAATGTAACGATGAATGTGCATTTTGATAGATGACGACATGGAAAATTGTGAGTGATGAATTGGTAGTCTGCAACATATCCATCAAAAGATTGCTACAAGTTTGTTATAATGGTTAGCTTCAAGCTTATACTCTTGATGACTGACAAAAATGTATTTATATAATTTTTTGGGCTGAAAATATGCCTTTCCAGACCTAATATTCCTAGTAATTTTATATTACTGCACGTAAAATGAATGAGGTAAGGTGGTAAGCGTTACGTGATAAAACAACTAGCTCAATTACCGTTTTTGAAACAATGAAAGAGCCAAAGAAGACGCCAATAACAAGATCCAAAGTAACTTTCAACTACCATTATTAATCAGATATCCTAATCTTAAACTAGAAGCTGTATGCTGACCAGAAAAGGGAAATAACTGGATTAGAAAGCTCTTAGTTGGTACACCTTACCCAATTTGGTTCCAACCAACACAACTGGAATTCCCGGTGCAAAATGCTGAAGTTCAGGGATCCACTGAACAATTAAGATTTATATTAGAACTCATCATACTAAATACACCCTCTGCCCCCCCAAAAAAAAGTCCCTCTTTCTTTTTTAGTTTGTCCCCAAAAATAGTCTCATTTCTAGAAATGGATAAAACTTTAGTGCAAGTTTTCGAAGGTACAAGCATGCAAAGATATAATCTTAAAATGTTTGACTTGTCAAATGGGACTACGAAGAGAGTTCTAAAATTTACAAAAAGAATCATAAACAGCAGTTCAGAATGATTGTACCTTTTTAAAAATGTTCTCATAGCTTGCACGGCTGACTAATGAGAAAGCTAACACAAACACATCTCCTCCTCGATAGCTCAAGGGCCTTAATCTGTTGTAATCCTCTTGTCCTGCGAGAAACCAGATAAGGCTTTAAAAAAAATCCCAATCAAGAGGAGATACTTATGATAAACCCAACTTTATTGGATTATCTTAATGTTTTAGTTCACAAACTGACGATCAATTGTATCTTCGTAACGGTGAAAGAACTTTACCAGC
Source organism: Codonopsis lanceolata (assembly GCA_013146195.2). Taxonomy (NCBI): domain Eukaryota; kingdom Viridiplantae; phylum Streptophyta; class Magnoliopsida; order Asterales; family Campanulaceae; genus Codonopsis; species Codonopsis lanceolata. The sequence continues at coordinate 46,431,389 of CM028378.1, read as the reverse complement.
TGTATCCCAGAGCCCTAAATTGACAGTGGTACCTTCAACTACCACATTTGCACTGAAGTTATCAAAGACAGTTGGTATATAGTCCTGATCAACACAAAAAGCTTGAGTAATTTTAACAAATAAAACACAAACACAAATTAACCCAGTTAGTGAAACTTTGTGTGTGCGTGGACACGGAAAAAACCCCTCGACAAAATGTATCGGCACCTTGTTACTTCGAAAAAAAAGAAGGAATTAAGCCCAACCCAGATTGGTATGTGCGTGTTTGCGCGTGTGTTTGTGTTGGTGTGTGTGCGCGCATGAGAGAGAGAGAGAGAGTTTATGGATAAATAAAATCAAGAAAACACATAAAGCTGCAAAACCCAGATGCATATATACACTAAAAGTGTTGAAATCAACACATGTAATGCATTCATGTAGCAGAATTGTAAATTTAAAAAAAAAAATCACCAAAAGAAGAAAAGGACGGACTCACAGTGGGGAATTTGTTACTAGTGTAGCAAATAAGCATACAAGTTTTGCCAACAGCACCATCACCAACTGTTACACACTTGATGAACCTCGAAGCACTTGCAGCCATTGAAGAACATATACCCTCAACTCACAAATCCTTGACAAAGAAAAAATATACTTGAGGGTTTGTGAGACAAAAAGAAAGTACAGATATGGGGAGAGAGGGATGTTGTTCCAAATGGGTTTTTCTTTGTAGAGAGAGAACAAGAGGAGAGAGAAAGAGGAGGTAGAGGTCACATGATTCTTACTCGTTCACTCCCTTCTCTGTAGCAGCTGTTATGTGAAGATTGGGTCCCCTTTAATTTTAATTTTAATTTTAATTTTAATTTTAATCTTAATTTTAATCTTAATCCCTACAAAAATCTATTTGCTATTTTTTAACTAGTGATGCACTCGTGCGTTGTACAGATTGTACATGTGTATAAAATTATATACTAAATTAAAGTTGAATAATATGTAATTATTTTTTTAACATTAACAAAATAAACATAAAATAATAAACAGTAAAATTAAATATAGAAAATCCCATAAATTTGAAAAAAAATAATATAAATTTTGGAATACTTTTTATATATAATAATTTCCGTTCAACATGTACGACTATTGCAACTATAAATATCAGATATTAACTCTAGACAAAGCTACATCTACATACAACTTATTATAAGTAAAATCATGTTTTCAAATGGAGTCTTGTATTAGACAATGATTTAAAAATAATATTAATAGTCTTTAGGTTTAAAAATGTTTTACATTTGGAGAAAACAAATCAATTTATAGAATAAAAATATTAAGAATTTCAGTTCAATTCAAATTCTAATATTTTTTCTTGATATAAACAATAAAATTTATATTGAAGCCCACAATTCCAATTCTAAACAATGGAATTGATGTTCACTTTTTCTCATTCTCTGCTCTGGAGTCTCAACAAAATTTAAATTTACTTATATGTTTTTCGTATTAAAAAATTATATTAAAATATATACAATTAAATATATATAAATAAAAGTTACATTAATGTTAAAAAAAATTGATAACGCATTTAATATCAGACAAAGGGTAAATTGTTTGTAATATACTAACATGTTTTGTTATAAAACCTTAAAAACTACACTTTTCAAAATTGGTAATTTTTACAAAATAATTCAAGTATTATGGTTCAATTTAAAAATCAGACATAAAGAAAAAATAATTAAAATAGTATATAACCAAGGAAAATAAAATATATGAGATGAGTCAAGGAAAATGAAAAAAAAAATCAAACGATTGATGGATTAGGCATCAGAAAATTTGGTTTAAACCGTTCTATGAATAACTTTTGGATCGCGACCCGATAAACACTCATAAAATCACATTGTTTTAGTTGATGTATATAAACGAAAAGAAAACAATTTTACCCTAGTTTCACCACACATTGCGAAAAAAAAATTACGCATTTTTTGCAGTGATGACGAACCTCAAGGTTACGACCTAAAGAAAGTCCGGCAACGGAAGCTATCACCACCGACTTACCGGAAACTTGTTGGCATGTTCATATTTCAAAAAATATTTCAAAAACTCTGTTTAACTTCAAAACTCGTTTATTAATTTTAATTCGTAATTTAGTTCAACTAACAAACAAATTTGATCTGAATGTTGATTAATTTCATCATCAACATTTTTTTCATATCTGAATTTTTTAACATGTATAAGTAATTTAAAAAATCAGAAATTATCGGGTTTCAATTTTTTTTACATGTAGCTAGTTGTCTTAAAAAAATTGGTCCTATCTCGATTTATAGATTTTTTTACAATAATAACTTTGGTTATGATGAAATAAAGAAAAAATTGTCAGATCTTGGTATTATTATTAATTGATCGTCTGTGAATTAATTTTACTTCAAAGTGTGTATATAATTTAGTTTCAAAATCGTTGTTTTATTCCATATCTATTTTTCCTAACATGAATATTGATGCAAAGAAATTGACAAAAAAAACTTGGTTTTGTTATCTCTCATATTTCTACTATGCATATTTTTCTTAATATACTAAATAAGAATGTAAAGAGGTTTTGGAATCATTTATCCAATCAATCATAATAATGACATTTTATATTTTCAATTTCAGTGTAAAAAGGGTTTATATATAAATTAGAAGTGTTTCTAAATTTGGAAACTCACTTTTGACGGGAACTTTCCAAATCTTACTCCTTTCCTTTTATATATGAATAGATTTTAAGTATTTTTTTCTTTTCTAAACTAATTGTTTTTAGTATTTTTGTAAATACAATCTTTTGGTTAAGATTAAGGTATTAAAAAAAAGAGAAAAAAATTCATTCACCGGCATAGAATTTTTTTTACACCGCCCTTGAAACATTACATATATCAATCACAGTCTTTATTTTGGTTTTTTAAGATTTTGGTGACCATGTTACTAAAGCGACTTGTATTTAAAAAAATCTATACGCCCAGTGGATGAAAAATAATTCTTAAATAATTTTTTTTAAAAAATTTAATACTCTTATAAAACTAGTAGATACAAAAATGGGTATATCTAAATATTTTCTTGTTTGGGAGACAAAGTAAAGACAGGTTTGCATTAATGAGGTCCCCGGGACTCAATTGTGTACATAGAATTCCAAGTAAGCATGTCACTGGACGGTGAGCCCGTGACCGCCCTGAATTTTTAATACTCATTTCTTTATTATGGCTTAATTCTCTATTTGCTCACCCTATTTTCACAAAAATCCCAATAAGCTCACTTTATTACTATTTTTTTTATAGTTTTCACATCCTACTTTGCAAAAATGATCAATTTGGTTCATGAGTTGTATGCCGTTAATAGATGTCACTAAAAAGCAGAAATGCTCTATCTTAAAGACATAAAAATACCAATATTCATACAAGTAAATGGAGAGGGATTAGAGAAAAGACAAGAACATCGATAAAGATTAAGAAGCCAAAATATTTCTTTCCTTTTCTTTTGATATGGTTTCGAAATAAAAGATTGAGCTTTCTCACGCAAGCTCACATCGATCAATCTGAGGTGATTACCACAAAGAAAGTATACTCCTTCGGTCCACAAGTTAATCCCAAGACAAGAAGAATGCTAAGACCAAGGAAGGCATCAACTAAATCTTCTACCTCATATATATCTAGACCAAAGCGAACCCCCTTTCATCCAAAAATTGCTTATAAATTTCTATGATTGTAGGGTCTAAGACATGAGGCAAAGTGAGATATTGATTAGTGTCAATTACGAGCTCAAGTTAGAAGGAAGAGAAAAGGACCTCCGTGACTACAACGGTATCGGAATTAGAATCACCGAGTTTGTCAAGATTCACTATCTCCTTCTGTAGCAAAGCAGAATCGAAAATTTTCGCCGACTTTACTTCCATAACATCATTGGGAAGGAAGAAGGAAGTTGACGATTCCCCTCTTGGGAGTGGCCAGAAAAATAGAGGTGGTACTTCTTTTGCCGATCAATTCACCTCAAGACCAATTTTGGCCATTGCCACAGGGATTTTGATTTTGACGCTCGCCTAAAAATTTGTTATGCTTTCTTTTTAGCATCTTATTCGGTGGACCGTGGTTAATCACTTTGGAATGAAAGCCTTAGATTTCTTTGTAATTGTAGTGCAGTGGGAGTAGGACCAGAAGCAAGTGATTTTGATTTTAAAAATTAGGGTTTGGTGGGAGAAGTAGGGAGGGAACGGATGGGCTATCTATAAGAGACGAGAACAAGAATCCTAGGAGAAATTGGATTGGAGAAGCAGAGTTTGGCGGTTTATTTTGCGTCAAGTTCAATTTTTCATGCTAAATAAAGTTGTAATTGGAATTCTAATTATGGGTTTAAAAATTTTATGAAATCAAATTGGGGAAGAAGATGAGGTAAGGGAGGTGAGGGTGGGAGAACGTGGCTAGTACGTGCAAATAGTAAGGGTATTTTCGGGTATTAACAAAAAAATTAGACGATTCATTCCAAAAAAATAGGCGGAGTGATTAACGTGATATCTTTTGTAAAGTATGGTGCCCAAACTGTAAAAAATGGTAGTAGAGTGAGCTTATTGAGATTTTCACAAAAATATGATGATCAAATAGAGAATTAAGCCTTTTATTATCTATTCCTTCTAATGCAATATTTCTTTTTATAATGGTGAAAGAAAAAATGTGATTACAAGAATTTGGAGAGAGTGCGTTTTGCAATTGGTAATATACTATATCCCTACCCAAAAGGCAGTTTTTTATTTTTCTTTGATTTATCCTAAAAAGTTTGTATTATTTCTATATTTAGACTATGAATTTCGTTATTATTGTTGTTTTATTTTCTTTCTTTTCAAATAGTACTATGGTATTTCTCTTACATTTAATGCAAAAATCAGATACATTAATTTTATGTCCATTTTGTTGCTCATTTCACATATGATTCATAAGTGTTTATAACAAATTTTTAAATATATATATATATATATATATATATATATATATATATATATATATATATATATATATATAAACATTATTACAAGTTGTACCTAGCTATATACATCTATTTTACACCACACTCACAACACAGAAAAAAAATAAAAAAATAAAAAAAATAATTACTCCTCTCTTTCAACATGATAACCTTAATTTCTATGAGGAAAAGGATAAAAATAATAAATAGAAGAAGATGGACATAGTTCTAATTCCTACATTTCATTCAAAATGTCATATTTTAGAAGCTAAATTAGCCAATTTTATAAATTTTCAAATTCATCCGTAATATTCTCTCTGTTAAATGCTTATCCCAAAATAAGTATCTATTTTCTAAAGAAAGCCACTAAATTTACATTTAATCAAATTAATTTCAAGGCGTACTTGAAATAATATAAGTTGGGCTCCAATGGTAATTATGTATGTCGGTATGTACTTGTGTTACTAAAATGAATTAAAACTTAACTTTGTTATTTTTCTTTAAAAATCACAATCAGATATTCGTTTTGGGAGGAGGTTATACATTAAACTTAGAAGTTGAGAAACTTATTTAATTATACCCAATTATGGGCATTTAAGAAAAGCTATTTTAGATTACAAATATCACTTTCATAGCCAAAATTTGGAGCTAATGGAGAGATAATTGCTCATAGCCTTATACTCCCCCCTATTCGGGTAAAAAAAATCAATATTTTGTTTAAAGATATTTTACTTAAAAATTAACTTTAAAAAATTAAGACATAATAATATTACTTTTTTATTAATAAGTTATTAAAAATATCATTTTCTAAAAATATTTAACTGTCAAATAGGAATTTTGTCCGGACGGGAGGGAGTAAATGAGTAATAGATTAGCCCTGCAAAGATAAATTGACCTCAAGGAGGATATTGAGATTTGAGCCTAAAGATTAATTGTGTAATATGGATTCTTTATAGAATGCTCAAGGCCAAGAAAATAACTCTTTTGGGTACATGATAAGAACCAACTCAACCAAGAGACCCAAGGTATACTCAAGACGTCAAAACGGCCTAAAGACAAGTTATGGTAGGAGTTAAAATTAAATTTTAATATATATTTAAGAATATTAGGCTTTTTACTGATTAAAATAAAATGTATTAAAATTAGGTATGATATTAGAAAATATATCAAATTTGATACATTCGTTAGTATCACACTTAATTTTAATATCCTTCATTTTGATCATATATTTATGTCATAATATGTGTTGGTAAATTATTATATATTAATATTTTATTTTTATTTTTATATTATTATATGTGTTGGATTTAGTTTTTTTTAAAATTATTATTATATCAAATTTTGATACTTATAATTGAATATGATTATTTGATACCTATGACTAATAACTAATAGATATCAAAATTTGATTTTAATACTAATAAACAAATATCAACATTAGATTTGCTCTAATGTAATTAAGTCTAAGTTGAGGGGCGTAGAATCTTTGGCTACTTCATAAACAACTTTGAATTGCGGCTTGTCAATCAACAGACTCCTAGTATTGAAAAAAATATATATTAATCTATTATTTTTGGGGTACTATCGATTGTGATTATGAAACTAATCTTTTGTTTTCTTCCCAACCAACATCAAACAAATTCAACCTTTAAATATATCTATTAATCTATTATTTTTGGGGTACTATCGATTGTGAATTGTGATTATGAAACTAACCTTTTCTTTTCTTCCCGACCAACATCAAACAAATTCAACCTTTAAACATATCTATTAATTATAAATTTTACGATGAAGACAAAAAAAATGTACTGACGGGTAGCATGGGGCATGCAAATTTTATACTTCTTGTTTGTTGTGATTTGTGAACGATATGACTCAATTCATAGGCTAAAGGCCAAGTCAGTCAAAGCAGAATGAGTGTGGACAAGCATTTGGAGTTATTGCATCGAAGCGATCCCGTTGAGTATTGGGAAACGATCACGTCTTGCAAAGCGGTCGCTTCACTTAGATAAGGTGAGCACGTGGGTTTCAACACGTGCCTCAGTATCTATAGCGGTCGTGTGAAGCGACCACATCTTCGAGCTAACGTCTTAGAAGTTGAAGCTGTCGCGTCATGTGAGATGAGGTGATCGCATCGATGCGACACATGAGATACGTGGTTTCGTTTTTAAATGTACTTATGGTTTGATATTGTATCTTATATGCAATTGTAATCCTAGAACGTGTACAATGTTAGCTCTAATAAAATTTCAATATTTCGTTGACCTCAATCTCTTTCTCTTTCCCTTTGATTGATCTTGCTCTATTGACTATATTGTTCAACTGCTTCAGCTGGGCACAATACTGTTCTTAAAATATTATTCTACTTGACCTGATATGCATATTAAAAAATATAATTAACTTTATTATAAACATTAGAAATAGTGTATTTTTCAAAGATATTTATGTGAGAGTAGAATCATCAATTAAAGAGATAATCAAACCAATGGTAAAATTGTAAAGGTAATTTTCAAATGTTGTATATAAATATTAGAAAGTGAACATTTTTTTTTTGGAACAACCTAAAAAGAAAAGCAGGAAATCAAATAAAGGGTAAAACGATAAACGACCTAAAAAAATACAACTCATTTTTTGGAACAAATGGAGTATATATTACCCTAACAAAATCATATGTATGATATTATAAGCTTTAGTGTTAGTACCGTCATATTAAATTTACCTTTTTCTAAATAATAACATTAACATTTCAAATTATCACTAATTAATTAAACTATCCAGCGTCTCTAACACTAAAATTAATAGGAATGTCATAAGTTGGAGCTTCTAATATCATTTGCCAAAAAATAATAAGCGTTTTATGGCTCTCAAATTCTTGTTCAAAATATACATTGTAACAGTCATTAAGGTAGGATAAATTATAGGAGTAGTGATTAGCATTTTATTATAAGTCATAACTCATAAGCTAGTTGAAGATAATTTTAAAAGTAAGAGATATAGGGATCGTTTGGTAGTCATACCAGGATAAGTATTATTATTAATCTTGGTACTATTAGCGCCCTCATTATTATGCATCAGGATTAATATTCTTGTTTTTAATAATAACATAATGTTTGGCAGCACCATGATTAGATGCTCTAATCCTATCCTTAATATAATTTGATGTTTGGTAGCACTAGGATATGAGTTAGTATTATTAATTTTTTCCCACAATAACCCTTGTACAATCATCTAACGTATGCATAAATTGAATATTTTTCAAAATTGTTAGAAGTATAACTTGAAAAAGTATGAACAATTAGGATATAAAAATTAAAAATTGTACCAAACAACCTTTTTAATTATTATTAGTCCTATCCGACCTCTTATCTGGCTACCAAACGACCTCATAGTCTTAAAGAAAACCTAAAAGAGTTCGTACTTACAGCATCACCAATGCGAATGTAGATGTAAAAATAATAATTAGATGTTACCTAAGATTTATATCTTTTTTTGAAAGAAAAAATTTCTCAAATGCAATCTATATATATCCCTCCAAAATCTCACTTTTGAATTATTGACTTTTGAATTACCATTTCACTCTTTATCTCTTCTATCTTCTCTCTATTTTCTCTGGTTGTATTTCTCTTTCTCTCGCCCGTCTCTTCCCTATTTTCTCTCTTATCATCATCATCTCATCTTTTTTAATTATGTTTAAATATTTTTCTTGTTTTAAACATAAAAAATAAGAACTAAAGAAAAAATAATTGTTCCGGAATAAAAAAAAACAAAAATATAAGAGTTCATTAAAATAAAAATAATTTATGGAATAAACCATTATAAAAATAAAAGTTACAGGATCAACAAAACAAAAATAATTTAATGCGGTGGTAGGTAAAATAAAATAATTTACGGAACAAAATTTTAAAGCAAAATTTTAAAAATATATATGTAAAACAAAAATACGTTAGTAAAACAAAAATATTTGATGGAACAAAATGATAGTTACGGAGTCAATAAAACAAAAACAATTTAAGCTGAGGTTACTAAAATAATAAAAATAATTTATGGAAAAAAATTTAAAACAAATTATTAAAAATAGCCATGTAAAACAAAAATACATTAGTAAAATAAAAAAATATTTGATGGAACAAAATTAATAGTTATGGAGTCAATAAATCAAAAATAATTTAAACTAAGGTTAGTAAAATTATACAAATAATTTACGAAACAATTAAAAAAATTCTTAAAAATAGTTATGTAAAACAAAAATACGTTAGTAAAATAAAAATATTTTATGGAACACAAATAATAGTTACAGAGTCAATAAAACAAAACAATTTAAACTAAGGTTAGCAAAATAATAAAAATAAATTACGGAACATAAGTTTTCCGTAAAACTAATTCTTAAAAATAAAACAGAAATAATAGTTACTAAGTCAGTAAAACAAAAAATATAATGGATAGTAAAATCAAAATAATTTACGAAACAAAAATAATAGTTAACGGTAATAATAATTTCGTTATTTTGATTTTAGCTTATTTTCTTATCATAAATTACTTTATTCATAAAATACAAATATAATTTAATAAAAGTAATCATTCAAAAGGAAGAACTTATTTGAGTTCAAATTCTATTTGTAGGGCAGAAAAAATTCAAGTTTGTTCGAAACATTCATTCTACTGATTTTTTGAATAGTATGAAGTGTTTGAGGTTGCCAGACCATTAATTGACACTTAAAATTGGTGTTCCAGTAATGCTATTGAGAAACATTGACTATACTGGGTTGTGTAATGGAACAAGACTAATATCATAAATCTTGGGGATCACATTGTTGAAACAATATTTTTTAAAGGAAACAATGTTGGAGAAAAAGTTTTTATCCCAAGATTGTCATTAACTTCATCTGATGTAAGACTGTCTTTCAAGTTCCAAAGAAGATAATTTTCATTACTGATATCATATGCAATGACAATTAACAAGTGTAAAAATCAATAATTGCACATATATCTTTTTTTTAAGGAACTAATATTTAGACATGAGCAGTTATATGTTGCAGTTAGAGTAACAAATTATTTTGGTTTGAAAATATTAATATGCGATGAAAATGAAAAACCAACCAATAAGACAACAAATTTTGTGTATAAGGAGATTTTTTAGAATCTATAATGATTAGTGATATATTTATGTGTAATTGTTTATAAACAGATTCTTCTTATTCATGTCATCTTTTTTTTTTCTTATTGTGAATAACAATGTCAATTTTCATATTCTACTTGAGAGTGTAAATACATACTAATCAATATTTTTCTTTTTAGAAACAATTTCTATTGTTTGTTCCTTTTTTTTTTTTTGTCAAATATCATTTTAGTGGTATAATGTATATCATACTAGTCTTTGTGCCCGTGCCCATGGCACAGCGCGAGTAGGAAGAATAAATCAATATATATATTTTAATCATGTTTCAAAAAGAGTCTAAAATTGTGTTTTATATATTTTTCATGAAATAATTAAAAATATATTAAATAATAAAAAAATGGTCTTAACAACATTCTTGGATATATCGACATTTATTCGAATATTGACACGTCCCATAATTGAGAACGATGTATTAAAAAATATATTAAAAATTAAAATAAAAACAGTAATAAAAACAGTTTTTTCTTTTAGAGTGATTTTAACAAAATAAAAAAACGAGCATATTTTGTAAGAAAACCCCAATAAGGGTTGTGCGGGGAATAAATTACAGCCCGTGCCCATGGCACGGCGCGAGTAGAAAGAATAAATCAATATATATTTTAATCATGTTTTAAAAAGAGTTTAAAATTATGTTTTATATATTACAACCCGTGTCCGTGCCCCAATAGATTAACTTGGATGCTCCTCGAGTAGGTGCTAACAATATTGCGGCAAGACCCAATGGCTCCATTATACCAGAGATTAATTTGGATGCCCCTCCCCCCAATAGTAACATTATTGGAGTGAAAATTAGTGACCAATGGGTCATGCGCGGTACCACTTTCATGAGGGAATAATAAAACTAACATATTTTGTAAGATAATTGATTCCCTGATTCAGGAAGATTTTGGAGAAATCGTAGGAGAGTTAGAATCGTAGAGAGAGAGGGGGACGCAAAGGGATAAGGGTTCTGCGGGGAATAAATTACAGCGATTTGATATAAGTAAAAATAATCAATCTCAGTCGCTCTTTATCTCACTGAGCTTTATTGTATAGTAGATAAAATCAAATCCATATGTACATTAGAGATAACTATTTTAATTGAATATAAACTAGGAGAAAAAAAATCTCACATGTGATTGAGGACGTTAAAATCAAATTTTAGATTGCTTACGAATCCTTTAATTCAGCCATAATGGCACTATCTCAAATATGGCCAATTGGCAATTGCCCATCTACGATATCTTTGGCTGTTGGGTACGTACCAATAGCCAAAAAGTACTTACTAACTACATGGATACTGCAATCATATGTATCATCTAATTAGGTGCATATGTTATAGATCAGTCACACTCAAATTTCTATTCCACAAAAATTAGGTGCATATATTCTATAGGTCGGGGAGTACTTTTTAGTATCGTTTCTCCAGTTTTAGGACACTTACCAATCCTAGTCAATTATTCTATTTTAATATGTTTCATTTAAATAGTTTATTTTCAAAAAATAAGACATGATAATATCATTTTATTAATAATGAACTACTAAAAATGTCATTTTCTTAAAAAATTTAACTTTCAAACGACGACTATGTTTGCCTGAAAACGAATCAAATATATAGTTCTTTTCTTTTTTCTCTTTATTTATAAAAAATCAACATTCGTTTCCCACTTATATTTTGGTAACTTGAACTCATAACATATTAGATGTTGGTAAAGCATCCTAGCAGTAAGCTTGTGTTTCGATGTCACACACACGCACACACATATATATAACTATGTTATTATCCGTGCGATATAAGGTTGACTTAGTTTTGTTTCTGAAACTTAATTTTGTAAAGAATTCACAAGCTATTTGAATTAACCAATAACAACAAGATATCCACATAATAAATAAATAAATAAATAAATGTGAGATCACATTGAATCATCAAACCGAAAATTCATGCGAATTATAAAATCAAACAAATATTCTTAGTGTGAATGTGAGATGAAGGCATGGGAGGGGAAGTACCACGAAGACAGACTCGTCAATGAGGTATTTGATGTAGGGGAAATATTTACGGTGGTTGTTTGTGGTGTTGATGAGACACATTTAATAAAATTTATTTTAAATTGACCGAATTTTGGTAAAATAATAAAAATTTAAAAACTTCTACCATGAGAATTGAGAAGTCCTAATCAATTGGAATTTGTCTAAATCAAATATGATAAAATATATCCGGTACAAACGGATTTTGTCAGCAAAAAATGGTAAAAAAATAAACTTTTACCATGATAATTGAAGAATTTTAATCAATTGAAACACATATAAATTAAATGTGATAAAATCTATCTGCAAAAAAAAATTACCATGAAAATTTAGAGTCATAATCAAGTGAAACACGTTTAAATCAAATGTGATAAAATATATCTGATATTAACCGATTATGACAGCTAAAAATGGTAAAAAAAAAAAAACTTTTACCATTTATAAAGGAGACATCAGTTTTAAAATTTATCCAGTTTTAATTTTTGGCAGCAAAAAAATAAATAAATTATATATATATATATATATATATATATATTACCGCTTGCACGGTTTTAATAGTTTTTTTTTTTTTTGCAAAATTTATTTATAATAAGATGATTTTTGGCAGCAAAAAAAAAAGAAAAAAAAATTACAACTTCACAAGAAGGTGACACTTCGAAGCACATAATTCATTTAAAACTTAAAGCATTCAACAGAAAATCACCATGTGGTAGCGATGACTTCTGTTTTAATAATAGTTAATAGATAATTAATAGATTATGAATTAATAATTAATAAATATAGATTAGTAGAAGACCAAATAACATAAAATAAAATACTATGAAAGTGAAAATAGATGGAAATTGAAGAGTTTTAGTCAAATTAAATTTGTATAAATTACATATGATAAAATCTAGTTTAATTAAGCGATATTTGGAAAAAATTAAAAATAAAATCTTAAATCTTTATCAGAAATTTGCTGGTAAAACTATATTCTAAATATGTTTTATCTTATCAAATTAGTTTTAGGATTTTTATCTTATATAATTAGATTTAGAATTTTTATTTTAAACTAATCGATTTTAGAAAAAGAAAAATACTCTTACCATTTCGAATGTGACCCGTAGCAACAGCCAATTTTGTTTTAGTAATAGTTATAGATTAGCGTCGGACATTTACATGAACAAAACTCTATGTATATTTGGAAGGTGCACGTGCTGAGAGGGTAATTCATTTAAACACCATCCAATTAGATACTCAATTTTGTAGACTAAAAATTTAGAAGAAAATTGTTGTTTAAAAATTTTGCTACTGTGGGGTGATTTAGAAACTAATAGTGAGACACGGTGAATGCTTTAAAATGTAACTATGCTATGATAATGTTTCTCCTCTTTTGTTCAAAAAAAAGAAAAAAAGGGAAAAGTGGTTGTAAAGCAAAGAAAATTACTAGGTTAAAATGATTGGAAACATTAAAATAGGTGGGCCGGTAGCATATGTAAAGATTAAGTAACGAGAGGAAAAAGGGGTTGGTTAATGACTTGATGGAAACTATAGTTGATAATTGATAATTGATAATTACAGTTACGGGTGTGTTTTCTTTTTCCTTTTTCCTTTAGCTTTTAGCCTTTAGGGGAGTTGAGCTACTTTAACCATAGGATAGGAGTATATATTATACCAAATCAATAAGTGGATGTTTTTTTGGTTAATGAAAACTGTGAATTTCAAATAGAATGATGTTACAACTTGTTGAGCGGAGTGTGCTTGCATTTGGTTCACTTTTAGTAAAGCAAGCGTTACAAAAATATTGAATTCTATTTGTAAAATGTTAATCGAACGAACGAACTCGAATACAACACGTTCGTTTGGCATGTGCGACCGCTTACACCCCTAGACTCATAATGAAACAATGATATTGTGGGCTCATCCTCTTAGAACGCTAATGGTTCTAAAAGTTGAGCTAAGAGGTCGAACCCAGGCTTCGCAATTTTCAATGGATGCTCCATTACAATAGACTTCAGTTACTACAACACGCGTACTCTTAACCCTACAAATAAAGACTCTGTCACGCCGTGACTTGGAGATCACTACCAAGGCTATATAGTACCCCAGGATTCAACCTGGTTAAAAAAAAAAAAAAAAAGTATATATAATGCTAATTAATGAGTGTTGTTTAATACATGTTGAGAATATGATAACTCGATTAATCAGACAACAGGTCAAGGGAACTGGCCAGGGCAGGTAGTAGGACTTGATTTGGCACAGGCAATCAGTGTGGTAAACATGTCAAGGGAACTGGTCAAGGTTCCCTATGCAAGCGCATTGGGATGCCTCGTGTATGCCATGGTATGTACTAGACCAGATTTGGCACAGGCAATCAATGTGGTGAACAAGTATATGGCCAATCCAGGCAGACAGCATTGGGAGGCAATCAAGTGAATTTTCAGATATTTGAAGGGCACTATGGACTATGGTATTTTGTTTGAAAGGCAAAATGTAGGGCTTTCAGTCGTAGGGTATGTTGATTCAGATTATGCAAGTGATAATGATCGTAGGAAATCTACCACAGGTTATGTGTTTACCCTAGCAGGTGGACCTATATGTTGAAGAGTTATGCTTCAGGCTATTATTGCATTGTCTACGACCGAGGCATAATACATGGCAGCTGTTGAAGCTACAAAGGAAGCCCTATGGCTTAGGGGCTTAGTCAAGGAGTTGGGTGTTCAACAAGGTGGAGTTCTGTTGCATTGTGACAATCAAAGTGCAATTTACTTAGAGAAGAATCAGATTTATCACTCAAGGACGATGCACATCGATGTGAGGTTTCACAAGATCCGTGAGTTGATTGATAATAGGGATATTCTGCTCAAGAAGATTCACACCACAGATAATGCTGCAGACATGTTGACGAAGCCAGTTGTAAATGACAAGTTTAAGCATTGCTTAGATTTGTTGCACATCGCTAGCTGTTAGAGATGTGGGAGGTCTAGTTCTACAGGTGCTCAAGGTGGTTTCAGGTTCGTATTCTTTGTCTTCTAAGGGGTTGGGTGAATACTCGCCAAGATGGAGATTGTTGAGAATGAGATGACTCGATTAACCAAGCAACAGGTCAGTTCCTTCTGAGGGAACTGGCCAGGGCAGCTAGTAGGACTTGATTGGACCTCAAAGGGGGGTGCCTGGGGGGGGGCGTAGCCCCTGGTACGGACTATTCGTGTTTTGGACAAGCACATAGCAGTTTCTGGGCCTGGGCGATCGCACAAGATTTCAGCTGAGCGATCGCTCAATGAAGAAACCTTCGAGGAATGCTACTGTCTTTTGCACGGTCGCCCAGTGCTTAGGCTGAGCGACCGCTCAACCCCGTTTTTAGTGTTTTGCTGCTTAGTTCGGTTTTTTTTAATCCTTTTAAGGGTTTTAGAGTTTTTATTGTACACATATAAATAGTAGTATACCTAGAACGTTTGAGGGGGAGTCGTCTGTTAGCCCCAATCTATCTCTTTTCTTTGTGATTGATCCTATTATTCTCTGTTAATTTTGTCTTCTAGTCTTCTGTTGTGCACAACAATACATATTATTTTTAAAAAGTTGGGTGGCCTATACCAATATTTTAGAAAAATAGGGTGGCTTGAAATATCTTTTTTCCCATAGTTATTCACATCAATTAATTTACAAAATCGGTAAAATGGGTATTTCACACTTAACACCAAAAATTAATGAAAACTTGAAAATGAGACAATTTATTGACGAAATTATAGTAAGATAACCTAACTGAATAATTTACAAATAATTTTTTTTTTATTTTTCAACTACTTCTAGCACGAAAAAGGGTATATTCGTCAACCAACATAGATTCTTAATATTTGTGCATTGCTAACCATTTTATATCAAGGAAAATAATATCTATGCAGTTATATTGAAATGGAGATAGAATGAAATTTTGGATATATATATCAAATGTGAAGAGTGAGTTCATCCAAAAAGTCAATATTTGAAAAGTCTAATTGTTAGGGATATATAATTAGCATTAAAGTTAATCATAATTACAAAAATATTTGAGTATAATCAATAAGTTAGTATCAAATGTAGAGGATACAATTAAAATGTTATGAAGATGATAAACTTAATTTTTTGAATATGAATTATTAAAATAAAACATTACAAAATAGTATGATGATCTACGGATAAAGTATAATATAAATGAAAAATCTAAAGTATATAACTAAATATTACTGTACAACATAGGATTATTCGGAGTAAATGGAAAGACCTCGAAATGAATAGTGCTAATATAGCCTTTTATGATACTCTTATCCGTACAAAATAACCACCCACAAATCCACAAGCCTGTTATTCTAACACTAACTACAAAAAGGTACTACGACTACTAATTAATAGACGTTCCATTCCATCCAAAAAAATTCATGACAATTTTAATAATTATCAGAAATATCAAACTAGCATTAGAGTTAATTATAATTGCAATAATACTGGAGTATAGTTAATCGTTAATATCAAATGTAGTTGGCAAAATGGAAATATTTTAAAAATCGTAGACATGATTTTTTAAAGTAAATTCTATACGTGTAATATCTCAAAATAGTTATTTGGACTCTTTGTCAGGAAGGGAGAAAATACAAAACAAAACAAATCATGGGCACACATTTTCCTAGTAATTTTACCAATATTTATAAATGTGCCAAACAAAGAGTCATATGCCAACTACATTGGCAACCAAGGTCTCAAGTTTGAGTTTTATGGAAACACAATTGTGTTAAATACTTATTTGAAAAACTTCTACCGCCACTTTATGATCCTACCTTATTCGGAGATTAATTTTAGACTTTCAGACTTGGGAACACTTTTGAAAAAAAAAAAAGCGTACCAAACCAAGTGTATAGCTTTGCCAGCATATCAATGAAGCCTAAATATGATGTTATTCAAGCCAGGCGCTTGAGGGTCAACTCGCGCTTCACAAGACATAAAGTTTTAGGGCTCGTTTGGTGCAGCATTTTGAAAATGCAGTTTTTTTCAAAATTCAGCGTTTCTAAAACGCAGTATTTTCAAAACGCAGTTTTATTTTTGTAAACACATTTGGAAAAATATTTCAAAACGCTATTTTTCATAAATAAAGTAGTTGTAAACACAACATAGTTTTAAAACGCTCCAAATTGGAGCGTTTTAAAACACTGCATTAAAACACTTTTAAAGAGAAAACGTTGTGTTTTTTGACAGCGTTTTAACCAAAACGCTCCACCAAACAAGCACTTAGGTTTAAATCACTAGAGCTGGCGAAAAGTCCATTCAATATTTCAAGGAATAATTATAAGCCGGTACATTTTTTAAAACATGTTTTCAAATCAATCCAGCTATTTTCTAGACATATCTTTTAGGTACATTTTTGGGGTAAAAATACATCACTGCCCCCAATTAACATACCGATCGTCTTCCCCCAATTAACACCATTCCCGTATTCTCTTCAATTCCTCGAGAGAGCAGTGGGGTTTTAGGGGTGTGAGAGTTATGGCGGGATTGGTGTACCGTAACTGTGAGAATGTTAGGCTTTAGAGGAAGAGAGAGTTGATTACTTATTATAAAGGCAAACACATCAGCACTCTGCACTCATAAACTTTTATCACTTGAATTCATTTCTCCACTGAGATAGCCATTAATGGACTTCTCCACTGACCGTGGATTGGATATGAAACCCACTGTGGTATTTGTAAAGTTGAAGTATGAATGACTTCTTCCCCATTTGGTTGGAGTTGTTGACATAAGTTAGGGCTATATTGTTGAAAAGGTTGCAATGACTACTTGGGATTTTGGTTGTTAGATACGGTAACCAGTGGTAATCTCAGCTTCAGGCTAAGTAAAGGAATCAGTTTAGGTTCTTCAAGGGCTTATACTGAATCTTCAACAAGTTCTTCATTATCAAATGATGAAGTGCATCATCTGCACCAAGGTTCCTCCAATGACTTGGTCTGTAGAAACAAAACTTCTCAAGGTTGTGATTTTTTCCCTGCATGTCTCATTAATAGGTCTTCCAGGTCACAAGATGATGATTTTGCTTCTGCTTCTGGCTTTTTTGGTAATTTGTCAACCTGGTAATTTGCCAACCTGATCTGGGGGAAGGCGGCGGAATTTTTTTAATGTTTTTGTCAACCTGATGCCAGGAGCACTTGGCAGCCCGACGCCCGAATTATTTGATTTTTTCACCGATGCCAAGCGGCATCAAGCATTTTGGCACGCAACCTGATGCCTGGATTATTGATTTTTTTTTCACCTGATGCCAAGTCTTGGCATCAGCAACAACGGTAGGCATCAGCAACATTTTTAACATCAGCAACAATTGTAGGCATCAGCATTTTTGGCATTAGCAACCTGATGCCTGGATTATTGAAAAAAAATTTCATCTTGATGCCAAGATTTGGCATCAACTTTTTTGAATTTTTTAAAAGCCGGATTAGATCTGTCTTCATTAATGACATTTTTGTCATTTGACAACCAATTTGTAGTTATATGAAATGTCTAAAAAATTGATGGTCCTAAATGAAAACATGTTTCTAAAATTGTACTCACTTGAAATTTGCTCATATTTCAATAGGTTGGGCTTCAGATATTGACGATCCAAGATATGTTGGGGGGTTTTTGGCCCAGACCAACTGACCCATGGATTATCAGGATCGGATAAAAAATCTATGGCTTTTTTGGGCCAGCCTAGCACAGCCAAATTAAAAAAAATACATTTTGTTTTTCGTGTATTATATACAAATACAATAAGGGCAGACTAGGCAGTTATGAGGTAACTGACTATTATTATACTGCATATAAATCATTCTATAAATGCTTTCGTCTGAGAAAAATGACGGGATAATTGAGTCTTACTGCTAGGCTGCTAATGCCTTTTTTTTCATTTAAAAGATGTTTGTCAAGTTGTCAACTCTGAATTGATGTTACAGAATTAGGTGTTACTACATTGGCCTTTTCAAATCTTTTGGTTAAGAAATTTATAAGGTACAAACATGATTTTATTGATGACGTCATGTTTCTTTTATTGAATTACCATATTTTTTCGGGTAGTACATATATTGAACTTTTCATCACATGTTTTAAGATTTTGAATTGTAAACTTTACAATTTTATGTTTGATTTTATTTCGGACCGAAAAAGTCCAGTGGTCCATGGGCCTAAGCCAAAGTTGGGCTATCATTTTAATAGGTCCATTGAATTTCAGGCTGGTCTGACCCATGTCAAGATGTAACTCTGATCCATTGTATCTGGGTCAGGCCAGCCTGACCCAACACATTGCCAACTCTATATACCAAGCCATCTTGGGATGAAGTCACCGCCCCAAACACCCCCCCAAAAAACACAAGGAGAGGATAAAAGATGGGTGTAAGTGTGTAACCCAATTTTGAAAATCAACTTATTTCAAGATTTAGGTAAGAACCGATCGTCAATGTTATCCTGCCTTATTATATGGCTATGCAGGTTTCAACTAATTGAAATCACCCATAGAGTAGAAAGTATTCAAGTTGACAATTTGCTTGTAGATGAATCCTATCATGGTGATTGTTAATTATAAATTCAATTTGCAAAAGACCATGTTGACCTCGCTAACTTATCTCGTTGCCCATGTTCATTATTTTACAATCTATATATCTATTAAAAGGAAAAAGTTTCCTTTTGTGGACATTTCCCGCCAAATCCCAAGGCCAAAAATAGACAGAAACTCATATGTATATCTTCCCGAACTGTTGTTACAATAAGTTTTGAAATTACCTTTGTAAAACCATAAGCGGACAAAACAGCTCTCTAAAATAAGTTTCTTGTTGTTTTCTACTGATCAATCATGTCAATCACATCATTTTGTCTCACTTATATTATCTACTATACCAATTTTTTCCCACTGTTTGGCATTGTGGATATTACCGAAATTTTGCTACAGTAATTTTTCAAATTAGCTATGTCCAACCATAAACTGACAAAACATGCCTTAAAAATAGGTTTCCTGCTGATCAATCATGTCAATCACATCATTGTCTCACTTATATTCTGTACTAAACCAATTCCAATTTTTTTCCACTGTTTGGCATTGTGGACAAATGTAACTCTACTACTGTTTTGTCAAATCCAACCTGTACCACTGTTTTGTAATATCCAACTTGTATCACTGTTTTGTAAAAATCCACCAGTTTTTTACCCACGGTATTTACTTGGTATAGAATTAAAAAAAAGAAAACGAAAATTATATACAGGACAAGTGGCACCCCTCAAGTACACATGCCAAATTTGCATGCATAAAAAACCATTATAAATACAACACATTGTTTCACCCTTGCAACACAATTGTTATTGAATGCTTGAATTCTTGGCAGTTACAAATGGCTCCATTTTTCAGTTTGGTTCGACAATTAAATCCTACAAAAATATAGTGGGTTGTAAAAGTTAGACTTGTGCTCAGTTATAATGTGCCAACATTTGGGGACTCATTAGTTATTCAAAGTTTGGAATGCATATTTCATGATAATGAGGTAACAATACAAATTAATTGTAGCTTGGCTTCATAATTTCCAGAATCTCTATTACATTTTTTTATTACAATTGCTTACTTACTTTTTATATATACACAGGGATCAAAAATTCATGCAACAATAAAGCAACAGCATATAAGAAAGTTCAAAACTATTTTCCAGAATCATCATGTCTATGCTATCAAGGATTTTATTGTGACAGATAATTTAATGAAGTTTAAAACAAAATCTATATATATATATATATATATATATATATTTATAAATATATATATATATATATATATATTTAAAGTTGGTGAGGAGCACTATGGTTGTGCCACCTCACCCACTTTAGATAAATATTGATTCTTAGGCATCTATGCAAAACTTTTTATCTTCCAACCATTACCTATTAATAATAGGTATTAATATTTAATATGATAAGGGGTATTATCATATAGCTATATATAACAATAGATATAACTTCTTCTATTGTCAATAGTAGAAGACTTATATTTAAAAAAAAAATACAACTAACATTACTTCTAACCAATGTGGGATAAACCTCTTCAAGATGAGATATTACTTCTAATGACTCACTTTTAACATCATACTTTAACCTTTGATATCTTATTCATCTAAAACTTGATTTGGACAAATAAATATATCATTTCGATGTTCTTGCCGAGTAGAAGACATTTACACAATTACTTTTGTCAACAAACAAATGACACGTAAAGAAATTTGTGCCTCAAGTTGCACAATTTCTTTCTTTAAAACACTAATTTTTTAATAAGTATTATACTTTAACTCTTGCTATTTTATTCATCCAAAACTCGATTTTGACAAATAAATATATCATTTGATGCTCTCAAGTAGAACACATTTTCGCAATTACATTTCGCCAACAAACAAATGACACATAAAGAAATTAGTGCCTCAAGTTACACAATTTCTCTCACTAAAACACTAATTTTTTTTAACAAATATTATACTTTAAATCTTGATATTTTATTATCCAAAACTCGATTTGGACAAATAAATATATCATTTTGATGATCTCACTGAGTAGAACGCATTTGCGCAATTACATTCGTCAAAAAACAAATGACACATAAAGAAATTCGTGCCTCAAGTTGCACAATTTCTTTCACTAAAAACATTAATTTTTCAACAATAGAAGAGATGTATCCCACATTGGTTAGAAATTGATGTTGGTTTAAAAAATTCTATTATTAAGTACCAATAGAAGAAATGCATCATACATTGGTTGGAAAGTGATGTTGATTTTCAAAGTCACTAGAAAATCAAAAGTTTTTAAAGCTTCCACATGGATGCTTTAGAATGAAGATTTATTCAAAGGTGGTGTGGTGGCACAACCATAGTGATCCTCACCAACTTATATATATATATATATATATATATATATATATATATATATATATATATATATATATATGATTTTTTTTACCATTATTACCAATAGAAGATGTATATCTCACATTGGCTAGAAAATGATGTTGAGTTTAAATTATTTTATATTATTACCAATAAAAGATATGTATAACACATTGTTTAATAAGAAAATGTTAGATTTTAAAGTCTTTAGACTAAAGACTTTCACTTTTACAAGAGATATATCTCACATGGTTACAAAATATTCTAATATTATTACCAATAGAAGAGATGTATTAAACATTGGTTATAAATTGATGTTTGTATTAAAAATACTATTATTTAATTACTAATTGAAAAGATGTATCATACATTTGTTATAAAGTGATGTTGGTTTTCAAAGTTTTTTTGATAAAAGACTTCTACAATTATTACCGATAGAAGATGTATATCTCACATTGGTTAAAAAATGATATTGATTTTTAATTATTTTAGATTATAAAAAAGACTTACTATTATTAGCAATATAAGATATATATACTTTTGATTTTCTAGCCATTAGCTAATAATAATACATAATAATAATCAATATGATAAGGGGTATTAGTATTAGTATATATAACTTCTTCTATTGTCAATAGTAGAAAACTTATATTTAAAAAACTTTTACAATTAACATTACTTCTAACCAATATGTGATAAAACTCTTTAAGGTTAGATATTACTTCTAATGACTCACTTTTAACATCATACTTTAAGCTTTGATATCTTATTCATCCAAAACTTGATTTGGACAAATAAATATATCATTTCGATGTTTTTAGAGTAGAACACATTTGCACAATTACTTTTTATCAACAAACAAATGACACGTAAAAGAAATTTGTGCCTCAAGTTGCACAATTTCTTTCACTAAAAACATTAATTTTTTAATAAGTATTATACTTTAACTCTTGATATCTTATTCATCCAAAACTCGATTTGGACAAATAAATATATCATTTTGATGTTCACACTGAATAGGAACGCATTTGCCCAATTACCTTCGTCAACAAACAAATGACACGTAAAGAAATTTGTGCCTCAAGTTGCACAATTTCTTTCACTAAAAACACTAATTTTTCAACAATAGAATAGATGTATCCCACATTGGTTAGAAATTGATGTTGGTTTTAAAAATTCTATTATTAAGTACCAATAAAAGAAATGCATCATATATTGGTTGGAAAGTGATGTTGATTTTCAAAATCACTAGAAAACCAAAAGTTTTTAAAGTTTCCACATGGATACTTTAGAATGAAGATTTATTCAAAGGTGGTGATATGTACCCAATCTTTCACCAACTTTATATATATACTAGTACTTTGCCAGATGTTGGAGTAGCATGATTGAAAATTTATCAATAAATGAAGCATATATTGTAGAAATGAAGCTACTAAAAATATTATTTTCTTAAAAAATTAACTTTCAAAGCGGGGTCTCTTTGCTTGGAGCGGAGGATTAATTAATAATTTGTATACGAAATAGTGGGCAAAAAATGGCGGACAAAAATTAAATTGCTGAAGTTAATTACGATAATAGTTACAAAAGAAAAAAAATATTTCAAATTACAAAACTTACGTTTTTTTTAATTTGTATACGAAATTACGGGTCAAAAAAAATTTGATTAAGTTAATTACGATAATAATTAAAAAGAAAAAAATACAAATTTTCGCAACCATAAAACTGTAAAACTGTAAAATATTAACTGTAAAATTGTAATATCTCAGTAAAAGAGTAACCAATTTTCGCAAATAACTGTAAAACCGTAAAATATTAACTATAAAATATTAAATGTAAAATAATAACTGTAAACCGTCTTATAAACCGTAATATCTCAATAATTTTCGCAGTAATAAAATAGGGATGAAAAAAAACGTGATAAAAACGATTGAGATTATGAGATTAAACGTGACCAAGAGACATTCTTTATATTTCATATATATCAATATTACATTGAAATGAATGACCGCACATAATTTTTCGTTTAAAAATTTGACATTCATCAACTTTTTAAAAACTACAATGAAAATTCTTCAAAAAAAATTTTGAGACATTATTTGGAAATTGGTGTTGCAAAATAATTTTTTATTGTCCCTAAGGGGCCGGGTGGCTCAGTGGTGGAGATGAGACTTCACAATGTGTGAGGACTTATGTTCGATCCCTTCCCATGCCCCCTTTAGGAGAAAAGAATTAATAAAAAAATAATTTTTTATTCAATAGCCGTATAATCTTGGTAAAACAGTAAATTGATTAATTTGTATACGAAATTGCGGGTCAGAAAAAACAGGCCAGACAAATAAATCAAATTAACAGACAATGTCCTTATGAAACGATGTCAGTATCAAATAAGTATATATATATATATATATATATATATATATATATATATATATATATATATATATATATATATATATATATATATAGTGCGATTGTATTAGGACTGATGTTAAATAAAGATTCTCCAAGTGCAACCAATATTAGGCATCATCAATCAAAATAACTCAAATTATATTGTAATAAGAAAGGAAATAAAATGAAACAAACAGGAAGTGAATTTGACAACCTATTCAGATCAAAACACTAACTAATTAATTTCAAGAGCTAACGGTTGAAGCTTTAGCCAAAAGTCATGGCATGTGCGATTTTCTGGAAAGCAGCCCTAGAAGAAATGTTTCCCCACCAAGCCTTAACATGGGGTCTGTCCTTGATCAATGATGCACATTGAGTCTTCATTAAGTAATGTGTGATAGTTTGGTGGTGGAGATCAGCCAAGCTGTAGAAATCCCCAGCCAAATACTTGGTTTTTGCAAGCCTACCCTCGTAGACATCGAGCACTTTTCTGAGCTTTTCCTTGTTTGAATCGATCACTGCTGGTGTTTGGCCATATAGACCAGAGCTAGGATAGCCTGGGCGAAAAGCACAAATGTAAAATGATTGAATTGTTGGGCTTCAACCTCTAACCATACTTTCACCATTGCTGCATCTTTTGGATTACTGAGCCTAGAAGATCAGTCCCGTTCTCTTTGTATTTCTCTGCTATGTATGAAGTGATTTCTCTTGATTCAAGAGTATAAGATCTCCGTCTTCAAGTACAGGGATCAGGCCAAAGGTATTCATGCTAGTGAAAGAAGGTTGCTTGTAAGCACCCTCCATGAGGTTGACATGGACGACCTCGAATTCGACTCCCTTTTCATGAAGGCAGGCCATCACTCGTCCAGACTAACAAAAATTATTCATTCACTGATTCATAGACTATAAAAACTCACACAAAAAATGGGACATATATAAGAATTGGTAAATGTTTTCAAATGGAAATAAATCAAGATTTACCAAGTGCAATCAATATTAGGCATCATCAATCAAAATAAGCCATAGTTACTGTTAGTGTTAACCCAAAAAATTGTTGTTGCATTTTCATGACTCTGTACATTTGACCTATTTCATACTGCATATGCAGAAAGTCACCTTTCTGCCAAGGTATAGCAACCATTTCCTGGTCCATTATTTTTGAACATTCATGAAGGATATCAATCAGTAGGTAATGCTTCCCCGTTTCCCAAAGTTGGCAACGAATCAGGCTCTACTCCATTCTTTAACCCCATAGGTGGTGCACTGCATTTCCTCATCAAATTTGATAGCTGGCATTGGATCAGTCTTAATGATTGCCACATTCTCCCGCCACTCCAAATTCATCCCCAGCTCCGCAGCCCTGTTAAACAGCCTCATCTTAAGTCGTGTATTTCGATCACTATGGCACTTAGACTTGGTACGACCTAATTATGTTCACAAATCAATTTTAAATTCTTGCCATACTTTGAAAAACCTAGCTTTGATCATCCTATGTCGTTAATATAAACTTCTTTAAGTCCTCTTGGATACTAATAAGTAGTAGGGTCTCACATAGAATGCTAGTGTTGGTGCATAAGATAGTTATCCATGAAAACTCACATAATTAATAGCGAAAGTGTTGGTATGAAAAGTTGACTTCCAACCACGGCCAGCTAGGTTAGAGCTATCATCCTCTTCCGCCATTGGCTTTGAATATAATACACCATGCTCTTCCAGTTTTTCCAAAAATTCAGGGTACCTATCTTTAATCCTACTATATACCATGTGGCTTGGAGCTACAACAGTTTCTCCCCCGCGTCCTGGTTCTACATCACAAAAAAAGAATATTTTGGCAGGATAATTGAGGGCCTGTATGAATGATCAGATCAGTTCCAAATAAGAATTACAATTTATATGAAATGAAATCAACTCAATTGAACTTGTAAAGTTAAAGAAAACAGCAACTTGAGTAATAGAAAGAGCCGTTAACTAAAATGAAAACGGAACGAAAAGCCCTTGTGGATCAAAGGAGGCGGGCATTGCAACTTAGAGCTGTATCCAGATTACATTCGTCATCTTTGCAGATTTGTCTATGAAATGGAGAATATGACCACTGAACTCCGCCTAAAAAAGATTAGGCAGACTCTCCGGCTATCAAATCGATCACACTCTGCCACTTCAAGTGCTTCCAAGAAGTGTTGTTGGATAAAATTGAGGCGGCCAAAATGCCCGAATTCCCTAAACCTCGCTGCGAAAATGTAGCTGCTGGGACTGCCCTAAACCTCGCTGCCGAAAATGTAGCTGCTGGGAATGCCCTAAACCTCGCTGCCCAAAGTGTAGTTGTTGGGAATGCCTTAAACCTAGCTGCCCAAAATGTAGCTGCTGGTGGCCAAAATGGCCGAAATGGAAATTGAAATTCCCAGAATGTTTAAGACCTGGGTGCTGCTGCATCACATGTTCGTGCAGTTGCATAAAAGTGTTTGTGCTGGTGTTAGTGTATGGTGAGGGTATACATATGGAGCAAAGGAGGGTATAATTTAAAATTGACGCTCCCTTCCTGTTGAGAAGGAACGGTTGATAAATTTATATGTCTACCCAGTAGTAACAAAATTCAACCATTTTTGCCCTTCCAAAATTTCATTAGGTAGGTCTCAATGTCTCATAACAATTAACAACACACACAATGCTAAAGCTAAATAAACAAACACCACAAACATCCACTCATCAAATTCCACATGATCGTTTAACCTAACAACAAATTAAATCACATTCAAGAAGTTTGGGGAGCCATTGAATTGGCAATCGTACCACCACCCTCTGGATGCCTCGGGCTACCACCTTGTCTCATCTCCCCACCACCTGATACAGCAGAACCACCCCTCCTCCTCCTGTTCTTGTATGATCCTTGCTCACTCATGCCAACTCTCCACCCCCTGCTACTGCTGCCCTCATCATTCCAATCCCTTCCGTGTAACCCCCAATATTCGGTTGCTGCTGAATTGAAGGCGCGTTGTGCACTGCCCTCTGCTGCATTCCGTAGTAAGGCTGACCTACCTCCCCCAATGTTTTCATGCGAATTCAAAATCGGTGACTATAGATGCGGGGGAAATTATGGTTCACAACTGACAACATAGAATGAGACCTCCCGACAAAGAGAATTGGGAGTTGGGCTCTCCGATTCGCCGCCGTTCTCTGGGTAATGGCAGCCTTACTCCTCCATATGAAATAATGGTTTGGAAGTTGGGCTCTCCGATTTGCTGCCGTTCTGTGGGTAATGGCAGCCATTAACATGGGCGAAGCTATAACTATGGTTTCAAAGGGTGTTGTTGTAACAGCAGCTAGCCCACCAGACAAAGCCCCAACCAGAATTGTTTCAAAACTCCTCCATATAAAATAATGGTTTGGAAGTTGGGCTCTCCGATTCGCCGCCGTTCTCTGGGTAATGGCAGCCATTAACATGGGCGAAGCTATAACTATGGTTTCAAAGGGTGTTGTTGTAACAGCAGCTAGCCCACAAGACAAACCCCCAACCAGAATTGTTTCCCAGGGTTCAAACCAATACTTTCTGTCCCCTTTTGAGTTTCAGAGTTTCAGTTTGTCCTTTCATGAAATGTTTTTGATGTGCTGACATCTTGGGTCCACTGAATTGGGGATTTGTGTATATGTGTGTGTGTGGTTTTTTTTTCCTTGACTACCTGAACATGTTAATAGTTCCTTTTTCAACCTGTCTTCTTTGGGTGTTTAGATTTGATAATTGTCACTGCAATACCAACAATTGATGATAACTTAATTGTTTGGTTGTTTTATGCTCAAAATTTGGAATGATAGATTCAGCTAAAATTTCAAAACTCCTCCATATAAATCCACTCTACAGCCATCATCTTGTCCAGCGGATATGGAAGTACATCTTCCTTAAGTTCAAGGTTTGCTTAGCTAACAAAAAATGTCCTACTGGATTTCTACTTCTGGATTTCTACTTCTTGAAATGGACTGTTGATGACCAAGAAGAAAAAGGTGGTGGAGGGTATTATGGTAGTCCTGCTTATAGCCCAGTTGATCATTTGGTGGGAGAGATTGGGAGGTTGATCTCAGAATATTCAAGCAAAAAGATTTGGGTAATGGGGACTGCAAATTATCAAACATATATGAAACAACCTTCTCTTGAATCACAATGGGCTCTTCAAGCTGTTTCTGGTGAAACAGTTTGCTTTTCGAAATCAAACAGCCAAGTAGATATGCAAATCGTAAACGGCAATTAAAAAGGGCAACAATGGCTGTTTTGAGTATGATCTCCGGAAAAGACCTCTAGCAGAAAGGTTTGTAAACAAATTGAAAGGTTTGTATTTATCTCTCCTTTTGTGATTTTACTTTTTCAGATAAATACAATTTCCAGGTCATCCCATGTGATTCTTTCAATTTTGAGCTTTTTGCTATAGTTAATATTGGGGGGAAATGCACTGTCACCACCTATGGTTTGGCCCAGTAGGTTTAAGATAACTATCTCAGCAATAAATCTCAGTAAATAAACTCCCAAGTCTCTCTCCTATGCTAATTATTACTGTAATTATGTATTCATTTTCAATCTAAAGACAATGCTTGGTCCAATCTCCACCAAGACGACTTTACAATCAGGCTGCCACCACTTCTTCCTCCGAACAGAATCATCACACCTTCCTCCCTCATCTTTTCCGGCAACGACGCACCCTCATGATGATTGTGCAACCTTTTTTGCTTTGGGTTCACGATTATAACATTTTTCCAGTGGACCAACCAGTAAGTTTTCGGGTCCCTTAATTTCCAGAATCTCTATTACATTTTTTTATTACAATTGCTTACTTACTTTTTATATATACACAGGGATCAAAAATTCATGCAACAATAAAGCAACAGCATATAAGAAAGTTCAAAACTATTTTCCAGAATCATCATGTCTATGCTATCAAGGATTTTATTGTGACAGATAATTTAATGAAGTTTAAAACAACTGTTTCAAAATCTATATATATATATATATATTTAAAGTTGGTGAGGAGCACTATGATTGTGCCACCTCACTCACTTTAGATAAATATTGATTCTTATCATCTAAAACTTTTTATCTTTCCAACCATTACCTATTAATAATAGGTATTAATATTTAATATGATAAGGGTATTATCATATAGTATATAATATAGATATAACTTCTTCTATTGTCAATAGTAGAAGACTTATATTTAAAAAAAAATACAACTAACATTACTTCTAACCAATGTGGGATAAACTCTTCAAGGATGAGATATTACTTCTAATGACTCACTTTTAACATCATACTTTAACCTTGATATCTTATTCATCTCCAAAACTTGATTTGGACAAATAAATATATCATTTCGATGTTCTTGCCAAGTAGAAGACATTTACACAATTACTTTTGTCAACAAACAAATGACACGTAAAGAAATTTGTGCCTCAAGTTGCACAATTTCTTTCTTTAAAACACTAATTTTTTAATAAGTATTATACTTTAACTCTTGCTATTTTATTCATCCAAAACTCGATTTTGACAAATAAATATATCAATTTGATGCTCTCACCGAGTAGAACACATTTTCGCAATTGCCTTCGCCAACAAACAAATGACACATAAAGAAATTAGTGCCTCAAGTTACACAATTTCTCTCACTAAAACACTAATTTTTTTAACAAATATTATACTTTAAATCTTGATATTTTATTATCCAAAACTCGATTTGGACAAATAAATATATCATTTTGATCTCACCTTGAGTAGAATACATTTGCGCAATTACATTCGTCAAAAAACAATGACACATAAAGAAATTCGTGCCTCAAGTTGCACAATTTCTTTCACTAAAAACATTAATTTTTCAACAATAGAAGAGATGTATCCCACATTGGTTAGAAATTGATGTTGGTTTAAAAAATTCTATTATTAAGTACCAATAGAAGAAATGCATCATACATTGGTTGAAAGTGATGTTGATTTTCAAAGTCACTAGAAAATCAAAGTTTTTAAAGCTTCCACATGGATGCTTTAGAATGAAGATTTATCAAAGGTGGTGGTGGCACAACCATAGTGATCCTCACCAACTTTATATATATATATATATATATATATATATATATATATATATATATATATATATATATATATATATATATATATATGATTTTTTTTTACCATTATTACCAATAGAAGATGTATATCTCACATTGGCTAGAAAATGATGTTGAGTTTAAATTATTTTATATTATTACCAATAAAAGATATGTATAACACATTGTTTAAAAGAAAATGTTAGATTTTAAAGTCTTTAGACTAAAGACTTTCACTTTTACAAGAGATATATCTCACATGGTTACAAAATATTCTAATATTATTACCAATAGAAGAGATGTATTAAACATTGGTTATAAATTGATGTTTGTATTAAAAATACTATTATTAATTACTAATTGAAAAGATGTATCATACATTTGTTATAAAGTGATGTTGGTTTTCAAAGTTTTTGATAAAAGACTTCTACAATTATTACCAATAGAAGATGTATATCTCACATTGGTTAAAAAATGATATTGATTTTTAATTATTTTAGATTATAAAAGACTTACTATTATTAGCAATATAAGATATATATACTTTTGATTTTCTAGCCATTAGCTAATAATAATACATAATAATAATCAATATGATAAGGGGTATTAGTATTAGTATATATAACTTCTTCTATTGTCAATAGTAGAAGACTTATATTTAAAAAACTTTTTACAACTAACATTACTTCTAACCAATGTGTGATAAAACTCTTCAAGGTTAGATATTACTTCTAATGACTCACTTTTAACATCATACTTTAAGCTTTGATATCTTATTCATCCAAAACTTGATTTGGACAAATAAATATATCATTTCGATGTTTTTTCGAGTAGAACACATTTGCACAATTACTTTTGTCAACAAACAAATGACACGTAAAGAAATTTGTGCCTCAAGTTGCACAATTTCTTTCACTAAAAACATTAATTTTTAATAAGTATTATACTTTAACTCTTGATATCTTATTCATCCAAAACTCGATTTGGACAAATAAATATATCATTTTGATGTTGTTCTCACCGAGTAGAACACATTTGCGCAATTACCTTCCAACAAACAAATGACACGTAAAGAAATTTGTGCCTCAAGTTGCACAATTTCTTTCACTAAAAACACTAATTTTTCAACAATAGAAGAGATGTATCCCACATTGGTTAGAAATTGATGTTGGTTTTAAAAATTCTATTATTAAGTACCAATAGAAGAAATACATCATACATTGGTTGGAAAGTGATGTTGATTTTCAAAATCACTAGAAAAACCAAAAGTTTTAAAGTTTCCACATGGATACTTTAGAATGAAGATTTATTCAAAGGTGGTGATATGACACAACCATAGTACTCCTCACCAACTTTATATATATATATATATATATATATATATATATATATATATATATATATATATATATATATATATGATAAAATATTTTTATCATGATTACCAATAGAAGATGTATATCTCACATTGGCAAGAAAATGATGTTGAGTTTAAATTATTTTATATTATTACCAATAAAAGAGATGTATAACACATTGTTTAAAAAGAAAATGTTAGATTTTAAAGTCTTTAGACTAAAAACTTTCACTTTTACAAGAGATATATCTCACATGGTTATAAAAGATTCTACTATTATTACCAATAGAAGAGATGTATTAAACATTGGTTATAAATTGATGTCTGTATTAAAAATACTATTATTAATTACTAATTGAAAAGATGTATTATACATTTGTTATAAAGTGTTGTTGGTTTTCAAAGTTTTTTGATAAAAGACTTCTACAATTATTACCAATAGAAGATGTATATCTCACATTGTTTAAAAAATGATATTGATTTTTAATTATTTTAGATTATATAAAAGACTTACTATTATTAGCAATATAAGATATATATACTTTTGGTTTTCTAGTCATTAGCTAATAATAATACATAATAATAATCAATATGATAAGGGGTATTAGTATTAGTATATATAACTTCTTCTATTGTCAATAGTAGAAGACTTATATTTAAAAACTTTTACAACTAACATTACTTCTAACCAATGTGGGATAAAACTCTTAAAGGTTAGATATTACTTCTAATGACTCACTTTTAACATCATACTTTAAGCTTTGATATCTTATTCATCCAAAACTTGATTTGGACAAATAGATATATCATTTCGATGTTTTTGCCGAGTAGAACAAATTTGCACAATTATTTTTGTCAACAAACAAATGGCACGTAAAGAAATTTGTGCCTCAAGTTGCATAATTTCTTTCACTAAAAACATTAATTTTTTTAATAAATATTATACTTTCACTCTTGATATCTTATTCATCCAAAACTCGATTTGGATAAATAAATATATTATTTTGATGCTTTCACAGAGTAGAAGACATTTGCGCAATTACCTTCAGCAACAAACAAATAACACGTAAAGAAATTCGTACTTCAAGTTGCATAATTATTTCTCTCACTAAAAACACTAATTTTGTTAACAAGTATTATACTTTAAGTCTTGATATCTTATTATCCAAAACTCAATTTTGACAAATAAATATATCATTTTGATGCTCTCACCGAGTAGAACACATTTGCACAATTACCTTCGTCAACAAACAAATGACACGTAAAGAAATTCGTGCCTCAAGTTGCCCAATTTCTTTCACTAAAAACACTAATTTTTCAACAATAGAAGAGATGCATCTCACATTGGTTAGAAATTGATGTTTGTTTAAAAAATTCTATTATTAAGTGCCAATAGAAGAAATGCATCATACATTAGTTGGAAAGTGATGTTGATTTTAATTTTAGAATATGTATCCACATTGTTTAGAAATGAATGTTGGTTAAAAAGTCTTTTATCTACTACTATTATTACTAATAGAAAATATTTATACCACATGGTTAGAATACGGTGTTGGTTTTAAAGTTATTAGATAAAAGACTTAAACTTTCATTACCAATAAAAATATAAAATAATTATCTCACATTGTTTAAAAATAAGTTATGATTTTAAAAGTTTTTAACAAAATGACTTCTAATATTATGATCAAGTTAAATGTTAATTTTAAAAGTCTTTAGATAAAAAATTACTATTATTATTAATATAAAATGCGTATCTCACGTTAGCTAGAAACTTATATTAATTTTAAAAGTATTTAGGTAAAAAAATTGTTTAATATTAGTAATAATATAAAAAAAATTATAACCATGGAAGAGATTAACAATCTAATTATAATGTCTAAAAGTTATATTATTATTATAAAAATATATATATCTCACATTGTACCCGTGCATAGCACGGGCTAAATAACTAGTATAAGATTATTTTTATGGGAAAAACAATGGTGACTGAAGTATTTGACGAAAAATTCTCATGGAACATATACGAGCTAAAGCCATTTGAATATTTTTCAAATCCTGAGGAAGTAGAAGAGTCCCAACTGATTGGTATGTGCATTAATATTTTTCTTCAAGTGATTAAATTAGCATTAAAATTTTGTTTTCATTCATTTGGTTCTCTTTATGAAGATATAATAGGGAAGTTGATTGCTCGCAATTCTCCACAACACAAGGAAATAGCTGAACGGCAAGCTAAGATGATGGATATAATTTTGGAAGACCATGAGTACATTCTATTATTACATACTACACTATCTTCATTAGTTTTTAATAAACTGTCCATAGTTGTCTGTGTTTAATATGCTTGATAATTGCAGATGAAGAACTTTACCGTGTACATTATGGGGGGAATATGTTGACTACACTATGAACTACTTAGCTGCAATAGTAGAAGAACCTGCTATTGTCCTACTGCAGTTATGTCGTGTTCGAAAATTTAGGGATGTGGTTAAAGTTTCAAACACATTCTATGTCAGCAGGGTGCTTATCAATGGTGACATCAAAGACATAAGCAGATTTTTGTTCCAGGTAATAAAATACAGTATAAATAATGTACATACATAATAGGTAAGTATTGAAACTATTTTATTTTATGAATAAAAATTACCAAAGTATATTTTGCATCTTAGTAAAAATGACAATCGATAAGAAAGAAACATGAGAAATAAAGTCATTTTGCATTTAGTTTGACATCCGATAAGAAAGAAACATGAGAAATAAACAATAAGAAAGACATGAGCACGACACCGACATCTACAAAGACCAACAACAAAGTCTGAAACCAGTATAGAAGAATTTGAAAGATCTCTTGAATTGATTAGAACAATAGAACAACTTAATGAAATCAATGAGGTAAATTTAATAATTGTAAAAGAATGTTTAACTAAATTGTGTATAGAATTTTTAATGTGAACTAATTACAAGACTTTTAAATTTGAACCAGGCTGGCAACTTTTGGGTCATGGGCCGAATTGGCTTCATAGATTCTGGAAAGAATTGGTGTTACACTTCGTGTCACAAATGTCTCAAAAAAATTACACCTACTGCGGGCCAATTTTATTGTGACAAATGTGAATTTTTTTATTCAAGTTGCAAGATAAGGTATGATATATGCATTTTAATCCTTTTTGATTTTGACCTTTAACATTTTATTATGTCTTTCACTTGGTAATACTTTACTTTACAAGGTACAAAATTCAAGTTCGGGTGGTTGACAATACTGGGAATGCATCTTTCCTAATTTGGGACAAGGAATCAAAGGACCTCATTGGTAAATTTGCTGCAGATTTGAAAAGTAATGCTCAAGAACAAGTGATGTTATAAAAAATAGTACATGAAACATAACAATAGGAGTACGTTTATTATTACTTAATGAATGGTCAAATATTTATAACTTTTGTACACAAAATTATGTTTGTTTCAGGAAATTCCAAGGGAAATAGCAAATTTAGTGGACAAGAATGTTCTTTTCAAAATTCAGATTAGACCATATCATTCTGGGCCTATTCGAGAAGTTTATCAAGTTTTAAAAGTGGTCATGGACAATTCAATTATAGACAAATATTTTGGAGGGCATAAAAATAGTCACGAGGCTGATTATTTTCCAAAATTGGATGAGGGAGATATCCGAGATATATACGAGGTATACTATATTAACTTTAAATGTAAATATTTTTATTATAACACTTTATTAAAATTTGTATAGTTTATACAACCAAATGCATCGAAGGGTGATGCTGCAACACCTATAAAGAACACGAAGAAAACAACTGTTGCAAATGACATTAAAGATTCAAAATTAAAGAGGGCCCTTTTTGAAGAATTTTGCTCAAGTACCAATGACAATGAGAAGAAGATGAAGGTTGAAGTTAAGATTGAGAAAGAATGAAGGTTGAAGTGGAAATGAAGGTTAACAAGACAATGCACACCCAAATATGTAGGGTGTTTTCTACAATGCTTTTGAGGCTAAAAAATCTGAATTATTGTTTTGTGTTTTTGCATTTGAACCAACGTACGATATTTTGTTGTCTAGACTAGACTATAGTAGTTTCTTTAGGTCACTAGACTATGGTTGTACGATCTTTTGTTGTCTAGACTAGACTATGGTAGTTTCTTTGGGCTCTAGGCTATGGTTGACATGGTCAATCTTGCTATTGTAATATTTAACTTAGTTATGAAATTTCCAGATTTAAATTTTAAGGTTTTGGACATCTTCATGAATACATTGTTTAAAATAATCTACATTTGGTAACTGTCAACAATTTAGAGGTCTGAAAGAAAATGTAAATAATAAAAAATTAATGAAAACGCTTCAACGTTAAAACATTTATTTCATACAACAAACTAATCTATAGACATATTATACTGGAGTTAAAACCATCGACTAAATAAAAGACACAATTTCTAACCTAAATTTAACTGGGTTAGAATGTTAGATGAAAAAAACAGACCGAAAGTGTGAAAATGTTTATTATTAGCTTTTTAAGAAAAGGTTGGACACTTAGTTCAATTCATAATGGTTTTATATAAAATAAAGACTTTACAGATAACTTGGAAAGAGAAAGAGTTTTTCAGTTGGCCAAGTTCATATGTCAAGTCTATTCAGAAAGAAATAAATATGTTAACTGGGTGAGATGAAAAAAAAAAACAGATCGAAAACAAATGTAAAGTGAATGATTAGATTTTTTAAAAACGGTTGGACATTTTCTTCAATTCATAATGGTTTTATATAAAATGATAACTTTACAGATTCATTGGACAGAGAAAGTGTATGTCAGTTTTTCCAAGTTCAGATTTCAAGGCTATTCAGAAAGAAAACAATAATTTAACTGGGAGAGATGAAAAAAAACAGACCAAAACAGATATAAAGTGAATGATTATATTTTTTATAAAAAGTTGGACACTTTCTTCAATTCATAATGCTTTTATATAAAATGAAGACTGTACAGATTTATTGGACCGAGAAAATCTATGTCATTTGGCCAATGTCAAATTTCAAGTCTATTTAGAAAGAATACAATAATTTAACTGGGTGAGTTGGAAAAAAAAAGACCAAAACAGATATAAAGTTAAGGTAAAAACTTATGTAGGACGGTCTTACGGATCCTAAATCCGTAAGACGGAGCCCCATTTAGGAATTCGCGGGTTAATAAATAAATAAACATGTTAAAAAATATCATAAATTAATGTTAGTTGAGTTGGTTGGCTTCATCATTTAAAGATTTTGCGGGAGGGGAGGTCAGCGGTTCGAAACCCTGAAGCTTGCAATATTTTCTTTTAATGCTCTCACGGGTTAATATCTAAGCATGTTAACTAAAAACATAATGATCTGTTTGTTAAGTTGGTTAGTGACCTTATCTTAAGATTTGGCAAAGGAAGGTTGTCGGTTCGAAGCCCCTTTGTTTCATTGTTTTGATTTAATTTTCACCAAACTTCTTACGTTTCCCACGCCTTGAAGTTTAATCATTTGTCAGCTCCGTTAACCATCCGTTAGTATCAATTGCCTTGGGATACTTGGACGGATTGACGAAAATGTTAAAGACATTTAAAGCCAAACGTGACACATTTTAATGTTAAAAGTGACACTATAAAATGAAATTTATTATAATTCTCATTAAAATACAAAGTAACACTGTTAATATTAAAAAGAGACACATTTTAATGTTTAAAGTGACATTATAAATGAAAATTTATTATAATTCTTATTAAAATACAAAGTAACACTCTTAATATTAAAAAGTGACACATTTAATACTAAAAAGTGACACTTTTAATACTAAAAAGTGACACTCTTATAATACTAAAAAGTGACACATTTAATATTAAAAAGTGACATTAAATGATACATTTAAAACCAAACGTGACACATTAAAAACACAAAAGTGACACATTTTAATGTTAAAAGTGACACTATAAATGAAAATTTATTATAATTCTTATTAAAATACAAAGTAACACTTTATACTAAAAAGTGACACATTTAATACTAAAAAGTGACACTCTTAATACCAAAAAGTGACACTCTTATAATATTAAAAAGTGACACTCTTAATATTAAAAAGTGATACTCTTAATATTAAAAAGTGACACATTTAATACTAAATGTGACACTATAAATGAAAATTTATTATAATTCTTATTAAAATACAAAATAACACTCTTGATACTAAAAAATAACACATTTAATACTAAAAAGTGACACATTTAATACTAAAAAGTGACACTCTTAATACTAAAAAGTGACACGTTTAACACTAAAAAGTGACACTCTTAATACTAAAAAGTGACACTCTTAATACTAAAAAGTGACACATTTAATACTAAAAAGTGTCACATTTAATACTAAAAAGTATCACTTTAAAACTAACGTTGACTGCCAAAACTTGGCTGATTTATTACTTTGAGGTTGTTGGGAATTGAGATTAATGGTAGGTTTGTATATTTTTGTTCATTTTACAAATATAGACAAATGTTTCATAAAATGACAAATAAAAAAATAATAATTTGTAGTCAATGTGTTTGATATTTGATGTAAATTATCAAAAAAATAGTAATTATGTCTTAATTTTAGGCCCCGATTACGCCCCGACTAGTCCCCTAGGCGCTAGGCACTAGTGTGCCGCCTAGCGACCGCCTAACGATTTTTAGAACCTTGCCAAAAAGTAACAATTTTTATTTATAAAGTAACATTTTAACGTCAAACGTAATGATTTTTATTTATAAAAAAATGAGACACTTTTCAAAGTGAAATTAACACATTTAAGACTAAAAGTAACACATTTAAGCCCAAAAAGTAACACTTTTTCAAGGAAAAATTATAATTTTCATTAAAAATGCAAAGTGACACTTCTAAGACTAAAAGTGACACATTTTATACTATAAACTGACATTGTTAATAGTAAAAAGTGACACTCTGCATATTTAAAGATGAGGGGTGGCGCTGTAATTTAAAAAAACTAAGGGGTTGCATTGAGATTTTTTAGTATTAAGAGTATCACTTTTTAGTATTAAGAGTGTCACTTTTTAGCATTAATAGTGTCACTTTTTAGCATTAAGAGTATTAATTTGAATTTTAATGAGAATTATAATAAATTTTCCTTTATAGTGTCATTTTCAACCTTAAAATGTGTCACTTTTGTCTTTTCAATGTATCACGTTTGTCTTTAAACGTGTCATTTAGCATTTCGTTAAAGTCCATTAAGGTCCGTCAAGTATCCCATGGCAATTGATGCTAACGGATGGTTAACGGAGCTGACAAATAATTAAACTGTAAGACGTGAGAAACATAAGAATTTTGGTGGCAAACAATGAAAGGGAGGGGCACCGGAGCAAATAGAGGAACTTCTCGTTAATGAGAATTAAAAATTAATTATGTAGCTAGGAGGATTCGAACTACCAACCTTTGGCTGGCTTAGTCTTCATGCATTACCTTCGACCAACTTGCCAAACTTAATATTGTGACTTTAATTAATATGTTTAGGTATTAACCCGCGAAATCCTAAACGGGGCTCCGTCTTACGGATAAAGATCCGTAAGACCGTCTTACAGGAGACCACCCCTAAAGTTAATGATTAGATTTTAAAAAAATGTTGGACACCAACTTCAATTCATAATGGTTTTAAATAAAATGATGACTTTACAGATTCATTGGACAGTGAAAGAGTACGTAAGTTGGCCAAGTTCAGATTTCAAAGACTCTTTCCCTTTCCTACCAAAACCCTTTAGATTTTTTATTTTTATCTAAACCAACTTTTTTGTCATAATATGAAAAGTCAAATAAAAGACATAAGTTTTTTAAAAAGTTATCAATTATTTAACTAGGTCAGATGAAAAACATGACAAAAAAGATATAAAGTGAATGATTAGATTTTTAAAAAAAGGTTGGACGCTATCTTCAATTCATAATGCTTTTATATAAAATGATGACTTTACAGATTCATTGGACAGAGAAAATGTATGTCAGTGGGCCAAGTTTAGATTTCAAGTCTATTCAGAAAGAAAACAATAATTTAACTAGGTGAGATGAAAAAAAAGACCAAAACAGATATAAAGTTAATGATTAGATTTTAAAAAAAAATGTTGGACACTTACTTGAATTCATAATTGTTTTATATAAAATGATGACTTTACAAATTCATTGGACAGTGAAAGAGTATGTCAGTTGATCAAGTTCAGATTTGAAAGACTCTTTCCCTTTCCTACAGAAAATCCTTTAGATTTTTTATTTTTAGCTAAACCAACTTTTTTGTCATAATATGAAAAGTCAAATTAAAGACATAATTTTTTTAAAAAGTTATCAATAATTTAACTGGGTGAGATGAAAAAACATACATAAAACATATATTAAGTGAATGATTAGTTTTTTAAAAAAAAATGGTTGGGCATTTAACTCAATTCTTAAAAGCTACAATTTGCATGGGTAGTCACAGTATTTAGATTGTGGACATATGAATACATCCAAAGAGGGAAATGAAGTATCAAAATAAAAGGACCTAAGAAATTTAGGATTCCTGTTTGAAAATCTATAAATATTATGAATCAGTCTTTGTAGGCTTTTTCTCATTCATTTTTAGCACTTTGTAATAGCAATTCTCTAAAAGTTTCACCATCCATACTTTTAAAAAGTGGTAGTACACACAACATTCAAACTAATCCAGCAAACAAATAGACAAAAGGAAGCAGCTTCATGACATATTTGTAAAGGTTGCTTATAGTAATGTAGTAGGAGTTAGATGAAGAAATCAACATAAGCTTGAATAAATATTCAACACAAGGTAAGTATTTTTTTTTTTCGTTTGAAATTGATAGTGAAGTGTGTTTCCTCGTTTTCTTAAAACAATGACAAATCTAATGTCTACGGAGCTGTTAGTTGTGAAAAGCAATTATGTATGACTGAAAAAAAAATGCTTATCTTCCATATTGATGTTGCATTTGAGCTGATTTAACTGTTTAATTCAATCTCTCAATTTCTGTATGTTATCCCTTTTCTACCCCCTTCTGTCTTCGACCTTGCAAGTAAGATAAGTAAGTATAAAAAAATGTTACTTCATTAAATTAGGAGAAAAATAATTAACCAACTGTCTTATAATAGGGGATCTACAGGTACATATCAAAAAAGGAAAAAAAAAACATATGAGAAATAGTATAAACAAATTATGAATTTAAGGTACAAAGTTGGGAACAATACATAGCAGCAGAGGTAATTAATATTTTTTCCAATAAGAGGTATCCAAAACTAGAACTGTCGAGAATCAGATAATTTTGAAGAAGTTATGAAACATAAAATTTATAGAAGGGTAATTATAAATCTTACATACACTTTGTTGTAAAAACATGTTGAAATTTATAAACGGTTAATGGTATTTAAGAGGATATTCAAAAAATGTTACTTCTCTATTTAGTTTTTTTTAAATGCATATTTAGTATGTGAATAGTAAAATGTTACTGTGTTTACTCATATGAAAAAACTCAGTAAATCAACATAAGCTTGAATAAATATTCAACTCCAGGTAATTAATTTCTTTTGTTTTCGTTTGAAATTGATAGTGAAGTGTGTTTTTCCTCAATTTCTTAAAGCAATGACAAATCTAATGTCTACAGAGCTGTTAGTTGTGAAAAGCAATTATGTATGACTGAAAAAAAAAATACTTAGCTTCCATATTGATGTTGCATTTGAGCTGATTTAACTGTTTAATTCAACCTCTCCATTTCTGTATGTTATCCCTTTTCTACCCCTTTTGTCTTCGACCCTGCAAGTAAGATAAGTAAGTATCAAAAATTGTTACTTCATTAAATTAGGAGAAAAATAACTAACCAATTGTCTTATAATAGGGGATCTACAGGTACATATCAAAAAAGGGAAAGAAAAAAAACATATGGGAAATAGTATAAACAACTTATGAATTTGAGGTACCAAGTTGGGAACAGTACATAGCAGCAGAGGTAATTATTTTTGAAAAATAACCGATATCCAGAATTGGAACTGTGAACAATAAGATAATTTTGAATAAGTTATAAAACATAAAATTTATAGAAGGGTAACTATAAATATTACATAAACTTTGTTGTAAGAACATGTTGAAATTTATAAACTGTTAATGATATTTAAGAGGATATTTAAAATTGCTCAGATAGAATCTTAAAAAGACGATGACATCTTACTTATAATATGTATAATAATAAACGCATTACCTCAAACACTGATACGATCGAGGGAACCATCTAGAGAACATGTAGTTTTTTGCTACCACAATCAACGCAAATATACTGTAGCATGGTAAATGCAATAACTCCACCACCAAGTACCTACACAGATATAACAAGGGGAGAATAGGACATCAGAGTGCAGAAACATGTAGAATTTATTTTTCATGCATATATTAGAGCTATTTATAGGACCACTGAAAACAAAACGAAGGAAGTGGCGGTTAAAATTTCAATTTCTCTGTCCAAACTACTCTTCAACTAAATCTGTGAGAACCTCAAAGATGCAGAATAATAGAAGTAAAAAGAAAAATAATAATGCACCTTTGGATTATTAGTAATTCAAGAGGTTGCCTGCATGAAAGGTAAATTTAACTGTGTGAGATGAAAAAAACAGACAGAAAATTTGAAACGGTTAATGATTAGATTTTTTTAACCAGACTGTGATCTTTTGTGACTTCTAGGTGTTTTGATAACAAACCACAATGGAGCATATGGCAATGACAGGTCAAGAAACGGCTACGGCCACCTGGAACAAAGTAAATATTACTTTACGATGATAGTAGTATACTACAATATGCTTTTTAAAATTAAAAAAAAAACTGAAAACTCCAGTCAATAAGATGAAATATGAGATTCCAAAATAGGGGAAGTGCTGAAAGGAGAGTTCCGTAAATTTTCAAAAACCGAACAAGGACAGTGATAATAAACACGAAAAATAAGAAACGGAAGAGGAAACGATGGAGAATAAAAAATAATGCAGAAAATTACCAAGCAATTCAGGGCTGTCTCCCTCAGGAAGAAAAGGTTAATGATTAGATTTTTTTAACCAGAATGTGATCTTTAGTGACTTCTGGGCATTTTGATGACATACCACAATGGAGCATATGGCAATGACAAGTCAAGAAACGGGTACGACCACCTGGAACAAAGTAAATAGTACTTTACGATGATAGGAGTATAATACAATATGCTTTTTAAAATTAAAAAAAGATGAAAAACCCGGTCAATAAGATGAAATACGAGATTCGAAAAAAGGGGAAGTGCTGAAAGGAGAGTTCCGTAAATTTTCGAAAACCGAACAAGGAAAATGATAATAAACACGAAAAATAAGAAACAAAAGTGGAAACAATGGAGAATAAAAGAAGAATGCAAGAAATTACCAATCAATTCAGGGCTGTCTCCCCAAGGAAGAAAACAACATTTAGCAAAACGTCAACATATGTCAACTGACATAAAATATAAATTTTTTGAAATAAGTGAACATGTTCGTCAATAACGTAATAACATCAGGAAGTAAGGAGTATTAAAAAAGCATAATGTAGATGAAATAGAATGAATGGAACCAACAGAACATGTGTATGAATACTCACACAATTCAGTTGGTAGTCTCTGATGTTGAGGAAAGGAAACATTAGCATCCAATAAACAAAATATATTATCACCACTGCCCCAGCAGTCATCTATTTATTTTAAAACCAATAAATATATCGTAAACCATTCATAAACACATTTTGTATACTTCATAAACTTTTCTTTTTCGTGTCTCAAAAATGATCCGCGTCATTTATTAATTTTCATAATTACATATTCTTGGGAGTGGATATAACTAGAACATTATCTGATTGAGAAACTTGAAGTGTTACATAATATCAACATGTCCATTCATGTATAAAACGCACAAATTCATAGATATATAACTTAGGCCTAAGTGATGACAATATTTGAAACACTTAAAAAGATAGCACATGATGATAAACTGATTTTACCCAATGCATAATTAATAAACAAGTCTTTCATAATGTTAATACATTTAACAAATTAACATGCATATAGTTAGGGGGTAATTGATGAGAATACTTGAAATAGCTTCACAAATATAACAAATTGCCATAATACCAAAAAATTTAAAAAAAGTTGTGTGATAATTGAAAACTACGTATACATATACAAATAATAAAAAGTTCTTACCAATTTAGAGAAACATATACATAAACAAATAATAAAAATTGTAATATTTTGTCGATCTGAACATTTCTTTACGTTAAGTCATCAGATCTGTAACATTACTACAAGAAAACTTAGAATCGATCATAATTAAAGTAACATAAACTAGATCTGCAATATAGATTCATACTATTTACAAATTTCACACACTTTTTCTTATTTTGTTCAAAGAAAGTATAGATATGACACTTACGGAAACAATTCTAACAGATCTAAGTTAGTTATAATCGGAATTAAAATTTTAAAGAAT
Organism: Codonopsis lanceolata; assembly: GCA_013146195.2. Taxonomy (NCBI): domain Eukaryota; kingdom Viridiplantae; phylum Streptophyta; class Magnoliopsida; order Asterales; family Campanulaceae; genus Codonopsis; species Codonopsis lanceolata. Next base: position 46,387,050 of record CM028378.1, on the reverse strand, counting down.
ATATATTTATTTTTATAGATTTGATGTCCAAAAATGAAAGAGTATCTACGCCGGAACGTATACACAGTTGATTCTTGATAGAATTGTCTTTCCATTTGTGTAGAACTTTGAAAAACGATTTGTAATAGATAAAATCAATGAATCTCCCGAAGACCTTCAACAGGAAATTGGAAGTGTTAGATGGAATAAACAAACAATTAAACTATATAAATAAAAAGGTTGAAAATAAACTTACAAATCGAAGATTTCGACCGCCATGTTTTAAACCTGAAAGTTATCAGATTCTTGAACCAAAGTTGATGAACAAAATTGAAAAGAGAAAGGTTGGAAGTTGGAGAATTTATCGCTCATTTTAGGAACGAGATTGAGACGATCAACATAACGGGATTGAGAGTGGTGGGAGGTTGTAGAATTTTCTGGATCATTATGACTTCTCCCTTCAACCTAGATAATAGGTTTCTATAAATATAGATAATGCTCATGATCTTATCTTCTTAGGCATCCGGTTTGGGCCAAGTAAAATGGGTGAAGAAAGTCAATCATAAATTGGGCTCACAAAAAAATAAAAATGTGTAAAATTTGGGCCGGACCACTTTTCCAAATTTCTATAGAGATTACTGAGTCTGACAATTGGGTTGGGTTGGGTTGGAATGGGTAATAGGTTTAAACATTTCGAAACCCATTACAACCTAAATGTCAAACGGGTTGGAATTAATTGGGTTGAATCGGGTAACACGCTAAATCGGGTCTTCCCGTCTCAACCCAAACAATATCCCCCAAAAAGCATAACTTTATAGCACAAAAAGTAACGAGTCGAAATGATCAACGGGAAGACCCGTTATTATTATTGGGTCGAAACGGGTTACCCACTTCAACCCAAAAATATTAATAGGTTGGGTTGGGTGGATTAATGAGTAATGACTTACAATTGTCATGTTTAGATAATTAGTGGGTTGGGTTTACTTTAGCTATTTAAAAAAACCAATGGAGTCCAACGATAAAATATATGTTCAAATTATATGCCAGCAATTTCTCCAACAATTTACATAATACGTTGTCTTCAATATATTTCTAATTGCTAAACACATGATTCCAAAATTTCCACCCGTTCCATCAAAATATTTCACTTTTTATAATGTGAATTATTAAACGGATTTATTAATGTTGTTGAAGTTTGTCAAATTTACAAAAATAGTTATACCACAAGCAATTGTCTGACAATTACACTAGATTTTATATCAATTGTAATTTTAGTCAAAAAAATAATTTAGACTTTTAAAGTTAAACATCCCAAAGAAGTATCATGAACTCTATATCTACAATGGATGGATTATGTAATTTCAATTTATTCTTATAAATAGTTTTGTAAATGTTTTTTAATTTTTTTATATTTTAACTAGATATCAGTAAATATGAATGACCATCTAGAAAATGAATGTTGAGCTTCGCAACAGTACATGTTTGGTATATATTTTTTAAAAGGTATATATATGTCTTCAATTCCTACTCTATCTAATGTCAACATGGTATTACACTTAATTATGTTATAAGGTACTTCAATCTATATATATATATATATATATATATATATATATATATATATATATATATATATATATATATATATATATATATATATATATATTATTATACTATTTTTGTACAGCGCATTGAAAGATTCGGATTATGAGTAACTCTCATTTGGATTACGGGTCGTCGGTCATAATTGCAAGTACCTATACAATTCATCGTCCAACGACTGATGATGATGATTCAAGTTGCATTCCAACAAAAAAATTGTGTGTCGATACTTCATTGTCTTCACCTATATGTAAGGATTTTTTTATAATTTTCACTTACATATGTTACAATAAGTTGCATACTTTTTCCTCATGCTTTATTCAAGCCATCATTCCTATCTATTAAGTCACTAATATTACGTCATATATTAGTGTGCAGCATAGCCAAATTATTGTGTTCAATTTTCTTATGCATTATATTCTTTCATTGGGTGATGATTTCAATAATATTTCCATATTGACACATGAAATAATAGAAACCATAATTTTATTACAATGTCTTGGTTAAATCATTTTGTGTTTTGGTAAACAAATTTTATCTTATAAAATATATAAGCATTAATAAAGTTGGAATCATTTTAAAAAATATTATACATAAGATATTTTATAAAATTGTATACTTTTCCAAACTTACTCACAAAAATATGGGTCTTCCTTTTTTAATACTCAAGCTTTAAGTGCATTTATATATTTTAATAGTAAAACATTTGTATTTTGCAATTGTGGTCGATCATAGAAGTTCGGATTTTGTATCTACAAATTTCGATACAGATAGTTTGTCTTACGACAATGAACGTGTTTTCTTTCCTCACTTGGTTTGTATAATTTTTTACTGTCATCTGTACATTAACTTTTGCAATATTTATGTACCTTTCAGCATTATTATAACTAAATTATTACAATTTTTCATTTGTTTTAGGTTATTGGGATATTGGCGATCCAACTTTCACATGTAATTTTTGTGGTGCTTGGTTTTGGTACGAGGAGAGATTAGCTCGACATTATAAGACCCGCAAACCAAAGTTCAGTTTATGTTGTAATCAAGGAAAAATACAACTTCCTGCCCTAAAACCATCCCCTCCAGAATTACACGTATTGTTATATGGAAACACCGATAAAAGTAAACATTTTCGTCAAAACATACAGTCGTATAACAATATGTTCAGTTTCACTTCAATGGGAGGGAAGATAGACAATCGTGTAAATCAAGGTCGTTCTCCTTCTGTTTTCAAACTTCATGGTCAAAACTATCATTTAATTGGAAGCCTTCTTCCACCCATGGGTGCAACACCAAAGTTTGCACAATTGTATATTTATGATACTGAAAATGAAGTTGCAAATAGAATTGATGTCGTAAGGTAAAGACATTTAAATCATTAATACTCATTTTGTTTTTTACATGATTGCCAACATATTATATTAATTTTATAATTGTTTTTCATATAGGCAAGATGTCAATTCTCATGATCTTCATTCTGAAATTGTATATGATTTGAAGACCATATTAGATACAAATAATGTTTTGGTGCATTCTTTTCGAATGACGAAAGATAAAATGGTCCAAGAAGGTAGATCAGAAGTCAAATTAAAATTGATAGGAAGACGAAGTGGTGATGCGAGAAGGTACAATCTCCCGACTGCGTCTGAGGTTGCTACATTGGTTGTTGGTGATTTTGATCAAATGTTAGGTGATAGGGATATTTTACTTGAGAGTCAAACGGGACAGCTTAAACGTATAAACGAATTGCATCCTGCTTATCTTCCTCTCCAGTATCCATTGATTTTTTCCTTATGGCGAGGATGGATACAAAGAAGATATTTCATTTTCTGAATTAAAAGATGGTTCCAAGGGGCGAAAGAAAGTCGGTATAAAAGAATTTTTTGCGTATAGATTAAATGAAAGGGATTGTGAGTTGACAACCATTATGCTTTCCAGAAGACTATTTCAACAATTTGTCGTCGATGCGTACACTATGATTGAAAGTAACCGGTTACTGTACATTCGACTGAATCAGAAGCAACTGCGTTGTGAAATGTACAAAGGGTTCCATGAAGCTTTGTTACGTGGTGAAACAGATGCGTCCACTCAAGGGAAAAGAATTATATTGCCTCCATCGTTTATTGGAGGTGCCAGATTCATGATACAAAACTATCAAGATGCTATGACTATATGTAGATGGGCAGGTTACCCAGATTTATTTCTTACATTTACATGTAATCCCAAGTGGCCTGAAATTGATAAATTTGTTGCAACACGTGGATTAAAGCCTGAAGATCGACCAGACATTGTTTGCAGGGTTTTTAAAGTGAAGCTTGATAGACTTATCAAAGATCTTCGTAAAAACAAGATTTTTGGAAATGTTAGATCAGGTAACTTTTTCTTTTATTTATAGATGAATATTTTAAAAACCATATAAAATTTCCATTTCAATTCTAATTTATTTATGCTAATTATGGTTTATTTGTGTGTCATATTTTCTACAGTCATTTATATTATGGAGTTTCAGAAGAGGGGTTTGCCGCATTGTCACATATTATTGTTCCTTTCTTCCGAAGAGAAGAATCCAACAGCGGATGCAATTGATCGTTACATTACGGCGGAGATCCCGGATGAAACCGATGACCCAATTTACTATGTTGTAATTCGAGATTTTATGATACACGGTCCGTATGGTGGTGCTCGAAAGGATGCTCCTTGCATGATAGATGGGCGTTGCTCAAAGCATTTTCCAAAAAAATTTGTTGAGACGACTACAATTGACGAAGATGGATATCCAATGTATAGACGTCGGGATAACGGAAGGACGATAGTTAAGAATGGAGTTGTTTTTGACAATAGACACGTCGTTCCTCATAATCGATACTTATTGATTAGTTATGGGGCCCATTTGAACGTTGAGTGGTGTAATCAATTGTGTGCAATAAAATATTTGTTCAAGTACATAAATAAGGGCAACGATCGTGTCACTGCCACATTTTATCAAAGCTCAGGTGATGCTAATGTGGATAAGAATATCGATGAAGTTAATTTATACTACGACTGTAGATATATTTCATCTTGTGAAGCCGCATGGAGAATTTTTTGATTTGAAATACAGTACAAAGACCCGCCTGTTGTGCGTCTAAGTTTTCATCTTCTGAATCAACAAAACGTTGTTTTCTCGGATTCAGATAAAATTGACTATATCATGGATCGGGAAACCATAAAGCATAGTATGTTTTTGGCATGGAGGGAATCAAATAAGAAGTATCCTCTGGGATGAGAATTGACTTATGCAGAATTTCCCAAGAAATTTGTTTGGAATTCGAAAATACGGGAATGGACCCCAAGAGTACAAATTGGTTTTGCAATTGGACGAATTTTTTTTCTTCCTCCAGGATCTGGTGATTTGTACTACTTGAGATGCCTCCTAAACGTAGTTCGAGGAGCCACTTGCTATGAAGATTTATGTTTTATAAATGGGGTGCAATTTCGTTCTTTTCGAGACACTTGCTATGCGCTGGGATTGTTAACTGACGATAAGGAGTATATTGATGGAATAATCGAGGCTAGCCATTGGGCATCGACTCAATCATTGAGAATTCTTTTTTCTACACTATTATCATCTGGAACGATGAGTCAACCTGAAGTGGTTTGGGATACATGTTGGTCTTATCTATCAATAACATTTTGTACAACCAACGAATTTTGCTTTAGTATCAAGGTTTGTAAAAAAAATATATTTTTAGAAATTTAAGTTGTTATGTATCTCAAAGAAATTACTTTTTATTTTGTTGGTTTGCAATTAAACGAGGATCAAATCAGGAACTATGCACTTGTAGAAGTTGAGAAGATTTTAAGACGTTACGGAAGGAGTATACGTGAGTTCCAATCAATGCCATATCCAGATGATCAATTTTTTGAATTCTCGCGTAACAGATTAATGCATGATGAGATGTGTTATGATCGAATAAGCTTGGCAGAAGAACACAAGAAGTTTGTCTCAAATTTGAATGCCGGGCAACTCCATGTTTATGAAACTATTATCGCATCAGCTAATTCAAAAATTCGAAAGATTCTTTTCGTGTATGGTTATGGAGGTAATGGGAAAACGTTCATTTGGAAAACTTTATCTGCTCTATTTAGATCAAAAGGAGAGATTGTATTAAACGTGGTGTCCAGTGGCATAGCTTCCCTTTTGTTGCCCGATGGTAGAACTGCGCATTCAAGATTTAAAATTCCTTTTAATCTGAATGAAGATTCAACTTGCAACATAAAACAAGGGAGTCCTATTGCGGAGCTTATACTTAAGGCCAAGCTTATTATATGGGATGAGGCTCCAATGATGCATAAGCATTGTTTTGAAGCATTGGATCGAAGTATGGGAGATATCATGAAAGTAATTCATCCATCTAGAGCTAATATTCCTTTTGGAGGTAAGACGATTGTGTTTGGGGGAGATTTTCGTCAAATATTGCCTTTAATTCCAAAGGGCAGTAGACAGGACATCGTGCATGCCACTATTAGTTCATCGTATTTGTGGAAGGATTTTATTGTATTGAAGTTGACAACTAATATGAGATTGCAAAATATGGGGTCCAACGAAAATTGCGAAGAATTGAGACTTTTTGCTGAGTGGATTGCAAATATTGGCGATGGGAAAATTGGTGAACCAAATGATGGTTGTGCTTCTGTAGATATTCCCAATCACTTGCTGCTTAAGGAATTCGACGATCCGATTGCTGCAATTGTTCAAAGTATATATCCTTCATTTGGAAGTTGTTCCTATGAGTCATCGTTTTTTGAGGATAAAGCTATTTTGGCACCGACTCATGATGTAGTTAATTCAATCAATGATTACATGGTATCAATGAACAATTCTAAAGCAAGACTTTATTTGAGCTCAGATTCTCCGTGCCATTCAGACATAAATGTTGATCTTCTGAACGATATACATACTCCAGAATTTTTAAATGGAATTACATGTTCTAGAATACCAAATCATGAGTTGAATTTGAAGGTTGGAACTCCAGTTATGTTGCTTCGTAACATTGACCATTCTCTTGGGTTATGCAATGACACGAGGTCAATCATTACAAGATTGGGAAACCATGGTTTAGAAGGTCGAGTTCTTTCAAATGGTACCTATGGCGATACTATTTTGATTCCGAAAATTTCATTGACACATTCTGATCATAGAATTCCATTCAAATTTCAAAGAAGACAGTTTCCGTTGATGTTGTCTTACGTAATGTTTATAAATAAAAGTCAGGGACAATCATTGTCTAATGTGGGTCTTCTTTTGAAAAAAAATGTTTTTAGTCATGGGTCTATAAATATGTTGTGTTGTCTCGAGTTACTAATCCTAAAGGTCTTCGAATTTTAGTATGTGATTGTGATAGTAGTAATTGTCGTACATGTTCTACGACAAATGTTGTGTATAAAGAAGTATTCCAAAATCTGTAATTATTTTTCAAAATTAATGTCATGTTCTAAATTTACATTCACATTTTATTAATTCTTTATTAATATTTTCGCATTGAAGTTTTTTGTTTTATATTATTCATCTTTGTTTAAATATATGTTTTTTCATCTATAAACTATTCGTGCATCGCACGGGTGAAATACTAGTTCTTCACCATTAGGAAAAAGAAGGTTCAATATTTTGGTACACTACTAGGTGTGTACAGAATAGAGTTGTTGAGAAATGGAGGAAAAAGAGGCAAAGGGTTTTAAATTGGTCAAAATATGAAAAACATCCTAAAGTAACCACTCAATCTCATAATGTCACTCAATGTTATAATTTTCTCAAGTTCATGCCTAATGTATTAATTTGTCACAGTTTACACCCTAGCCGTGACGACTATTAGAAAGATAACGAAAAGTTAATGAAAATATAACGAAGTTACCATTTAAACTTTATTACAATAGAAATTATACGGCATCATTTTTTAGTAGATCAAACTAATATACACAAATAATATAATTTACATTTAAAAATTTATGGCAGAAAAAAATTATACATATATATTAATAAATTAATATTATGAAATTTATAATTTCTAACTCTAACCCTTAGTATAAATAATAAACTTAAATTTTTTTGTGCACTTAATAACATTTATATTAAACTTATATATATATATATATATATATATATATATATATATATATATATATATATATATATATATATATATAAACATATATATGAGTTTGATCTCAATAGACAACAATTACTCTAATACAATGTAAATATGAGTTTTACATGTGCCCTAATTATTAATCTTCTAAAAATCGTTAAGTGGTCGCCAAGCGCTAGACCAGAGCCTAACTCCTAGGACGCCTAGGCGAGGTCAAGACGGGGCCTAAAATTTATACATAATTACCATATTTTGAATATTTTTCTTAATATAACATAATTAACAAACATTAAAATTTCATTCCATGGTTCAAAAGAACAAAAAAATAGTTAATAACTGAATAGTACTTCATATATCCATTAACAAATTACAAATTTACAAACATAATTCAATAATTGTGAATTGGTATTTATTAAAAAATTAAAAACCAAAAATGACATTATTTTGGTCAAAAACTTTTAAAAATAAATAAAATCAAAACTTGGGTGCCTAGCCGCCAAGAGCACCTGGCGACTAATTGGCCTATATATATAAGTTTAATATTAGTGTTATTAAGCGCACAAAAAAAATATTATGTTTACTATTTATACTAAGGGTTAAGGTTAGAAATTATAAGTTTCATAATATTAACTTATTAATATATATGTATATTTTTTTCTGCCATAATTTTTTAAATGTAAATTGTATTATTTGTATATATTAGTTCGATCAACTAAATTATTATTTTTTTGCTGTATAATTTATACCTTTATAAAGTTTAAAATGTAACTTTTCATTATCTTTTCGTTATTTTTCTAACAGCCGTCACGGCTAGGGTGCAAACTGGAACAAATGGATACACTAGGCATGAACTTGGGAAAATTTTAACATTGGGGGGTATTATGGGATTGAGTGGTTATTATTATTATTATTATATTTTTTTTTTCATAGTTTGGCCTTCTATAACTATTACTAAAACAAAAGTCACTACTGCCACGTGGCGGCTTTCTGTGAAAAGTTAAAATTTTTAAAGAAATTCGGTGCTACCATGTGTCACCTTCGAAATGGTAAGTTTTTTTATTTTTTCAAAGTTAATTAGTTTAAGATACAAATTATAAATTTAATTAGATAAGATAAAAAATCCTAAAACTAATTTGATAAGATAGATTTAGGATATAGTTTTACGAGTAAATTTATGATAGAGATTTAAGATTTTTGTTTTTATTTTTTTAAATATCGCTTAATTAAACTATATTTATCTTATGCAATTTATACAAGTTTAATTTGACTTAAACTTTTCAATTTCCATCTCTTTTCATTTTCCTACTATTTAATGTATACAAATTATCAATGAGACAATTTTATATTATTAATTTGTTCTTCTACTAATATATATTTATTAATCATTAATTAATAATCTATTATTTATCTATTAACTATTATTAAAAAAGAAGTCGTTGCTGCTACATGACGACTTTATGTTGAATGTTTAAAGTTTTAAAGGATTAATGTGGTTTGATGTGACACCTTCTTGTGAAGTTGTAATTTCTTTTTCTTATTCTTTGGTGCCAAAAATTAAAATTGGATATATTTTAACTTCGGTACCTCCTTTATAAATGTTAAAAGTTTTTTAAAAATTAATTTTGGCTGCCAAAATTGTTTAGTATGAGATAGATTTTATCAGATTTGATTTAGACACGTTTCACTTAATTAGGACGCAAAATTTTCATAGAAAAAGTTTTTTTTTTTTACGGATAGATTTTATCAATTCTCATAAATTTTAATATTTCAATTACATATTCATATGATCAATTTTGAATGTTTACCTTATTTTTCATTTCTTTCAAATTATTCAAATTAAAATTTTTAACTATTTATTACAAGTTTAGAAAATCATCTCATTATAAACAACTTTTACACAAAAGAAACTATTAAAACCATGCATACGATACTATATATATATATATATATATATATATATATATATATATATATATATATATATATATATATATATATAATTTTCTACAATGAAATTAAAACTGAATAGATTTTAAAACGGTGCCTCCTTTATGCATGGTAAAAGTTTTTTTTATTTTACCAGTTTTTTGCATGATATATTTTATCATATTTGATTTAAACGAGTTTCACCTGATTAGTACTCTAAATTTTAATGGTAAACGTTTTTTTTGCGGGTAGATTTTATCAATTCGCATAGGTTTTAATATTTCAATTACATATTCATATGATCAATTTTGAATATTTACCTTATTTTTAGTTTTTTCAAATTATTCAAATTATTTTTTTTATTATTTGTTACAAGTTAAAAAAATCATCTTATTATAAACAACGTTTGCTAAAAAAAACTATTAAAACTATTCATACGGTACTATATATATATATATATTTTTTTTTTATTTTTTTTTTTTTTTGCTGCCAAGAATCAAAACTGGATTGATTTTGAAATTGGTGTCTCCTTTATGCATGATAAAAGTTTTTTTAATCATTTTTTTTGTTGAAATCGGTTAATACCAGATATATTTTATCACATTTGATTTAAACGTGTTTCACTTGATTAGGACTCCGAATTTTGATGGTATATATATTTTATCACATTTGATTTAGAAGTGTTTCAATTGATTAACACTCTTAAGTTCTCTTAAGTTCTCATGTTAATTTGTTTTTTACAATTTTTTGGTGCGGTTTGTATCAGATATATTTTATCACATTTGATTTATACAAGTTTCATTTGATTATGACTCCTTAATTGTCATGATAGAAGTTTTTTAATTTTTATTATTTTACCAAAACTCGCTCAATTTAAAATAGATTTTATCAAATTTGATTAAACATGTTCCACTAAAACCACAAACAATCACTGCGAAATACTTATCCTCCATCAAATACCTCATTGACGAGTCTGTATTCGTGTTACTTTCCCTTCCATCCCTAAGAATATTTGTTCAGTTTTATAATTTGCATAACTTTTTGGTTTGATGATTCAGTATGATCACATGATTTTTTTAATTTATTAATTATGTAAATATCTTGTTGTTATTGGTTTATTCAAATAGCTTCCAAATTCTATCTATAAAATTAAGTGAAAGTACGAGAGTAGCTAGGATTCTCAAAGATTTAATGTAGCTTGTGAAAAAGCTACAACGGAAGTCACAATAGACAGAAAAATATCAAAAACAGCGGAAGACTTAAAGATAAAGCACGAAATTAATCACAAAAATTTACCAAACAATCTACAAGTCTATACTTGTAGATCTAGCCTCATGGCAAAAAAGATTTCACTAAAAAGGATGAATTGTTTTACAAAAACTATGTGAAATCACACACAAAATATTCTCACAAGATAATGAATCTTGGAGAACAAAAACCCCACATAAACAAGATAAACAAAACGTGGGAAGAAACAAAATCAGCTTTCTTTAAACAAAAAGGAAGCACAAAACAGTTTTTCAGAATTCAATGTAGCTGCCGATGTTGCAACATCAGAAGCTACAATCGGACTGCTGAACTTCAGGACTTCAAAACTGCTGCAGAAACTCCTCGGATCAGCTCACAGCCTCTACGGTTTTTGTTCACTTTTTGCGGCCAATGGTGAACCATGAACTCCCTCCAGCCTTTCCAAATATCTCAGAACAGTAGGATCATCATAATAGTCTCCAAGCTTGAACTTCACATCCTTTGTCTCTCGAAATCTAGGAAAGACAACCTCCGTCAACCGATTTCCAACGACTTACAAAGGCCGAGATCGTTAGTTTCATCTTTGGAATTTTCCACAACAAAGGTAACAATAGAAGGATCTCCGTAAAGTGAATCTTCATTATCTAAGCCTAACCATGATAGAGCGGTCATCAACCTTTCCAACAAGGAGCGGCGAGACCCCTCTCCAATGCAAAGTCCATCTCATTTTTTCTCGACAGTATAGACAGGCCGAATTCCTTAGATCATTACCTTGAATTCCAGTAAGCTACGGTAGAGATGTCTGAAGCGGCAAGTAACATTGAACAAAATTGCAGCAAAAGCGTAATTTTAGTTGCTTATGAAAACTTAATTGCAGCAAAAATGTATCTAAATACAAGTAAAATTATCTTTAAAAGGCCACAATGTAATAACGTTGAACAAAATTAGCCCTTGCATGAACTCGTTTGAAGTCATAAACTTTAAGAACACCAATAAATTATATTGTTCAAATCAAAACATTAATCAATGTCATCTCATGTTTTGCTATAAAAGTTAAATATCTCAAGTCTTGTCGGTCAAAAGCTGCTTGAATTCTCAGTCCTTTCGCATATTTGGGTTAGATCCTTCCAAAGCGGCCCATCCTTGGTATCCTTGTGGTGGCATGCTTAACATGTTTGTGGCGCATGTTGATGATTTCGGCAAAGTAATCATCTTGGTACACTGTGGTTGAATGACTGTCACAAAAAGAAAAATTAAGGGTTGTTTAATGTATGAAAATGTGACTTAACACAAAGCAGTGAACAAGCATCTTATCATCACCGGAGAAAAGATTACTGTGTGAGCGGTGGGCGTATTAAGGGTGGAAAGTGAGGTGAAACACCATGTAGTGAGGGTGGTAATTGAGATGATACCCAATCATGGAACTTTGGACATAGAATCTATCAACGGCGCTATGTTGTGGTGAAGTTAACAAAAAAAGAAATTATAAACAACTAAGGGATTTTTAAAGTAACTATTATGAAGATGAATAAATTAATTAGATGACAATTTTCATTTTTAAATCCACATTATAAAGTTAATTTAAATAAACAACAGAAAGCTATATTAGGATTGGAAAACACACGATTAAATCTCAATTCTTCATCTTCGTCAACTACATCGAAACAAAATCCATATTATTATTGCAAAAGGCAAGCTTATTTTTTCCTTTAGACGTATTCTTTCTAATGGCTCTCTCTAAAGCCCCTTTTGGCCTCTTGCTAGATTTACTAGCACCCGAGCGGCTTTGGTTTAATTCCTTTCACTTTAGGAATGCTACCATTACCAAGAGTATCATCAACATGGGTCTTTGGATGTTGCTCAGGAGGCTTTTCATTCACTTTATCCAAGCTCAAGTCCACTTGTTCCATCAAAGTCTCAATGCCACATTTAGCAATTTCATATGAACGTTTATTTCCCGAAGCTCTAGTTACCAACTGAGTATACAATCGACACAAATTTTTGTAACGTATTACCATCATTGCCTTTGGATCTCCTTCGTAGCACTCTCGAGTTAGTCACCACAATCCCTTTTTGCTCCTTTTGTCCACCTTTTTAATATGTATTGCTCAGGAATCTTAACCACATTTTTCGAATTAAGAACTTTCAATGCATGTGAACATAACATTCCAGAGAATTCAAACTTCTTACAACTACATGAAATGGTGCCTTCTGATAAATCACATGTGACAATATGGTGATAATTCTTACCATAAGGAGTAATATTATATTTGGCAATTGTCCCAGACTCATCTAAACAGTGCATACTGCAATCATGCGCCTTACACAATTCTCCTTGAAACCACTTGAATGCTTCTAATGTGTACACAGTCACAGCATGCTTCAAAATTTCCACCGGGAATGAAATAGATGGAATAGAACTATACTCCCGAAAATCAGCAGTGGATTCTTCACACCGACGGTCATTAATTAATCTCTCAAAATTAGGAAAAATTGCAATAAGTCATGCTTATAACTAACATACCTTTTTATCACAATGTTCATACTCTCACTTCGCTGAGTGGTAGTCATGTCTGCACAGAAAGTTTGTCGACCATAAACTAATGCCCATTTTTCTTTTATCTTGAACAAACGGTTCAACCATTCATTCTCATGGAGATTATATTTATGAAGCATCCCATTCCATGCTCCTATAAATTCCTCCTCTTCGTCATAATCATATATGCAACTACTAAAATCTTTTGCAAAGTCTTTAAACCTTCCAAATACAACACTCGTGCTCATGGCCGCATTCTGATATGTATGCCAAATACATAGACGATGAAACACTTCAGGCCATTCTGAAGCTAGTCCTTTAACTATTCCTGAACCTTGATCAGTTAGAATAGTCTTAGGTTTTTTTCCAGACATAGCCTTTGCAAAGGTGGAAAATAACCATATAAAAGTTTCGTGTGTTTCATCATACAACAAAGCAACACCAAAAATAGTAGTCTGCTTGTGATGATTTACCCCAACAAATAATGCAATTGGGCGACCGTCTTTATGCTTTCTATAAGTTGTATCAAAAATACTAATTATGATACTGTGACACTGTCAAATCTTCTACCTTCCAGAAGCAGAGAGTGAACGAAGTGAAGAGAGTTCCTATGCGGACCAGGACCTAAGCTCCAAGGAAGGGCCAAAACTTTCAATCACCATGTAGTGAGGGTGGTAATTGAGATGATACAGACCCAATCATGGAACTTTGGACATAGAATCTATCAACGGCGCTATGTTGTGGCTGAAGTTAACAAAAAAAGAAATTATAAACAACTAAGGGATTTTTAAAGTAACTATTATGATATTGTGACATGGTGATTGGATTGATAACTCTGGCTGGCATGAAATATATCCCATTCAGGAAAGGCTCTTCTATTCCTCTTAAAGAAGTTGGTTCAGCCATGGCATCTGAAGTCGTCAATGTAGGGCCTCCATAGTTGAAAGTCGAGAATATACCTAGAATGGATGCAAGATTTGCCGAAAGTCTAGTTCGCAAGTGGCAAAATATCAAGTCCCAGGCTCTTGGGCCTGATCATTGCGTCGGAAAATTGGCAGAGGTATTGGATGGACAGATGCTAAAGATTTGGACAAAACGTGCAGTGGAAATTGCTCAACATGGTTGGTTTTGGGACTATACTCTTTTAAACCTTACCATTGACAGTGTCACAAAGATCATTAGATGGGAGGCGTGCTCTTGTGGAAGCAACTCTTGAAGAGGCAAAGACACCTAAGTGATGCGCCCATCCGAGCTTAATGACTCATATAATTCGACTTACACAACAAGGTATGAGATGTCATTTTTGAATTCGGGATGGAAAATCCGAAGGAGGCGTCCTCAAGTCTTAGTTTGAAGTTCCATATTCATGTAAATAAGGTCTACCTCCTCCTTCGGGTGTTAATTCATTTTTGGTGTTCAAAAAAAATGGAATCTATTTTTCAGAATGGATCAGGACTAAAAGAACGGAATTATCTTGGGTTAACAGATTGTTCGTCGGTGGACAGCTCTTCTGTTTCGAGCCTGTCACTGGAGAAGAAGAGCAATTTGAATATGAAGGCAACAGAAGTGAGGCTTGGTCTCCGGAGATTGCACGCTTTGAATTCGATTGCGGTTCAGGAGATTGCACATTGTAGTTTTTGTTGGAAGGTACAACGATGTGTAGTTCTTCCAAGTTATTTGGTTTTTGCAGTGATGTAATAAAATGAGGATCTCCTTCCTAGCATATGGTTCATTGAAAGAGTGCAAAAGAGTTTCAGAATAAAATTGTAACTGAAATGATTATAAACAATTATATTATGCTGCAATTAAAACGAGTAAACTGCTATTGTTTCAGAGTAAACGAGTAAACGAGTTTCAGAGTGCCAGTAAACTGCTATTAATGTAGTTTATTGGTGTTTTTTAAGTTTTTGACTTCAAACGAGTTCACAAGGGCTAATTTTGTTTTACGTTATTTCTTTGTGGCCTTTTAGAGATAATTTTACTGTATATTATTCCAAACATCTCAGACAAAAAACAAAACAAAGAAAGAGCATATATTCAGAAATCGCACAATTCATTGGATTGCCATAGGGCATGCATACACTGTTATAGACATAGAGCACAAACACACTTTCCAAATTGGGTTTCCAATTTGTAATTAAAAGAGTTCAGTGATAGTTTAGAAGCTCCATTCTGTAGCTATACATAGCTGATATACCTGTCAATCATTGTAAATGTTTTCCACAGCTACCGTGACATATGCACTCAAATTTGCTTGATTATGTGGGAAATCATAATTAACAATATATATACAAGAATGTGCAAAGCTCACATGAACATGCATATGTGTGAAAAACTTTACCTCTTCACTTTCAAAAACAGGTGACATAAGCTCCAATGCATCACACACATCAATCATTTCCCACCTACCCATCAGTTCAATTACCTGCTGTGCTTCTTGCAAAGATATAACAATTGATACTCAATACAGTTAATATCTTGTGCAATAACTGAGGACTGTATGGAAATTACTTCAGATGGGTAAACAGAGAATCACAAGGCTTCCATATTGCCTACACAACTGTAATATCCACTTCCACAACTGTAAGATCCACTTCCACTTCCACAACTGTAATCACTGAAAATTGCAGCAATCTTAACCACTTCCACAACTGTAATATCCAGCTACAAATGGTGACATTAGGAGAAGATAGGAAGCTAATACAATAGGCTTTGGTGCATTGATGATTAGAAAGAACAAGGCTTCCATATTGCCTGCAGAGCTACTGTCAATAAACTCGGCATAAGCCAGGCACTCCAAGAAAATTAGAAAACCAGAGACGGCACATGCTAATTACAAATACAGAAACACAACATCCCACACTTCAAAAACAATTAGGTAAAAGACATAAAACGAAATAATATACATTATAAATTGACCCTCCTCCTTTATCCTTGGGACCCTGTAATCCGAGTTATCAATTGAAAAAGAAGTAAAAAATATATATATGTGCGTGTGTGTATGATAATATATTGTATTAACAAAAACAAAACAAATGAATAAGGAGATATGCATTGCGGTGGAGTGTTTTCCAGTGACAAATCAAAAACTATCAATTGAAACACAAAAAAATGTTATCATCAAAAGTTTTGCTTAATATAAAATTTTGGAGATGGAGCGGATTAAATCGAAGAAACAATGAATTAGGGAGGGAAATTGTTCTTACATTTTGGCTTCAAGTAGGAACTTTCCTGAGCGAAATTGGGATGCTCCATGGCAGATCGACAAGGCGAGAGAGCAAGACCGATTTTGCTTCAATTGGGAAACTTTATCGGGGGACAAGGGATAAGCAACGGTGATATTCAAGGAAATGATAAGTGTTGTTATAAGCATTTGATTGTGAAATTAATTTAACGAAAGAAAGATTAGGAGGTTAAGTGGGGGTAAAAACCAATTGCACACGTGGCAGTCATGGATTGGTGTGACAGGAATTGGGATAGGAATAGGGGACAACAGATTTGGAGCCGGAAAATGATTAGTTATTAAGGAAAAAATCAACAACTTACCAATCTAATGAGATTTTATTACCAAATATGAAAGAGGTCAAGAATCATAGTTAGACTAGGATGAGATTTAATTACCAAATATGAAAGTGGTCAAGAATCATGGTTAGACTAGGATTTATTCTAAGATTTTGTTACCAAATATGTGCACTTGAAATCTACAAGAAGATTATGCTACCAAAAATAACTAAACTAAATCTAATAAAATATACTAAGTCCTAAATTAACACAAACTTATCAAAAATCCTATTTTGACCAAGAAAGGTGAAACAAGACCAAAATAGGTCATGCCTATTTTGCCCTTACATTAAGTTTAAAAAACAAGACTAAATTAATCATGTATCGCACATGTAATAACCTAGTTTAAATATATGGTGGAGAAAGTGGGTCTCCTCCTCTCTACTAAAAAGATCAAAAAAAAAAAAAACAAGTTTTTCTTTTCTTTTGTATCTGACAGATGAAGTTTGGTTCGGCTTTTTTCACATCTTTTAGACTTTCAAAAATGATAATTGGACATTAAAACGAGTTCGAGTAAGGAAACAACCAATTGTGTTGACATTTGCATAAAATTTAAACCCATAAGTAATGAGTTTACTCGGTAGTCATGTGAATATATTTAAATAGACAATTTTTTTTTTTTTGGGGAAGAATTGATCGGTCCTTCGTAAAAAGTTTTTAACAGCTCTCTCTGTTTTTTTTAAATAAAAAAAGTCACTTCTTATATTATAATGCACACAATCTTACATCGTGATGCACAAAATTTTGCATAGCAATGCATAAAGTGATTTTTTACGGTTAAAAAGCAGATTGTTTCCTGTAAGACGGTCTTATAAATCTTAATTCGTAAGACGGAACCTCACTCTCTTACTATTCAACTCACCAACATATGACAGGTCAGGTAAAGATGATCCATCTTTAAAAAAATGTTTGTAAGACCGTTTTACAAAAAAAATGTTTGTAAGACCATCTTACCTAATTGTTTGCCATTAAAAAAAATAGAAAAAATTGCTGGCCGGTCTATTTTTTGAAAATTTTAATCACTAAAGTGCATTTTTTTTTACCGAAAAAGTCAATTTTGATAGCAAAATGACTACGATACCTTGATGAACCGTAGACGCACTACGGATGTCATTATTTTTGTACCGCAATTCATCAATTTTAGTGCATTAATTTTTTGCACCGTGGTTGAATAGTGTAATTACTAGTCTATTTTTGAACCGCGACATTAATTTTAGTGCATTAATTTTTGCACCGCGGTTTAATAGTGTAATTGATAGTATATTTTTGAACCGCGATTCATCAATTTTAGTGCATTAATTTTTGAACCGCGATACAAAATCATAAAGAATCAGACCACGTCCTCCACCTGCTTCTTCCATCTTCTCCGTCATAAGTCTTCTTCTTCCTTCTCTTTCTCCGCCTTCGTCCTAACTGGAAATTTTTTCAATCCAGCAGATCCATTATAATTTTGTATTTCATTAATTAAAAAACTCGTTTACCTTTCGGAGACGTTGTCTCTGAACCCCCACGAAGGGGCGCTGCCCCCTCGACCTAACCGGACATGTCGATCTCTATTTCGTTGCGAATAATCATGATTTTCGAATTTAAAGTGTGTTGCCGGAACTGTTGAAGAAGACAATAACATTTTTTGAATAATATTTCAAAAAATGATCTTTTGCGGTTAAAAAAAATGATGAACTTTTGAGATTATAAATTTTTAAAAAGAGATCGGCCAAAATTTTCCCCAAAAACATATGGGAGTGGTGCACTTAAAATTTAGAAAAAAATTACAAGCCGATACATCTTTTAAAATATGTTTTCAAATAAATCAAACTATTTTTTAGACATATCTTTCAGGTGCAATTTTGGAGCAAAAATACGTTACAGGCACTGTGACTATTTTTCGTGCTGCTGCTTTTAATTCATCATTCCTAACAATCCTTTTTCACATTTGTACTTACAATTTGCGTAGCAAGTCTATTCATATTTCCCTCTTCCAGTCCTCCGGCACCGATACCCACAAATCCTTCCACGTCATGTATACCCCATTGTTACCCATCTTTAAAGCCACAAACTCATTCCCCTTAAGTCCTCCCATTTCTTCCATCTCTCTAAAGCTAGGAAGTGTCGTGTACATCTCTGAACCAACACCTACGACATCATCCGAAGAGTTTGACAGCGGTGAATAAATGAAGTTTTCTCTCTCCCTTGCCATCTGCTATCTGTTAAGCTTTCTGGCTGGGCTTAGGTTATTTGAGTCCATCTTGGGACCTTAATTGGAGAGTCAATGGAGGTTCTGCTTTGTGGAAGATATGGGATGTGAGGTCTGGAACAGTGGTTTGGGAGACAAACGAGCCGGGCTCGGGACGTAGCAGTAGGTTCGGAGACTCATTTGTAGACGTAACAGTTGACTCGAACGAGTTGACTCTGTGGAAGATATGTTATAAGTCAGGGGATTTGGCAATGGCAGACATACGTAAGTTAAGCGATGATCCATGGGTGTATTTGAAAGATAAAAACCCGAGTTTGAGGAATACTGGAGGAGGTAGCGATAGCGTGGTGCAGTGTTATAAAAAGCAAGTGTTTGTAGGACGAGAGGGTGGATTGGAGGTGTGGTGTAGGGTGGAGGATAGAGAAATGTGGAGATGGCGGTGTTGATGACAGGGAAGGGAGGTCTTGATGCCAAGCCTTGGCATCAACCTAATGCTTGGTTTGTCAACCTAATGTCTGGATTGTCAATTTGATGTCTGGATTCAACATTTTTGAATTTTTTTGGTCTTCTTGATGCCAAGCCTTGACATCAGTATTTTTGAAATTTTTTTTGGTAAATAAACTGTGAAAACAGTGCTGATGCCAAGCCTTGACATCAACATTTTTGAATTTTTTTGGTTAAATAAACTGTGAAAACAGTGGTGATGCCAAGTCTTGACATTAGCATTTTTTGAAACATTTTTGAATAAACAGTTCTGATGCCTGGATTGTCAACCTGTTGCCAAGCCTTGACATCAGCATTTTTGAAATTTTTTTGTTAAATAAGCGTGCGATCTTGAGCTCGACATCAACATTTTTGGTTTTTTCTCGGATGAGATTTATGCGATTGCATTTTTATCATTTGACACCCAATTTGTAGTTATATAAAATATGAAAAAATTTTAATAGACCTAGATGAAAAAATATTTCTAAAATTATACCCACTTGAAATTTGTCATAAAATTTAAAAAACAGGACCGATATTAATTACCCCCTAATTTGGGCCTAACGAAATTGCCATATTGGATCTTTCCAATAAGCTTTCGATGAAACCTCGCAAAAGATAGGAGTAATATTTACTTATTTAGTGCCTTGCTTCTCCATACGTCAACGTTTTGTCCCATAATCTAAACCTTCCCCGCCTTTCACCGGCTGATTATATATCTTCAGTCTTCCCCGACCTTTTTCTGATCCAAATATTGCCGATTTCGCTCTTCACGAAACCCTCAAATTTCACTCAATCCAAACACACCATAATGGTCGACAACAAGCGCAAGCGCGAACGCAAACGCAAACGCGGTGGTAAGTCCATAGCCGGAGTTACAGAAACCCTAGATCTTCCGGCCACCGCCACCGCCACCGCTGCTACCACTATTACCACCACCGAAGACTACTTCCTCCCCGTCAGCACCGACACTACCGCCACCATCTCTCACAACAACCACCTCCACCGTCGAGGCCGGCCAGTTCAAGTCCCTGATCACGCTGACAAGACGGAGAAAACCCTAATTGGGTCCACGACTAGGTGTGTAGAGGCGAATGGGAATGTTTTAGGGCATGAATTGGGGTTGGAGAGCATGGTGGCTATGGCTAGGGTAGTGCCGGCTATGGACGCTGTTGTGAAGGTGTTTTGTACACATACAGAGCCGAATTTCTCCTTGCCCTGGCAAAGAAAGAGGCAGTTTAGTTCTAATAGTAGTGGGTTTGTGATTGGTGGGAGGAGGGTTTTAACTAATGCGCATTCAGTCGAGCATTATACTCAGGTGAAGCTGAAGAAGCGCGGTTCGGATACTAAATACGTTGCCACAGTTCTTGCGATAGGAACTGAATGTGATATTGGTGAGATGACGTTCCTAATGTTTTTCATTTACTTGTGCTGAAAATATTAGAGTTTTTGTGATAAATGTAGGTTAAGAAGCAATTTTTTTGAAGTAAATATGTTTTTCTGTTAAAGTTACTTTTAAGCTTTTCTTGGGAAATGTGTATCATGAGAGGCCATTGTATTTGCTTATGTGTCATTAATAAAAAGATAGTTCTCGAAGTTAAGATTTAGATGATGCTGGTGTGTTAGGGTGTGTGTGGATATCAATTTGGTCATTCTTTGTCTTTCAGTGGTGGGTAGGGTGTGGTAGCTTGTTAAGAAATATGAATTTTTTTAATGCCCAATTATGATTAAGGATCCATTGATTGTCGGTACAAAAGCTGAGTTGGTGAGTTGAGTTGAACTTGCTGTGGGTGGGCTTGTTAAGAATTTGGCTAAAATCTTGGATTTGATTTTTGGGATGCTTCAGCTTTGCTCACTGTGGATGATGACGAGTTCTGGCAAGGGGTGTCACCTGTGGAGTTTGGGGACTTACCTGCGCTTCAAGATGCAGTGACGGTAGTGGGATATCCGATCGGAGGAGACACAATATCTGTAACCAGTGGAGTCGTGTCACGTATAGAGATTCTATCATATGTTCATGGTTCCACTGAGCTTCTTGGTTTGCAGGTCGATATACATACTATTTGTTAATAGCATTTTCTCATATTTTGTTTTTAAAGCCAATTGACTTGAATCTGGTGCAGATAGATGCTGCCATTAACTCTGGAAATTCCGGTGGACCTGCATTCAGTGACAAAGGCAGTTGTGTTGGTATTGCGTTTCAGTCCCTCAAACATGAAGACGCTGAGAATATTGGCTATGTCATACCAACACCTGTTATAATGCACTTCATCCAAGATTATGAGAAGAATGGAAGATATACTGGTATGTTAACTTATTTAGTAAGACTTGGATATTATCATTTCGGGGTGGCTTTTCATGTGCGTTGCCTTGTGAAGATAGAAAGTTACGAAACATTCACAAAGAGGAAACGTATCTTTAAAAGAGGAGTAGATGAAAGGACACCTGATGATAGCAATGGACAAGGCTTCTATTAAAGAAAAAAAATAGACAGCACTTTTAGTTTTTTTGGGTTGAATCACTTTTAGTTTTGTATGAGAATTTAAGTGTTGGAATAAAATACAAATATATGGATAGAAAATGGAATAAGACTGATAATGGGACAAGAAAATAGTCAAAAAAAGTTTAATGAAAACAGTCTTCTCTAAACCTTCTTGATTTCTTCAAGCAGGTAAGCATACATGTTTTTTCCAACTTGCTCATTATGATTAGAGTATATAGTGCATTAAGAGGTACACGGGGAGAATTTGGCTCAACGGGAGATTTCCTCTGATAAGAGTTTTGAGTGGTTCATGAACATCGGTATTGCAACCTTTTTATGTACTAGATTCAAGAATACCAGGCACCAAGTGAAATATAAGGAGGCTTCCAATCTGCTTTGGGAAAGCTTTCCTCTGATAAAGAGTTTTTACCATATTATGGTTATTGCTATTTCAGTCTTTTCTATGTCCTAATGTGGAGTTGGACTCGCACCAGCCAATGTTACTAGATCCCATTATATCCAGTCACAGCAAATATGTATCATTCTTTATCTAAGTAGTATAATTGAGTTGGTTAGTAGATGAATCAGCTCAAGCACCAAAATTTCGGCCATAGAAGTTAAGCAGTTAAATACTCCCTTTTTAAGTACTACAAATTACGTGCTTATGTTTTTGAAAAAAATAAAAAGTATACGCCAAATTTTCATTTGAAAAACACTCGGTTTGACTAAAAAAGTCAAAACAAAACAATAATTTAGGAAATGAGGGAGTATAAAGTTTGCTTTTAACTTTCCTCAGCTGTGGTAAAATGACTTATTTAAATAAGTAAATTATTATCTGAACCGAGTTCTTTACTAGAGTCTATCGGATCCTCAAGAGATATATTGGCATCAGACAAAGGTAATTTTTTTGGTAATCTTAGTGTCGTCGTACACTCATACCGATAGTTGTGCTGGTTGGTCCCGGTTTTTAAAGGACTTAAAGTTAATAACTATATAAAGAATAGACAGAGGAACACAAGCAGAGTTGTTTGTCCTGAAATGCTTAATTCAACAATAATATCACTGATAGGCTGTAGACTAGGATCACAGAAGGATATTCTTCTGGAAAAGAAGTAATTGAATAAGCTAAAATGCTCCTTCTTTGTTGTTTAGGATTACCCCTTAATAGTTTGTTGATCAGCACATAGTTTGTGAAAGTTAGCTGTAATTTTAAATACTTATTTAAATTTTCATTGGGTGTGTTAGGCTTTGCGATTAGTGACTTGGTTTGGGATTTTTTTTGGTTAATGATTGAATATATATATATATATATATAGAGAGAGAGAGAGAGAGAGAGAGAGAGAGAGATTGGTCGTCCCAAACAGAAGAAAGTCCAAAATCACAAACAAGTCACTAAATCGCGAAGGAGAACAAACCTACTGTAATTTTCTTTTTCAGTTGTCAATAATTATTTTTTTTATAATTTGCTGCATGCCAGGATTCCCCATTCTCGGGGTTGAGTGGCAGAAAATGGAAAATCCTGATTTGCGGATGTCAATGGGAATGAAACACAATCAGAAGGGTGTACGTATAAGAAGAGTGGATCCAACTACTCCAGAATTTAAGGTTTTGAAGCCCTCAGATATAATCCTTCAGCTTTGACGGGGTGGATATTGCTAATGATGGAACGGGTAAGGGACATTTGTACCTATTTCCGCGTAAATACTATTTAATTGCAATCTGTACTCTTGCTTCAACTTTTTATAAAAAATATATAATCGTCTTGTTTTTATTTATCACCGCTCTCCATAAGTAATACTCCCGCCATTCCAAAACAAGTATCCCCTATTGACTTTACACGGGTTTTAAGAAATTGGTTCACTCTATGTAATTTTTCTTAAATACCCTCAAAGTGTTCTTTGATGGTGTCAAATTGGTGGAACGCAGGGACTATAGACAAATTGCTTTGGGGATCTCTCCAAAATGGAAAGCAAACATCTTGTTTTGGAGCATCCCAAAATAGAATATGGGATATATTTTGGAAAGGAGGGACTAGGGAGTATATGTTTTCTGTTTCTTCGTCGCCTTTCCTCTCCTAAACCTTATCACTGAAGAAAGTTTGCTCACTGAGCAAAAAAATATACTTATATTATTGTTATATTTCTTTATTATGTTCGTAGTTTGACTATGTAACTTGTAAACCATGCAGTTATAAGCTTATAGAAGTTGCTAGTTTCTGCATTAATCACTACAATTAGATTCATCTGTAAATTTGTGTTTTGCTAATTTACTCTAGTTTTCTTCAACTTCTCCAATAATATCCACAGAAATTAACTCAAAGATGTATCAAAGAGAAAAGAATTGATTTGTGTTGTGACTTGTGTGCGTGTGGGGTGGGCGCTTATAGTGTATGTATGGTTAGTCCTGTTATTGCGTTAATATTCTCTGAGATTTCTGAGGGTTCACATGGTACATGGGTCTCATATCCATCTTGACTTGTCATTGTATACCCTGTTATTGCATGGACTCGCGTGTAGGTACCAAGCTTGGATGTTTATCCTAGTATGGCAGCCAATGGTCTTCTATGAATGGTTTCTCCCTCCATAAACTCCAAATCTTCTGATCTAGGATAATATTTAAGGACTGGATTTTGTGAGCAGTGAAGGACCCATGAATTGTTCCGGTTGGTGCCAAAAGTTATATTATCACTTGGTGACATTTCTCAAACCAATCATTTCCGTCAGAAGGCTGATATAGGCATATAGCTTTTCATTACAGGGTATGCAATACAATAATTTTAATATTAAAATAGTTTCTATCAAACTTAAAACTGCATTGTGCTGTAAACTATAGTCCTACAGTTGTTTCTTTGAAACTTTTGCTAGCATTATTTCTTTTATATACAATATTTTTTGTATAATTTAATTATTATGCTGAATGTAATAAGCAAATTTATAATTTGTCTCCTTAATTCTCATAATTTACATTTTGTTTTTAAAGATGAGGTTTATTGGAGTTGAACCTGCGACCTAAAAGAACCAAACTGACTTATGGTTGAGCATAAGCTACATATGCTAAAACTTCAACTTAGCAATTTTTTTATAAATCCCAGTGAGGTCCATGACGCCCACTGGTACCAACGTGGGTCCGTGCCCCTGATTGTGAGTAGATATGTCTTAAATATGTAAAAGATGAATATATTGTATTTTATAATGCATGATACTTCTAGTAGGTAAAGCTCTTGAAATTGGAGAGGAGCTGAGGCAAAAGGGTATTTCGTTCTTCCTAGGCATGAGATCCTTACTTTTCAGTGATTCCGAAAGTCAAAGAATCCAAGTGTCCAATTCGGGTCTGACTCTGGACATCCCGTTCTTGTTAATGGAATAATTTTTTTTGGTACCAAATTCTCGTCCCACTTTAGGTGTCAAGCATATGATGGATTAAAATGTGACATTACATGCTAAGGCATGTGGTTTCAGACCAATCACATACTTGCCACCTATGTTGGGATGAAAAACTTGTACAAAGTATTTGTATCATTTCAGTCCCATCACATGTTTGACACCTTGATTAGGATGAAAAACTTATACAAAAAAATTGTATCACTATCATTACTCTTAATGACCCAAAATTGGCGATATTCCACAACCCACTGAACAAAAAAAGGGAACAAGTTGATATTCTAATACAACTTCCTTACTTGGGTTTATGGCATTTATGTGCTCTCTTTAATTTATACATCTCATCTATTCAGGAAATGCTAAATTTTGCTATAGATGTTAAAACTGCAGGGAGTTCTTAATTATTCATTGAATATTTTAAGATTGTATTGTTCCATATTAGGTTTGTGCCGTCGGCATGGCTGTAGTTGGGTTTGGGTGTGCACCACTTGTAGGCAATTATCCACTTTTGGATAACTTTCTAGATATGAATTATATGATCACCTCAAATGTAATTGATGTTGGTAAAGTTCTATTCTTACAACTCTTACTTATCAAAAAAAGAAAAAGAAAGAAAAAGCTGTATATTACAATTTACATCTCATTGTGAAAGTCCACCTTTCCTTTTTAGGATATTCAAAATTTAGCTTGCTGCTTCTATGATATTCTAACTTTATCCTTAAATAGGTATCTTGGGTTCTAAAGTTGTAGTAACTTCTGTTATAAAGATCTCTTGCAAAGGCCTATAAATGTTTAGGCTTTTTGTATGAGACCCAGTGGGAGGAGGAGGTAATGTCTTGTGGCTCTATGTACTGGAATGGGTTTAGGTGCTAATGTGTTTTGGGGCGTCTTTTTGTTTGCTAGGCTGTTCACCAACTCTTCTTGTGCTTCAGTTCATGCTGGATGCCTTTTCTCCAGAACTCCATCTACTTGTTTATACCTTTCTTCCAACTGAAAAAATTCTTTTGTTCTAGTTAAACTAGGCTTCAATGCCAGCAGTTAAGTGCTGAAGATTAGTGTTCGAACGGTAAAGCTCGGATCTCTTTCTTTCAAAGGAGCCCTATGGTTTGAAGGCATAATATTAGTGTTATGTAGCTAAGCCAGATTTTTTTCCGAGACTTTATTTTTGGTTATTTTATGGTCCAGGCAAAGATTGAGACATCCCTGTTTGTTGTTGTTGCAAAACTTGGTTCCAATCCCCATACCAAGGACAGACTACCTATCAAAAAAATGTTGTTGCAAAACTTAAATAACTTCTAATTACTACAAGAGTACAAAGTGTAGCATCATTAATTTTTTTGAGGATAGTAAGTTGGACTATGAGTCATATATCCCTATACATCCCTACACAGCCAGTCTTAAGTCCGGGTAAAGGAGGGGGGTTGCATTAGGTAGCTTAATATCCACAAATCTTTGACATAATAAAACTTCGGCAGATCTCTTTGAATATTGAGTTTTAAGTGAAATATTGATAGATTAAGCTCATTCTTATCCAAACGTGATCTCTTTCTCTTCTTTAAAAGTTTGTCATCTCAAATTGGACAGGCGGACCGCAGACAGAAGCTTTGATCTAGCCTTGTTGGAATATACATGTGAATCTTTATAGTTTGGCATATGTGGATGCACATCTTATTGGGTTCCTTTTAATTGCCTTCTTTTCGTTCAACTTGGATTTGGATATTTATGTTGCATCTGAATTAGTTTCTTCCAAATAGCTGTAAATTGTATGTTCTCCACAAATTCCTCGTTTTCTTTCCCAAGGAATTTATACTACATGCAAGAAGGTAGTGAAGCATCTTTGTAGCAGCCATAGCTCAGTGTATTTTTAAAGATGTTAGCTGGAGTTTAAGTGATTGGATATTGATCCTGTTTAAATTCTCTTCTTTTTCCTTTTTCCTTCTCATTCCAAATCCAACGATTCTTTGTTTATAGCTACTGGTTCTTAACCCTTTTCTTATTTGGGGATTTTCAGTTCCTTTTAGGCATGGAGAGCGCATCGGTTTTAGCTACCTTGTATCACATAAATATACCGGAGATAATGCAGCAATCAAAGTTCTTCGTGATTCTGAGACTCTAAATTTTAATATCAAATTTGAGACTCACCGGAAGTTAATTCCTGCACACAATAAGGGCAAACCTCCTTCATATTACATCGTTGCAGGATTGGTTTTTACTGCTGTATCAGTTCCATATCTTAAATCCGAGGTGCGCATTTTGCTTTGCTAATTTTAGGGCATAGTTATTTGCGAATATTTTCAAATTTATCTACTGGTTTTATTATTTGCACGTAAAATAAAAAATTGATGTATGACAAATTCAATATTCACGTCATCTTTAGTTGGCAATTATTTAAATATTTTCCCATTCTACAAAATTCTATTATGGCACCATGCCTTCTTAATTGTTGTATGGTTTCAGTATGGAAAAGATTATGGCTATGATGCTCCAGTCAAGCTGTTGGACAAACTTCTGCATGAATTGCCGAAATCACGAGATGAACAGATCGTTGTGGTCTCTCAGGTATTTCAATTTCTTTTCTTGTGAAACTCTGATTTTGCTCTCAAACTAAACTTGCTCCATGGCTGTAAAAAGTAATGCTTTGATCTTGCATTAACAGGATAAAAAAATCTTAATATTTATTCACATTTTATGCTGTCAAATTTGTTATAGGTTCTTGTGGCCGACATCAACATCGGATATGAGGATATTGTGAACACTCAGGTATGTCTTAACTGGAATGCAAGTGCTTTTGGTATTGGTGATTATACTTATTTATATCCTGCATCTAGGCCTGCCAATCTGGGTGGATCGGGTCGCTACGGGTTATGGGTTACAGTGGGTCGGTACCTGGTACGACCCGCATGGTAACGGGTTAGACTGGGTTGGGTTCAATAAGATTGGTTTCTTTGGGTTTGCCGTATCGTGTGTGTCTTGTGCCTGGATGCGTGGAACTGGAGAGTTATATATAATATAAATATAATACATAAATAAAACAAAAAGAAGCCTGTTTCTTCTTCAATGTCACCTCTCACGTAACCCCTCTCTCTCATAACCCCCCCACCACTTCTCTCATAAAAATGGCATCTCACAATAAAATTTTCTCAGTCCTTGCCACGTCTCCGGCCTCACCTCCACCATAACCAACCCATCATCAGCCGACCCACCACCTCCTCGTCAACGCTGCTGCCGCCCCTTTCTTCTCGGACAGTAATTTCTACCAATAGCTCCGCAATCCCCTCCATGATATCTACAACAGATATAAGTGGATGTCCACCTATAGACCTACTATTAGATCCGTGACCCCCACCAGATCCGACGTTGGCGGTAGTGAAGAAACAACAGTGACTGAGCAATTAGGGAGATAGAGAGAGGTATGAAAATGATGAAATAAAACTGGTAGTATTTTGTCTGTGAGACTACCCACCACACATACAAATCATATCACAATTTATTTGAGCTAAGCCCTTCAACAGTTGAAATTCCAACTTTCTCTCACTAGGTGGGCTGTTTTTCTCTCTATCTAGATTTTTGTGGGGTTTTTTGAGTTGGCAGAGAATTAAAAGCTGGAAAACCAACTACCAGATTGATGAAATACACATTTAATTTGCCTGTCACTCAACTTCTTCCTCCCCATTTTGACTTTTAAAAAAATGATGTTTACACTAAACCTGACGGGTAACCCATTTTAACCCAAAAAAATTGTTGGGTTATTTTGGGTAACCTGTTTTTACCAAAAAAAAGTTATCAGGTTGTGTCAGGTTGGGTAATTATCAGGTCGGATTGGGTGGGTTTACGGGTTTGAAACATGATTAAATTAAGGGGATAATGCGGAGCCCACCTCCCCTCTTCTCCATGTGGTTTATCTCGATCATTTTCACCTACATAATATTTTATAATTTATACTCCCTCCATCCCAAAATGAGGTCCATTTTTATCTTTTCATGAAAATTAAGAAAGTTGACTTTTGAGTCATTTTAGGATCACAATGCATGAATACCCTTAGTTTCCATGCTATATCATTCCAATTGAACCCTACGACATGATTGATATGAAAGGTGAATTTAATAAATTATACGGAAATGGACTTTTGAGACAATTATTATATTTTAAAAGTGGACGCTCATTTTATGACCAAGGGAGAATCTCTTAACCTTGAGAATGTGTAAAGTGCAACAGCTCTGGCAACAGTAAAAGACCAAACTTGCTGAAATATGTTCCAGACGTGGAATATTATCACCATAAAGTACTCCTTACATCTATTCTGACTTAGGTAATACAAAGTGTAAGCCCAACACTCATTTTATTGATTGTACAGTCCAAGTAGGGTGATTAAAGTGTGGAAAAAATATATAAAGTGAGTTTAATGAATTTTGGGTGAAAAGAGTTAAAAATATAATCAAGTAGACACTTATCAAAAATAAAAATAAAAAATCAAGTTGACACATGAGAGGGAGAGAGAGATTTTCTTCTTTGCCTCCATAAACGTCACGACCATGCTCTCTTACTGAAGCTCCATCATTACCCCCTTGGATTACTGTTCAAGCCACCATTTACACTGTCGCTCACGTTTTCATTTTTGTTAAGGTTCTTGCTTTCAATGGTCAATCTGTGAAGAATTTGAAGATGTTGGCCAGCATGGTAGAGAGTTGCAATGATGAATTTTTGAAATTTGATTTGGATTACCAGCAGGTACTCTCTCTCTCTCTCTCTCTCTCTCTCTCTTTGATATTAAGAAGACTAATTTTGGGTCCTGCAGATAGTCGTTCTGAAGACAGAGACTGCCAAGGCAGCGACAGTTGACATCCTTGCAACACATTGTATACCTTCTGCCATGTCTGATGATCTCAAGACATGAGATCAGACGATCACCAAGGTTTACCCTGTGTTTTGTTTTCCTCCCTCAGAGTCGGTATTAATTAGCTCATTGAAGTGTTGGTTGGACTCACATGGCTATTGATCGCTAGCGATATGTATGGCTCGTTCAATTCGCCTGTTGATCAACGTACTAGCTTCAAGTGTTAGATGATCTATACAATTTATAAAGCTTGCAGAAATTGGGGAGTGAGGATTTGAGATTGGTCGGTGGCTCTCAACTTGGACCCTATTATCTCCCCTCTTCCGGAGGAGAATATATTTGGTCAATCGCCAACCCAAAATGTGCTTGGCTTCTCAGAGAAATATGGGGGTAACATCGATTATTTCTTATTAGTTACCTAGAGGGCAGGCAGGCAGTCTTGTATTTTTGCTGCCATTGAAATGCTAAAGTTGAATAGTAATAATATGAAGTTGTGGGACTTGAATTCAGTGGTGAACCGATTAAAGTTATGGCCCTTTTGCACCATATTTTTCCTCAAAAACAAGGATGTTCGAGGGGGCTTTTTTTTTGGTTGGTTGGCTTTTTGGGGGGGGGGGGTATATAAGGTTATTATCATTCTTGTAAGCAATACATCTTATATTCCAATGATATACATAAGTGCTGTGTTCTGCAAACATAAGACAGTTTGTTAGCTCCATCAAATTCTTCTCGCTTTTGGATGGTATATCAGTTCGTAAATTCCTAGTGTGATTATTAGCCCCTTTCAGTACAAAGCCCCCCTCCCTCCCTTTTTGGATAAATAACATCAGATATATAGGCATCGAAATAGGTGACACATACTTGGTATACAGGGGGTGCAAAACCTTTCTTTTTACTAATGCTAAGGTACCTTCTCGAGTTGAACTCTACCAATAAACACCACAAGGTTTCAGCAAACAGCAAAAAAGTCGGGGCAGGCCATAACAATATCCTTTTTGAGGATCTGTTTTATGCAGAGTTGAGGTTCTGTAAGAGAGGTGTTGCCTGGGAGGATGAAGGGAGCTTCTCATTTTCATGGATATCACCTTTGTCTTCTCCGGACTGTGCCCAAATTACTCCATAAAACCCTGTGATTATTATGATTGATCCAATAATACTGCACAAACCATCATATTGTTATTTCATAAGTACTCATTTTAAGATATTTATCTTCCAGTTTGTGGGTTTCGGCCCACTCACCTACCAGCATTATTAATAAAAGAAACGAGGTGATATATAGTCCAATGGACTAACTGTCATTTGGTTGAACTAATCATTGAAAAAATTGTGTGTTGGTACCCTTTTTTTAATTTTTATTCGCTAAATATCTTATTTTTATTTTCAATCATAAAAAGTTAATTTTGGACAGAAAAAGATTATGTTATTTTTAATGAGCACAAGATGCGTGTAACATATGACTAACTTCTGAATCACGATTCATAGTTATATGTACCACGGTGCAAAACATATACTTGAAATTTAATTTGTACCGCTATATATAATAATATCGCACCGCGATATAAATTCTTGTTTACTTACATTTCTCTATTCAAATATTGAGTGAATTACTATTTTTGTATCGCAATGTATAGTTTTTATATATCGCAGTGCAAAACCTATATTTTCAAATTTAATTTGTACCGCGATATATAAAAAGTATGAACCACGATATATAAAAAGTTGTACCACGATACAAATATCTTTTTACTTCAATTTTTCTATTAAAACTTAAATAATGTAAAAACTAATAAATATTAATTGCTATGAACACTGGTTAACAACATATGTGCAGCGCGGTATATCTTTCAAAATCTTTGAATCTCGGTGAATGTATTTATGAACCGTGGTGCAAAAATATGTAAAATTAATTGATGAAAGAAACTTTGCACCACGATAAATAAATTTGCACTTTATAAATTTTGCACTGTGACAGATAAACTTGCCGTAGCGCACCTATTCCTCATTAAGCGTATCTCAGTCTTTTTGCGTCCAAAAGTGACTTTTTTTTGTTAAAAAGAAAGTGTACTTTAGCGATTAGAAACCAGAGTGGACCGCCCGAATTTTGCCCTAAATCATTTCGATAATGGTTTTCTTCATGAGATATACAGATCTTAGCTAATCACGAGGTTAAAGAAATGCCAACTTCATCAAGGTGGAGTTTTATATCCTCGACTGAGAAAACGTGATTAGAAAAAGTTCTCCCATTTGATTGTGCTTTTTTTTTTTTTGGGGTTGGTGACCAAATGTTGCAGAAAATTTACATAGTCGCTTCTGTGTGTGTGTTTGAGAGGAGACAGTCCTTACATTCCAAGATGAAGAGTTTCACCCAAGAAGATGATGCTCAATAAGGCAGCAATAGCAACACCCACGGGCTTGAAAATGGCCGCAAAAACAGGGCCTTTAATATGTATGCACCATGTCTGCAGATACAAAATTACCACGCTTCCGCACACGGCCTGAATAGCATTGAATTGTAAGCTAGTTTCTAGAAAAATTGAGATCCATGATAATGCCAAAAAATTTAACACTACTAGCGATAACCAGGGGCGTTGTGTAGATGTTCATACCGAGTAGATGACAGAGATGAACTCAACATCAGGACTTAGAATCCAAGCATTTGGATTCTCTCTCTCTGCGATCAAAGTAACTGCCGTGCATTGAATAGTTCCAAACAAGTTATAGAGTGCTACCATGGGCATCTCTGATGGGTACTCTTTCAGAATTGCTGCCTTGATCAATAAAGGTTACTTTTTGTTAGCTCGGTGAAAATGTAAATAGATGTGCTCATAGAAGAAGGGGGTATTCTAATTACCTGAAAAATGCTGAAGATGGCAACGGATAAACATGCTGTTGCGATTAGAAGGCCTCCAAGAATCCAATTACTTGCAGTAGGCAACATGTTGGAGTTGGAACGAGTCAAATGACTAGGAACAGAGCCAATTGCAGGACCCTTGTAGAAGGTGACAACCATTGCTCCAACAATTGACAAAAGGGTCCCTATGATTTTTACCTGGCTCCTCAAGCTCCTTAACTCAAACTTCTCCATCCTGCGAAAAGAAGAACAAAGATCATGACCCTTTTCGTCATTCGTCATGGTATGGAGCGGAAATATCATCTATATACGGAAAAGAGGTTTTTACTCTCTTCAGCTTGTAACAAAGGGAAAAGAGGCCAACCCGAAGATAACAGCAAGCAAGAAAGTAAAAGCTGGGATCAAGTTGCTCATGGCAGATGCAAGTGTGGAGGAGCTGTAGTTTATCCCAGTGTATAGACAGTTCTGCATCACAGTGTTCCTGCAGAAGAAATACGTATTTCAATATTTCTCTACAAAGAAATTAAGCAACCGAATTCAAGCCAATGAAATGAAGTAATACCCAATAAGGCTGAGAAGGAAAATGTTGCAGAGGATAGAAAATGTTAGAGGAGGTCTCTTTGATCTGCAGCAAAACAAAATTGGAAACAAATGCAATAAGAAGAAACTAAAGTGAAAAAGAAATATAAAATATTATGAGAATGAGTTGATAAGGTTTGGGATAAGGGACCTGTGGAAGATGAAAGCAGGAGGGAGGAGAAGGAGAGTGGCAAGGGCATTCGAGTAAACTATGAATACGAAGTGACTCATTCCTTCGGACATGGCTGCTTTGCTCAATGTGACCAACCCAACATCCAGAAGCTCCGTCATTACCATTGCTACATATGTCAACATTCCTACCATGCTCAACTTCACCCCCATCTCTCTCTCTGACACACACACACACACACACACAGAGTAAATTTTGAGCTGCAAGTAGCCCTTCCTGTCTGATAGAACAGGATCCGATTAGGCCTTTCTCAGGCTTCTTAACCACAATTTTGAAAGGAAGAACTTTCAGAGGCTAATGTCAGTCGCTCTTAAAGTTAGTACTATACAAAATGTGCTCGTGGCAATGATTATTTTTTTTACGATACTTTGTAATTTTTTATAATTTGATACCTCTTTTTCGCTTCTTTTAATTGGGAAAGCTAAGATATCTTTTTCTCGAAACACTATTAAGATTCAAGTGTGTTCCAGCGTATGAGATGTTAATGATTTTTAAAAGTGATTTGCTAGTTATTTAACTTTTCTACTTATTTTTAATTATTAGACTTATAAATTGTGATTTTTTTAAAAAGTGAACGCACGTGATTTTTTTATACTTATAAATTGTGTTGTTGTGCGATTTTTCGATACTTTGTTTTTCAGTCATTTATAATGTATGCTTTTAGTTATTGTATATAAACTTATCCTACACATTTGTCTTTTTTATTTGTTATTTTTAAATCTTTTTTTTTAATACGAAACATGAATTCATTCATTTTTATCGGTATCTAAATTGAAAACAATTCAAACTTACTATCTTAGATAAACACATTGTTGTTGAAGACTTTATTTATGTTGTTTCTGAAATGTATGACTCTCTTTAGAAACTAATAAATTGTGTTATAGAAATCAAATTCACAGTCCCAAAATATATACTTGCACTCTAAAATATAAAATTCCCCCAGAGTATATATAAAGTCTCACTTTACTACCCAACCTAAGCTTTGTATCATTTTCATATCTCATTTTATAATTTTTTTTTTCTAGTTTGCTCCCTAGCCACTACGAAGGTTGTCAATCTGAAGTTAAGGCGCACATGATATTTCACGTGTAAAGCATTTTGGTCATTTTTTGACAATGCTTTCTCTGCTTTTATTATCTAAAGAGAAACTTCATTTTTTTTATTATCTGATAACGCTTTCTCTGCTTCTTTTTCAACAATGACCTCTTATTTAAATTTTAAATGAGATAAAACTCAAGAGTGTATAAATATTTTATTCAAATTTTTATATAGAAAAATAAATAAAAAATAGTGCAGAATCATATCAGAGATTAGAGAGATAGAACTCAAGATCAAATAATCGCACTCAAGTATCAAGGCCGCCATGAATAAGAACTCATAAAAAAATTAAACATGTCACAGCCGCCAATATTAAATGACCAAACCACAATTCATTTCTCATTTTATCTCTTGTACAACACAATGCATAAGCATACACCCTGAATTTCAAAACTCATATTTAAACCTATCACAGATGTATACGACAATGATGAGCCATGATTCAATCCGTCTTCATCGTCCCTAGCATATACTCCAACAAATTTCTCCTTGGCACTGTTGATACGGTTTATGGTTTGATTAGAGTAAATTCTCAATCTTAAACATTGTTCGCTACCATTTCTATCACTACGATTACCACACGTGACATCCCAATCACCAAATTTGATATGGAATATGAAAATGCTACAAAATTACGTTGAGGATCAAAGTTGATTTGGTGGATTCCTTACGAGGCAATGTGTATTTTGGACTAATTTTGATGGGGCAAAAATATGATAAGCTTCCAAAATTACACACTAAATCTCATATTGCACCTCAACCTACGAAGTGTCTCACTTTCATACCTTATTTTTCTATTTGTTCCACTTTCTCCCCCCCCCCCCCGTCTATGGACGTTAAAAATAGTAACGTTCGTAAAATTGTATGTGCATGTCACATAAAGATTATTTTTGTCATTTTGCTTGAGGTACAAATGAGATTTGATTATAACTTCATTATATAATTAACCATTTAGTATTTAAAATATGTTTTTAAATAAAAATAATAAATAATTATTTCAATTATCCAAAAATAATTATATGACCAATTACAATTTCCCCTCAAAGTATTCACCAAATCGTATGAGACATCTCAACCTTAAGATTGTGCCATAATGACATCTGACCTAACTTTTTTTTTTTCTCATTTTCCACCTTACTCATGATGGACGTTAGAATATTCACGTTAAATAACACGTAGTCTTCCATGTGTAGGGCAAAAATGTCATTTCCCTTATCTGGTTAAGGGGTAAATGTATTAAAAGTAAAAACTCTAATCTCACACCCTCTCCTTCCCTCTTCTCTCGGTGCAAGTTCCCATCTCTTGCTTCACCATAATAGCTACCATCTCCAGCACAAACCCTTCTCACTTCGGTCACGCCTATCATATCTTTGGTGCTATCCTTCTTCGATTCAAACCAAATTCCATCTCCGATCTTCCTAATTCTTTTCCCTGCAAAAGTCGCGCCTAAAGTAGAAATCAGAGGCTATAGACTATACTTACTAAAAATCCTTATAAAGATATGCGATTAACATAAAACTCATAACCCTTATTGATGAAATCATCAGAAAGAGAGACATGCTTGAATGAAGAGAAATGATAAGAAAAATGATATCTTTACAACTAATTATACTACTTTTTTTATAACTAAGTTTCAAAGAAGTGTAAAATTGTTTTAGACAAAGACATTTTTGCCATCGAAGATTTAATATTAAGGAAAGTTATAAATTAGTTGTAAGGCTAGCAATGTTGTCGTTATGATTTGTCGCATAATTAAATTTAGAATATGTTTAATTTATTTTGTTATCTTTCACTTTCTTTCATCAATCTCATCATTCATAGACCCACCACTATTTCCACCACTACCACCTTAAATAACACCATTAGCCCAAAAATCAAAACTTGTTTTTATCTTATTTCTTTATCTAATTCCTTACTCTTTTGTTCAATGTCCTATTTCACCTAAATGATCACCACCGTCATGCTTACAATCGCCCCACCACCACCCCTAACCACCACCACCAGCATCTCTGCAATCGTCGCCACAACTATCACCGCCACAAAGAAACGCGTTTACCTTGTCTTGCTAAAACGACGAACTACTTTCTTCAAACGTCTCTCCTATAGATTCTAACTTAATTTCTACACTAACAAAACACACATATTCGTCAACTAAGTTCTCTATTTTTCTTTATCTTCTTGACAATTATAGCACCTTTTTATTAGCACATTTCTCTTAACTTATTTACACGTAATTACAAAACATGTTATATATTTGCTTAATATCTAAATACTCAATAACAAATATATTATTATAATTACAATTTTTCATATACCTCTAATAATGTCTTTCCCAACCTATGATGTCTCATTTTCATGCACAATTTTTCTAGTTGTCCACTTTGTCCTCTCTTATCCATGGGCATTAAAAATAGTGATAAAAAATCATGTACATGAGGATTATTTTGGTCATTATACTTGTGGCATTTGGTTATAATTTCATTATTTAGTTTGCCATTTGGTATTTAAAATATTTTTTCTAATTAAAAAAATAAATAATTATTTCAATAATCCAAAATTAGTTATACTTTGTCTTATATTTAAATTTAAAGTTTAAAAATGCATTACTCCAAAAAATGAATTTTAAATTTTATTTAATTAATTTTGTATCATTTACTTTCTTCCGTCAACCACATCATTCATATACTCACCACCACCACCACCACCACCACCACTACAATTTCAAATTTCACCATTAGTCCAAAAGTTAATTTTTGATTTGATTTGATTTTCTAATTCCTAACTCCTTCCTTCGAAGTAACCCATTTGAAAAACCCAACAATTATACACCCACCACAACCTTAAATTTCACTTTTTACAAACTCAAATTCAATTTTTTTTTGAATTTTGAAAATTTCAAATTGAAACTGAAACCCATATGGATATTTGAAAATTTGATGATTTAGAAATCTTACAATGTTGTATTTCATCTAAACTACAACTGTCATCCCTACAATCATTACCACCACCGCCCCTAACACCATCATCCTTGCGGTCGTTAGCAATTACGACATCACAATCACCAAGAAACGCATTCAACTTGCCTTACTCAAATGGAAACATAGAATCTCTTTAGCTTTTGATTAATCAGACTTCTTTCTTCGAACGTCTCTCATTTTTTAGTTTCTATCAACTTTCAGTGTCAAAGTACTAAGTAAGGAGAAAATCTAATTTAGGATGAGACTACTTGAAAGAATGCCGATTGGTGACAACCTCTTTCAATTAAATGAAAGTTGCGGTAGAAAAAAATAAAGTTGAAAGCCATGGAACAATAGAGAGATTCTAACACGTAAGTATACCTCGGGTTCTATGAAGAAGAGTAAACAAGTTAAGACAAAAAGAGATTAGAAGTTTGGAACCCAGTTATGGAAATGAATAAAATATTTTGAACCCAGTTATTTGTGAGTACTAACTGTGGTTTTGTTTGTAATATAAGTTAGGACCAGTACGATAGTTTTTAAGGCCGCTTGTAGTAGTCTAAAAATTCAAATAAGTAAATTGTAGATTTTAGCTTTATTTTGTAACAAAACACATATATTCATCAATTGGTTCTTCATTTTCTTCATCTTATTGATATTATGCCACATTTTTAAAACTCATTTCTTTTAGCTTATTCAACAGTAATAACTAGAGGCACTGCATATTTTCTCAATATCTCGATACTCATCAACAAATCTATTATTATAGTAACAATTTTTCATATACATCTATAATGTCTTTACCGAACATATTTAAGAAAGTAAAACCATATTATTTTTTAGTTTCAAATAAAGTTTTAATCTCTCAAATGAGTTAGGGTATTTTTGTCATTTTAGAAAATATTGGACGCATTTTTAACGATAATGGTTGGAGGGGGAAAATGATAAGAAAATAAAAAAAACAAGACAAAATAAATACAATTATAAATTGTAGGACCTAACTTTAAAATAAGTACAAGTTAAGGGATCAAATTATTAATTTACTTATTTGACCTTAATTAATGGTGAGTGATTTATTATATTTAGGCCTATTTTTGTCCAAATATTATTTTTTATCATGATAAATTTACTTGTTTTGTTCTTAATTAAATGGTAGGGGGTTTATTTAGTGAATGATTATTTTAAACAACCTTGACTTTTATATGTAGAGAGATTAGAGAACAGGGTAAGTTATATGTTGTAAAAGTGGCTAGCGTGAGTTTTGTTGCAAGGGAATGGGAATGGGGGACATGAGTGTTTGTCGGATTAATTACATTTCTGCCCATATGAATATTTAAAAATCGAGATATTTAACAATATCGTATTTCACTTAAACCATTGCATCATTTCTATAATTATCGCGACCACTGCCCCTAACCACCACCAAGAAAGGCTTTCACCTTAACCATGCTCAAATGGAAAGAAATAAATCTCTTTAGTTTCTGTTCAGTCACACTTCAGATGTCTCTTTCTCTTCTTAGTCGCTTTCCTCCTTCATAGTCAAATCACTTAGCAAAGAGCATGATTGTCAAAGTTGAGAGACACTAAAAAGTCGATATGTCCAAATTTGAGGCGAGAAGCGAGGCGCCCAAAAGGCGTTCACGGAAATAATATGTGTATATATATATATAATGTCAACAAAAATAAGTCAAATAGATAAATAATAGAAATAAACTATATATTAGAGATTGTTAAATATGGTAAATATTAAAACATAATTATAGGAGAGTAATTGTATGAGAATAATTATAAGAGATTTGATTTATAGTTTCCTATAATAGATCTTAGAAAGTGGATAAATCTGTACAGCTTTTTCAACAGCGATAACCATTTTTTTTTTAATTTTCAATTCCAAATCCACGGAGTACACAAATTTTTTTAATAAAAAAATCCAGTGACCAATTAAATAGAATTAGACCAAAAATAGCTTGAAACTGCCCCAATCCAAAATCCAAGCAAGAGACTTGATGGGACCCGACCTGGGTCCCCCTACGTGGAACGACCACGTGGATTCCAGCTAGGCTTGGTCCGATCTCACCAAAGGCCGAAGACTATTCCCTAGTCAATCATCATCGACAACCATTAACCAGCCGATGAAGTACCGGCGACCACCGACCTGCCGAGCATAATAGGCGACCATGAATCAACACCCGACCACACGAGCGAGGACCACCTATGCTCGGCCGACAACTCATCTGGGATAAGACAGGTTTAGCCCGTAGCCTGTACATAGCATCCAGGTGCCTTCCCCATAAGAGCCGAGCAAGCCATGCAAGCCGCTACCTCTTATCGGCTTATTCAACCGCCTACAATCAATACAGCACACGCAACCTGTTGACCACTCAGGAACCGCCAGCAAGCCGACCAGGGAACAAGTCCCACCAGTTGGGACCCTCATACCAATCATGACTCCAAATCTAAGCTACTATAAAAGGAAACCTTTCCTTTCAAGAAAGGTAAGATTTACTTAACATCTCAAACTTACTATATTGCCGGTGATAGACAAAACACACAAAGAGATTACTCTCAAAACACTCACCGGAAGCTTAAGGGAGCGCCTAGCTCCGGCACATAGATTATATCATGTTACTGACTCTCACACCGGAGGGCTGTAGCTGGGAAACCCCCAGCACCCTAACGGTAGTCTTCTTTCAGGTATTCCTCCACTAAGATTATCCAAGATCAACCATCAAGCCCAGATATCCTAACAGATTTGGTACCTCCGGTACCCACCTACACCGACGTGACCCTCAAGAGCCGGACACGTCAGCTCCGGTCCATTACGTGGACTGCCAGCGTAGTCACCCCATCATTGTGGCGTGATCAAGACTAACATTTATAGGCGCCGGCAAACAGGTCTGTGGACGTCCGGCAAAAAAATTTCGGCGTCGGCGCGTGAGGCGCGTGACTCCAATTTCGGCGACCTCCGGTGACGGCGAAGGTACATATATGTTCTCCTAGTTACGGTGATAGCAAAAAGTGAAGATTAGAGGCTAGAGGCTAGATCTGGAATTGAAACTTTCCGGCTACCTTCGTCCGGTGTTTTAGATGTTAAAAAAAAAAAAACTTAAGTGAGTGACTTTCACGATCTTTTAATGTCTCACAACTTTCTTAAAGGTGCCTAAGGCGTCGCCTTTTCAGCTCCTCTTACACATTGCCTTGCCTAGGACACATGAGGCGCTACACCCTCGCCTTGCCCCGCCTCTCGCCTCTCGCCTTGGGCGCCAACGCGCTCGCCTTTGACAACTATGGCAAAGAGAGAACTTAACTTATGGATAGGACTACTTGAAACGATACTAGTGAGTGACAATCTCTTTCAATCAATGGAGTAAACAAGTAAAGATAAAAAGAGTTTAAAGGTTTGAAACCTAGTTATAGAAATGAGTAAAATGTTCATATGGATTTAAGGTTTGGAACCCAGTTTATTGTGGTTAGTGGCGGTAGTTGTGAATTTTCATAGTGATGATGGAACAAGTGGTGATTTAGCTAGAGAGGAAATGAGAAGGAAATTATTTGTAATTCAAAATATATTAACTAAAATATGTTAAAGTGTGAATTAGCCCCAAATTTTACTTTACACTCCAATCCAAATGACAAAAGTAGCCCTCATGTGACATGTGCATGTTAGATTCTATCATTATTTTTAACGTCCATCAAGCCTAGGGGCTAAGTGGGAAGAATGGCAACGTGTATCAAAAGTGGGACATTTTGTAAGTTGGGGTGTACAGTGAGATTCGGTGGATACATAATACATGCTAGTCATACTTTGCTTCTTTTATGATTGAACGATATCTTCTTAGGAACCAATATGATATTCTTTAATGTTGTTTGTAGTAGTCTGAAAATTCAAATGAGCAAATTGCATATTTTAGTTTTGTTCTCCAACAAAATGTATATGTTCATTAACTGAGTTCTCCATTTTTCTTATTTATTACACATTTTAATTTCTAAACTAATTTCTTTTAGCTTGTTTATTTGTAATTACTAAGCATGCTACAGATTCACTTAATATCTCAATACACACAACAAATATATTTTTATAATTACAAATTTTCATATCCATTTAAAAATGTCTGCCCAAACATATTTTAAAAATAAAACCATTTTAAAAAGTAAAATCATGTTATATCTTAGATTCAAATAAAGTTTTAGTCACTCATTTTAGTAAGGGTATTTTCGTTTCATTCAAAAATATTGGACAACATTTGTAATGGTAAATGCAGGAGGAGGAATCAAACTCAAGAAATAGACATATTAGACGAAATTAATAGAATTAAAAAAGGTAGGACCTAACTTAAAGTTAGATACAAGTCGAAGGATCAAATTATTATTTAATTATTTATAGAATTGATTAGCTCCGAATAAATTTACTTCTTCGGCCTTATTTAATGGTGATGGTGAGTGATTTATTAAATTTAGTATTTTTTCTGTTCAAACATTAACATGGTGATTTTCCATTAACATGTCATTAGAAATAGGTAATTATTATTTATCAACATGATTTATCTGTTAA
Organism: Codonopsis lanceolata; assembly: GCA_013146195.2. Classification (NCBI taxonomy): domain Eukaryota; kingdom Viridiplantae; phylum Streptophyta; class Magnoliopsida; order Asterales; family Campanulaceae; genus Codonopsis; species Codonopsis lanceolata. The sequence continues at coordinate 46,344,476 of CM028378.1, read as the reverse complement.
TAATAATTTGAAAAATTCGATTTATCTGCATAATTGTTTTTTTTTAATTTTGATTAAAAATTTTGTATCTTTATTTTTTATTTTTTAAATTTACTATTTATTGGTTTTGAGTTATTATTGGTTGTTGGTAGGAAAGTGAGTGGTTATTAACGTCGTGAACAATTTTTGGTTTGTGATTGATAATTATTGAGTAGAGTTAGAAATGAAATTGAAAATTACAAAAAGATTTCATCTATCATTATAATATGTATGTAACTAATTAGTACTAGTAGGTAGGAAATAGAGTATTTTGAAACAACAATCTCTTAGATTTACAATTATTTATATAACTATTGCCATAATTAATGTAACGCTCCAAGCTCGAAAGCTCGGTCTGTTACATGTAGCTCATACATTGATCCACTGAACACAGGTTATCAAACTCACCACAAGTCGATCCAAAAGTCCATGAATGATGTTGGTGCCTAGAGGTAGTGTGTAGCCATCTTATAAATCGAACACAATTCTCACACCTACTCGATGTAGGATGAGGTATTACAATCTCCTTCACTTAAATCATTGACGAGACCTTATAAATCGAATACAATTCTCACACTTACCTGATGTGGTATGAGATATTACAATCTCCCCCACTTAAATTCTTGATGTCCTCGTTAAAGTTGAATTATACCTCGGGCGATACATGATTCAAGAGGTGACTCTCACTTTTTGCGGTGTAGCAATTTGGATGGCACAACATTTTGTTCCCATATTTTCGGTCACGACTGACTCTGATATCATTTGTAATGTCTCGAGCCCGAAAATTCGGTCCGCTACGTGTAGCTCAGACAATAGCCTACTGAGCACGTAGCATTGGGTCATCAGGCCCACCACAAGCCGACTCAAAAGTCCATGGATGATGTTAGTGCCCAGAGGTAGTGTGTGGCCACCTTATAAATCGAACACAATTTTTACCTACCTGATGTGGGATGAGGTATTACAATTAAACCTTAGTAAGTTGTAAATTAAAAAAAATTAATTTGAAAAATGTTAAAAAATACTCCCTTCGTTTCGGACAAAGAGTCCTCATTTGAAAGTCAATTTTTTTTAAAAAATAACATTCATAATATTTCATTAATAATAAAATGATACTTTTATGCTTTAAATTTTAAAAATAAACTCTTTAAATGTAACAACTCAAAATGGAATAAACTCTCTACCCCACAAAATGGAATAAACTCTCTACCCCAATGGAAGGGAGTATGTAACAGGCAAACAGGGCTTCATAGATTAATTTTTTTCCCCTCCGTGTATTAAACGGATGGAGTTAAAGTAGCTGGTTGAGTTTCATTTAGAGGCTCTCTTTCTATCACAGGGCTTCATAGATCACTATTTATTTTGAGGCTCTGTTTTTACTTTTTATCACAGAAAAGATAATACTACGGAAATTTTTTGCCCGTCCTTTCTGCATCATTTTTAATTGCTTTACACTCTTATATTTTTTTTATAACTGAAATTACAATGCACAAAATTATGCATTACAATACATAAAATAAGACACTTTCTTACATCGTTATGTATAATTGATGCATCGCAATACATAAAATGTTTTTTTTCCAATTACGAAAAAATATAATTGTGTATTGCAGATGAAAACTTTGAAAAATGACTGACCCACAATTCTTTTCTTAATACTATTACAAAGAAAGAGGGCTCAAATCAATATCACAATCGAGATAAATGATAATACTACTACTACTACTACAAAAAAAAAAAAAAAAAAAAGAATCCTCAAAATAAAGTCTTATTAAAACTTCCCACCCACCTACCCAAAGTTTCGATAATTATTATACCTTAGAATGACCATTATTAAAGGCAAAAGTTTTGGCTTCTTTTTTTTTCTCATTGGAATGACCCTTTAAGTTCTCTTTTTTCTTTTACCTATATTATGAATCATCTAAATTATTTTGTTTATTATTATAGAAAATGTTTGTTTGTACGGATTATTGTAGTAGATAATTTACTTCCTCTGTTCCTGGCAAAAAATCTATTATTCGATTTTAAAATGTTTCACTTAAAGAGTCTATTTTCAAAAATCAAGATATAAAAGTGTCATTTTAATACTAATGATGTACTAAAAGTAAAAAAATGACTTTGAGGGAGTATGAATTAAAATTAAAATTGAATTTATTTGTTTATATGTGTAAAGGTACAGTGGGACCCATAAAGAATGAATTTAAAGAACATCTCATTGGGAAGGTTGTGCTTTAAAGTGTTTGAATTAATTAATTAACTAGTTTATATCCGTGAGATGCACGGTTGGAATAATATTTTTGTTTGAAAAAGTTATTTTATAATAAGATAATTTTCTAACCTTTTTATTAAGTAATTAGAATTTTAAAGTAGAATACTTTGAACAAACTAAAATAATGTAAATATTGCAATTGATCAATGAATGTGTAATTAAAAGATTTGTATAAAATCTTTCATCCACCTGCTGTGTAAAAATCTTTTTCACACATACGACGTTTGAACATTACATGTGGGCAACCAAAATCTAAATAAATCAAGACATAGATTGTGATTGACACGGGTTATGATCTAAGAGCCGTTTGTATAAAAAAGATTATACACCGTCAGTTGATGGAAATATTATTCGATTAATAATTAATAGATATAGATTAATAGAATAAACAATTGACATAAAAAATTTCCCGTAAATAACTTGTATAAATAAAATAATATAATGAGATGAAAGTGGATGAGAATTGTTGAGTTTGAGTCAAGTTAAACTTATATAAATTAAATAGAATAAAAATTGGTTTTAAATTAAATTATACTTGACAAAAAGAAAAAAACAAAGTCTTGTCTTATTTTATAGAAATTAACAAATGACACCCATTACACAAAAATCTGCCACGTGAAAGAGACAGTTTCTGTTTTAGTAATAGTTATAGATATTAAATTAATAAATAAGGATTAATAGAATAAACAATTAACATAAAATTTTCCCATAAATAACTTGTATAAATAAAATAGTATAATGAGATGAAAATGGATGTGAATTGATGAGAATGAGTCAAGTTAAACTTGTATAAATTAAATATGATAAAATTTGGCTTTAAATTAAATTATACTTGACAAAAAACAAAAACAAATTTTTTTCTTATTTTATAGAAAATTAACACATGGCATCAATTATACAGAAAGTTGTCACGTGACATAAGTGGTTTCTCTTTTAGTAATAGTTATAGATTAATGCGCACACATTATGCTTGTTAACTAATAACTACAGTATCATTTTCTTTTTTTTTTTTGTTATTTATAATTTAAATATTAATTTTTTCAACAGCATAAATATGTCACCTAAAGTATTGCATCTCGTCTTCAGTAATCAGTATGGAAAGGATTACGATATAAGTAACAAACAATAAAACCCACACAGGCTCTGTCGTCCTTTTTTCCTCAAGAGATCTATTCTACACCATGTTTGCCTATACACTATCAAGTACTCCCTCCGTCCTAAATTATCGTCCTCCTTTTCCTTTTTCGTCCGTCCCAAAATAATTGTCCACTTTGAAACTTACCTTTTTAGAACATCACTTTTACCACTTTACCCTTACTTTTTCACTCTACTTTAATTATGAGCCACATATACATGGACATTAATGGAAACTACACATTAAACTAATATAAATAATCAAGTCAATTACTTTTTCTTAAACTGTGCGCCGGGTCAAGCAGGACAATTATTTAGGGACGGAGGGAGTATAATTTAGTTAGTTCCATACCCGCTGTTAGAATAGGAGGCCCAAACATATTGGGGCAGCCCAAAGCCCATGCTTAGCCCATCTCTTGTGCGGCCCATTTGCACCATTTTGCCAATGAGAAGAAATCCGCATTCATATACTCTCTCTCTCTCCTCTGTCCAGTTCAGTCCCTCTTAGATCTAGGTTGGATATCCCCCTCCGTCACTTAATCCCTTGGTGAGATTATGAGTGTGAGAGAAACCTAGATATTGCCATTCTTTGTGAGTGTAGTTGTGAGGGCAAAACTAGATCTTGTCATTCTTTGTGAGTGTAGTCGTGAGTTCAGTTCTAAGAGAGGTCGGCTTGGGTCTTGGTATGGGTTGTGACCGTTTTCTCCGTTCCCGTTGCCGGAGATAGTCGGTCAAGCCTATCTCTTTGTGGCTCTGACCTTGAGAACGTGAGTTGCTGGTTCTGTGATCTCTTTGGTGGATATGGTCAGTGAAAGCGTTTTTGAGCCTAAGAGAGCTTAGCTGAGGTCTCCGTGACCGATTATGACGAGTCGTGTTTGGGTACACGGTGTCTCCAAGCTCTCGTTCGTTGCTTCTTCAATTTTGTTACCTTTTCTGCTTTTCTAACCCTCTTACTGCAGTTTTCTGTTTCTTGCTCCTAATATATACATTTCTCTGTGCTAACCAATTTTTGGTGCAAGTGCTATTCTAGATCCTTGATGTTTTGGACCGTTGGTTACCTTATTGTTTAACCCCATAATAAAATCTTTGTTACCCCCACCCCCTGCTATAACTGTGTGTGTGTGTGTGTGTGTGAGGTTTTTCTAGATAATTTGTTTATTATCTTGGATTTGTAATATTTGTTAATCTAGTCCCAATTCTGTGTACGTGTTTGATTTGATTGAAATCGTGGAACGAATTCACAAAAGTGGTATCAAAGCCTCCCGCGTTCCTCGTACTGTGAATCGGTAGATCTCTTTTCAATCAAAAAAATTAGAAACTCTCTTCCAGAGTTTTTTGGTGAGCTTCGTACGTCTTGCATTTCTTTTACGATATCTGTGCTAGATTTGCTGAAATAACTTTGTAATTTCTTTGCTTGGGTTGTTGCTCTGGATCTGTTAACTCCGTGTTTTAGATATGTTAAGCTGTTGGTAATCTTGCTTAAGTTGGTGATTTTCTTAGAACTTGTTTTGATCTGCATGCTACTTGCTGGTTTTCTTAGGATTTGAAAATTTCTGTTTTCGAAACTTCGGATATTCTGTGTATTTTTTGGTTGTTTTATTGTTTCCGTGGTAATATTTCAAAATGGCTTCATCATCTTATGACTTGAAACCTTTTAATAGTAAAAGTGGCTTTTCCATTTGACAACAAAAAATGAAAAATATTTTAATTAAAGAAAAAAAAATTCAAAGCCATATAATTCACAATTTTTCTAAAGACACTTCTGAAGAAGCTATGCATGAAATGGATGAAAGTGCCTACTCATCTCTTATCTTGAACTTGTCTGCTCCGGTTATGTGAAAATGTGGTAAACATAAACATGCGAGAAATCTTTGGGAAAAATTGGAAAAACTTTACTTTGAAAAAACTTTACCAAGTAAAATTCATTTTCTTGAAAAAAAAAAATCAGCTTTAAATTGGATTTAAACAAAGACATGGAAGATAATATCAATGTTTTTACCAAATTAGTTGAAGATATAAAACAAAGTGGTGATGAATACATTAATGATTATACCTCGATTGTGCTTTTAAATGTTATACCTGAATCTTATGTCGATGTGAAGTCTGCTATTAAGTATGGTAGGGATAAGATCACACTTGATACGGTGATTAACGGTTCAAAAGGCAAAGAATTAGTTTTAAAAGCTAAAAGCTGTAGGAAAAGGTAAATCAAATGCCGGTGAGGTTAATATGGTGAGATGTAGGACTTTTGAAAGAAACAATGGATAGGAAAACAATCAAAATCAGAACCAAGGCAAAAATCTGGAAATGAAAGAAGTAGGAGCAAAAGTAGGTCTGAATTGAGAACTAAAGGTCGGAAATGTTACAACTGTGGAGAAGTAAGATACTTTAGGAAAGATTGCCCTAATCCTAAAAAGAAAAAATATGAATCAGAGTCAATATCAAATCCAGCAAAACGATTGTAATGTGGCTTCTAGTTGTGAGGGTAAGTGCTGATGTTTTTATGATAACTGAATTATGTGATGATGTTGTGAATTCTGTGTTTTTTTACAAAAATGAATGGTTAGTTGATTCTGGCTGCATCTATCACATGTCACATTTCAAAAACATTTTTAATTCTTACAAAGAATTGGAAACTGGTTTCTTTTCTATGGCCAATGAGAAAAACTGTCCTATTGCTCTAATCGTTGATATATGTTTGAAATTTGATTATGGAAATTGTTTTACTTTGAAAAATGTGAGACATGTGCCTGATTTGTGCAATAATTTAATGTCTTGTGTTGCTCTAGAAGATGATGGGTTAGAGGGTTGATGCGGTAAAGGCATGATGAAAATTACAAATGGTAATCAAAACTGAAAAACTAAAGAGTTTATATGTTTGCAATGTTGTCCCGGCGTCTTTTACTGAAAATCAAACAAATGTTTTTAAGGATGAAAATTCAGATTTGTTGCATAAAAGACTTGGACACTTAAGTAGTTTAGAAAATTTTCACAAAAATGAATCTTTTGGTGATGATGTGATTTCTTGTGTGTCTTTATATGATACTTGTGTGAATTGTAAACATCAAAAGGTTAGTTTTTCACCTTCCTCTTTGGAAAAACTCTCTTTCAAAAATCATCTTGAGTTAATTTATGAGGATGTGTGGGGTCCTATGTGTGTGTCTTCACATGGTGGGAATAAATATTGTTTGTCTATTGTTGATGACTTTTCAAGGAAAGTCTGGGTTTTTCCTATGCAAGATAAAAGTGATATTTTTGACAAATTCAAAACTTGGAAACTTTTGATTGAAAATCAAACCGGTAAGAAAATCAAGAAACTTAGGACGGATAAGGGGTTAGAGTTCTGTAACGGTGAGTTAGAGAGATTCTGCGTTTAGAGTAAGATTGATCATGAAAAATCTTTCACTTGAAATCTTGCCGAGCGTATGAATAGAACTCTGTTCGAACGGGTGAGGGTTATGCTTACTTCGTCGGGTCTTCCCATAGACTTTTGGGGAGAGGCGGTTGTTACCGCTGCCTATGTGATCAATAGGTCCTCTTCTATTCCACTTAATGGTAGATGTCTTAAAGTTGTGTTTTCTGGATGTGAAATTGATTTTTCAAACTTGCATGTTTTCAATTGTGCTGCTTATGTTCATCGAGAGAATAACAAACTTGAGCCTAGGTCGGTTCGTTGTGTTTTCTTAGGGTACACGGAAAGGGTGCGAGAGTATAGATTGTGGTTGAGAGATTAGTCATTTGTAGGGATGTAGTGTTTGACGAAACTGAATTTCCTTACTTACTACATACTCAACCTTTTATTGCTATTGATGCACACCTCCCCCAGCTCCAATTGTGGTGGAGCAACCCTATGTGTTGAGTTCTCTGGATGTGAAACCTTTTGTGCAAACTGAAATTGTGGAAAATCTTGAAACTGTGCTTGCTAATCCTAAAATTGTTGATAAAGAATTTGAACAAAATGTGGAGGAAGAAAATGTGATGAAAATTCCTAAAATTGAAAATTTAGGTGCATATCAACTTGTTAAGGGTGCCCTAGAACTTTTGTTAGAAGGCTGTCTAGTTTTGATAATAATTTTCACATCTCCTCATTTGTATTTTGTATGCTTGATTTTTTAAACAATTTATATAAACCCAAAATTTACAACAATGGTGCTTTTAAATATGGAAATCCTAGTTATTGGTTAAATGCTTTAATGGACAGTATCACTGCTTTGCATGTGAACCATTCTTGGACTTTAATGCCTTTTCGAGTGGCTGAATTTGTTACTTTTAAAGCTAGGTTGGTTGTAAAATGGTTTTCTCGAAAACAAGAGGTTGTGATTAAGCTTGCTTTAGTTGCCAAATTCGATTGTTGTAATACTTTTATGTCAATTTGATATTATGTAGCCGTGAGTAATTAATACTTTCAATCATATGTAAAAACAATTCTGCTTTCATTCATATTCAATTAAAACGAACCTCTCCAATACAAATGTGGATTTGATCTTATGTGACATGCCCCACTTCTAAAGTAAAATTTTACAAAAAAAAAGAAAAAAGAATCAACTAATAGAAAAGGTTTTATAAAAACAAAATGCTGACTAGGATGTATTTATACCCTCAACGAAAATGTGAAAAATTGACATTATTATTCACACAAAAAAATGTGATTGATAATGTAGTTGACTAGATTTTATAGACTTGATTAATAGATAAAGGAGATAGTATGCGAATGGATCAATATATGCTTGTGATTTTGTAAATGTCGGATCAATGTACACTACATAACGAAAGAGAACAAAACCCAAAAATTAAAGAAAAAATTACATTTTATTGGCTACAACGTTAGTGAGTCATCATGCATCAAACTTAAAAATCACGTATCAAACTTAAAGGAATAATTTGATGTAAATCAATAAAAACTAAGAATGACGGTTGAGACATCTCACGAAACAACTCATTCGATTTTACATAGAAAGATACAAAATAATGAAATAATAATTGATTACAATTCATTTATTTCGAAGGAAAACCAATAATGAACTATTGAAATTTTTAGCAAAAGAATTGAGATTGTAGCAATATTATTTTATTGTTTTCTATAAAAATCAATTGATACCAACATTACAGTGGAGTGCAAATCACAACAACGTAAATAGAGAGAGAGAGAGAGAGAGAGAGAGAGAGAGAGAGAGAGAGAGAGGAACAATATGAAAAGCAATAATTCCAAGAATAAACACAAAAACCCCAAGAATAAATTAACACACACAAACACAAACATAAAGAAGAGAAAATTTCCAGCAAGCATTCGTAAATAAAAGAATTCATTAACATAAAGGTCCTCCCTCTTCCATAACAATCATTCATTGGCTGTTTTAGACATCAGTTCCTCACATTATTGCGGACTCTAGAGAGGTTTTGTTTAATAGAAATATCAGTATACTGAAGCAGACGGTAGATGTATGTTGCAAGAAAATTAGGGACATCCCTTGCATGTCTTTGCCACACAAACCTAAGGATCTATGGCACTAATGGTGAGTAATGAAGAGAAATCGGGTTCTAAGCTCATTCAAAGATATTATAATCTTATTTGTTTAATTAACTTTTCTCCAAAATGTGTAGGTGAAACTGAATCTCTCCCTTCTGAAAGATATTTCGTGCTGATTTATAGTCTAAATGCTATAATTAATGGTATGGTGCTTCTATGAAAACCTCTAGGTGACTAAGGCTCTTTCAGTTCTAAATAAGCTTGAAAACCATTCAACACCATATGCATATCCCCAGTACATAGTATTTGCTGAATACTTCAACACCAAACTAAAATTTCACATTGCCAAAAGTGGAAAATAGAAATAGCAAAACATATTTTTAAACACTTTACTAATCCCAAGCACACATAGACAATTCATTTTCATTTAATCATTCAAAACAGATTTTAAAAACACATTCAAAAAGTGATTACCCAAAAACATTCAACACCATATGCATATCAGTTATCACCGGTACATAGTATTTGCTGAATACTTCAACACCAAACCAAAATTTCACAATTTTCACCATTGAGCCAAAAGTGGAAAAGAGAAACATCAAAACATTTGAAGCATACAATCTTTCAATTAAGAATATTAGGATCTTTAAACATTCTTAATCAGTGAGATGACTTGACTCATCTGCGCTGAAGAAGATTCACAACTGCTATTTTCTCAAGTTCTTCCATGTATCATGTATGATATGAATTAAAGTGTATTAGAAGGAGAGGTTACTGTTACACAACAATGTCAAGCAAAAATTTCAACTCTTGATTGTTATTCAATGAAACTTATTATTGACATTAGTAATGCTCACCATCAAGCAAATAGTGTTCAATCTCAGTACATGAAAAAGGATATACAGAGATTTCATACGGCAACAAAAGTCCCCTTTGTTGATGCATGGAGATGAATGCTTCTGTTAGTCAGTTAGTCAGTTAGTCAACTTGGTTATGTCAGTTAGATGAGGGACATCTTTGTAATTCTTTAATTCTTCTTTCCAGTTAGTTAGAGGCAGTTAGTTAGAGGCATTTTAAGCTTTGTATAAATGCACAATTGGTTCATCATTCTGTAATCAAGAAATATTTCCCTCAATGGAAATTTCTCCTCTTCCAGATTTTCTCAAACCTCAACATGGTATCAGAGCCATACGATTAGCCCTTGAATTCTAATTCAATCTTCACTGGTTGAAATCGATTAGGAATCATTCCAATTCATCTTGAATTGGAATTCTGCAGTTCGACTTGGTGTTACGATCGATTGAATTCGATATTTCTGTAATTCTGGTGGAGCCATGGAGAGCATCAATGGCGAACATACCGGTGGTGAGAATCAACAGGCCATTTCCATCAACAATGCTGGAAGGGCTCAACCGTCCATTCCGATCAATGAAACTGGAAGGAGGTCTACTTTAACTTCAATGGAGATCCCGATAGACTCGAACATGCACCCCTTGTTTCTTCATAACAATGACCATCCAGGGCTGGTGTTAATCTCCACAAAGCTTACTGGAAGTGACAATTACAGCGCGTGGTCCAGGTCAATGCAAATCTCTCTGTCTGCCAAGAATTAATCCTCCATTATCAATGGTAGTTTTCCAATACCTGATGCAAACTCTTTGTTATTTCCTATATGGGCTAGGGCAAATGATATGGTTATTTCATGGATTTTCAATGTTGTGTCAGAAGAAATAAGTTGTAGTTTGAGATACATTTCATCTGCATATGTAGTTTGGACTGAGTTAAAGGAAAGGTATGCTAATATAGATGGCCATAGGATTTTTCAACTAGAGAAAGATCTACATAAACTAGAGCAGGGAGATGGTTCTGTAGAGTCCTATTATCATAAGATGAAAGGATTGTGGGATGAGAGCACTGCATTGGATACAGTTACTGCATGCTCTTGTCATGATTGCAACTGTGGAGCTGTTGCTGCACAAAATACTAGGGAACAAAGGAAAAAGTTAATGCAATTTCTAATGGGGCTGCATGATAGTTATGCAAATATAAGGGGTCAGATTTTAAGGATGAAACCCCTTCCAAGCATAGGTGAAGCCTACTATATGGTTAGACAAGAGGAATCCTTGAGAATAGGTCATATCTCTGAACTCAATGTCAAAGCAGCACATGTTTATAATGATCATAACAAAGGAGATAACAAGGCAGTTGGAAATCATAGAAGTAGTAACAATAAAACTTGTTATGTCAAGACTCCATTTAAGAAGGGTATTTTCTGTAATTACTGCAACAAAGAAGGGCACACTAAGGCTGAATGTTATACACTTCATGGGTTTCCAGTAGGCCATCCTGGATACTCCAGTGATACCCATAAACATCACAAGAGTACTGATGGGCAAAAGTTTTCAAATAATGGTAATGGACAATATAGTTCAAAGGCTATGTAGGTTCAAAGCAAGCCAGAAGAAGTTAAACCTGCACAGACTGAAATTGAGCAGCTCAAGGCCCAGCTCAGTGAAGTTATGACAATGTTGAAGGGACAAGAGCATCCAGAGGGACATCTTGCAGCTTTTGCTTCCACTACTGGTTCTCATTTTGCAGGTATGAATACTCCAATTGGCTGTTATGATAAATTTGTTGCATCTATTAACAATTATGATGCCACTGCTTGGGTAATAGATACAGTGCTATGCATCACATCTCGCATTTCCATTCAAAGCACATGCACTCTATTGTACAATTGTCTAATCCTATCATTTTATCTCTTCCTAATGGTAATCATGCTACTGTTACTCATAAAGGATCTGTGTTTTTAACCCTCACCCTAACCATTCATGATGTTCTCTTAGTTCCCTCCTTTAGGTTCAATCTACTTTCTATTTCTAAGATTCTTACACAAACTCCATATACTGTTGAATTTGATAAGTACAAATGTATTTTTCAGGACCAGTTGCAGAGGATTATAGCCACTGGTGACCTGCAAGGAGGGTTGTTTTTATTGCAAGGACAACACTCTGGTCATAAGACTTATGGCTGTAACCTGACTGGTCATGTTGCTGCCACTTCTACCATTCAACTTTCTGAACTTTGGCACAAAAGACTAGGACACTCTTCCCTGCAAACTCTTAAGAGAATCCCTCAGTTGTCTTCTGTTTTCCATTCCAAGTCAATGAATTCTGATTGTATTTCCTTTTGTTCTGAATGTCCCATTGCTAAGCATTTCTAGGGTTACTGTCTACTCACTGCAACATACCTGATAAATAGACTACCTACTAGTGCCACTGCATTTCAAATCCCCTTTGAAATGTTACACCACACTAAACTTGATTACTCTCATTTGAAGGCATTTGGTTGTTTATGCTATGCTTCAATTCATCATCCTGATAAACTTGAACCTAGGGCTATTAAATCAGTGTTTCTTGGCTATCCACCTGGACACAAAGGATATCTCCTGTACAATCTTCACACCAAAACCACCTTCATTAGTAGACACGTTATCTTTCATGAGCATATTTTCCCTTTCATTTCTTCCACACCCATAGTTCCTATGTCTGTTCAACCTACCAGTCCACTACCATGGCCTGTTGATGACCCAAATCTTTCCCACATCTCCTCATCCCCTTGATTCTCATCAGTCATCTCATGTTTCTTTCCATTCCTTTCCACTTCCTACTTCTTCTCAAATTCCTCATTCTTCTCCAATTCCCCCTTCTCCTCTAATTCCTCATTCTCCTCCCATTCCTCCTTCTCCTTCAATCCCTCCTCCTCTTAGGAAATCCACTAGATCTAGAGCTTCTTCTATACTTCTCAAGGATTTTATTGTGCCCCCACTTCATAAAGCCAAACCTTGTTCTAATACATCATTTATAAATGCATTAAGTAGTCATATAGAACCTACTTCTTACACTCAAGCAGTGAAACATCAACATTGGATTGATGCAATGAATAAGGAATTAGCAGCCTTGGAGGCAATCATACTTGGCAAGTGGTCCCTCTCCCACCTGGAAAAAGACCTGTGGGGTGTAAATGGGTCTATAAGGTCAAGTACCTTGCAGATGGTAGCATTGAAAGATACAAGGTCAGATTAGTAGCTAAGGGTTACACACAATCAGAAGGTATTGATTATCAGGAGACCTTCTCACCTGTAGCTAAGATTGTTTCTATTAGAACCCTTCTTTCTATTGCAGCTGCTAGAAACTGGGAGGTCCATCAATTGGATGTAAACAATGTATTTTTGCATGGGGATTTGGAAGAAGAGGTATACATGTCTATTCCATCAGGTTATTCTATCAATCAGCCTTCTGGTATGGTCTGCAAACTCCAGAAATCATTATATGGCCTTAAACAGGCATCCAGGCAATGGTTTGCCAAACTCACATAGGCCCTTCTTCACCTTGGTTTTGTTTAATCTCATGCTGACTACTCCATGTTTACTTTAACAAAAGGGTCCTCATTTACTGCCATGTTAGTTTATGTTGATGACATCATTGTCACATGCAATGATCCCTCTGCTATTGCCTCTCTCAAACAGTTTCTGGATGATAAGTTCAGTACTAAAAACCTAGGTCCCATAAAATATTACTTGGGTATTGAAGTTTCCAGATCATCTCAAGGGTTTCACCTATGTCAAAGAAAGTATGCACTAGATTTGATTGCCATTGCTGGGCTTCAGGATGCTAAGCCATTAGCTATTCCACTAGATCCCAATGAGAAGCTGTTGTCCACTGCAGGGACTCCCTTGACCGATCCTAGTTTCTACAGACAATTGGTTGGCAAACTGCTTTACCTCACTATTACAAGGCCTGATATTGTCTTTGCTGCCCATGTTTTCAGCCAATTTGTTCACACTCCTACAACAGTCCATCTTAAAGCTTTGTTCAGAGTCCTGAGGTACATCAAGGCCTTCCCTAGTCTTGGCATATTCCTCTCTTCATCAAATGACTTTAAGCTTAAGGCTTATTGTGATAGTGATTGGGCTGGTAACCCAAATGATAGGAAATCTGTTTCTGGCTATTGCCTCATGTTGGGTGATTCTTTGTTATCTTGGCTGTCCAAGAAACAATCTGTCACAGCCAGATCATCTGCAGAAGCTGAGTATAGAGCACTGGCAACTGTTAGCTGTGAGATCCTTTGGCTTCATGCTCTTCTCAAGGATCTGCAGGTTTCTATTCCATTGCATGTTCCTGTTTACTGTGATAGCTCTGCTGCTATTGCCATTGCATCAAATCCAATATACCATGCCAGGACAAAGCACATTGAGCTAGACTGCTATTTTGTCAGGGAGAAGGTTCAGAAGGGTTTGCTTAAACCTCAGTACATTCCTTCCAAACTTCAGGTGGCAGACATATTTACCAAGTCTCTTGGTAAAATTCCTCATTGTTCCCTTTTGTCCAAGCTGAAAGTGTTTGCTTTGCCTCCACTTTTAGCTTGTGGGAGGGGTCTTGACATTAGTAATGCTCACCATCAAGCAAATAGTGTTCAATCTCAGTACATGAAAAAGGATATACAGAGATTTCATACGGCAACAAAAGTCCCCTTTGTTGATGTATGGAGATGAATGCTTCTGTTAGTCAGTTAGTCTGTTAGTCAACTTGGTTATGTCAGTTAGATGAGGGACATCTTTGTAATTCTTTAATTCTTCTTTCCAGTTAGTTAGAGGCAGTTAGTTAGAGGCATTTTAAGCTTTGTATAAATGCACAATTGGTTCATCATTCTGTAATCAAGAAATAATTCCCTCAATGGAAACTTCTCCTCTTCCAGATTTTCTCAAACCTCAACACTTATTTAGTTTATTTTCTTCTTCTTTAACCTTTCTCAATTACGTCATTTTTCTTTCCAAACTGTTCTCTTGACTATATCATACACACCACTTATTGTTTTCCACTCTGCTAGAGCCATACATTGATCAGGAAAAGGTCAAATGACTTACATATGCAATAAGTTATATACCTTCTCTAGTATCAATTCAGAAAAACAGAAAAAAAAAGTAGAGATGAAGAGAGAACTTATGGGTTACAGATAGTCGGACGAAGGAGTCACAGTAGGTAGGAAGGTTCACTGAGGCATAAAATCAAACAGTTTGCAGGTTTTACAAACGTAACATGCCTAAACTTCATAATTAGTTGCTAAGCATTTCACAACGAAACATGAAAAAGAACTTACGAAATGTACCATTGCTCCAAAATGAGTGTTGTCATATGGATTTTGGTCTGTGCCAAAGTGAGCTTCAGAATTCACTACCTTCTGTCTTCTATGTTTCCGCTCCCATACCTGGTGAAATGAGTAACATATGATTGCAGTGGCTACCGAAGCAAAAAAAATAAACTGAAAATGCTGATAAGATAATAATAACTTAAATGCAAAATCCACACAAAAAAATGCGCAAAGCACATAAAACCCAAAGAAAAAAAAAATAACTTAAATGCAAAAGCAACTCAGTGAAATCAATTAATGCTCAATTCACATATTTGAGAGAGAGAGAGCGAGCTTTGATTATAGTGAAATCAATTAATGCTTGGCAGTAAATATAGTAAAATTGCATACGTATACGAAAATTCAAATCCAACATTGAAACAAAAATCTTACGGATTGACACGCACTGGCAAAAAGTTGCAACTATTTAATAGAGATTTCCGTCGCAGAGGTTAAAGGAGGCGAAGCAAAGTCTAGGCGTTGTTGAAGAGTGTGAGATGAATTGCGATTGGTGGAGAAGGGAGGAGGAGGCCATGTCGGCAAAAAAATAGGTGGGGTAGATATTCACAAAGAAAATCAGAGGGGTAGAGATTCACAAAGAAAATAGGAGTAGAGATTCAGAAGTAGGTTTTGACGTGAGTGAGAAATCGAAAAAGAAAAGGGTATGCGATGTGGGAGGAAGGAGACGAAGGAGAGACTCTAACGTGGGAGGAAGGAGACGGAATGAGACGCCAAACTGGCAAAGAGAATGAGAAACCATCGTTCATACATGTGGTTCTGAAAGCTGATCTCAGCCTTACAAATTTAGTAAATGAATTAATCTCAGTCTCTAAATAGTTATAATCAATTGCACATGAGTGAGATTATGCTCTATTGTATTATGGACTAGTACTCTTGTCCGTGCCGATGACACGACGCCAGTTTGTGAATTTATCAATAAATGAAGAAGATAACGTGGAAATGAATTAATATTTACTTATAATTTATCTAAGTTACTTATGATAACAGTTAAAAAGAAAAAAAAACAAATATTTCAAATTACAAAACTTACGATTTTTTTTTAAAATTTATTTGTATACGAAATTACGGGCCGGAAAAAAATTAAATTGATTAAGTTAATTACGATAACAATTAAAAAGGAAAAAAAATAAAATAGAAATATTCAAAACTTAGACATAAATTAAATTGGAATTCAGTTTCAAAAAATAAATAAATAAAGTTAATTACGATAACAGTTAAAAAGAAAAAAACAAATATTTCAAATTACAAAACTTACTATTTTTTTTTGCATAAAATTGATTAATTAATTAAAATATCGAAAAGAAAAGGAACGTGGGTTTGGTGGAGGAAGGATTAACGGCTACCAATCGTGAATAGTGGGGGGAGTTGGAGAGAGAGAGGGAGTAGTTGCTCAACCGTCGTTCACACATGTGAACTCGGGGAGTGATAATGATCATAGGATCTCAGTAAAGGAATCAATCTCAACCCCTGAATATCTTTAGTCAATTGCACATGTACGACTATGAGCTATATTTTATTATAGATAGTTTTTAATTTGTGATTGACAATTAGTCGGTAGAATTATGGGTAAAATCGAAAATCACAAAAAAAATTCCATATATTAAAATGTAATATGCAAGTAATTAGTAAGTAAGAGAATGGGTAAAAATTAAAATATGTGCATATATATATATAAGAGTGCAATATTTGGAAAATTTCCGTTAAAATGAACTTTCCAAAAATAGAAGCACTTTTGTCTCGACTCTTGACATTATTATTGCATTAAAATTTTGCTTTGAAAAAAGAAAATATAAGTTGTCCTTATTATTGATTGGATGCATGAGTTAAAAATCTTTACACATTTCTCACTTACACCGAGTCTAGTGAATACCGCATACATTAATTAATCTCAATAATTTACATTTAGCACATTGCTTGGATAAAAGCAAATACTTGTGTAAGACGGTCTCACGGATATTTTTTGTAAGACGGGTCCTCTTTACCCGACTCACCGTATGTTGGTGGGTTGAACTGTGAGATAATGGATTTCCGTCTTACGAATTAAGATCCGTAAGACGGTTTTACAGGAGACTTACTCTTGGATAATATGTCAATCTTTGTAATCATTTACTTCAAGGAGATTTAGTTATATTGGAAGTGTGATAACTTGAAATATTTAATTATAGACTAGTTTATCATTTGAATGAGGAATGAGTACAATAACAAAAAATAATAATAATAAACGTTGGATTATCTGCAAGATAATTTTTTTCAAGTATAAATAGATGCCTTGGGGGGATCAATATTTCCATTGCTATTCAATTTCCGAACATATTTTAATGATGAAGCCAATATAAGTTCGTTGTCTTCCGTTTAATGAACATAATAAAACCAAGTTAAATATGATCATTGAACAAGAAAGAAAAGATCTCCATTTCCCCTTAAACCAGATGAAGATATTCGACCCACGTAGGTGGAATAGACATTAAATATATAATCTTCCTTCATTTGGAGAAGACTATTTTTTGTACAAAGTGTATATCATGTGTCCGAGGGATGTTACAACCTATAGATTTTTTTCTTCATATTTTCAATTGTTTTTGTGAGGATGAAGTGAAAACGCCTTTGAAGGACTCGAAAAAGAAAGATTTTATACATTGTGATGATGTCCAAGATGTGAAGATATTACTTAGATATAAATTTTCATCCATTGTTGATGAGAGGTTTAAGCAAGAGAAGGATTACCATTTGCCTACTTTTAGTTTGTGGCCTTTTTGTTGAATCGTCAAATATGATTACTCAAATCTTATCATGTTTTTGTAATGGTGGAAGTGGTTTTGATTTTGAATAATTTGATGATCAATGATAGTTTGTAATTTCTTTTCTTAAGGTTATAAGATTTGTTTGCAATCGGTTTAATTTTATTATTGGTATTCAAATTTTATAATTTTCTTTGTCTTTATATTTTTTTCGAAGTTTGTATTTCATTGTAGTGAATGAAATATCCATCGATTCATATTTGCATATTTCATATATCAATAAGTTATTTATTTTTTCAATGGAATTAATATATTATCCTTAGTCAATCAAATATAAAAAATATCAATTGATCATAATTTAAATATGTTTGATACAAAATTGAATAAAATAATTTTTTTTTGTTAATGCTATAATCTGAATTAAATAAATCATTAACAAGTTAATAAGATTTTTTTTCTTTCTAAGTAAAATAATTGGATTATTATTAGCATATTAAATTTTGGTAATGAATAATAATCCTAACTATTTAGGAAGTGAAACTAGGAATATCGTAAACTCATAGTTAAAACTCCTTGAGAGACATATTTTCCTCTAATAACCTACAAAAATATATCACTATATTACTAACAAACTATTGATAATAAGATATTTATAATAATTCTTAGGTAAAAGTGATCAATCAATATTTTTTGTATTCAAGATTAATATAAAATTTATGAAGCTTTACAAGTTAAAAAAACATTGTAACCATTTACATTGTAATATCACATTTAATAAATCCCTTTGGCAATTTGTGTTTGTTTAACAAAATTTACATCGATAAACACATTTATTTCTCATTATCTGAAACAAATACGCAAACTTTTAAGTGTAGTGGATCAAAACCGTAGAAAAGATGATATACAGTAGGGGTATCTAGCTATAAATCATTTTAGCTTTAATATCAGCAAAATAAATAGTGAGTATATCTTATTAGATCAAATAAGTTATTGGATCGCATCATCTATCTTACATATTTGGAAGAAAAAATATGGGTAAGATACTTGATCTCGAACAATCAAACTAAAAAAATGTGGAAATATAAGTTTAAATTTTTTATGTTGTTAATAAATTTGAATTTTCTTAAATTCTTATACCGAAGAAATATTTTAAGTTATTTTATCCAACGTAATATACAAATCTATTCATGAAATTCTATGTAATAAATTAAAATAAGTCCAAAAAATATTAATTATCTATGTATTTGACTTATTAAAAAAATTATGGCGTCTTTTTATTTAATTTAAAAGTGTTAAGGGTTCTTTCTCAAAGTGTGTTATATTCGTCGGTAAAATTAATTATGCCTGAAAATATGTTTTTTGATAAGATTTTTTTTTCTAAAATACAATTATATAGACTATTATCAAACTCTTTCCTTTTACAATGAGATGCTAGAAGGCATTGAAGAATTTGGGGAAATAAGTCTTCAATATTTTTTTGGAACAAAATTTGAAACAAAGTGTCACCCAAAGTGAAGAGGAGTTGAAGAAATAAATGAGCTTGAGATAAATTGTTAGGGTAAGAGGAGAACCGGCTCGCTGCCGAGTAGAAGGAGAAATAACTTAGGGAAGAGTTATCCCGTGAGGTTGAGGCCCTGAAAAAGTTGTTTTGTGTTTTAGATGGCAAATGTAATATGGTAAAGGTCGTGTTTGAGTATTTATATTTGGCTAATGTAGGTTGGAATATATATGATCTATTTGCTTAGGGTTATTTAATTTGGGTAGGATTGAAATGTTTATTATTTTGAATTTGGGAAAGTTGCGGCCGATATACCTTTTAAACGCACTGTTCTTATACTTTTTTTTTCCAATTGAAATAAGTCACTTCTTACATCGCGATACATGAAAGTGTTTTATTTTTGTATAGCGATGCATGAAAAACATGTTTTTAGTCATGATCAGTTGTATCTCACTTTGTCTAGAGTTACTAATACTAAAAGTACTGAAATTTTGTTATGTGATAGTGATAGTTGTAATAGCCGTCTATGTTCAACAATAAATGTTGTCTTTATATAAATATTTCAAAATTTATAATAACCTTTTTAAATTTATTTGATTTTCTATATTTAATTTTATTGTTTATTTTGTTCATATTAAAGTTTTTAATTATCTATTATTCAACTTTAATTGAGTATATGATTTTTTAGTCGTGTATAAACCATGCAACGCACATGTGCTTCACTAGTAGTATAAATAAGAGAAAGAACCTAATTGACACCAACCATGTTTTTTCACCGCTTAAGCCTTAGGATCACAGTTAATCCACCACATGTTTTTTTTTCTTTAGAAAATACGTATGTTTGATCGAAAAGTACAATTGCTTGTTAGAAAAGTATGTATTTCCACAGTTTTCAAATAATTATCTTCTTTTCTTTTTGTTTCCATTCCAAATCAATTGTTCTATTTCAAAACATTTATTTTTAGAAAAAATACTTTTACCATATTATCTTTATTGTTTCTACATACTTTATTTATCACCATATGTTCAAGGGTATTAAAGAAAACTATACATTACACTAATTTTATAATATAGTAAATTATTATTTTTTAAACGGTGTGCCAAACTAAAGAAAGGATGATTATTTAAAATCGGAAAGAGTATATTTGTTCACAGTGACTAATGAAAACAACATGTCCAAAAAAATTTAGATTGGTGCCATTAAAAAAACAGTTTTAACAAATATTTTTGGACCGAGTAATCAGTAATGTCACAAACTCACAATTACTCACATGAGGATGAGGCCAAGTTGTTCTTCAATCTTCACGATCCCAACAGTCCAACCTTAACTAGTTGGGGTCACATGACAAATAAACATGGCCTTTCTCTCTTCTTTACAATTCATGCCTCTCCCACCTCCTCCATTCTTCAAGCTCAGCAACTATTGATCTCTCCCTATAAATATAAAATATGGACACATACGGAGGAGAGAAGAGAAAAGAAAATGGGATCAGGAAAAGTTGAGGAGTTGATAGTAAAGAGAAAGCTGAAGAAGTTGCAGAGGGCAGAGGTAAACAAATTGTAATGAAGATGTGAAGAAAAGAGGAAACAGCTGAAGATCAGAGAGAGAAAAACTATACGACTCTCAAAATTGTGTCTATATTTTCTCACTCAAATTCAATTATATAAAGAGTAAAGCAGCTATATAAAGCATCATGAATCAGACAACAAAATATCCTGGCAAACTCTGAGACCAGCTGGGTTCCTTGCTGTGATGCTGCCACTTGCTTGAGATGTCAGCTCCACTAAGACACGTCACCTAACTGCTTTAGTGTTTGTGCTCCACTAAGACACGTCACCTAACTGATGTAGTGTTTGTGCTTTTGTCATGCTCCTTGCTTGTATCCATATCAGCCCCACTCAAGCTAAAGGTGTTGAATAAATTCAAAACACCGAGCTTGGATAGCATAAAGGAAATTGTCTCAAAAGGCAATGCCTTCGTAAAAAGATCGGCCAATTGATTGGAGGAGGAGACATGAAAAGTAGTAATGAGACCAGACTGAATCCTGTCACGAATGAAATGGCAGTCAATTTCAATATGCTTAGTTCTCTCATGAAGCACAGGATTAGCAGCCAGTTGCAGAGTAGCCCGATTATCACAGAATAAGGAAACATGAGTAAGATTGACAACCCCAAAATCCTTTAGAAGATTCACTAACCACACCACCTCACAAGAGGCATTGGCCATACTCCGATATTCAACCTCACAGGAGGACTTGGAAACAACAGTTTGTTTCTTAGCTTTCCAGGAAATGAGAGAAGAGCCTAAAAGAACACAATAACCTAATAAGGATTTCCTAGTGACAGGACATGCTGCCCAGTCCGAGTCACAGTAGACCAGAAAGCCGAAGAGGACTTGTGGCGGAGTACAATAAGCCTTGACGCATACTGCCCTTTATGTAGCGAACAAGCTTTAAAGCAGCTTGCAAATGAGGCTCCCTAGGAGCAGCCAGAAACTGACTTAAAATGTGAACTCCATAAGAAAGATCAGGTCTTGTAATAGTGAGATAAACTAGTTTGCCAACCAGTTGTAATGCATGGGATTGACAAGCAACATACCCTCGTCCGAATGTAATTCATGCTTCTTCTGAAAAGGTATTTTAAAGGCCTTAGCAACCATCAACCCAGTATCCGACACAATATCCAAAGAATATTTTCGCTGGTGAATGCATATGCCCTCGGTGGATCTAACTATCTCAATACCAAGAAAGAACTTTAAAGGGCCTAAGTCCTTAATATTGAAATGACTATGCAAATGAGCCTTAACATCTACAATTACAACACTGTTTGAGCCAACTATCAAAATGTCATCCACATAAACCAGAATTGCAGTAAAGGAATCTGGTTCATTAAGAGTAAAAAGGCTGTGATCATGCTTAGATTCTGCAAAACCAAACTGAACCAAAGTTGAAGCAAACTTGCTATACCATTGCCTTGGTGCCTGTTTAAGGCCATATAGGGATTTGAGAAGTTTACATACAACAGGAGTGGCTGATGATGTTTCAGAGAGATGAGAGGGCAAAGAGTAGCCTGGAGGCAAGGCCATATAGACCTCCTCATCCAAATCACCATGGAGGAAGGCATTTGCCATGTCCATCTGAGAGAGTTGCCAACCCTTAATGGCAGTGAGAGCAAGAAAAACTCTCATAGTTGTCATCTTTGCCACGGGAGCAAAGGTCTCAAAATAATCTTCCCCCTCAGTCTGAGTATAGCCCTTGTCAACTAGCCTAGCCTTATATTTGTTAAGAGACCCATCTGCATTATATTTCAATCGATATATCCACTTACAACCCACTGCCCTCTTACCACTAGGTAAGGCACTTAATTCCCATGTATTATTTTGTTCAAGTGCAGAAAGTTCAGCATGCATGGCCTCACACCAATTTGGATCTTTCAAGGCTTGGTTGTATGTGGTAGGCTCAGACAAAGAGGATGTGTGGCAGATATAAGAATAGTATTTGGAAGAAATTCTTAAGTAAGAAAGAACACTATTACCTGCTGAACATGGAGAGGCTGTGAATCGTGAAGGCATGCCTGTATAGTCTCTAAATTTGGAAGGAATAACTTTCTATCTGACATGTCTCAATGAGGGAATGGCAGAAGACACAGGGGAGTCAATGGAATTGGTATGAGGAATGGAAGATGAGGTAGAGGGTATAGATGACTTGGGAGGAGAAGAGGAAGCAGAAGGAGATTGAGTAAGAGAAGAAGGAGAAGAGAAAGCAGACGGAGATTGAGTAAGAGAATAAGGAACTGTATGCAGAGTGGAAGAAGGGGTCATAGTGGGAGGGCAAGATGTAGCCTCCTCCGAAAATGCTGAAGGGAAAGTAGGAAATATAGGGGTGGAAGAATCTGGAAATGGTTGTACAGGAGACAAGGAACTTTGATATGGAAAAACAAGTTCATGAAAGATGACATCTCTAGAGTAAAAGACCTGTTTAGTAGTCAGATTATACACTTTGTATGCCTTCTTGCCATAAGGGTAACCAAGGAATAGACATTTACTAGCTCTAGGAGAAAACTTATCCCTGGTTGACTTAAGTGTGGATGCATAGCATAAGCAACCAAAGACCTTAAGATGATCATAGGTAGGAGGTTTATTAAAGAGGAGTTCATAAGGAGTTTTGTATTGAAGAAGAGGGGATGGAGTTCTATTGATGAGGTATGCAGCTGTTAGAACACAATCTCCCAAAACCTAATGGGTAAATGAGCCTGAAACCTGAGGGCTCTAGTTACATTTAAGACATGCCTGTGTTTTCGTTCAACTCTTCCATTCTGTTGAGGAGTCTCAACACAAGTACTCAGCTGCTCTATGCCAAGAGGATTTAACAGAGAGGTCATTGCAGAATTAAAGAATTCAGATCCATTGTCTGATCTTATACTTTGGACAAATGTTTGAAATTGAGTTTCAACCATTTTAATAAAGGTTTGCATATAGTGAAGAACCTGAACTTTAGATTTTAACAAATAAATCCAGGTGGTTCTTGTAAAATCATCAACAATGGTCAAAAAAGAATTAAATCCATTATAGGTAAGATAAGTATATGGCCCCCACACATCACAATGAATTAAAGAGAAAGGTTTAGATGCATGACTGGGACTTAATGGAAATGGGACTCTACATTGTTTAGCAAGATGACATGCCTCACAAGGTTCAAGAGGAAAAGATGACTTATTACAAGAAATAAGAAAATACTTGAGATTATCAACATGTGTATGCCCTAATCTGCAATGCCAAAGTTGAGCAGAAGATGATAAGCAAACATGAGAAGCAGTGGAAGAATCATCCAGACCAAACTTGTACAGGCCTCCCTTCAAATCACTAGTCCCCATCACAGTCTTGCAGGCTAAGTCCTGTATCAAGCAGTATGAGGAGAAGAATTGCATGCAACAATTGTTATCAGAAGTTAGTTTACCTACTGATAACAAGTTAAATGAAAATTTGGGAACATACAGAACATTGACCAAGGTGATATGTTTGGTTAACTAAATGGAGCCTTTGTGTGTGATCTGAGATTGCTGACCATTTGGAAGATGTATAAAGGAATGAAAGGGAACAGGATCAACAAGAAGGTGAAAGGAAGAAGTAATGTGGTCAGATGCACCAGAGTCAATGATCCAATCAGTGGAGTGAATGACATGAAGAGCTATTCTTATTGAACTCATAATACTGGAAAATGTAAGATTATTACTTGCAGTTAGAGTAGTAGGAGAAGAGATACCAGATTGATGCAGAGAAGCAGTATTTATAGAGACTTCATGATCTGATTGATCAGTAGAACTTCCACAGAATGAGATTGATAGGAATGACTCTTGTTCTTCATATGCTTGGGCATTTTTGCTGGATCAGGTTTAACACCATGCAGTTTATGCCACTCTGGGAATCCATGGATGAAGAAACAACTCTCTTTATTGTGTCCGGTTCCCCCACATTGAGCACAGAGAACATTGGTCTTATTAATCACTTTTCTTCCATTATTTCTAGTGTAGGACTCAGCATTGTTTTTGACATACAAGGTTGATAAGGGCTCAGTAGTAGACGTCTGAGCAACATTCTTTGCAAACAGGACAGAGGATGCTTCAGTCATTGAAGGCCGTGAATAATTAGAGCAGTCATTAAGCTTTTCATCTTGCATTAACAAGGCCAATGTGGCATTGATATTTGGCAATGGACTTTTGGTTAAAATGCTGCTCCTAATTCCAGCATAGGAGTCATTTAAACCAATGAGAAATTGAATCACCTTTTGCATATGCTCATAGTCATCCAACTTTTGATCTGCTCCACAAGAACAATTGCAGGTGCATTTTGGCTTTCCACTTACATCCTCCAATTCATCCCATAGAGAACGAAATTTGGTAAAATAGGTTGAAATATCCATGTTGTTTTGTCTCAAATTCATGATTTCCTTCTTTATATTAAACAATTGTTGAGCATTATCTTGAGTGAACCTAAATTCTAGATCCTCCCAAATTTGTTTTGCAGATTTAAGATACACAAGGCTAAAGGATATTTCTGGTGAAACAACATTTAATAGCCAAGATGTGACCATGTCATTGCACCTTTGCCAATGTGTGAGATATTTGGACTGTGGATTAGGTCGCTTATTTTTACCAATGACGATACCTAATTTCAATTTAGACGAAAAAGCAATAACCATGGCTCTTCGCCATTGGTTGTAATTGATATTAGTTAGAACATGATTCACCAAGGACATGCCTGGATGATCATTTGTGTGGAGGTATAAAGGATGAGAAGGAGGTAAGACAAGATTTACCTCAGTAGCTTCATACTCATCAATTTCGACTTCATTGTCTTTTTCAATTATGACATCTCTAGTTTCTCTTCCGGTTTCATTGCCTATTGAAATTGATTCTCCGGTAGTAGACATGATGATCAAACAAGCAATTGATTGCAATGTTGAGATATCAATGAGATTTGATCGGTAATGAAGCAGTGGAATATCGAAATTAGCTCTGATACCATGAACAAATTGTAATGAAGATGTGAAGAAAAGAGGAAATAGTTGAAGATCAGAGAGAGAAAAACTATACGACTCTCAAAATTGTGTCTATATTTTCTCACTCAAATTCAATTATACAAAGAGTAAAGCAGCTATATAAAGCATCATGAATCAGACAACAAAATATCCTGGCAAACTCTAAGACCAGCTAGGTTCCTTGCTGTGATGCTGCCACTTGCTTGAGATGTCAGCTCCACTAAGACATGTCACCCAACTGCTTTAGTGCTTGTGCTCCACTAAGACACGTCACCTAACTGATGTAGTGTTTGTGCTTTTGTCATGCTCCTTGCTTGTATCCATATCAAGAGGCTAGTGCCGGGAGGACACAAATTGCATTGGGATCAGCTTTTTCTCCAAACAGCTCAATACGTATTGAGTTTGAGGCTTCAAGTTAATGCCTTATAAACACTTGTTATTAATGTGGAATCCAAGCCATGACCATTGATCCATCGTACGTAATATTGTGGTCTGGTCAACTACAAAAGTACAAATCAAACTCTGGGCCTCTTTGTTTTGCTCAGTGTGGTTAAACCAAGATGGAGACGCTGCCATTCTCATGAGTCATTGTATCCGTCTTAGTCTATTGTTCGGTTACGCCATTCAACCTCGTGTCATATGTAACTTAATGAAATGATCGTAATTTCAACACCTATGTTTTATGATCAACATTTTGAAGTGAATCACATTCAAGTTTAAAAGATGTTTAGTTTTGTAATTTTTTCTATTTTTATCGTAGAACATATGTATGAATTTGAGAAGAAAACTGAATGTTACTAGGGCTAAAGTAGCCTATAAACTTGTTAAATAGTGCTTCTCCACAACAATGTGGTATAATTTTAGTCTAGTAAAATGCTTTCGTAACTTTCAATTAACATCAGGTCATAATTTTTTGGTTTTTGAGAAATAAAATGGGTGAAATATACTAATTCAAAAACCCAATTGATCACGGCCTTTGGATCTTAGGCCAACCAAACCATGTATCCACTAATAGTAGGGATGTAATAGAATCAAATCAAAGCGAACATCACAGTATTCGATTCGTATTCGTAAAATTATTCGAATATTCGATTCAAAATTTTATTTCTTATTTTTCTAAAACAAAATCTGTTTTTTTTTTGCACACAATCTCTCTAAATATTGGTGTAATATCCAATACATTCAAGATATATTTAACTAATAAATGTTCAACACGTGCATATATATATATATATATATATATATATATATATATATATATATATATATATATATTAAAAATATATAATTTTTGTATTCAAATATTCACGAATTATTTGACTTGAATCAAATATTGTGAGCTCGTATTCAAATTCAAATACTTATCGATCAATATAAAAAATTGTATTCGAACATTTCAAATACAAATATTTTGAATACAAATATCTATAGTAGAATACGTATACTAAATCGAATCGAAAATATTTGATTTGCTTACTCCTTAAGTAGTATACCAATTTTTTTTCTTGTAATCGATTACTTAGATATCAGAATTCAGACTTATATAATTTTAACACAATAAATTTAGGGCAAAGCTTAAGACATCACTCACGAAATATTTAATACAACACTTTTGGTTGTAAAAATATTATATTTCATTAATCATATATAACAAAATTAAAAATAAAAATAAAAAATTGAATATCGCCGTCGACGGCCACCACCTACCGCCCATTGCCGAGACCCTCGCCAGCTCAATCCACACCCTCGCCCAGCAACCAGACCTTCCGCCCCAGCCCAGCCCACCCTTTGCTCCTAGCCTAAACCCTCCCCCAGCCCAACCCACACCCACTGCCCCTAGCTCGGACCCTCCCCAGCCCAACACAGACCCTCTGCCCACCCACCGATCCGGCGATCCTTTTGCAGTTTTGCCCCAGCCTAAGTTTTTTTTTTTCTTTTCATTTAATTATCAAATGTATAAAGGGCAATTTGGTCCACATCTTTTCAAAAGTGCAATTTCATAGTTTATTATTATTATTATTAAAAGAAAAACAAGTAAAGAGTATGATGATCACCTTTTATGAGCATCCGTTAATTTCAAGTTTCCTTCTGCCCATCCAATTAAACAAACATAAATTCCGGATTTGCCACGTTTTAATCATTCGTTTCCAACACGTGCTTTCTCTTTCACAATATATTTGCCTTTCTCTTGGTCCTGCTTTTACAGTTCTCCTTTGCTTAATTCCCGGTTCATTCTTCTTGAATTACACAACTCATTTTTCGTGGGTATGTTTTCTTCTTCAATCCTTTTTATGTTAATTAACTTTCGTATGCAATGTTTGATTATTCAACTTTTTTGCTTTACTTTTGTGTTCTAATTCTTGTGCTTTGTTTTACTTTGATTTGATGTCTTAGATCTTCAAATGGAAAGAAAAAAAAAAACTTTTTGTGGTTTCAGAAATTTGTGTACAACTACTGGTCCTTAATCTCCCCCCATTGGTATTTTTTTTAAATGCTTCTGCTAATTTTTTTAAAAAGGAAACTGAAAAGGAAACTTGCAAGTTTTGGAATAGTTTCGGGTTGCTTTGTTTAATTAAACCACTTGTATGGTGTGTGTGTGTGTGTGTGAAGGTTTTCATAGGATCTCGAGTTTCATTGATAATGTGTAGTCCGTCATGGTGGAAATTACTGCTTATAATGGTTCAGTGTGCATTAAAGCACCTTATTTGTGGAGGAAAACAGCAAAACTCCCATCATTTGCTCCCCTTTATAGTAGAGTTATGATTCATTTTAGGGATTTAATAGGAGCGTGATGACAATGAATAATTCAGTCATGTGTCCTGTTGTAAGAGAAATATGATGTCAGTTAGTTGAGGAAGTGAACTGTAAATTTCAGTTGACAATATATCTTTGCTGACAAACGTGTACTTTCCAAATAATGCCTTGATCACATTAGTCGTTGTCTGCTGGTGAAGTTTTCACATTTAGTAGAGCATTCCAGGAGATTAATGCTATCATTTGTTATACTATGGATCGTTTGCATAATTATGTTCAAGTATCAAAAGGAGCATTGCTGTTAGAAAGTGAAATATGTTCCTTGCTATTTTACAAGCATTATATTAATATAGATGATCTTAATGAGAATTCGATTGATTAACTGCATAGATGTCTTGCAATTTACAAAGGTATACATTGCTTCATTAAGAGGCAATAAGCTTTCATTATGAGCCAACCGGTAGGGCGATATATTACTCTGAGTCCTCACACTTGTGGCGATTTGAAAATTCATTCAGAGTTTGTTCTTTATTGCCACCTCTTTCCCATAAAAGAAATGGAATTGCAATCTGATCTGGATTCAAATTAGGGCGATTGTGAATGTTGAAAGCCCCCATAGAGAAATCTCCCCCATGGCCCCAAGGGCTCTTTGGAATTGTATGGCCGTGTCTGCCGTAGAAATTTGAATGTTATTCAGATTCATTGGGCCTATTCCTTACGTTGTTCTGTTTGATCCACACAAAGGTAATGGTTCTCATTAAGTGATGACACAATTTCTGCTGCATCTATACCTTTTTAAAGTTATTATATGATAGTTAAGAACTTCCACAAGGTGTAAGATTTTCTGTTTTCCCCTTTTCCCTTTATATGGTGGTGGAGTACGAGATAGGAAGTCTTATAGAATGAAAAGAAATTGAGAGAAGGTTTCTGATGGGGAATACAGTGGGAATCGGGGAAGGACTTTAGAATAAGCTGGATGTGGAAACACTCGAGAAACAAGCTTATTTATCTAACAATATGACTTCACTTAATAATTTAGTATTACATCAGTATTTTGTGGTATACCATTCCTCTTAATACTACTAGAACTAGGGCTATAATCACCAACGGAAACAACTTCAGAGCTGTGACTACCAAGAAACAGCTTTAATAGTCTTGACTACTAACAATTCTAGGACCCAAAGAACTTGTTGGCTTGCAAACAACCCATGGGCTTCATCTTAGGCTTACTAAGCCTTTCACAACTATCCACATAGCTAATATGTGTTGTATCAATTCTCCTCTACCAAAGAACACCTTCTGTTAGAATAAATCTAGGAAGAAGAGAGTACACTTCCTGAACTTCTATGCTGGCTCATCTGCAGGGACGATAGACAAGAGTATGCTTCGTCTTGCAAATATGGAAAGAGTAAGTATCGTTCGTCCAACATTCCCAACTTTGTCAGCCCAAATCCAACAAAGATCCTAAATGAATGTCACCAACTTTCAAAAGCAAAACAGTGCACAAAACAGTCTGTTTGAGCGCCCTAATAGAAAGTGATGGGACACTGCTTATCAACTCTCATCTTGTTGTCCCTAATCCATGCCACATTATATGGTGCAGGATGAGGTTGAACCTCTATGCCAATTTCTTCACGACATCCTTAAACACAAGTTACACAACATAAGTAAAATTGCCAGGATCATTAACTAGGGAGCAAACTTGACCCTGATAATGCACCCTTGTGCAAAAGATATGATCTCGTTTTTAGAATTATCATCTTTTGAAGAAACCAGCTTTGTAGTTGAAATAAGAGAACAAATTACCCTCAAAATATTACCATATTTATCTTCTCCGCGATCTAAATAAGGAGTACAAACTCCTAGACAACTTCCTTACTCTCTTTGGTTTGGGGTCACTTATGAGTTGCAAGGTTATCTTTGTCAACTAGAGCGATGGTTTGGATACTTGAGAAGAGGGGCTTGGGGAGCATGCTGTCCAACTAAAAATCATAGCATTTATCGCTACTAGGAGGATTTGAACTTCCTTTGAGCAGAGAAAGTAGAACAAGATGGCCTAGGTGAAGACATAGAAACAAACTTATCAAAAGAAATATCCAGTCTTGCATCAACAAGAGTTTTGCTTACTCCTTGTCCGGGGCTTACCCGGTATTCTTGAAAAACTCCTTTTGCTTGGAATGTTCCTCAAAGCTTCTTGCACTCCATTGTCCATGGTAAACAATCGAGCTTATGCCAATCCACAAGAAATATGTCAAATTTACTTGTGCCAATATCATAACATCTTCAACTTGTGGAAATGCGAATCGTTAGCCAAAGCATAAAACTAAATAGTGATTTGGCAAC
Organism: Codonopsis lanceolata; assembly: GCA_013146195.2. Lineage (NCBI taxonomy): Eukaryota > Viridiplantae > Streptophyta > Magnoliopsida > Asterales > Campanulaceae > Codonopsis > Codonopsis lanceolata. Next base: position 46,313,512 of record CM028378.1, on the reverse strand, counting down.
ACACCTCTCCCTTGATACTGTATGTAAACTCTGTTTGTGCTCTTTGCTTGTAGTTCTGTGGCACAAAGTAACTTATCACTGCACGCTTTGTATCATCCAATGCAAGAACAAAATGGGAACTGGTTTTGTTGTTGCTTCAACCACCAAACTTGTACGGTTCCCTTTAGCTTGGCCTTGGCAATGAAAAGCTTTTTGCTTCTTCGTTAAGTGATACCACCAATAGAATGCCTCTAGACTATAACCCAATCGAAGAATGCCCAGGATCGTGGTTACCCTGGAAGTCGCTCATTCTTTAGCACCTCAATCCCTATTAGCTTGCGACTGTCGAGGTGGGGTTAGGAAAAACTTGTGCACAAGGTGATGGTGGATCATGCATTGAAGTGAAACCAATCTCGATAATTGGTTCCTTGCCTTTAGGTCCTAAGATGAGTGCCTGTACTTCTGCAATAATAGAATCCTTCATAGAGGCCAAAAAAGCTTCAAGTGCCTCAAGCCTATCCAAGACTAGTTTCTTGATTTTGAGCAAATGTTTCAAATATTTCATTCACATTTGTTGCATCCACCTCGATCTGCTTTTTGGCTCACTAAATGGCAGTTTAGGGTTAGGTTTTAGGGTTATAAAAAAATCAGGTCAGGTTGATTGGAGTAGGGTCGAGGGGTCAAAATATGACCTGGGTTCAAAATATGATCTGGGTTCAAAATAAACCTACGTAATTTAGAGTTTTTGCACCCAGTTGAAGGGCAGAAGAGAGAGATAAGTGTAAGGGTGAGGAGAGACTGAGAGACAGATCGGTGGAAGTGCAAAGGACTCTCAGTAGAAGTCTGCTCATTAATGATTGATGCTGAGATTAGGGTTTAAATGAGGACTGTTGATGGCAGTGAATGAGGGAGAATCAGATGACAGGTTTTTATGGATCCTACTTGGGTTCGCTTCAAAGACGCGAGGGATTGTGGTGGGTTGAGGGTCGTGAGGTGGCTAAGGTTCCTAAGTCCTAAGAGTTAGGATTTTGGTGAGGGAAAGAGATGAAGATGGTCTGTTAGTGTATCGGCGAGAACACGGCTGCGAGGGTTTCAATAAACAATCTTGGCAATACGACCTACCATAGTTAGAAGAAGGATAATTAATACCGGCTTGAAAGTTGCAGCCTGGGCTTCAGCTCTCATACCACTTGATAAGGAATGTGGTGAGAATTGGAGAGGAACTTTAGAATAAGAGGGATAAGAAGAGAGAACCTACCATTGCTAGGATTAGAAACACAGACGAGCACACAAGCAAACAAGCTTATTTCTATTATAATAATCAACTCCAACTAATAACGAAGGATTATATCAACATTTATGGTCTTCTACTAGTCCTCTTATTAAGGACCATTAAGGACTATGGCTGACCAACCAGGAAGTAACTATAGTACTCCTAGCTACTTAGCAACTCCATTACTAACAAAATAGCAATAATACTATTCCAAATCCACCTAAGATATTCTACATTTGCCCCTGTACTGAATGAGACCATTGGGTGTTGGCTTGGGCTTCCGTATAGCCTATCATAGTTATTATGTAGCTAATGCGTGCCATATGAAATTACTGGACAAGCAACCAACTAAAGACCAAAGCAGCGTGTAAAGGGATTTGTTTGGTACTACCATGAAAGAACCAAACATAGGAACCTTTTCTGTTGCGTATGTGCTTTGAACCTATGACTGAAAAGAAGAAAAGGAAAAGGAAAAGGCAAGGCCATCAATTACAACTCCGGGTGTGCAGTGGCGGTGCATGTTAAGTAACCAACTCATCTAAAAGCTTAAGCTGTTAGATAGGGGCTCAACAATGCATATCAAGCTTAACACTCCCCCTCACATGTGACCCATCCACACGTGGAGAGATACACAAACATGCCTCACCAGGGGCATCACAAGGCAAACAGAGTGACAACATGTACTCACAATATTCCGGGTAACAAATGCAAGCGGGATGATTCGAACCCACAACCTTGCCAAACCAGAGCTCTGATACCATGTTAAGTAAGTAAGTAACCAACTCATCTAAAAGCTTAAGCTGTTAGATAGGGGCTCAACAATGCATATCAAGCTTAACAGTGCCCATGCCTTATGGATCCATTTTATTCTTTGATCCAACTATATATATGCTACTATATGTAGATTAAGGTTATGTACTTCAATTCGTTGTTGTGGTGTAATCTGGGCTAGGGTTTATCTCCATATACTTGACTCCTCTCAGTGGTTTTCCACCCTTGGACGTAGCGCACTCATGTTGAGCGATAACCACATGAATCTGTGTCAATTTCTCTTTTGTCTCTGCTTTTCATTGTTTGTCGTAGCATTTTCTTTTAAGGTTAATCCGATTTAGGTTTGGAAGTTTACGTTAATTCTATTTAGATTTAGATCTATGAAATTAAGTATTAAATAGATCAATGTACACCTTGCTTGATAACCCTCTTAATATTCAACAATATTTTTAACATGCTTGACTCTATTTCTCCTAGTTAGTAATGTTTTGCTATGTCTGAATTATAGCATTAATTCTATCGTTATTCTCTTACTTTAGTTACTGATATTTTTATTTTGGCCTTGCAGATATTTTGTGCCTTGCTCCTAGGACTAAGTAAGTCGGTGGTTCTGATTTCTTGGTTGTTACTTTCTATTTCAAATAGTTGCTTCTAATTGTCTGAACCTTTAATACTATGCAAGTGTCTTTCACTTCTCCCAGTTATCTTTTCCAGCCTTATGTTGCCTTAATTCAATGTGCTTTAAGCCTTTAACAAAATCAACTACTTTGACAGTTTGTGATTCTTCTATATCTTAGAATAACCAAAATGTCTTCTCCAAGCAAGAGGAGAGAGATGGACGTGATGAAGTTGTAAGTTTGGTTAATTCTGCAATTTTATTGGTCATAGCCTCATAGACTTATAGCAATTATGACACTTAAAAACATGTTATCAACTGCACTAATGCCATATTCTTGTTGGGAATGTTTACAGTGGAGATGGGTTAAAGTCTCAGCTTTTATAATACCTAAATCAGCATGGTGCTTTACTTGTGAACACTTTGATTAATAAATACCTAATATATGTCCTAGCTACAAATTGATTTTCTTTCAATCTTCTTTCTTACTGCGGTACTGTCCCAGTCAGAAAGAAAAAAAATATTTTGGTTATTCCCTTGTTGCACTTGTATAAATACTTGAAAATAAAGACGTGTTTGAGATGCCATTTAAAAGATTATCAGAATGATCTGCAAAGATATTAAGGAATAAAATGAAATGAGCCCTCTTTATTATGAGATTTGAAATGTTAAACATCTGGAGCTATGGGTTATTGATACTAATAATGATAAAGTAACTGACCAGAAAATAAAATGTGAAGGAAATACCCCCAAACTTATCAAATTGGTTTTAAAAGATCGTGATCAGTAGAAAGAATATAACTTGGGAAAGCCCTAGCAAAAATGCTGTCTGGGGATTCTAGTTTCTGGTTGTTTATGACAAGGCATTCTGTTGCATCCGCTTTTACTTTCAAGTTTGAAGAAGCAGCTTAAAACAAAGTAAGTCAAAATAAGAAGACTTTTGAGTGAAAACTTGTTAACTTCGTAATCTAAGTAAATATATAAAAAATTTAGAGGAGCAAGAGGTTCTTTCTTGACACCCGTAGAAAGCATAAATATACATGGCCTTGAATGTTAAATACATATAAATAGATGTTTCTGGTTCTGAGAGACTAGAGGTCTAGAATATAACATTTTGTGTAGAAGACTTGAATACTTGTTATTGGGCGATGACCCTCAGTATTAAGCATGGTGTTCTTTAGCTCGCTCATATCATATGCTTCTCAGGGCTTTGCAGTAATTCATTGGTCCATAAATGACCTGGTTTGCAAGACATTCTACCAATGTTATAAATTCTTGAAGTTTTTTCTATTCCTGGTAAACTTTATGGTCGTTCTTACCTGTTAAGTTTGTGCAGGATGATGAGCGATTACACAGTGGAGACCATTAATGATGGGCTCAATGAATTTAATGTGGAATTTCATGGTCCGAAAGAAAGTATCCGTCTTACCTCTTTCACCTCCATGTCAATGCCTGTTTCTTTACCTTTATCAATTTGTTCCTTTCTTCAATAAATTCCTTTTTGTCTATGAATGCTGTAGCATTTTATGCATTTACCTCAGTTGCTTATCCTGTCTGAACATTTTCGTATGCATGTTTGTGCATTTTGGGTTCCCACACTTCAGATATGCATGGTTTGAGAGTTAGATTCTGGCTATGGTGTTGCAGGTATTTATGAAGGTGGTGTTTGGAAAATTCGTGTTGAGCTTCCTGATGCTTACCCATACAAGTCCCCATCAATTGGTTTTGTGAACAAGATATTCCATCCCAATGTTGATGAACTGTGAGTTCTGGCTTTTCTGTGCTGGTTCAGAGACCTGATTCTTTCTCATTATCCAAGTTAATTTTGGATAATGAAGGTACCACAGTTCGGTACCAAGCGATGAAATTCGACTTTTATAGTTTAGTAATTCATTAAAACCATAAAAGTTGGGTTGTTCATGTTATGTAAAAAAAATGTTGTAGTTGAATATGTTGATTCCCTTGTTAACCCCAGCTAATGTTTTCCTTTTAACATTTTTCTTAAAATTCAAAATGCAGGTCTGGTTCTGTATGCTTAGACGTGATTAATCAATCTTGGAGTCCAATGTTTGGTACTGCGATCATTAATTTCTTTGAGTCACGAGTCACATGTTTCCATATGCACAAGTGTGTCTGTCTTTTTATTTTTTTATTTTGTTGTTGTCTTACCCTCTTTCTCTCTTTCACACACACACACCCGTATTTAAAGAAAAAGATCAGCTTAGTATTTACTATCTTTCTCATATTCTCAATTGACTTCTTTTTGCTGGTCCAGCTGTAAATTAGTTCAGCTTACACTTTTTAACTATAGGCACTGTTACTGCAGATCTCTTAAATATTTTCGAAGTGTTTCTTCCTCAACTCTTGCTTTACCCAAATCCTTCTGACCCACTTAATGGTGATGCTGCTTCATTGATGATGAAGGACAAAAAACTATATGAAGAAAAAGTTAAAGGTGAAAGCTCTTAATTTTAATGTCTTCCTCTTATGTTTCTTTGTTTAGGGAATAAGCTGAACGTTTTGGACTAGTCTATCAAAAATGCAGAAACCCATAACAAAATGTTCTCAATGGGATTTGAACACAACAATGATAAACCGTGAATGTTGATCATATTAGGATTGATCTGAGGATCTTCTCTGTAAAGTCTTATCTCTGAGTTTTCTTTAATATTAGTCACCCCTCCCCCTCCTAATTTGGTGCTTCTTTGAGATTTTACAGTGTGGCCAGTTTTAACTATATTCCCCTCTGATTCGTTCCCAAAGTTCTATTAGTGACCAATCTCCTCCCCTCAAATCTAGATTTAAAAAAGAAATATAAAACTTCGTTATTTTCAAGTATTTTATACTCGTCTATCAAAATCTGAAGACACCTATCTTATGTCTGTTCATGACTCTCAAGTGCTCGTTTGGTACTCAGCAATGGTCATGTCAACCCATGCCATTTTAGTATAAGTTTCATTTCATGATAATTCAAATAGTGTGGGAAGGAATGATGGTTGTTGCCTATGAAATGAGCACCAAGACATGTGCAGAGATGGAAGTATTTTCCATTTTCAAATTTGAATACTTGAGTTTGATTCACTGAACATTTTTTTTGTCCCCAACTTTTGGTTGCTTAGAGAGTACTTTTTGTTATAATTTTGTGGACAGAATATTGTGAGCGATACGCGAAGAAGGAGAACATTATCAAATCAGCCCAGGAAGATGAAAAGAGTGATGATGATGATGATGATGAGGAGGACGTCAGCGATGGACAATACACCTCTAGTGATGATGAAATTCCTGGACATGCAGATCTATGAGAGGACACTGGTTAGGCTTCTTCTCATGCTCCGCAGTCCTATTTAAGTGGTTGTACGGCTATATTTTGCTTCGTTTTCATACCATAAATTCTGTAAGATACAATGGATAGTGAACTGTTTATGGAATCTGTATCTATATTCTGAAAACAGCTACAAGATAGGAGATTAAGAAATAGCACTAGTAGATATTTGAGCCATATTTTGCTGTGGCCTTTTGCTCTTGTAATTATGGGTGGGGATCAACACATAGGAATATGAATGTGCTATATGAATGGTCTTTTGTGGTCCTCTCCTGCAAATTTCGAACAGTGCAACAATTGGCACTTGGATTGGTGTCATTGTAAAAGTCCATTGTTTCAAACGATTGACACGGCCAAGCTCACAGCTGTTGGATGACGTGAAATAAACTCCATTATCAGCTTTTATAATTATATTTTTGTTACAGTAGTAAAATTTTATATCACAGGATATGCGTCAATGTTGGACTTTTGGCTTTCTTATGATACAATAGACTCGATGGTCCCTCTAATTACAGTAGCCTCATTCCAGAATGTACTCATCAAACATTAAACCTATTCAAGATTATAATCATCAAAGTGACGAAGTTGTTTATTCCTTTTGTTTTCTTGGCTGAAACAAAACTACCTATGATTGTCAATTCTATTAGCACAACTCGACTTTGCATTGATCAGACTTGAACATCCGATCCTTCATCTGTTGAACATCCGATTTCTGTCATTAAAAGTTTCATACCGAGAGATTTGATAAGCGTTGTTGGTGTCTCCCGCGAATAATTTGTTAACGAGCATATCTTGACATATCTCTCCTGTAGTAGTAGTTGAGGCGCATTAGTCATTTTGTATAAAAACTTAAGACAGCACAAGACGGAGATTACTATATTAATCATCCATTATCTATTAATATATAAGAGGACAAGACGTATGTTTGGAAAGCCGACTGGGATGTCCCCAATATTCTAAGTTGACTCTTTCTGCAGGCTTGCTTGAAATTTTTAAAGTTTCTCATTGTTCTTTTTAGTAATTACTCTTCCTAAACAATACAGCATCTACAGCTACCAATACCATGTACATCTTATCTTTGTAATTTCAGACAATTGGCATTGTATCATATAACTTGACCTTAGCCAACTCAACATTGTTGCTTCTTCCAATCAACTTATTCAAAGCCACGACTCCATCAAAGGGTGAAGCAAATTCTAGGCATATATCCCAACTTTTCTTTCACATAGTTACTTTCTTCATCAACAATGGGTCGAATCCCCTTCTGGGTAGTATTCATTTTCTTTCTTCTTTTCTCGGTGGGTAGTACAGAGGAAGAAGATGTGAAGCTGGCTTTGGTCAGTTTCATGGAAAAACTCTCCCCACAAGGAAATGCAAGTTGGGGTTGGAATGCTTCCTCAGACCCTTGCAGAGATAAATGGCTAGGGGTTACTTGTGATTCCGGTCAAAAAGCTGTCAAGAAAATAGTTCTTGATCGGCAAAATCTCAATGGAGTTCTTGATACCGAATCTCTGTGCAAGGAGAGTTCTCTTCTTGTCCTGAGCTTAAATGACAACAATATCACTGGAGACGTGGAAGGGGAGATATCAAAATGTAAACAACTAACTCACTTGTATCTAAGTGGAAATCGGTTCTCAGGCAACCTTCCCGACTCTTTGAAGCAGTTAAGCAATTTGAAAAGGTTTGATATATCAAACAATGAGTTCTCAGGCGATTTGCCAGATATGTCAAGGATCTCGGGCCTGTTAAGCTTCCTTGTCCAGAACAATAGGTTGACTGGAAAAATACCAAAACTTGCCTTTTCAAACCTCGAAGAATTCAACGTCTCCAACAACAATCTCAGCGGTCCGATTCCAGATGACAAAGGCCATTTTGGCATGAGCAGCTACTTGGGTAACCCTAATTTATGTGGAAAACCCTTGTCAAACGCATGTCCATTCTCCCCTACGTCAAAAAAGGAATCGGAAAGAAATAAGATACTTGTCTACTCTGGATACATTATTCTTGGCTTTATAGTTGTGCTTTTGATTGCCATCAAATTGGTCAAGAGAAAGAAGCCTGAAGATGGAAAGACTGATTCCTCCAAGGAAGTGCAAACTGAAAATAGTGGGGATTCGAGTGAGTTCAAAAATGGTAACAGGTCAGAGTATTCTATCACATCCGCTGAAAGTGGAGGGGTCTCATCATCGCTTGTGGTTCTTTCAAGTCCGGTTGTGAACGGACTTAAATTTGAGGACTTGCTAAGAGCTCCAGCGGAGTTGATTGGGAGAGGAAAGCACGGAAGCGTCTACAAAGTCATTCCAGCCGGTGGCGTGGCCCTGGTTGTGAAAAGGATCAAGGATTGGCATATTTCAAGGGACGAATTTAAGAAGAGGATGCTGACAATAGACCAAGTTAAGCACCCACGAGTGATGCCAATTGTTGCGTACTATTGTTCCAAGCAAGAGAAGCTCTTGGTTTATGAATATCAGAAAGATGGCAATCTCTTCAACCTTCTCCATGGTAAGTCATTTCTCAGTGGTTTTCTATTGTCTGAAGTGATAAATCTATAACTTTTATGGAACTAAATAAATGATTTTAATTTCAGGATCCCAAAATGGACAAATCTTTAACTGGGGAAGCAGACTAAATGTCGCATCTCGCATAGCTGAGGCATTGGCTTTCATGCATCAGGAGCTTCAGAGAGATGGGATTGCTCATGGAAACTTAAAATCTTCCAACATTTTGTTCAACAAAGACATGGATCCATGTATCAGCGAGTATGGTCTAATGGTGGTTGAAGTTGGAGACCAGTCAAACGTTGACCAAAAGAACAACCGCGATCCTACTGGTGGTCGCGCATATAGCACCTTCAAGGTGGACATATATGGGTTTGGTGTAATCCTTCTCGAGTTGCTGACAGGGAAGGTTGTTCAGAACAATGGATTTGATTTGGCGAAGTGGGTGCACTCAGTGGTTAAGGAAGAATGGACCTGTGAAGTATTTGACAGGGCCCTTACAATGGAAGGTGCTAGTGAAGAGAGGATGGTGAACTTGTTGCAGGTTGCTTTAAAGTGCATAAACCCTGCACCCGACAGTAGACCAAGCATCAGTGAAGTTGCAACGATCATTAACTCTGTAAAGGAAGATGAGGAGAGATCCATGACCTCTTCTGATCCATGATTGTACATGTTCAAGAGCACACAAGAAAGCATTTCCGTAGGTCCGTGATTTGATTTAGACATACAATTTCAGATGTACAAGTACTGTTTCCAAGAAAAACTCCACATTTTTTGTTTCAAATTCAATAAGCCAATAAGATTATTCGTTGCTATTTCCTATCCCGTCGATGAGTTATATAGCCTTATAGGATTAGGCTGCATAAGCTTTTAGCCTTTTACTCCATCCACTAATGAGTGTCGCTTTTTCGTGATTTATTTATTTAAAAAAAAAGAAGGTTTTTTGCTTCCTAAATACGTGTCATTTGCCAGTAAATTGACTAAATTCACATTTATCAACTATCATGTCATTGTGTACACTTGTAATCATGTAATTATTTATGTATGTATGCTAGTAAAATTGCTTAAGAGTCAACTTAAATTTTGGCGAAAAACTAAAACATGACACATTCAGTGATTCAGGGACGGGGGAAGCAATTGATTTCAGGTTTTCTGCCTTGCAGTTTGACATATCTGCACTGTGCGTACTGCGTGTGTAACATTTGCTGCTCTAGTTACCATAACAAAGACATTATTAGTTGTAATCACCCGCTTGATTCAGTGGGCAAATAGATGTCTGGTGTGCATGAAAAAGCCACAAGAAGAGAGACCCACCATTATGTTTTGTCAGGTATTAATGATTGCTTACATAAAAATTATGCCCAAACTTCAACAAATGCAAGACAAAGTTGAATTTGGTCAAGCATTCTCCTTGTGTAATCTCCTTCCCTTTCATTTTAACGGCGTGTTCTTTGCTTAATTCACCAAGGAATTTCTTGAACGTTTTGGTTCAATCTTTGAGCAAAACACAGTATTCTGAGAATGTCTAGAATTGTAAATCAACTTCAGCATCGAGATAGTGAATTAGCCCACTCATCTGAATCTGGGATCAAAATCAGTCCTGCTGTTCTTTTAGTTATAGTAATTCTTTCAGCCATCTTCTTCATTTATGGAATTCTTCATATTCTGTTCAAATTTTTCGTAAAAAGTCCATTTTTTTCTTCAGTTTCCCAGTCCACCAGATACCAAGAAACCTCCTCCAGTTCTCACTCACTTCCAAGACAGCTTCAACAATTGTTTCGTATACATGACTCTGGTCTAGATCAATCTGTCATTGATGCTCTACCTGTCTTTTATTACAAGGACATAACCGGTTTGAAGGAGCCATTCGATTGTGCTGTTTGCTTATGTGAATTTTCAGCTGAAGACACTCTAAGGTTGATTCCAACGTGTAGCCATGCTTTTCATTGCAACTGTATTGATACATGGCTTCTGTCGAGCTCCACATGCCCTCTCTGTAGAGCTACCCTTAGTTCTGGCCTAACCATGGAAAACCCTTTGTTTGACTATAACGGCTCAGGAGAAAGTTTGAGCGTTTTTTCCACTGATATGGAGAACGAGATTTGTAACGATCAGAAAGTAGTGAGTATGAGAAAAGATATTGGTGAGAAGAGGGTACTTTCTGTAAGGCTTGGCAAGTTTAGAAGCTTGAATATTGAAGGGAAAAGTGGAGAGAGAAATGTAGGGGAGATGGGTGGTTGCCATTTGGATGCAAGGAGATGTTTCTCAATGGGTTCGTCTCAATATGTAGTTGATGATTCAGATCTGCAAGTTGCTTTCTTTAATGTTAATGTTGATTCTGCAATTTTCGGGGATATTCATGGGAAGAAAATTTGTAGGGTTAGAGGTGAGAGTTTCTCTGTATCTAAGATCTGGTTATGGTCCAGAAAGGGCGAAGTCAACATGCCAATGACCAACAGAAATCCAGTTAAATAATGAGTGTATTGACCTTTGTGGCTTCCCCATGTTTCGTATCGAACTGTGAAAAGTAGGCTAGTTCGTGGTATATCAGTATATCTCCCTTGATCCCAAAACGAGTATTCTTTTATGAATTTTTTTACCCAAAGTGAGAGTCCCTTTTTTATCTCTTTTGTGGAGTTAGAAATTCACATTTGCTATCTATTATGTCCCAATGTCTACCTGCAATAGTATAGTGCGGACACCAAGCATATACATGCATATATACTGCTAAAAGGCCTAATGTCAACTTTCTTAACTTTTGCCAAAAAAAAAAAAAAACACACTCATTTTGGCATGGAGGGAGTAGTAGTTAACGCATATTGGCGATGCTGTTAGTTTCTTGGGTGCATTTGGATGCAAAAAAGTGAGATTTATAATGATCAACATGTTTGAGCACAATCAGAAACACTAGTTGTGTCCAAAAGCCGACTGAGAAGTTCCCAATACTGACTATTTGGAATGTTACTAGTGGCATTTTTATAAGAAAGTCATCTCTATTCGGCATTCGAAGCTAGGGATAACATTTCATCTTTGTAATTTCAGCCAATTATGAGTTTGATTTGTTTCTTCAGCCAACATTGTAACTTTATCCGCATTCACAATGCAAAGATTTGAAATATAAGTTTGTGAGAAGAAGCAAATTCTGGCAAACGATGAACAATGGGACATCCTTTTTGGGTAGCATTCACTTTCATTCTAGTTTTCTCGAAGGCAAATGCAGAAACAGAAAAGGTGAAGCTGGCTCTAGTCAGTTTCATGGAAAAGCTCTCCCCACAAAGAACTCCAGATTGGGGTTGGAATGCTACCTCAGACCCTTGCATCGATCAATGGAAAGGGATTACATGTGATTCCAGTGAACAATCCGTAAAAAAAATACTTCTTGACCAACTCAATCTTACTGGATTTCTTGATGCTTTTTCTGTGTGTCAGGCAACTTCTCTCCTTGTCCTGAACCTGAGCAACAACAATCTTACTGGAACTTTGCGAGAAATTATAGTAGAGTGTCAACAGCTAAGTCACCTATATGTAAACGACAATCATTTGTCAGGCCCCCTTCCACTCTCTCTCGTATATATGAGCAATTTGAAAAGGCTTGATGTATCGAACAATCACTTCTCGGATGATCTGCCAGATATGTCAAGAGTCCCAGGCTTGTTAAGCTTCTTGGCTCAGAACAATCAGCTCAGTGGAACAATACCAATGTTTAATTTTTCTAACCTCCAGGAATTCAACGTCTCCAACAATGATTTCACTGGTCCGATTCCTGACAATGGTGGCGGTTTCAATGCAAGCAGCTTTTCGGGCAATATTGGCTTATGTGGAACGCCCTTGCCAAACGCTTGCCCCCCGACGGCCCCTCCAACTCTAAGTGACTAAGTGAATATCAGCCATGGACACAATTAGTGCAGGTTCAGCCAACACAGGAATAGTTAGATTTCTATAACTGATTCCTGTAATCATTCTTGTTTTAATTATAAATTGGTTCAATGAAATAAAGTTGAAATCTTATTATGTTCTATATATCCGCAATATTACAAATTCAAATATCATGCAGGAGCATCTTAATCAGATTTCAATGTCGTGAAATATATATATATATATATATATAAGAAAACACAATTGACATTAAAAACGAGTGATTCACAATTGACAAACCTAATTATATATGACGCTAAAGCTTGTTGAAGAAAGAGTTGAAAACAAACTCCTTCCTACCCCACTTGAAGAGGTCTAAACTCTAAACTCAGCTCGCTCAAAGTAGAAAGTAGAAGTCGGTATCAGTGTGGTGTTCTAAACCCTACTGCTATTTTATTTAAGCGGTCCATTAGTTTGGTACCTGCTATAAGAGGTTCGGACATTCGCTAGAGTCCTTGAGAGTTGGAGCCACCCAAAAGAGTCCTCCTGTCTCTAAACTCTAAACCAAGAGTGATACATGACGTGTACAATCAGAAACACTAGGATTCAACTAGTTTTTACTTTTTACTTTTTACATTTACGGCATATATATTTTTCAAATAAATTATACAAAAATAAAATAATAATAAAGAGGAAAACAAAATTAAAAGAAGAAATTTTAATTATAAATATATTATTACAATACTAACCATTATAGATTTTTTTAAAAAATTCCTTATACACAACATTTGTTATTTTATTTGTTGATTTTTCATCTTCATCGCATATTAGTATCTATGAGTTGAGGTAACATCCCCAGGTAGAATGTCTTAAGGCCGGGATTTATATAAATGCACTTTCTTTTTCGGAAATGTATGATCATACATAATTGAATTTGAACCATCTTCATGATTCGTTAAGTTAACAATTGGCGAGAGACTTGTGTCTGTGGATGACAAAAATCGATAGAGATGATAATTTTCGATATTTCATTTTGTGTGTTTATTATTCAAATATGTCAAATAGAATGAATATTGGGTGCTACAATGGAACGTGCACAAATCTTTTAGTCCGCAACACTGCTCGTCGCAAGCTTGTTTATATTGTCTATATCAGCAAAGTTTGCTAATTTCGTAATTTTTGGTCAATTCGAATTACCACATCAACATCTCAAACTCAATTTTTTTTCTCAATCAAATGGTGGTGGAAATTTAGTTTTGGATATGAAAAGTCACAGTAATACATTTCAATTTATGATTAAGTTTTTTTTTTCTTTTTGGAATAATTGATTATGAAATTGCACCATATATTCATCATTAATTTTCAAATACAACATTAGAAATGCATGTTTTGTAACACAATTAAAGAAGAAAGAAGAAAAAAATAACATTAAAAATACAATTTACAGTTTGAAGTACAAATTAAAAGGAAAATAATAATTTATAATATGAGTTTCATACTTAGCTCGGTTTCAATAATTGGTGGAACTTTCAAATGATTGTTAGATAAACGGAACCATTATCTTGCAATTGAACTTTGAGAATTCAATCCGATCCATGTTAGATCAGACCTGCTTAATGAAACCTATTGATTTTCAGTAAATGTAATTATGAAAATGTCTAAAGATAAGTTGGGTTGTTTGTATTCAAACTTGCTGTACTTTGAAAGTTACTTATACACGAGGTTGGAAGCCAAAAGAGAAGAAAAAAAATTCAAATGGTTTTAAGAAGTTGGATAGTTGGAGAATTGACAAGACAATTAATGGAATCTTGAATAAGTTTGTGACTAATCAACTTTACATCAATATATAATTGTTTTATTTTTTTATAAATAATAAATAATATATTAAATGTAATCTAGATATTTGAGATTTGATTGAGTTAATGTTGATCTATTTTTAGTAAGGTGATTTTGGTTGGAAACTTCCTTATTTAGATGTGATATGTGCTTCTGGCTTTATATATATATATCTTATATGCGACAGTGATTGACCTCGACTTTTGTTAATCGTCATTGCATACAATTTGTGCATCGCGTTGTGTGATTTTTAAATTGTAATGCATGACATGCCTTTTCGAACGCGCATTCTATTTATTTAGGGTATCGTAGTATTTCACCTCAAAGGTGCTTTTTTTTTAAATATAAGAAATTAAAACCCTTTAAAATTGTGCTTAGTGGACTGACCTGAATTTAACTTAAATTTAAAAAAACCAGTCAATTAAAAAAACCATAAAATGCACTGCTATGTATTTGAACTTTTACTCATTTTCCCAAATACTCAAATCAAATAATTCATTGCAATGTAAAAAGTTTATCTAATAAAAACAGAAAGATCATTACATGGACCCCTGAACATCAACTACCTCCAATCCACCAGAGCTATAATATTTACTTTATTTTCTAATATTAATTAAATAAAATTTTCCTAGTACAAAATGATCAACACGTATCTAGAAATGAAAACCAAATTATTTAGAATTTTACAATTTGCTTCTTCACTGTTATTTTTCTAAAAAAGTGTAGATCTTTATTTTCTAGAAATGTTTCTATTAGATATGCAGTTTTAAAGTACATGATTTTTACATCTTATTTTAAAATTTGTTGAAAATACACTTGATAATTTTTTTAAGCACATGAGTATTTTTTCCATTTTATTTCAAATCCAAAGGTTACACAACAAAAATACAGATCTATTGCAAATACAAAATATATAATATAAGTTTTATGCATACCTAAGCATCAACAATGATCAATGCATAGTTGCGGTGTTGGTAAAGAGGCCATAATATTTCCGGTAAAAGAATTATTGTAAAAATATCTAAAAATTTAAATTAGATGTATCTTTCAAAGTCTTAGAGAATACTTTTGAAGGTTCACTAATAAGTATAATTATAGAAACAGAAGTCTGAAGGACAGAATACAAAAAATGTTGGGAATTTTGATAGAATGCAAAGAGTTTTGACTGATAATAAACTAGTGATGCACCCGTGCGTTGCATGGATTGTACAAGTGTATAAAATTATATATTAAATTAAAGTTGAATAATATGTAATTAATTTTTTAATATAAACAAAATAAACAAAAAATAATAAACAGTAAAATTAAATATAGAAAATCCAATAAATTTGAAAAAAAAAATATAAATTTTGAAATACTTTTTATATACAATAATTTTCGTTCAACATGTACGACTATTGCAACTATAAATATCACATAGTAACTTTAGACAAAACTACATAAAACTGATGATAACCAAAAACATGTTTTCAAATGAAGTCTTATATTAGACAATGACTTACCATGATTTTTATTCATAGACATTGCGTAAGACATAATCAACAAAAAATGTTTTTTCTGCATTTTGAAAGAAATTTTAGGATCAAATAGTATCAGTGTCATTCTTTGGATCAAAAGAGTATCACCAGGATTGCTCTTGAAAGAACTCAACCTTCTAAAACGTGGTTTCTCAACCTTATAACAATTAATCTCGTGTCATTGCATAACTCAAGTGAATAAACTATGTTACGAAACAACATTATTTGAGTTCCAACCTTCAAATTTAACTCACAGTTTGAGATTTCAGAATATGTATTATTCATTGATGTGATGTAATTAAAAAAATTGCATCTTAATTTTTATATGACTATTTAATTGAAACCACACAAAAAAACATGTATATTTTTCAACAACATAACTTATATATTACATTTCAATTTTCAATTACATAAATGATTAAAAAAAAGAGAAAATGTCACTCTAATTTGAACATGACATAAAGTTCTCGATATTCTTACTTATTTGTAATGGACCATCATAAAATGTATATTTTTTGTTTAGTTTATTGAGTTTTGTTTTCAGTTATTTAGTACGCATTCATCTGATATTTACAAAATCTCAAGCATATATCAATTCATTTGCATACTGCCCGCTTCATACACCGTGCCATAAGTACGGACACAAAATCTAGTGATAATTTAAACTAAGACGGACCCAAACTAAAAAACAAACAAAGTCAAGCCCATGAGTATTTTTTATTTGTTTTAAATATTATAGAACTGTAGTTCAAGATATATTAAAAACAATCGTAAATATTTTTATTTACCTATTTTTTTATTTATAATAATACTAAGATATTCAATATTTTTGAATAAATACCATTTTTACGAATTATGTTTATATATTGATTTTGTTTGTAGTTAGTTATATGCACATGTACTTTGTCTGACTTATGAATTATGAATAGCTTGCCTAGAAATTTGATTTCTGCTTTATTTTTGTGTAATATTTAATAGTTATATGACTTTGGTATGTAATTAGTTATATATCATTTAATGTCATTTTCGAATTTAATTCTCCAAACAAAAAAAGTAAACTCAATTGGAATATTTTTTGTCAACATCATTAAATGACATTTCTTAAATTCAATTTCAATTTTTTTTAGATAAATAGAACATAAGTGATTCCATTTTTGAAAAGTGAATTTTGACGGGAAATTTCTAAAAATTATCCACTTATGTTTTTATATATACTACAACACAACCGTGTAATGCACGGTTCAATATTGATATAAATAAAACAATATAAAATTTGAATGATAACCATATAACCGAATAATTATATGAAAAATCACGAGTTCAATATGCATATAAAACAAATTATAGAAAATTATGTTAATAAAAACAATAACTTTTTTAACATATGTTTAAATTGATATCGAAGTGACATGTCCTTGACCAAAATAGTTTACTTTGTACAATAAAAATTGAAGTTAATCATAGAAAATTACAATCAAAGCACTTGTGTGATGCACGAAGCCTATATTCATATCAATACAATAGTTAAAACTTTAGTACTAATAAAATACACAAATGATTGCAACATAAAGATATCAGTTCGATGTGTAGGATTGAATATCATAATTTTCTAACATTACAATTAAGATTATTTTGTTTGGCTCTCATGTAGAGTTCAATTAAAAATCTAAACGTATAAGCAAATTAATAGAAATAAAAAAATTAATGAAAATCAAGAGTCTTTAGGTTTAAAAATGTTTTACCTTTGGAGAAAAAAATTAATTTATTGAATAAAAATATTAAGAATTTCAGTTCAATTCCAATTATAATATTTTTTTTCTGGATATAAATAATAAAATTTACATTGAAGCCTTCAATTCCAATTCTAAACAATGGAATTGAGGTTCACTTTCTCTTATTCTTTACTCTGGAGTCTCAACAAAATTTAAATTCACTGATATGTTTTTCGTATAAAAAAATGACATTAAAATATATACAAATAAATATATAAAAATAATAGTTACATTAATGTTAAAAAAAATTGATAGCACATATAATATCAGACAAAGGGCAAATTATTTGTAAGATACTAACATTTTTTTGTCATAAAACCTTAAAAACTACACTTTTCAAAATAGGTAATTTTTACAAAATAATTCAAGTATTATGGTTCAATTTAAAAATCAGACATAAAGAAAAAATAATTAAAATAGTATATAACCAAGGAAAATAAAATGTAGGAGATGGATCAAGGAAAATGAACCAAAAATTCAAACGATCGATGGATAGACATCGGTAAATTTGGTTTAAACCGTGCTATGGATAACTTTTGGACCGCGACCCGGTAAACCCTCATAAAACCACGTTGTTTTAGTTGATATAAATGAAAAGAAAACACTTTTACCCTAGTTTCACCACACATTACAAAAAAAATTTACACATTTTTTACAGCGATGGCCAACCCCAAGGTTACCACCTAAAGAAAGTCTGGCAACGGAAGTTATGACCACCGACTTACCGGAAACTTGTTGTTATTATCATGTTTCCAAAAATATTTCAAAAACTCTGTTTAACTTTAAAACTCATTTATTAATTTTAATTCGTGATTTAGTTTAACTAACAATCAAATTCGATCGTTGATTAATTTCATCATTAATACTTTTTTTATATCTAAAATTTTTTAACATGTATAAGTAACTAAAAAATCAGAAATTATCGGGTTTCATTTTTTTTTTGCATGTAGCTAGCTGTCTCAAAAAATTGGTCCTGTCTCGATTTATAGATTTTTTTTGCAATAATAACTTTGGTTATGATGAAATAGAGAAAAAATTGTATGATCTTGATATTATTATTAATTAATTGTCTGTAAATTAGTTTTACTTCAAAGTGTGTGTATGTGATTTAGTTTCAAAATCGTTGTTTTATTTCATCTTTATTTTTCCTAGCCTGAATAATGATGCAAAGAAATTGACAAAAAAAAAACTTGGTTTTGTTATCTCTCATGTTTCTACTATGCATATTTTTCTTAATATATTAAATAATAATGTGAAGAGGTTTTGAAATCATTTATCCAATCAACAATAATAATAACATTTTCTATTTTCAATTTCCAATGCAGAAAGTGACTTATATACAAATTAGAAGTGTTTATAAATTTGGAAAGTCACTTTTGACGAGAACTTTCCAAAATTTGCACCTTTCTTTTTATATATGTATAGATTATCAATTTATGTATTTATTTATATTAGACATTAATTATGAAGTAAATGTTGCTAATTATAATTACTTCATGAAGATCTATTTTTAAAAAGTCAGTTTAGGCGAGAAACTGGCATAAATAGAAGTGCTATATGTTTCTGTCATTAAGGAGAATAATGATCCAATTTTTAGTACAATTAACATCTAATTTATAAACAAAGACCACAAATCACAATATTTGTGAAATGACAAAAACTTGTGTAAGACGGTGGTTCCGTTTTACAAATTAAAATTCGTAAGAATGTTTTAAAGTAGACTTACTCTCGCGAAATAGCGTTATATACAAATAAAATAAAATAAAATAAAAACATTTAAAGTTTGCAAGGATAAAACCTCCATTAAGGCCAAAATATGAAAAATACCCTGAAGTTTCCACCCAATCCCAAAACGGTACACAACATAAGGTTTGTGCCATAATCATACCTGACATTTCAAATTATCCCATTTTGCACCCTAGCCCTAACGGGTGTTAGAAAGATAATAGAAAGTTAGCATGTGCATCTCACATGTAGGGGTAATTTAGTCCATTTCTTCATATTTTTTCTTTAATTCATGTGCATCTCATATGAGGGGTAATTTAGACTACTACTCGCCCCTTCCTTATTAACTGGTAAGTAACTAAGCCCTAATTCAGTAATTTAATTTGTGTTATTTCTATTCTTCATTATTTGCCTAATCCCTGTGTAATTTGTGTAATTTAACTTGTAAGTGATAAGTAATTACTAAGCCCTATTTCTATCTAGGAGCAGAATATGTAAGAACTAAGAAGCTCCTCCAGTCCTCATGTTCTCTCATCTGTTCCCTTTTTCTTCATACAATCCATCAATCGTAGGGTTGTTCATCCAATTCAGTCATAAAGATTAGAGCCGTCAAAATGGGCCAAACCCGTTAGGTTGGTCCGCCCCACCATATTAAAAACGTGGGTTGGGTTTTAAAAACATGACCCTACCAAAAGGCGAGCTTTTTGGGTTAGACCCAAACGGGTCGCGGGTTAAGCGGGGCGAGCTGGTCCGCCTATTTTTACTTACTATATATATATATATATATATATATATATATATATATATATATATATGTGTGTGTGTGTGTGTGTGTGTGTGTGCGTGTGTGTTTATATTCCAATCACCCATCACCCATCACCCATTCACCCCCAATTAACTTTTCCTAATTTCCTTCCATTTCCTTCTAGTGGCGTGCTTCACAACTTTTGCTTCGGTTGGTCTTGAATGACTTGGTCCAAATTTCTTCAAATGGTGGGTTGGTCCACCCCGCCCCGCAACTCAAGGTGGGTTGGGTTGGGTTGGGTCATTGTTTTTTTAGTTCGCCATTTTTTAGGTTGGTCCGCCTCACTGGTCCGTTTTGACGGCTCTAGCAAAGATGGCTCAAAACGAAGAGAAAGCTCAATCGATGATTAAAAGATTCATCACCATGAAAAACGAAGAGAAGAAAAAACCGACAGAACCTTGGCCGTACTTAGCCTCCGAATGTCGCGACCTAGTCGAAGCAGGTGGCACTAGTAAATCATGATGGAAATCGGCCAAAAAGTTGTCGAGATCCAGAATGAATGGCTCGGTGAGCACCAACTCAGTGACATGAACGACGAAATTAATAAGCTGATTCGGGAGAAGGTGCATTGGGAGTGACGTATTGTTAAGCTCGGTGGACCTAATTACTCGAAGCATTTGGCAAAAATGACTAATTTGGAGGGTAATATTGTGGATGTACCTAACCCTAGCAAGCGTGGGCCAGGGTACAGATATTTTGGGGCGGCGAAGAAGTTGCAGGGGTGAATGAGTTATTCGAGAAGCCGCCGGAGTTGAGGAAGGGGAAGAGGAAGACTCGGTATGATATATATATATATATATATATATATATAATGCTAGTTATTATGGGTATATGTGGTACGATCTTCTCGGAAGGCTTCGTTGAAGAACTGATTACTCACACGGCGGAAGCGAGGATCGAATGATGTTTGCGGGGGTGACACCTCGACACAACAATTAGCACGAAAAGAACATTGACATGTACAGCCGCAACCCGCAATCGTAGCAATTGAAGAACCTAAGTATTGTGAAAGACACCACAATTGATATGGAAGAATCAATTGATAAGTCAAAGATGAACACACAAGATTCACACCTGTATATGCTCGACAGTTCAAGAAGAACCAATAAGTTTTGATAAAATCACAAAATAATAATACTCAAAGTTGTGTTCAATAGAAAGAAAACCCCTATTTATACCTAAACTAAGCTGTAAACTCGTACTAAGGAATTAGGGTAAAGTTTGAAAGAAAACCCTAATTTACAAAGCAGTAAAACGACAATTTGTTGACCCTTGCGACCGCAAGCCCTTGAGCCCTTGCGGTCGCAAGCTCTCAAGAATGTCAGCCCGTACAGCCAAGTCATGCGGCCGCAATCTTTTCACTCCTTGTGTTCACAAGCTCTCCAGAAGGTTTGCCCGTGAAATAACAAGGCATTGCGGTCGCAAGCCTCTTCAACCATGCGTCCGCAAGCTCCTCAGTCGCGTCAGCCTCGATTCACTTGTTCTAAATTACGTTCACCGGCTTCCTTTGACCCTTAAAGGTTTTCTCTTCATGGCTCATTGTTCTTGCTTCCATTTCCATTGTCTCACGAACTAAGCTGTTGACTTCTTCACTGATTTTCTTGGCTCTAGCTCTTGTGACTGGTCCAACGGATGTCGGCATTGGTGTTGAGTTGTTGATGTTGTTGGGGATGTCCTCATCATTCCCTCCCTCTTGAAAAGGATTTGTCCTCAAATCACCTACATCATACGGACGCAAATCAGAAACATTAAAAGTAGCACTAACATTATACTCACCTGGAAGATCCAATTTGTAGGCATTGTCATTGATTTGTTCCAACACTTGGAATGGTCCATCGCCTCTTGGCATCAATTTAGACTTCCGTTGTTGTGGAAATCTTTCTTTGCGCATATGCAACCATACCCAATCACCTGGTTCAAGCACAAAGTGTTTCTTTCCCTTATTGGCTTGCTTCGCGTACTGTTCCGTTCTTCGTTCAATGTTGAGCCTTGCCTTCTCATGTAACTGTCTTACAAATTATGCCTTTGCTTTTCCATCTAAATTCACAAACTCAGAAATAGGTAATGATGATAAATCCAAAGGGGTTGAAGGATTAAAACCATAAACAATTTCAAACGGAGAATATTTAGTGGCTGAATGAACACTTCTATTGTATGCAAATTCAATATGAGGCAAACAGTCTTTCCAAGATTTTAGGTTCTTAGAAAGTATAGAACGCAACAATGCAGATAATGTCCTATTAACAACTTCCATTTGACCATCAGTTTGGGGGTGACATGTAGTAGAAAATAAAAGTTTCATACCAAGCTTACCCCACAAGGTCTTCTAGAAGTAGCTAAGGAACTTGGAATCTCTATCGGAAATGATAGTCCTAGGCATGCCATGGAGTCTAACAATTTCGCGAAAGAACAAATTCACAATATGTGAAGCATCATCGGTTTTATGACAAAGTATAAAATGTGCCATTTTTTAAAACCTATCAACTACCACAAATATAGAATCACTCCCATGTTTGGTTCTAGGCATCCCTAACACGAAGTCCATGGATATATCCACCCAAGGATGATCCGGAATAGGTAGAGGCATGTACAACCCATGGGCTTGCACCCTTGACTTAGCTTGTAAGCAAGTCACACACCTCCCACAAATTCTCTCTACATCTCGTTTCATGTGTGGCCAAAAGAAATGTTCTTATGGAATTGATAAAGTCTTAGCCACCCCAAAATGAACCATTAATCCCCCACCATGGGATTCTCTCACTAGCAAGTCTCTCACGGAACAATGAGGTATACATAATTTATTTTCTCGAAACAAGAAATCTTCATACCTATAGTACTTTCCACATGCAATTCGTTCACAATTTTTATACTCCTCACTAAAGTCAAGGTCATCATGATACAATTGCTTAATATGTTCGAATCCTAGAACTCTAGCATCTAAAGCGGAAATTAAAGTGTACCTTCGAGAAAGGGCGTCGGCTACCACATTCTCTTTACCTTTCTTGTACCGAATGACGTAAGGAAACGTCTCGATGAATTCCATCCATCTTGCATGTCGTTGGTTAAGTTTTTGTTGTCCCTTTAAGTACTTCAATGACTCATGATCCGTGTGAATGACAAACTCCTTAGGCCACATGTAGTGTTGCCATGTCTCTAAAGTACGTACCAATGCATACAACTCCTTGTCGTAAGTAGGGTAGTTTAATGATGCCCCACTTAACTTCTCACTAAAGAATACAATTGGTCGACCCTCTTGCATCAAGACTGCTCCGATTCCAATGTCGGATGCATCACATTCTATCTCGAATGCTTTCTCAAAATTTGGTAGGACGAGAAGTGGTGCATTTGTTAATCTTTCCTTGAGCGTCACGAACGTTTTCTCTTGTTCCTCTCCCCACTTAAATCCCACATTTTTCTTTATTACTTCGGTCAAGGGAGCATCAATACTGCTGAAATCTTTCACGAACCTTCTATAAAAACTAGCAAGGCCGTGAAAACTAAGAACTTCTCCAACATTCGTTGGGCTCTTCCATTCTTATATAGCTCTCACCTTTTCTTCATCAATCTGAATACCCCTGTGAACTAACAACAAAACCAAGGAAAACCAGACTATCTGTGCAAAAAGTACACTTTCTAAGATTAGCAAATAACTTCTTTTTTTTCGCAAAACATCTAAAACAATTTTCAAATGATTAACATGATTATCCAAGTCTTTACTATAAATTAAAATATCATCGAAGTATACTACTACAAATATACCAATGTATGCACGTAAGATGTGGTTCATTAATCTCATGAATGTACTAGGTGCGTTAGTTAACCCAAAAGGCATGATTAACCATTCATACAATCCATGTTTAGTTTTAAAAGCAGTTTTCCACTCATCTCCCTCTTTTATCCTAATCTGATGGTATCCTTGTTTTAAATCAAGTTTTGTAAAATATCAGGCACCATGCAATTCATCAAGCAAATCTGTGGGTTCCCGGGAAACGTGCTCCCGCGCCCCGCGCGCCCTTGGATAGGGGTGTGCGTACGTGCAGATGCGGTGACATCCACTGCTTTCGTTCCACCCTCCCTTTTCTAGGGGAGGACGAAATCAAAAGTGCGAGAGGAGTGCTGTCGGAATAGCGCGTTGGAATGTGCCTCGGTTGCCTTTAGTGGATTTTTGATCCAATATGGGAGCTTTGGGTTTTCTATGTCAAGTTATCCCTTTTTTAGGGGATACCAGGATATAGGAATGCATCACCCTTCCATTCTCATTCTCCTTTTTTTAGGGGAGAGCGGGAAAGTGCAAGAAAAGAGTGTTGCGGCGCCCCCACGATGGATTTTATGAAAATAGCCTTATGGCCTATTTCGGATCACTATGGGTGCTTTGGGTTTTCTACGTCAAGTTATCCCTTGTTTAGGGGATACCAGGACATAGGAATACATCACCTTTCCATTCTTATTTTCCCTTTTTAAGGGAAAACGGAAAAGTGCAAGGAAAGATGTTGCGAGGCCCCACTAGATCCAAAATGTTTTAGAGTCACCATCTTTATTTTGAGGAATAAATAAAGCAAAACCAAAAAGAAAACCAGAGATAATAGAACGCGGGTCCGGAGGCTAAGTTACGAGTTGGGAAGGTGCTAGGCACCCAACTCGCCCTTTCGGTTTCAAAACAGTTTTTGACTAAAGTATGCTTTTTGTTATATTTATTTAACAGATAAATAAAGCAGTAACTACCTACAAATACATCCATTGTGTCTACATTATTTACAGACTTGCAACTGTCTCTTTACAAATAATTACAAATATACTTGAAAATATTTGGCCATAATAACGGCTTTATTTAGTACTATTTCCTAACTAAATCCGGGCAGCACAACTGCTTATATATCTACATTGGTCCGGATTGGAAATAATACTTTTATAAATAAATACTTTTAAAATAAAACTTACTGACGGCCTAGGGTGTGCTCGTTCTGTCCTTCAGGGAGAGGGAGTCTTTTTATTGTTGTTGTTGTTGTGTGGATTCGGGTAGAGTGACTGCTTCTGAAAGTTACTTTCGGCCTTGGGATTTGGGCAGAGTAACTGTTTATTTTGGTTGTTGTGTTTGCTTGAGGTAGGCTGAAATCGGGCAGAATAACGGCTTATTTCTGGCTGATTTGGCCTTTTAAATCGCGCAGAGAACTGCTCTTTCCACGATTTTTGGACCGGGGAAATAAGGGGGATACCTAGCTGGGGGGCTAAGGCTCACTTCTACCGGTTGGTTTTGTGTTTGGAGGAGGTTTGGCAAGGTTTCGAGGCTTTTTGAGGTGATCGCTCACTATCTCACTTCTCTCTCTATTTCTCCAGCGTAACGAGAACGCGGAGAATTTTTATCGCTGAAATTATGTGTTGAATGAGGAGCCCAGGGCCTGTATTTATAGGAAGGATTGGGGACATGCTGGGAATTAAATTTCCTTCTTAGTGCATCAGCAGCTTGTACCAATCGCAGACAATCTTGGACTTTGCGGCCACTGTTTGAGAAGCTGGGAGCCGGGAAGGCCTTTTTGGGAACCATGAAGCCCAAATTGGACGCCATGCCCAATTTCCATGTGGGTGGTGCCACCTTTTTTCAAAGTTTCCATTTCTTGCACTTTAAACCCTGCATTTCGTTCTTTTGCGCATCCTGCTTTGTCCTTTTGCAATTTTGACCTCAGAACTTGACATTTGTTAATGTTTTAACAGGTCTTGATATTTTATGTCATGTCACATACCAGGGGTACGAAATTGGGGTGTCTACAGAGCCCCTCAACGATGGAGTCTACGGGTAACCCGCAGCTTACTGAGTAGACGAACATCGTTGATAAGAATAGACTCTCCAATTTCGTTCAATTATAAAACGAGGGGGAAAGATGCAATAGGTAGCAGTTATAATGCAGCAATTATAATATGAACAAACCTCCGTATCCTAGACTTTTTTAGTCAGTCATAGCAGGTTATCGCAGTTTTTAAGCAGATATGCAAATTAAGTGCTCTGATGATCGGACCTACTAGCGTAGGCTGCCTACGTATCCCTTAATAAAAGGAATCAGACCAAACGTAGTTCGGCCTCAAGCAAGACGAACAACCAACGAGGATGTTGTGCTCTTTTTTTTTTGGTCAAACCCATCCGAGAGCACAAACGAAAAAAAGATTTTCATGTTTTTCGAAAAGCCGTATTCTTCCGGTCCGAAAACCGTTGTCAAATACGGTATGAAGATTTTTGTGTATTTCGAAAATCATATTTCACCCGGAAAATACCTGTCGTTGAAATACGTTAAGAGGCATTTTCAAAATCATGTCTGGCTGGCCACATACCTTGTTTCCAAACACAATAAGAAAACTTTCAAATTTTTGAAAACTGTATTCGACCAATAAAACTGTCGCCGAATACGTCAAAATGAATTTTCTTCAAATTTTTCGAAAACTGCACCCAACTGATCGAAATCGGTTGGATACGACAAAGATTTTTCTTTTCTTCTTCCTTTTTTTTTTTTAATATTCCTCTTTTTTTCTTTTTTTTTTTTTTGAAACAAAACCCTTTGAAAAAGATTTTTCTTTTATTTACGAAAGTATAATAAGAAAACCTTACCTTTCTTACATTTTCATGTTTTTTGACTGCTGCTGCTGGTTCAGCGGATTTGGCTATTCCTGCAGTTCTGGCGTTTCATGCTGGGGATCTATTTTTTTTCTTTTCTTTTTCTCTCTTTTTTTTTAATTCTCTTCTTTTTTTTGTTTTTTTTTCTCATGACTTTATTTTTGATTTCCCTTTTTTTTTCTCTCTTTTTTTTTTGTTTTTGACTTTATTTTTACAAAAAAGAAAGGGGCTTACCTTTGCCGCCGAATTTTCTAACTTTTCTGCTTGTCTTGCGGCTGACTTGCTGGAGACATGAGCTTTCCTTGTTCTTGGGATGAAAGGCCGTCGAATTTGGTTAACAAAATTACTTTTGTTAACTTTCTGTTAAGTCTTAGGGGCCACTTTGCAACTTTGGAATTTTGAGGACTTAAGTGTTGATCCGAAGTTGCTTGGAGGGGGAAAAGTGAAAATCTCACTTTTCCTCCCTTATTCACTTACGGGATGAAGACATGAGTCTTCATTTCTGTCTTCCTGCTTTTTTTCAGTTCCTCCATTGTTGACGGAAGGGATTTTTCTCCATTTCTTTCATTTCTTTTCCTTTTGCCAATTTTCTTCCGCCAAAAATTTTGTTTTTCTGCACAGATGGCTTCTTCCTCATGAACTCGGAAGGGAAAGGCACCAATGAACCCGAAATCAGGCGAAGAAAGGATGGAACTCCCTCCTTTGGTCCGAAATCATGTCAATTATTATTATTCAAAGCGTGATTGGGGCAATTTGATGCGTGATTGGCATAAGCATGTCTCGAATCTTCCAGATCCTGCTGTAAGTATAATCTTTCTTCCACCCATTTGGTTAATTTTTCAGATTTGCTCAAATCCTGTGCTGTTTTGGACTTTTTGGAGTATATATATGCTTCCTATGATGTTTATGCATGCAATTTATGGGCTAAAATGATGTAATTTTGATAGTGATGCATGAAATTTGAGTAATTTATTTTTGTGATGCATGATTGAACTAGTAGTCACTATTTGACCCTACTATGCATGATTTATAATGTTAATGCAAATAAGGCTATATGATGCATGTTTTAGACCTAAAAATATTTTCATGCACGATATGTTCACAAAACTGACTTTTCGAAATGAAATGCAAATTTTTCTGGGTGCATTTTTCGGACACATTTTCGGATATATGCAGGACAAAACAGATATATTTTACGCACCAGAACTTATTTTTTATGCATGCCAATGCTGTAGGGATATAAGAAATGCCAAGGAGATATTCTTTTTTTCATAATGGGTGGCATTTTTATTTTCTTTTTAGCGCACTCCTAATACAGCTTTTTGGATAATAAATGCAAATAATGGATGCATGTACTACTTTATTTGATGTGAAAGTGATGCTAAAAATATATGAGATGATTTTTTTAATTTTTTTTTGTGAATGCATGAGCAATTTATTTTTGATATGAATGTGAAAATAAAAAACGTGACATACCTATTTAAATGCAAAGTACATATATATATATTTTTTATGACACCTAAAATGCTAACATGAAAAAAAAATGTACAAGTGTATTTTATTTTTTTTTTTTGTAAAAAAAATGTCTTATTTATTTTGTTGTTTTTTTTTGTTTTTTTTTTAAAAATTAATGTATTAATTATGCAAGACAAAGGGGTTTGTGAGAATCTTACCTTTCTTTTCCTCTTCTTTTTTTTTTCTTTTCAAGAGCGTAAGACTTTGAGCAGGGCCCGAGCCAGCTGTGATTTGGTATCTGACATCTTTCATTCAATGCCCGTACCGGCCCGGGTTCTAGTGGAGGAGACGGGCTTCGGAGTGTTCATGCAGGCATTTAGTTCTTTCCGCAGCTATACAGCCATATTTGATGTGTTGCGGGACTTTTGGTGGGATACCACCCACACTTTCCATCTCAGCTGGGGAGAAATCACCATGACCCAATGTGATTTCGCCGCTATCACAGGCATATCTACCAGCATCGGTTAGACCTTGGCACCCGATTATACCCTTCGTGAGCATCATGATGTGGTGGAGGATCTTCTGGGATTTGTGCCCACATACAAGACTGCTGATGAGGTTACTATTCGCAGTGTGAAGGAGTGGCTTGTGGAGAATGCTGGATAGATTGATGCTGAGGATAGCGTCGCTGTGGCTCGTGTTGCCAGAGCATTTTTATTTTTCTTCTTGGGGATGTCGCTCTTTGCTAATTCCTCCACTTCCCTGAGGGTTTCATTGCTGGGCTGCCTTTGAGATCTGGACCATGTGATAGATTATGATTGGGGACATGCAAGTCTGGCTGAGCTCTATGTCTCCATGGATAGGTTGAGTCGGAATGACTCAAATGGTATGACTGGTTTTGCTCCTGCTTGGGAGGTATATTTCTTTTTCCATTCTCAATTTTTTTTTCAGTATTTGTTTGTTTGTTTGTTTTTAATTATTCCCCTCCCCCCCCCCTTTTTTTTTATTTGCTGACATTTGCTTCCTTTCCTTCTATTTTTTTTTTTCAGGTATGGGCTTATTCTGTTTTTGACTTTACACCGGGCCCACTGCGCAGCGATGTTTACGGTCCGCCTTACCTAGCCAAGTTTGTAAATGCAAATCGGAAGAAAAAGGACTTCAAGGGCCATTTTTTAGAGTCATTGGGGTTTCGCGACAGAGTAGAGAGCTCGACCTCGGGCTCAGTGCACTTGGTTCCTTGGCAGAATCTGGTAGGGCCGTACGAGGTTACTCTGGTATTGAGTCGTTGCCGGATTTTGATGGTGTCAATTATGTGTGATTCTTTGTATATGGGCGAGCGGGTCAACCGCCAACATTTCCTGGTTTCGACATTTCCAGTGGCGCCTCCTGCACCTCCCCCATGCGTAATTGTTCCAGATCTTCTGCCAAACCGGTATCTCTACTTGTCTAGATATACGATGCCGCTTAGTGATTATCCGGTCATATCGTACGAGGATTTTCTGAGGACGATGCTCCATCCTCCTCCTGTGATTGGCAGACGCGCATCTGTTGCTTGTGATAGGCACGGGTCTTCTCATTCCGTTCCTGATGCGCAGTCGGAGTTTTCCATGCCTAATGATGCCTTTTCGACTTTTCGATATCGGCGAGACGGGAGGCTCATAGAGGAGGTCCTTCTTGATGCCGAGATCCCTGAGGAATATCGTGTCCTCGATCATGCCCACACGGTATATTCATCATCTCCCCCTTTTTTTTTTGTTAGCATCATTTATTTTTCTGTTTGGATTGATGCTCTCTCTCTCTCTTTTTAATCATCTTTTTTTTTCTTTCTTTTAGGTCAAGGTATCCACATATAAGAGGCTGTTGCGGGGCTTTGTCAGCATCAACAAGCTTTATCAGCGGCTGTTGGATGATTTTTCTTGCCGGGGTAATGATGTTGTGCGGCAGCCCAGGCGCCGTGATGATGATGATGATGATGATGATGATGCAGATGTGGGATCGAGTCGCGCCGGAGACGGGCAGTGGCATGCATGGTGGGCCCTCGGGTCAGGGGAGGTGGCTTTGACAGAGGCAGAGCGTCTTTTGACTATTAGCTTCTTTTCCCTGCATATATTAGCTTTTCTTTTTTTTTTTTTTTTTATTTGTATCCAAAATCTGTACAAACATGGATTACGAAATGCAATACAATTTTAAATGATATGATAAAATAAAATGCACATTCAAAATACATGCAGAAAATAAAGCTATATCAATTCCTAAGGGTAGTGGCACGCTGTATCTTAGAAATGAATTAAAAAGGAGTACACCTTTGGTTTTGAGGGGGCTTTTCTGATGACCTGCGGGAAGAGGAAGAGGCAGCCGCCTCCTCCTGTGCATGGGAGCATAATTGCAGCCATCTATTAAGCGTAGCCTTTGCTTTTGATAGCCTGCTAAATTTTCTTCGTGATCAGACGAGGCAACAATTAATGATTTGGACAGAAACCAGGACACCAGCTGATTCAGGAGGCAGTATTGATCAAAGTTGGCACCACCCATACCAAAAGTGGGCGCCATGCCAAGAATGAGTATGGGTGGCGCCCATTTTTCTTTTCCTGGGAAGATTTTCTGGTCACTGCTCATTACTGTTCACCCTTGTTTGTCGATTTCTTCGATTTTTGCGTATAAAAAAGACGCCGGGCATCGTAAATTTTCACACCTGACTTCTTTCTTTCTACATTCGCTTCCTTAAGTTTTCTCTCTTGCTCAGTTACTTCTTCTCTTTTGTCAAATAAGCCTTTTATTTTGCCCAAATGGCTGCGCCACATCACACGCCATTGGAGATAGAGATTTACGAAACTGCCCTTGATATCTGGATTCTTTCTCTTCGAGCGGACGAACGTGACTGGTTTGATCACATTTTTAGCTTCAGGTGTCTTCTATCCTGGAGAAATGTTGTGATCAACTGGGACATGTTAAGGGGGACATCCAGGTTCTGGTCTCCTCAAGACCACCTCTTCAACTTGGGAATGAATGAGATGTGTCCTGTTTTTGAGGAGTTTTGTGCGATGCTGGGGGTAGCGCCTACTCGTGTTATTGTTGTGCCTTCGCCTCGGAGGCGTCCTTACATGGCAATTAGGGAGTTGTTCCGTACTACTCGTGCTGCCACTCCGGGTTTTTATAACGGGGTGAACTTTGATTTGACAGTTCTTCCCGAGGCCTTTACAGAGTTCAGGGAAAATGATGTTGACTATTTGAGGCGTTGGCTGACAGCTCTTTTCTTGTGCTTGCTGGGGAGATACTTGCTGGTAGGCCACCCAGGGTTTATTGACGTGCGGGTTGTTGATCTTGCTTTGCAAGCACGTGATCGCTGGTCCAATATCGTCCCAGTAATTTTGGCAGAGACCTTGGCTGGTCTGGATGCTTTCGCCGGTGGTGATGAACTTTTTCCTACCGGCAGTCCCATTTTAATTCACATGTGGCTAGAAGAACATTTTCAGTGTGTGATGGCTCCTGTACCTTATGGAGCGATATATGATCCGGGGCTCTATGGTTTTCGCGGCTGCTTCCCCCAAACTAATTACTCAGACTATGACTAGGCTGAGAGCTTCTTTCGGAGGGGCTCTATGGATATACTTTGGGTGGTTCATCACTGGGAAATTCGACGCTTTATTTTGCATTCTGTTGGATATGCCCAGGTTGTCATGCTGGGTATTAGGAGGACCTCTTTTTATAGGGGACGAGAATATTGCGCCACGGTTTGGGAGCGATTATCCGGACATGACCCGTCCCGTGTTTTTGGAGATGGAGAATAACAAAACTCTGGACTTTGACTTCCAGAGAATGTGGCAGCTTGACTTTGATAGGTTTCACGTGGCCTATTTGTTTTCTGACTATATGCTTTTGTCCCACGAGTATTTGGCGTGGATAATGGTGACTGCAGAGGGGTCCTCTCACGAGATTAGGCGAAGACTGAGAAACTTGTTTGGTCGTCATGTCGCCACTGGTATAGATGCTCGCCTTATGGAAATAGGCGAAGATATCGACAGCTCGGGGCTGGTCATCCCTCAGGCTTTGCGGCAGGATTTCAGGCGGGTACACAATCTCGGCACTCCAGTGGCTCCTGGACCAAACGTAGCAGGTCCCAGTAATGCGGCTCCTCGGCTCAGTAATGCGAGTCGTCAACATAATCCCTGGGAGCCGGAGGAGGCTGTCCCCCCTCCTCATACTGGATGGGGCACTGGCTTTAGGCATGATGATTATGAGGTCCCTCGGCTTAGCAGTGCGAGTCGTCAGCACAATCCCTGGGAGCCGGAGGAGGCTGTTCCCCCCCCCCTCAAACTAGATGGGGCACCGCTGTTAGGCATGATGATTATGAGATGCCTCGGCTTAACAATGCGAGTCGTCAGCACAATCCCTGGGAGCCGGAGGAGGTTGTCCATCCTCCTCCAACTGGATGGGGCACCGGCTTTGGAGATGATGGGGCCGGTCCTAGCAACACAGCAGTTCAGGAGAATGGGGATGCTGGTGACGAGGAAAGAGATACTTCTGGTGGCTCTCATACTGATGAAAACAGAGGTTCCTCTGCGCCTCGTAGAAGGGGGATATGGGCCCGGCTAGGTGGACACAGCAGGCACTGATAGACCACTTCGGGGCTGAAGTTGCAAACGAGGGGATATTTGGGGGGAATAAGTGGGGGTATAGGCAAAAGTATATATGTGCAAGCATAATGCATAATGTAAATGTCTTAATAAAAATTCCTAAGTTGCACCTTAGGACCTGTAATATTATATTTTAGTGTTTTAATGTGAGCTCCTGTCGTGGCTTTTCTCTTTCTTTTGTCAGTGGAGCCCGTTGCATGCTGAAGTCTGGAGATAGGATGTGGAGGATCAAAGAGTGCCTTCCCTCTCCCTTTTCTCCTGATTTTCCCCTTTCTCTCTTTTTTTTATGCTCTAACTTTTGCCTAGGCCGCCCTTTCGGGTTTTCAGCCTAGCGAGCTGGAGAGGGAGGCACTTGCCAAATAGGGTGGTTCGAGCATAATACCTTTTGAGCTCATTAGTATCGGAGGGCTGAACAAGGTCTTTTCTTTTCTGGCTTGTGAAGAGTATTGCATCTTCTGACCGGATTTCTTTGACAATATACATCGCATCGTGGAAGAGAGTGGTAGCAGCCTTTTGTTAAGTAGCCCCATCATTTTTTTTAGCTAAGACGACAGGGCAAGATAGCAGTAGCCCCCCCAAAGGGGTGGCGAATGAGGTTTTTTCTTGGTCTCCTGCTGTCTTTGTTTTGACTGTAGCCCAGCATGCTGTTGAAAAAACTGTTGGACTTGGGAATGGTCACTACATTAGACAGCCAGATCGGGTATATATATATATATATATATATATATATATATATATATATATATATATTATTTTATTTTACTACCCGAATAAAGTTGACGCGCAGCTGTTTCAGGATTTTTTTTTTTTTTTTATAATGACCATTCTGGCTTGATTCGGCGGAGCTTTTGTCTGATCGACCGAGCATCCGGACATGTGGGGATCCGGTGTTCGACTATGACTGGGTCTACCCTTGACACATCTTCAGAGGACCAGGTAAGTATGTCCATGAACACTTTTGAAGAGGTCCATGAGTGTTATCTTTTCAGAGCATTGTAGGTAGTTGCCGGTTTCGATTTCTTTGACTTGGTTGTTCAGCCCCAGATTGATGATGGACAAGTCTTCAGCGGCTGCTGTTGTTCCTGTTGCTCAACTGACTTTACAAGCTCAAGCAAATATATATTTTTTATCTTTTGGGTCCATTCATTAAATGACTCATTATTATGATTATTTAATGTGTTTTTAATGTAGGTGCAACTAATGAATAAACAAAGACATTCAGATTATCATTAATAGCAAACTGCACGGGGTTTATTACATTATTGAGGACCTTGGGTTTGAGATCCTCAAATTTGGGGAGCGGATCGGTAGATGACCAATCCGTAAAGCTAGGGAAAGGAAAAAGGATAATATATCCGAAGCGGTCCACCAGGTCTGCAGGAGCCAAGAGCGGGCCGGTCGTATTATACCAGTTCTGCGTAGGCTTGAGAAGCTCGAACTCAACAGGGAGCTTTCCGTAATCAGTGCCCCTGTTTATTATACCCAGGAAACTGCCTCCTCCAAATATTTATTTAGGAACTTCTTTATTGAAAAGCATATCTTACAGCACCTTTATTTATGGCTAACTGGACTAAATTGCCCTTTTTAGACCTCCTCGGCTTGATCTGTTTGAACAAGTTTTGTGTCTGCCACTGTAATTACCTTGCTATCGATGAGATCCTGAATTGCATTTTTGAGTGTATGGCACTTGTCGGTGAGGTGACCACTGTGACGATGATATTCACAATATTGGGCATGATTCCAATAAGTAGGTAATGGTTTGGGTGGTCGATAATTATCAATGGGTTTCAGTATCCCATGGGCCCACAGTGTTCGGAGTATTTCAGGTCTTGGGGCAGGCAAGTCGTCATAATGCCTTGGAATTATTCCTTTTCAACCTCTTGGCTTAGGCAAATGGTCAGGTTTGGATTCGGTCCAGCAACTGGGTGAAATTTTTTCTCTTGGATAATATTGCAATGGGATTGGGTTGCCTGGACCTTGGCCCAAGAGGGATTCTTTTTCTGGTACATAAGCTGCTTCTTTTGGAAACCCTGAAGTCATTTGCTGGGAATAAGTAATTGAAGGGTCTAGAGAAAGGTAATTCTTTTGGTTATAGTAGCAGGCATTTAGGTGGGGGACGTTGGAGTTGATTTCTGGAGGACATGGAGTAGAATTATGGGCATCTGGAATCATACCTTCTTGGGTCATAGGATCATTATTTGGCTGATGGCTAGCATTTGGTGGCTTTCCAGAGGTTTGGAAGAGGATATCTTCTGATATATCATGAAGGTTTACCTCAGGGAGGTGGGAAGCATTAGGAACATGTTTTGAGATTTTGACCTTTTGGGAGAGAGCAGCTAGAGCCTCTGAGAAGCCTTTTAAGAGATCACCCACCACTTGGTTTGTTATTCTTTCCGTATGAGCGTCCACTGCTTCTTTCAGCCAAGCCTCAAACCCAGGAGGAGGTGCATACACAGGAGTTTCCCTTTCTGGTTCTCGACTTTTCCAGTTGTCGTTAGCCTCTGCCATAGCTTGTTTATCTTTTGCTGCCATACTGCTCGGATCCGTTCCTTCTGTACTGATTCTGCCCTTGTCTGACCTGGAACTGATATTCTCTGCTCTGATTTTTGCACTATTTTCCTGTATCAATTGGCCAGTACTATTTCTGCCTTTCCAGGTTCGGGCCAGGTTTATGAGGAAAATGGGTTTGGAGGCATCAGATGGCTGGCTGAAGGCTTTTCTGGGTTTGGAGTACATTGTGCCTTTATTAGTATGTTTTATTATTTATTATCCCTACAAATTGACCGGACAAGCACCTGCTTAATTTTGACAGTCTCAGGACTTTTCCTGGAATAGTGGATTCTTTCTCCAGAGTATAGGACCAACGTATTCCACCTGCCTTTCGACTCCCCGAGATCGGACTGATCCCAGCGAAGGGCCTATACTCTTTTCGGGATCCACCATTCGAAATGGTCTAGGTCGAGCATTAGAAAATAATAAATCAGTCCCAGTGTATTTTTTTTTGACTTGCGCAATTTTTTTTAACTTGCACAGATTTTTTTTTGGACTTGCGCACATTTTTTTTTACTTGCGCACATTTTTTTTTTGACTTGCGCTCATTTTTTTTTTGACTAGGGCTGACCCATGATTTAAAATGCAAAAACCGGTCGGTCTTTGAAATGTCCTGAGAATCTATATGCAATCTAACATTGGCTCATGCAGGGGGTAGACTGGCCATGGTGTAGGGTAGCAATTCGGAATATATTTATATGCATGTGCGCGTGTGTGCGGTATCTAAAAAGCAGAAAAAAGTTTTTTTTAAGATATAGAAATAGAAAATAAAACAGATATGGTCTGTCTTGCTGTTATTTATGGATTTTTCTCGGCTTTTTAGTTTGAGCGTGAGCAAACAAGCATACCATCAAGAAATAGAAAGAAAAGTGGGGAATCTATCTATTCCTATTAATTACAAATGGGTCCTAATCCCCAAAATAAAATGGCAGAATGAAAGCATATATGTATATTTATGCGGAATGAAAATAAAGCATAAGAAAATAATATATAAGGCCGAAAATGAAGCGATATTAAAAATAAAGCCCCGGCCATTTTGTTGTGCTACCCGGAAATTATTGCACATAAAATATTGCATATATATATTTATTAATTTTTTTTTGCAATTTTTTTATTTGAAAAATACAAATATTTTCAAGTATATCCGTAATAGTGATCGGAAAAAAACTGCTGCAAGATGGAGGATCATATCCACAAATATAGACACGGATGTTAAAGGAACGCAATATTCAAGTGTTTAAATTAATATAACAAGCATACTTTAGCCAGAAACAAAAGAAAAAAAGTTTTGGTTACTGAGTCTAGCCCTCCATTTTTATTTATTAAAATAAAAACGATCTCCCCAGAAGTCGCCGTGGGTTCTGGGATGCGTGCCGCGCCCGCGCCTTGGATGGTGCGTGCGGATTGACATCCATCGCTCCACCCTCCCTTTCTAGGGAGGACGAAATCAAAAGTGCGAGAGGAGTCTTTGTCGAATAGCGTTGGAATGCGCCTCGGTTGCCTTTTAGCGGATTTTTGATCCAATATGGGAGCTTTGGGTTTTCTATGTCAAGTTATCCCTTTTTTAGGGGATACCAGGATATAGGAATGCATCACCCTTCCATTCTCATTCTCCCTTTTTTAGGGGAGAGCGGGAAAGTGCAAGAAAGGAGTGTTGCAGCGCCTCCACTATGGATTTTATGAAAATAGCCTTATGGCCTATTTCGGATCACTATGGGTGTTTTGGGTTTTCTACGTCAAGTTATTCCTTGTTTATGGGATACTAGGACATAGGAATACATCACCTTTCCATTCCCATTTTCCTTTTTTTAGGGGAAAACGGAAAAGTGCAAGGAAAGATGTTGCGAGGCCCCACTGGATCCAAAATGTTTTAGAGTCGCCATCTTTATTTTGAGGAATAAATAAAGCAAAACCAAAAAGAAAACCAGAGATAATAAAAGCGGGTCCGGAGGCTAAGTTACGAGTTGGGAAGGTGCTAGGCACCCAACTCGCCTCTTTCAAAACGGTTTTTGGCTAAAGTAAAGTATGTTTTTGTTATATTTATTTAACAGATAAATAAAGCATTAACTGCCTACAAATACATCCATTGTGTCTACATTATTTACAGACTTGCAACTGTCTCTTTACAAATAATTACAAATATACTTGAAAATATTTGGTCATAATAACGGCTTTATTTAGTACTATATCCTAACTAAATCCGGGCAGCACAACTGCTTATATATCTACATTGGGCCGGATTGGAAATAATACTTTTACAAATAAAAACTTTTAAAATAAAACTTACTGACGGCCTAGGGTGTGCTCGCTCTGTCCTTCAGGGAGAGGGAGTCTTTTGTTGTTGTTGTTGTTGTTGTGTGGATTCGGGTAGAGTGACTGCTTCTGAAAGTTACTTTCGGCCTTGGGATTTAGGCGGAAGTAACCTGCTTTATTTTGGTTGTTGTGTTTGCTTGAGGTAGGTTGAAATCGGGCAGAATAACGGCTTATTTCTGGCTGATTTGGCCTTTTAAATCGGGCAGAGCAATTGCTCTTTCCACGATTTTTGGACCGGGGAAATAGGGTGGATACCTAGCTGACGGGCTAAGGCTCACTTCTACCGGTTGGTTTTGTGTTTGGAGGAGGTTTGGCAGGGTTTCGAGGCTTTTTGAGGTTATCGCTCACTATCTCACTTCTCTCTCTATTTCTCCCAGTAACGAGAACGGAGAATTTTATCGCTGAAATTGTCTTTGAATGAGGAGCCCAGGGCCTGTATTTATAGGAAGGATTGGGGACATGATGGGAATTAAATTTCCTTCTTAGTGCATCAGCAGCTTGTACCAATCGCAGATAATCTTGGACTTTGCGGCCACTGTTTGAGAAGCTGGGAGCCGGGAAGGCCTTTTTGGGAACCATGAAGCCCAAATTGGACGCCATGCCCAATTTCCATGTGGGTGGTGCCACCTTTTTTCAAAGTTTCCATTTCTTGCACTTTAAACCCTGCATTTCGTTCTTTTGCGCATCCTGCTTTGTCCTTTTGCAATTTTGACCCTGTAACTTGACATTTGTTAATGTTTTAACAGGTCTTGATATTTTATATCATGTCACATACCAGGGGTACGAAATTGGGGTGTCTACAATATCCTCTAGTCTAGGAATGAGAAAGTGATACTTTACCGTGATGTTATTTATGGCTCGACAATCCACGCATATCCTCCAAGACCCATCTTTTTTGGGTACCAACAAGACTGGTACCGCACAAGGACTCATACTTTCCTTTACTTGACCTTTGAGCAAGTGCTCATCAACTTTCCTTTGAAGCTCCTTAGTTTCCTCAAGATTTCTTCTATATGCTGGTCGGTTAGGAATCGATGTGCCAGGTACAAAATCAATCTGATATTCAATACCTCTAACTGGAGGTAATCCTCTCGGAATCTCTTCAGGAAACACGTCCTCATAGACCTGAATGACAAAATATATACAACTAGGCAAAGCATTAAGTAAATCATCATTAGTACTCAAATATACCTCTTGATACATAAGTACGATCATGGGCTTGTTAAGAAACATTGCCTTTTTAATCTCACTTGCCCTAGCATAGAAACTCTTTTCTTTTTGCTCTTGGTTTTCCCCTCATTTCTCTATTTTATATTTTTATTCCTTACTTTGCTCTCCTTTTGCCCGGCTATCTCTTTACTGGCTCTCATGCTTTTAGCCGGCCCGTCACTCTTGTTTTCTCTCAATCTCTCCCTTTGTTCGGCTTCTTTTGTCTCTATGTTCTTTTCCTCACAAGCCGCACTCTTTTGTATACTAAACTGATCTTCATACACTTACACCATCACTTGCTTATTCACCTTCACCTCTCCACTATCATTCAACCATTGCAATTTGTATGGTTTTGGATGTCGAATCAAAGGTAACTCCAATTTTGTAACCATGGTAGTACTAGCCACGTTAGTGAAACTACCCCCATCTATGATTACTCCACAATTCCTACCCTTCACTTGACAACGAGTATGAAATATGTTCTCCCTTTGCAAAGTCTCATCCTCTTCTCTAGATTGGACATTCATTACCCTCCTAGTCACCAAACTCACCCTATCTACTATCTCCTTCTCAACCTCCTCTAAAGGCGGTATTTGTGAATGCGCCTCCTCCTCATCCTCGGATGACAACTCTTCATTCTCCCTCATAATCAACACCTTCTTATTCGCACACGCATTGGCAAAGTGCCTCATGCCTTGACACTTGTAACATCGAATGTCTTTTGTCTTGGTTCGGGTATTGAAGTAGAAGTAGGTGTAAAAGTTACAACCTTTGGTGGTTCAAACCTAGACTTCACAACAGCTTTATCTTCCCTTTGGTTCCCATAATTAGACTTCCAATTGCAGTTAGGGAAACCCCGTGTGTTACCCATCCTCTTGTGTTGCTCCACTTTAATGGATTTTTGAACTAATTCGTTAATGTCAACA
Organism: Codonopsis lanceolata; assembly: GCA_013146195.2. Taxonomy (NCBI): domain Eukaryota; kingdom Viridiplantae; phylum Streptophyta; class Magnoliopsida; order Asterales; family Campanulaceae; genus Codonopsis; species Codonopsis lanceolata. The sequence continues at coordinate 46,273,855 of CM028378.1, read as the reverse complement.
TACGTTTGCAACTCCACTACATTGGCAATCTCCTTATTTAACCCCATTAGAAAGTGGGCCATGGTTGCCTCACTATCTTCCTCTATGTGTGCTCTAATCATAGTAACCTACATCTCCTTATAGTACTCATCTACACTTTTAATACCTTGCCTCAAGGTTTGAAGTTTTTGGTGTAGGTCCCTATAGTAATGAGATGGTATGAACTGTCTCCTCATCACCCTTTTCATCTCCTCCCAAGTATCAACTCGAGGTTCCCTATATCTTGCTCTATCCACCCTCATCTTCTCCCACCAAACCACAGCATAGTCAGAAAATTTAATGGCAGCTAATTTGACTTTCTTCAAGTCGGTATAGTTATGGCACCCAAAGATTCTCTCCATCTTCATCTCTCATTCTAGGTATAATTATGGATCGTTTTTACCCATGAAAGTAGGAACCTTCAATTTTATCTCATTCATATTATTATCTTCTCTATTTCATCCCCATCTATTCATGTCTCCCCTATCATTAGAGTTCCAATCCTCTCCATCGAACTCTTCCTCTAGATTACGTTTAGGTATTTCTTTAGGCTCAACTGGACTTTGACACTTACTTGCATTACCTATCACATCAAGTTTCTCATTAAACTCCTCACTCATCTTACCCATCACCTCATGCATCTCCTCTCTTTGTTCCCTCATCATCTTTTCCATCTTAGCCATCATGACCTCTAATAATAATTTATTATCGTTTGTCATTTTAATTCCTTGCAAAACTCCCTTACGTGTATCTCTCCACTCGTGTATCACACAAAATTTATCACTCAAATCAAAACTTTAGGGTTCTAAAAGAGCTATCAAGTATTAGCAAGTGCAAAATCAAGTGGCAGTTCAACACAAGACTCGACAATTGATTACGTATAGAGAATTATTCAGGAGTAAGAAATTTGAAGAAACGAAGACGCGCAATGTATAGAAAGCATTTGATCAGAATATTCAATTTTCGAATGCACAATTTGATTCGCAATAAATTTTTTGGTGTAATTAAAGATGTCCGAAATCTGCCCAAACTCTACGGAATGAACAATGATTTTTTTTTTGTATCACAATGTCACTTTTCAATTTGGTCACTGGTAATGTCCTCTTTTCTTTTCTCACTCTATTTTTTTCCTGAAAATGTGTACTCTTTTTTTTCTTTTTTCATTTTTGGCTCTGCCGAATTCAGTAAAATAACAATTAACAGTTTTTTTTTTTTTTGAGATTAAAACCTTAGAAGATTTTAGGGTTTGAAAAGAACAAATAAAACACAAATATGACGAACAAACGTAGGATTGATGATCCTAGTTCGAAGGAAGAAGAGAAAGAAACAGATGACTAGTTAAGAACATTTAAGACATGATAGATTATGGACAAACCTTTGCTCTGATACCAAAATGATACTATCTTCTTAGAAGGCTTCGTTGAAGAACAAATTACTCACACGACGGAAGCTAGGATCGAATGATGTTTGCGGGGTGACACCTCGACCCAACAATTAGCACGAAAAGAACCTTGGCATGTACAGCCGCAACCCGCAATCGTAGCAATTAAAGAACCTAAGTATTGTGAAAGACGCCACAATTGATATGGAAGAATTAATTGATAAGTCAAAGATGAACACACAAGCTTCATATATGTATATGCTCGACAATTTAAGAAGAACCAATAAGTTTTGATAAACTCACAAAATAATAATACTCAAAGTTGTGGTCAATAGAAAGAAAACCTCTACTTATACCTAAACTAAGCTGTAAACTCGTACTAAGGAATTATGGTAAAGTTTGAAAGAAAACCCTAATTTATAAAGCAGTAAAACGACAATTCGTTGACCCTTGCGGCCGCAAGCCCTTGAGCCTTTGCGGTCGCAAGCTCTCCAGAATGTCAGCCCGTAAAACAGCCAAGCCATGTGGCCGCAATCCTTTCACTCCTTGCGTTCGCAAGCTCTCTAGAAGGTTTGCCTGTGAAATAACAAGGCCTTGCGATCGCAAGCCTCTTCAACCATGCGTTCGCAAGCTCCTCAGTCGTGTCAACCTCGATCCTCTTGTTCTGAATTACGTTCACCAGCTTCCTTTAACCCTTCAAGGTCTTCTCTTCATGGCTCATTGCTCTTACTTCCATTTCCATTGTCTCACGAACTAAGCCGTTGACTTCTTCGCGGATTTTCTTGGCTCTAGCTCTTGTGGCTGGTCCAACGGATGTCGGCATTGGTGTTGAGTTGTTGATGTTGTTGAGGATGTCCTCATCAATATGGATGATGAGGATGGGGTTTTGAAGAAGGTAGATGGGCCTGTAGAGAGGGCCATGAGGAAGGCTGCGGTGAAGGAGTGGGTTGAGATGGACGAGATTAAGAAGAAGGCCAGGAGGGCGGTGAGGTGGCCACTGTGGGAGTGGGTGCTACAACTGCTAGTATTGTGTTTGAGGAGGAGGATGTGGGGAGGAAAAGAAGAGAGAGAAAGAGAGGGAGGAGGGGGATAAGATGAATTAAAGAATTTTTTGAAGAAAATGACTAAATTATTCTGGCATGTGAGATGCACATGCTAATTTTTTGTTAATTTTCTAATGCTCGTTAGGATTAGGGTGCAAAATGAAATAATTTGTAATATCAGGTATGATTATGATACAAACCTAAAGTTGAGTTATTTTAGGATTGGGTCGAAATTGCGTGATGTTTTTCGTATTTTAGTTCCCAATTAATTAGACAAAACTCTGATCATAAGCCGAAAGCACTAAACCCCTGTCAGAAGACTCAGAACTCAGAAGGATCCTCCTGATCACACACACTATGGCAGCTGAAGAGAAATCAACGGCGACCGTGCGGGTCTCTAACATCCCGAAATCAGCCATAGCCAAAGAGCTCATTGTTTTCCTCGAATCTCAAATCGGGAAAGGCTCCGTATACGCCTGTCAAATCGTCACGGAGCACAAGAACTGGAAATCCAAGGGCTTCGGACGGGTCCAGTTCGAGACTCTCGACTCCAAGTCCAAAGCCATCTCCCTCTCTCAACAGTGTAACCTCATCTTCAAGGGTTACAACCTCACTCTCTCTCATTCCCTCGATGACGTCATCGTTCGGCCGGTCCAGCCCCGGAACAGGGTCGACCATGGGGTTCTCCATACCGGCTTGCTGGCCAAAGCGGACTGCATGTCTGTTTTGGAGTCATGGGAGGAAGTGAAGGTGTTGGTAATGCCGGAAAGGAAGTGTCTTGAGTTCTGGTTGGACCATGGTGGGGAGTCCTATCGGTTGGAGTTGCAGTTTGCTGATGTTTTGGAGGCCTGTGGGTGTTGTGATGACAGTGGGAAACCCAATGCGGTTCTTTTTAAGGTATAATGAGCTGTTTCCTGGGTAAGATTATTATTTTTTAGTTTTTTGGTCTGTTTAATTGTTTAAAGGGTCTGTTACTACGTAGGATGATGCTTATTTCATCATAGTTATTATTGTGTTGGTGATTTGGTTCTGTCTGTATTCGATGATTTTATAATTTTTATTTTTTTTCCCAATTTGTAACTATGATAGGCTACCTAATGAGGGTACCCTGCCCTCAGCCCTAAACCCCAGCCTCCATGAGACTCGAACCTTTGTGAACCACGTGAAAGTGGTGGATACCGTTGAACTCCTTTTTCGTGAAGCTGCAGGGGTTTGTTTAGGGTTAATTTGTCAGTCAACGCATATCCCAGTGGTTCTAATTAGAGATTGCCGATTCTAGCCCCATTATTTGATGATTGTTTTGCGAGGTGGTTGTCATTTTGATGGATATTTGTCATATACATTTTTAACTTACTACCGGAAAGTTGTGTTCTTTATTTTTGCATGGAGACAAAATATTCTAGTAAAACCTGCAGGTTTGGATCAAACAATGTGCTTTAAGTCGAATTGCTGAACATGCGCCCGAATTTGTTGTGTGTGTGTGTGTGTCTCTCTCTCTCTCTGTTGAAAAAAGTTAGTGACTTGATGTTGAATTTGCAAAATTGCATGTCAATATTGACCAGTTATGGTTCTATAACTCTATCTGTTGACCTCAATATGTAAATGATTGGGATTATTTAGTTGACAGCACCTTTATCTTATGGATTTATGTAGGTAGGGGGAGGGGGGTGCCTTTCATCTTGTGATATGTAGTCACTCCCCTTATGACCTTTAGACCTCTTCAATGACTCAAAGGCCCTTATTGTTGAAGTTTTGCTTCATAAACAAAATCTTTTCTCCTTCCCTTTTTAATTTCATATCCTCACTTTCTAACGGCGCTCAAATGCTATATCTTTTGCTGACCACCACAACACTACCATTGGCGCCAATGACACGGCCATGATGGCAGATTATTTGTACTCCCTCCGTGTCGGATAAATGTTTCTCATTGACAAAGTACAGATATTAAGAATCGTAATTAATGATGGGCTGGTAAATGTGTAAAGTGTGTTTTGATGATAATACACATTACATGTTAAGTACAATATTAAAGCTCAATATGGCACAGTGGTCAAGACTTTACATTTACTCTCTGGGGGTGCTAGTTCAAATCTTCTCAGCAACATCTCTTTCTCATTAATTTATGTAACCTGCCTTAAAACTCTATCATTCCATTTTATTCCTTTTTTCTTGGTTTTTGAGTAAGAGTGATTTGAATCGGCATTAATTGAGTTCCACTGTTCTAAATAAGTGGGTTTCTCTAGGATGTGCTATGTTGATGTTAAATGAAGCTTTAAGGATTTATTGGGACGGAAGAATGGTAGAGAATTAGTACGTCAAAAAGTCTTTAGGAACATTAGTTGGGACATCCCAAAATAGAACGTAGGAACATTTATTCGGGACAGAGGGAGTAACAGTTAATTTTTCTGCATATTCTCCTACTGTAGAAGATTTTGTTAGACAATTGTTTACCATGTAAGGTTTATCTTTCCAATAGTAGTCATGTGGCCACCACACTATACCATCAACGACTAACAAAACACTCGAGAGTGGATCAAGATTCAAAAAAAAAAAGAAGAAGAAGAAAAAGAAGGTGCTCTGTTTGTGGTCAATCTATTGGAATTACATATACTAATATACTATTGTGAACACTTCTTTTCATTTTGATTCTAAGACATGATTTTTGGTGAGAATTCATAATCTTGCGTCACTTCAATCTATCAATCTGGGGTATAAAAAGTTTAGACAGTGAATCCTAAATCTTTACATCAAAACCAGAAGTGGGTCCTTGTTTAATGTATGGATCCGACTATTTGTTTATGGGTATTGTTGTGTATATAATGCTTTCTATGGAATCGTTGTGATTTCGATACAATGTTTAATTGGTTTTTCTTAGAAGAAGTTTCTATGATAAGGTCATATCAGACTTTTAAGAGGTATAACCCTTCTTGAGGGATACTCCTTACATGATTAGTGAAAGTGAGAGGAGGTACATAAAACTATCATTGAATAACCGATTTGTTTTTTTTTTGATAAGTAAAGAGTATATAAATATATAGAGGGCACCAAAAAAGGTGACGCATCCTATTACAAAGATAGAGGATCCATGATCTCCTACATCCCTACATAACTGTTATCCACAAGCTCTACAAAGGGGCTTTGCCCCTGTGAGACCACATCTTGACACAAAATAGCTGGATTGTTTGTTCTTTAAGTTTCTCGCAGCTCCTCTCTGTATTCTCAAATGCCCTAGAATTTCGTTCTCTCCAAATCGTCCAGCAAATTTGCTGCCGGCGTAGCCATCCAAAAATTACAAGGTTTCTTCTTCTGTTTGTAGAAAGACCAACTCATCAACATTTCTTTAATAGATAGGGGGTTCACCCAGGCCACCTTGAAAATATGAAGAACGAAATTCCAAATATCCTTCGCCACTGGACAGTGTAACAGAAGGTGATTAACGCTTTCTTCCTCCCTTTTGCACATGAAGCCCTTATTAACATAGAGATCACCCTTCTCCTCAAATTGTCTCCCGTAAGAATGGCTTCATTTGCGGCTTCCCACAAAAAGAAACCGACCCTAGAAGGAGCTTTAGTCTTCCAAACACTGCCCCAAGGAAAAGTGCCATGCCTCATCAACAGCCTATGGTAGAAGGACTTGACAGAGAATTTCCTACTCTTTTCTCCTGCCCAAACCACAGAATCTTCAGCATTTCTGTTCACCTTCTGATTGTACAGTAACTCAAAAAATTGCCCGAGAGTGTCTACTTTCCCAGTCTTGCACATTCCTTCTAAAGGAGGGAGTCCACACCACAGTTTCTCCAACAAAATGCATAACTGAGCTGACAAACTCTTCTTTATCAATTGCTATGTTGTACAGAGCAGGAAAAACTCTCTGCAGCTCTCTCTTGCCACACCACTTATCACTCCAAAATCTGACTGAGTCCCCCTTACCAATTTCAAAGGAAATAAATCTCTTCAGCACTTCCCACCGTTTCCTAATGCCTTTCCAAACTCCAACACCATAAGGAGAGTGGACCTCATTTGGGAACCACCTGTGGCTGTCATCCCCAAATTTTCCTATTTGTTTATTCAAATCTGAGATCGATTGCTTATATCTCCTTGGATCACAAGGTTTGGAGGTTGACTAAATCTTTGGATTTCTGTGTGCATGTATTTGTGTGCTTCACCGTCACTACCAATAGAATTTTGGCTCATCTTGTTAAGCCTTGGGTGAATATTATTGCATAGGGTTACGATTAGTCTTCAAGTGAATATGTGTTTCAACTTTGAAACTGCAATCTCAAAGACTGTGTGTTTGTGTGTATAGCTCAGCTTACTGAGCTTAATTCTTTTAATAAATCTATATTGAAGTTAGAATTGGCTAAATTGTTATCCTCCTCGATGATGAAGTTACTAAATTTCCACAGAGACAAAAGATGTACCTAAGTACCTTGTATTTACTAAGAGGTATGATATACCTAATGCTTATTGGTGAGATGTGTATCTATTTCTTTTTGGTAACACATGGGTAGTTAAATTTTGTCTAAACTTCCAGTTTTCTTTTAACTTTATCTCTCCTTCTTGAAACTTCTTTTTAACTGAGTCCACATACATAAGATGAAGTATAACGAGCTTATTTTGCATTTCAGCTCAAGCACGCCCCAAAAATATACCAAAAATTATCTGGACCCAATGTCTCTCCAAGGTTCAGCTCTGATCGGTACCATATTTGCAAGGATGAGTTTGAGTTTCTCTGGGTTCGCACAACAGATTTTTCTGGTGTTAAGTCAATTGGGCAATCATGTACACTTTGTTGGGAAATTGAAGAAGAGTCGTCAGCGTTTCATATCTTTACAAGTTTGCCTTTCTATAAGAAAGATTTAATAGAACTAACTTTGGAAGACGGCAATGAATTCCATTCTTCATCTGAGACAGTTCCACTTTTAAGATGCCAAGGATTGTCATACGAGATCCTCTTTCAAATCAACTCACTTATCCAGACTCAAAAAATAAGTCTTGCTGCAGTCAATGATGATTTGATTGAAATCCTAAGTAGTCTCGATTTAGACTCTGCAATGGTTATTCTTCAGAAAATGCATAAGCTGCAGTCTACTTGTTATGATCCCATGGCATTTATTAAAACCCGAATGCATTTCAGGCAAAATGGTAAAAATCTTCCTTCATCATCTCAAAGCAGGTTAGCGAATAATAACATGATGAGGTGTCACAGAGTCCTCATTACCCCGTCAAAGATTTACTGCTTTGGTCCTGAATTGGAAACCTCCAATTATATTGTGAAGCATTATGCTTCTTATGCTTCAGATTTCCTGAGAGTAACGTTTGTTGAAGAAGATTGGGGCAAGCTTTCCCCCAATGCCGTGTCCACAATTATTCAGAAAGGTATCTTTTCGAAACCTCTCAAAACTAAGATATATCAGCGAATACTGGATATTCTCAGAGAGGGAATTGTTATTGGAGCGAAAAGATTTCAATTTCTAGCCTTTTCTGCTAGTCAACTTCGTTCGAATTCTGTGTGGATGTTTGCTTCTAATGAGCATGTGACTACAGAAGATATTAGGGAATGGATGGGCTGCTTCAACAGTATTCGCAGTGTATCAAAATGTGCGGCAAGAATGGGTCAGTTGTTTAGCTCTTCTTTGCAGACTATGGAAGTCCCGGCCCAACAAATGGAGGTTATACCTGACATTGAAGTGAACACTGATGGTGTAAACTACTGCTTCTCTGATGGCATTGGAAAGATTTCGCACGCATTTGCTAGGCAAGTTGCCCAAAAATGTGGATTAGATCATACCCCTTCAGCTTTCCAAATTCGATACGGTGGCTATAAGGGCGTAATAGCTGTTCAACGTAATTCCTTCAAAAAGCTCTCTTTACGCAGTAGTATGCTCAAGTTTGAGTCAAAGAACAGGATGCTTAATGTCACTAAATGGTGCGACTCTGGCCCCTGCTATTTGAACCGTGAGATTGTTACCCTTTTATCCACCTTGGGGGTTGAGGACCAAGCCTTTTTGAAATTGCAAGACGTGCAACTTCGTCTTTTGGACAGAATGCTTACGAGTAGAGATGCAGCATTGGATGTCTTGGACGGCATGGGGGCGGGTGGTATTAAAAACATTCTGGTCAAAATGTTACTTCAAGGTTACGAGCCAAATGTGGAACCTTACCTCTCAATGATGGTTCAGTCACATCGCGAGAATTTACTTTCTGATCTGAGAAATAGATGCCGTATATTTGTTCCCAAGGGCCGGATTCTAATTGGATGCCTGGATGAAACGGGCATATTGAACTATGGTCAAGTTTATGTTCGCATAACAATGACCAAAATGGAGCTAAAATCTGGTGAGTGTAACTTCTTCCGTAAGGTGGATGAGACCACATCTATTGTTGTAGGGAAGGTGGTTGTGACAAAAAATCCATGCCTTCATCCTGGAGATGTCCGGGTCCTCGAAGCTGTTTATGAGGTGGCCTTGGAGGAGGAGGGTTTCCTCGACTGCATTGTTTTCCCTCAAAAAGGAGAAAGGTATGGGGTTCTTTCAGGGCAGTTATTATTGCATATCTTATAGTAAAAACATGTTTATACTCCACAATAATTTCTTTTAAAAACACTAGTTTTATTGAGTATGTCTACACAGCAATCACATTTTTGTATGCACAGGCCTCATCCAAATGAATGCTCTGGTGGCGATCTAGATGGTGACTTGTATTTTATAAGCTGGGATGAAAGTCTAGTCCCACGTCAAACTGTGACACCGATGGACTACACTGGAAGAAGGCCACGCATAATGGATCATGATGTCACATTAGAGGTAAAACAATGATTTGTGTTTCTGTGAAAGTAAATTGATATGTGTCATGGAGGCATTTTTATTTTTTACTTGCACTTGCAGGAAATTCAGAAGTTTTTTACTGATTACATGATTAATGACACCCTGGGCACCATCTCTACTGCACATTTGGTACATTCAGACCGTGAACCAGATAAAGGCATGAGTTGGAAATGCCTTCATTTGGCAAACCTTCACTCAATGGCAGTTGACTTTGCGAAAACAGGAGCACCAGCTGAGATGCCCTGGGCTTTGAGGCCAAGGGAGTTTCCTGATTTCATGGAGAGGTGGGAGAAGCCCATGTACATCTCGCAAGGGGCGCTAGGTAAACTTTACCGTGCGACCAAGGTATCATTGGTCAACAGGAAATCAACGTTTGTTTGGTCAGAGAAGACTGTACAGGATGGTTACGATTGTGAGCTTGAAGTCCAAGGTTTTGAAGAGTGGATTGAAATTGCCCAAACCCAGAAAGAGATGTACTGGGACAAACTGAGCATGTTGATAGTTTATTACGAGGCGGAGACAGAAGATGAGATACTGACGGGTAATATACGAAAGAAATCTTTGTATTTGCAGAGGGATAACCGGAGATATGGAGAAACAAAGGACCGTATATTGGTGTCCATCAAGAGTCTGCACAAGGAAGCCAGGACGTGGTTTGAAAGTAGATGCAAGAATATGGAGGAAAAACAAAAGTTGGCATCAGCATGGTATCATGTGACATATCACCCAAATCATTGTCAAGATTGCATCAAATGCTTGGGCTTTCCCTGGATTGTGGGAGATGTTTTGTTAGATATCAAGTGTGTCAACAGCAGGAAAATATAACCAGCTCATTCAGAAACATTTATCTGTAACCAACAAATATTACACTTATTCTGTCCCCAAACCCAAAACGAGCCTTCTCGCATTCTCTTTTATTTACTTTGTGATGTTTTAGTAAGGAAAAGGTAAAATAATTCAATAATGGCCTACTCTCTTACAGTACCAACTAGTAAACCAAGAATATTCCCAGAACAAACTGACATCCTAATAAACTGTTAACGTCATTGTTTGGATGTTTAATGCACCAACGAAACTAATTCAGTAATGACAAAAATTTGTCGAAGGGGTGTGCAGGATTTTTTCAGAATCGGATCGAACCAATAGAATCGGATCAAATCAATTAAAACTGGACCGGACTAATACTTTGGTTTGGTTCTGGATCTGAATTTTCATAAAACCGGATATTTGGGTTGTTCCCGGCTCTCGAACTAAAAAAACACGGAACCAGACCGAACATACCCAATATTTTGTTTATTTATTTTATTTTATTATATATATATATATATATATATTTATTTATATTGTATTATTATATAAGTATATATATTATATATATTAATTCCTAATACTTTCTTTGTTCTACTTTTTAGTTGTTACTCTTTTATTATTTTGTTTCCATCGATTTGTTATGCTATGAGTTTATGAGTTCGACATTTTTAATATTCTGGCCGGACTAATGTTTTGGTTCTTATACATATTGAGTTGGTTCCGGTTCTAAATTTTTGGAGAACCAGACTATTGGTCTGGTCCCGGTTTTCTCTTATTTTTTTTTCTTCAAAAAACTGGACCGAACCGGACCAAGCTCACCCCTAGTCAAAAGACGGTCTTACAGATATTTTTTGTAAGATAAATTTTATTTATCCGACCCGTTATGATCCGTGTATTAATAGATTAAGTTGTGGGAGAGTGAGATTCCGTCTTTTATACCAAGAATTATTCATTTGTAAATCACAAAATCACATCCCAGTCGAGTCAAGTTGTCCACTACTACGTTCCTTTCCTACTTTTCTTCATCCAACAAGAAACAAAGATAAAATTAGAAAAATAATCCAAAACTTCCAAAAGGAACTAAAAGCTTCATTGCCACATTTGTTTATTTATTCACAAAACCATATCCTTAAGACACATACAAATTTACTATATACTCCCATGATCTATTTAACAATCCAAAAGGTAATCGATTAAATCCAACAAAAAAAATAAAAAGGGACAAAAAAACATAGACAATTCCATTCCATGTGACTTGTGACCACTAAAAAACTGTAACTTCCTAGACCGGCGCGGCTTAGCCGGTCCACCCGGGAATGAGTTTAGACGAAATTGGGGCCATCCTTGCCGAGGTCAATCGAGCCTTTGTTCGGCACCGGAGCCGTAGCGTACCGAGACGAGAAATTACGGAACCTCAAGTCGTCTTCCTCGTCGGAATTACCGTTATTCCCCGGGCCTTCGTCGAAATTGAGCGAGTAACTGAGAGGATCGTACTGGAATTTGGCGGATTGCCTGCCTCCGCTCTTGGTTCGATTGAAACGCCGTATGAAGGTCTTCCAACGAGGACCGGCGACGATCTCCGACCACTCGCGAAGCTTCTTAAAGGCGTTGATCCCTCGGTCCCATAAGGATCCATCCTGGCTCTCCGATACACGTACTCTCTGCCACCAATTCAATCCGAGCGTGGTGGTGGATGATGATGAAGATCTGTAGGGTATGCAAAAACAGCAGCGTCGTTTGGAGAAGAGCATTTCCGCCACATCATCGTTCGCTTCCGTATCTATAGGAGAGAAGTCATGGCCCTCCGTCGCCATCAAAGTTACATATGTATGGATTTGTATGTACAACAACGGAGAGAAAATTGATTTCTATGCGAAGATGGATAAGATAGCGGGAACGAACGATGTTCCCAAACCCTAATTCCAATAGTTATCTCTCTACATATGCACGTGGGATATGATGATGGTGGGTATGTATCTATCGTATAGATATACAATAACCTGCTAACGGAAGATGAATGAGAATGATATATAGACGAGATTATGGAAAGAAGCTGTAAAATCCACAAAAGGGCTGTAACAGAAACAGAGTTGGCCAGGAACAGGAACAGGAACAGGAAGGGAGAGCGAGATCAATAATGACCGGGAAATACCGGTTGCCACCTGCTTACTGCTCATAGCCATGAACTCCCTCTCGGCTCTCTCCCATTATATTTATTATATTATCGTACACCCTAAACGTCGCACCTTAAAAACACTAAACGTCGCACCCACTTAAAAGCTAAATTACAAAAATACCCTTAAGAAAAAAATAACATTTATTTCTTTCACTCCTCTTTCTTTCACCAGTTTCAACAATAGACCCTTCTACTATCAAATTTTACACTTTAATGATTTTATTTCGATGATTCAATGACAATAGAATCCTAACGATAATGTGAATCCTAACGACAATAAGAATCACTACGACAATAAATAAAGTGAATCCTAACAACAATAATCATATAGATTCTTTCGTTCCCTTTTTTTTATCACTTTCAACAATAAATTCTCTCAATATAAAATTTTACTCTTCAATGGATTCTAATCCTGCAGACAATGGAAATCCCAACGACAACGCGAATCCCGACAACAATCCTCATAATGTTCAAAATAAAGCGAACCCGAACAACAATGATCATATAGATTCTTATTTTACGGTATTTTCAACTTTTTAAATATTTTTTTTACTATTTTAAAGTCTAAATATAGAACTGAAAATCGGAATGAGATTTGCTTGAAGTCGCCAGGGTCGAAAGACTTAAATCCTACAAGTCCATCAACCCTGGCGACTTGCTCCAAATTAAGTCCGAATCATATTTCAACTCTCCCGCGTATAACTCGAATGTACCATTTTGAAAACCTTAATGAAGTCGCCAGGCTATGTGGACTTAAAATCATCAAGTCCACTAGGGTTTTGGACTTGAAGCATATCAAGTCTAACTGGTCTAGCGACTTATGTCAAGCTAAGTCGTCAGGGTCGCAGGAGTTACATCTTAAAAGTCCATCAACCCTGGCGACTTTCTGTAATTTAAGTCCGAATCATATTTCAACTCTCCCGCATATAACTCGAAATGCACCATTTTGAAAACCTTAATGAAGTCGCCAGGGTATGTGGACTTAAAATCATTAAGTCCACTAGGGTTTTGGACTTGAAACAATTCAAGTCTAACTGGTCTAGTGACTTGTTCTAAACCAAGTCTCCAGGATCGAAGGACTTACATCTTACAAGTCCATCAACCCTGGCGAAGTTATCGCAATTTAAGTCTGAATCACATTTCAACTATCCTGTATATAACTCGAAATGCACCATTTTGAAAACGTTTCTGGTGACTTTCAATCATTTAAGCTTACGTTGCTTGGCGAGTGGTGACTTAAGCTAAAATTAGCAAAATATATATATTTTTTAAAAAAATTTCTTTTAGATTATTTATGATACTAATTTTTATTTGTTTACAGGATTATCAGTTTCCGAATCAGCAGCAATTTCCAGATGTCTCGCATTTTTTCAAAACTGATAAAATATTTCAAGATCGAAATGAGGCAGAAGCTTGGGTTAGAGCTACCGGACACAGGGAGAAAATGTGTTTTTTTGTTAAGAGGCACAAAGTACATAATGATGGATCACGTAAAATATGGCTTGCTTGTGAGATAGGTGGCAATTATAGATACGACGGTGATTGTGATGAGAAGAATAGAAAAAAGACTACAAAAAAAGATGATTGTAAGTTTGAAGTTTATTTAGTGGAAAAATTATCTATTGGGTGGAAAGTGAAGGTTAGTACGTCGAAGAATGCACACAACCATTCACTAGCTAAAGCTAATCGCTGGCATACATCAAAGAAAGTTAACGTCGGCAGAGATTGAGAGGGTGTCTCAGCTACACAGTGCAAACGTGAAGCCGAAGCAGATATTGAATGAGCTGAAGAAAGAAAACCCCGGAAATGTTAGCACCAAAAAGCATGTAGAGAATGCCTTGCAAAAGATAAGAAAGACTAAGATGGGATCGTGCTCGAAAATGCAGTATTTTTTCAAGGAGATGAGGGTACGTGGATATGCTACGTGGTTCAGGCATGAGCATAACAGTAAAAAATTGATTGATGTTATGTTTGCTCATCCGAAAGCCATGGAGTTATTGGTCTTATTTCCATATGTTGTTGTTATGGATGCAACATATAAGACCAATAAGTATGAGATGCCTTTGTTGGAAATGATTGGAGTTACATCAACTGGGAAAAATTTTCATATTGCATTTGCATTTGCAAGTTAAAAGCTTCAAATTAGTATGCTTTCTCACTCTCTTTATACTGGATTGATTGCCTAACAAATAACAAAAAAAGTATGCTTTACTATGCTTCCTCGGATTCTCACCATAGAAACCTTTCTATTACTACAATTCAATACAATGGCACAAACAACTATAATAGCATTTCCCGTCTTACAACAGATTTGCATAAACATACATCTTAGTATCCTTTCTTGTCCTTCCATGTGACAGAGAAATAAGCTTTTATTTTCAATTATCTAGCCTTCTGTCCTCACCTACTTCCCATCTTCAATCTCCTACAAGTACATAAATACTTCAAGTAGTTTCCAAGCTATACCACTTCAAAAACCAAAAATAGCAGCAGTACTTGAACACCACCCACCGTTAAGCCCCTGCCGACAAACACAAACAATTGAATCAAAATCTCAATGATAAAATCTCTCATTCCTTCAACAGCTTGTTTTCAATGAGCTATTCCAACTGTTAGTCAACCTAGATGGATAATGACTTACAATCTGAAAATTAAGAACGCAACAATAGCAGGTTTATTCATAAAATTTGAATTTTAAACTGAAACAACATTCAATGGAAAATGAACTTAGAAATGTTGATGCTGATACTAAATGAGAAAAATGGAAAATGACTTACAATCTTTTTAGGTTTTAAAATGATATCCTAATCATTTTCATAGACATCATATTCATCTCAAAAACTAGAATTCTTGACAATACCTGTTGTTCCCAAAGGATGCCCAATGGCCATTGCACCTCCATTTACGTTTATCTTTTGTGGGTCAAGCTCTAGCTTCTTTTGGCAGTATATATATTGTGATGCAAAGGCCTAGACGAATCAGAGAAAAAAGCTCAGTTTTAGTCAAGCAAGCAGAAAATCTCAAAATTACAGAATATTCACCGAACACAAAAACTTGCTATTCCATCATTACCTCATTTATCTCAAAGAGATCAATATCCTCAAGTTCAAGACCAGCAGACTTGACAGCTGCAGGAATAGCAAAAGCAGGACCAACACCATTGCGACACTTCTCTTCATGAGGAGTACAGCTGCAGCTCCATCAGAATGACAATTGAAATATATTCAGCAGCAGAGTGCTGAATGCGCATGGGAATACCTAAATGGCAAAATGAGTATAGTTTTGGGTTCAAGGATGAATGAAAAGACATGGGAAATTATTGAAGTAAATTCTGCTAATGCTGTCAAAAGATTGAAACCATTCTGTGGTGAACGTGATGAAGGGAAAACAAGTGGTCAAGGGACTCAGGTACTTTGCAAATAAAGAGATGAAGACAAGTGAAATAAGAAAGGCGAAGTGAGAAACATGAATATGGATTTAAAAGTGGAACAACAAATGTGATCAGGATTCTGCCCATATTTAAATGGGGTGAGGCTGATTATGGCTAGTGCTATGACTGAAAAGCAAATACAAATAACAATGAGCAGTGTTGTTGGCTAGTGCTTGTTGAAAGATATGATTTGAAGAGGGCTCATTGAAGAAGGTTCATCCTTCTACACCAACAAAAAAGCACCCACACAAATAACAATGAGCAGTGTTGTTGGCTAGCATGCTTTTGGGCTAAACCATCCAATTGATTATTACATGGAACTATCCAAGAAGGTAACAAAGCGTTGCGGAGGCCTGCCTTTAGCCCTTCAAGTTTTGGGCTCTTCTCTATCTGGAAAAAGCATAGACATCTAGGAGAACTCACTAGAGAAACTAAAAGTAGTTCTTGATAGAGAAATCTTCGAGAAGCTTAAATTAAGCTACGATTCTTTACAGGATGACTACGACAGAGAGTTATTCCTTGAGATTGCTTGTTTCTTTATAGGGAAGCACAAAGATTTCATGGTTACCGTACTATATAAATGCAACTTCTACATAGCAGTGGGGATTCAAAATCTCATGGAGCGGTTTCTATTGAGCATACTGCTTATGGTAAAAAATTAAAAATTCCTCAGATACAAGCAATGAAGCAAGACACAACGACCAAATTAGCAATCATATTCTGACATATTTTATTCTAGCTTTCTTAAATGTCAATGAAAACAAAATGGAATGAATGGTTAAACAGAGAATCTTACATCCCTTTCTCTGTGAGTGGGCATTACCAAACACAAATCTTAAACTGTGATTGATTTCAGTTCTATTGAATTTCCCATTTACGATTAAAATTTTCAAGAATGCAAAATGTAACAAATGGTATGCTATCTGCAGATAATTATTGAGAAACAGAAAAAGGTTGTAATAACAGATAGGATGTGGGCAAGGGTCCTATCTTCAACCAATCAGCCAAGCTTTCTGAGCTCGAAAGATGATGTACAGAGTCTACTACGATTTGGGAGTTAGACGGGTGTAAGTCTAAATACCCTAGCGACTTGAAAAAAACAACAACCCAACCTGTATTGCCGATTTGCCGTGGGAGAGAAATTGAGATTAGAGTCGATTAGGGTTTGGGACTTACACAAATGCAAGTCCAAAGAGCCTAGCGACTTGAAGAAATACACAGCGTACCTTGTCTTGGGCGTCGCTTGTCTTGGGTGTTGCTCGTCTTGGGCGTCGCTATTGCTGGAAAAAAGGAAGTCGTTTCCTGCGGGAGATACAGGAGAAGAAGGGCAGTGATAGAAAATTTGGCTAGGGAGGGGGTATTTAGAAAATGATGAAAAATAGTGGGTTATTTTGTTTAAAGGGAAGTAAGGGTATAATTGTAATACGACAATTTAAAATGGTGCGACGTTTAGTAAATGGGGTGCGACGTTTAGTGTTACCCTATATTATAATAGTCGTAGTCCATTCAATAAGAAGTAGGTCTTGCTTGCCTAACACCGGTGGAATCTAATTCGTACAATAATACAAATACTTTGGATTTTCTTATTTATTGATTGTTGATATATCTTAATTTGTGTGTTGTTTAAACCACAATAAAAGTCATCGATACTAGTTATTTAGCCCGTGTTATGCACGGGTATAATGTGAGATATATATATTTTTGTAATAATAATATAACTTTTAGACATTATAATTAGATTGTTAATCTCTTCTATTGTTATATATATTTTTTATATTGTTACTAATATTAAACGATTTTTTTACCTAAATACTTTTTAAATTAATATAAGTTTCTAGCTAACGTGAGATACATATTTTGTATTAATAATAATAGTAATTTTTTTATCTTTAGACTTTTAAAATTAACATTTAACTTGATAATAATATTAGAAGTCATTTTGTTAAAAACTTTTAAAATCATAATTCATTTTTAAACAATGTGAGATACTTATTTTATATTTTTATTGGTAATGAAAGTTTAAGTCTTTTATCTAAAGACTTTAAAACCTACACCACATTCTAACCATGTGGTATATATATTTTCTATTAGTAATAATAGTAGTGGATAAAAGACTTTTTAAACAATATTCATTTCTAAACAATGTGGATACATATTTTCTATTGGTAATAACAAAAAATGTCTTTATCTAATGACTTTTATAACCAATACTCATTTCTAAATAATATGAGATACATTTCTTTGTAACCAATGTGAGATACATCATCTAAAAACTTTTTAAACCAATATCACTTTATAACCAATGTGAAATATTTCTCTTCTATTGCTAATAATTGTAGACTTTTAAAATCAACATCACTCTCTAACCAATGTGTAATACATATCCTCATTTGGTAATAATAGAAGAAGTCTTTTATTTTAAAAATTTTATAACCAACATCTCTTCCTAAATAATGTGGGATACATCTCTTCTATTACATTGACGGTAAAAGTAAAAGTCTTTTATCTAAAGACTTTTAAAACTAACATCATTTTTTAGCAAATGTAAGATATCTCTTCTATTAGTAATAATAGTAAAAGTTTTTTTATCTAAAATTAAAATCAACATCACTTTCTAACCAATGTGAGATATACATATTCTATTGATAATAATGGTAGAAGTCTTCTATTTAAAGACTTTAAAAACAAACATTACCCTCTACCAAATGTATGATACATCTATTCTATTGGTAATAATAGTATTTTTAAAACCAACATTAATTTATAGCCAATGTGTGATACATCTTTTCTATTGATAATAATAGTAGAATACTTTGTAACCAATGTGAAATACTTGCATCCATGTGGAAGCTTTAAAAACTTTTGGTTTTCAAGTGACTTTGAAAATCAACATCACTTTCCAACCAATGTATGATGCATTTCTTCTATTGATACTTAATAATAGAATTTTTAAAACCAACATCAATTTCTAACCAATGTGGGATACATCTCTTCTATTGTTGAAAAAATAGTGTTTTTAGTGAAAGAAATTGTGCAACTTGAGGCACGAAATTCTTTACGTGTCATTTGTTTGTTGACGAAGGTAATTGCGCAAATTTGTTCTACTCGGTGAGAGCATCAAAATGATATATTTATTTGTCCAAATCGAGTTTTGGGTAATAAGATATCAAGACTTAAAGTATAATACTTGTTAAAATAATTAGTGTTTTTAGTGAGAGAAATTGTGCAACTTGAGGCACGAATTTCTTTACGTGTCATTTGTTTGTTGGCGAATGTAATTGCGCAAATGTATTCTACTCGGTGAGAGCATCAAAATCATATATTTATTTGTCCAAATCGAGTTTTGGATGAATAAGATATCAAGAGTTAAAGTATAATACTTATTAAAAATTAGTGTTTTTAGTGAAAGAAATTATGCAACTTGAGGCACAAATTTCTTTACGTGTCATTTGTTTGTTGACAAAAGTAATTGTGCAAATGTGTTCTACTCGTCAAGAACATCGAAATGATATATTTATTTGTCCAAATCAAGTTTTGGATGAATAAAATATCAAAGCTTAAAGTATGATGTTAAAAGTGAGTCATTAGAAGTAATATCTAACCTTGAAGAGTTTTATCCCACATTGGTTAGAAGTAATGTTAGTTGTAATTTTTTTTAAATATAAGTCTTCTACTATTGACAATAGAAGAAGTTATATATACTAATACTAATACCCATTATCATTATGATTATTATTATGTATTATTATTAGTTAATGGTTAGAAAACCAAAAGTATATATATCTTATATTGCTAATAATAGTAAGTCTTTTATATAATCTAAAATAATTAAAAATCAACATCATTTTTTAACCAATGTGAGATATAATCTTCTATTGGTAATAATGGTAGAAATTTTTTAACAAAAAACTTTAAAAATCAACATCACTTTATAACAAATGTATGATACATCTTTTCAATTAGTAATTAATAATAATATTTTTAATACAAACATCAATTTCTAACCAATGTGTGATACATCTCTTCTATTGGTAATAATAGTAGAATATTTTGTAACCATGTGAGATACATATCTTGTAAAAGTGAAAGTCTTTAGTCTTTTAAAGACTTTAAAATCTAACATTTTCTTTTTAAACAATGTGTTATACATCTCTTTTATTGGTAATAATATAAAATAATTTAAACTCAACATCATTTTCTAGCCAATGTGAGATATACATCTTCTATTGGTATATATATATATATATATATATATATATATATATATATATATATATATAATTGGTGAGGAGCACTATGGTTGTGCCACCTCACCACCTTTGGATAAATCTTCATTCTAAAGCATCCATGTGGAAGCTTTAAAAACTTTTGGTTTTCTAGTGACTTTGAAAATCAACATCACTTTCCAACCAATGTATGATGCATGATGCATTTCTTCTATTGGTACTTAATAATAGAATTTTTAAAACCAACATCAATTTCTAACCAATGTGGGATACATCTCTTCTATTGTTGAAAAATTAGTGTTTTTTGTGAAAGAAATTGTGTAACTTGAGGCACGAATTTCTTTACATATCGTTTGTTGTTAACGAAGATAATTGCGCAAATGTATTCTACTCGGTGAGAGCATCAAAATGATATATTTATTTGTCCAAATTGAGTTTTTGATAATAAGATATCAAGACTTAAAGTATAATACTTGTTAAAAAAATTAGTGTTTTTAGTGAGAGAAATTGTGCAACTTGAGGCACAAATTTCTTTACGTGTCATTTGTTTGTTGGTAAATGTAATTGTGCAAATGTGTTCTACTCGGTGAGAGCATCGAAATGATATATTTATTTGTCCAAATTGAGTTTTGGATGAATAAGATATCAAGAGTTAAAGTATAATACTTATTAAAAAATTAGTGTTTTTAGTAAAAGAAATTGTGCAACTTGAGGCACAAATTTCTTTACGTGTCATTTGTTTGTTGACAAAAGTAATTGTGTAAATGTGTTCTACTCGGCAAGAACATCGAAATGATATATTTATTTGTCCAAATCAAGTTTTGGATGAATAAGATATCAAAGCTTAAAGTATGATGTTAAAAGTGAGTCATTAGAAATAATATCTAACCTTGAAGAGTTTTATCCCACATTGGTTAGAAGTAATGTTAGTTGTAAATTTTTTTAAATATAAGTCTTCTACTATTGACAATAGAAGAAGTTATATATACTAATACTAATACCCCTTATCATATTGATTGTTATTAGGTATTATTATTAGCTAATGACTAGAAAACCAAAGGTTTTTAAAACTTCCACATGGATGATTTAGAATGAAGATTTATCTAAAGGTGGTGAGGTGGCACAACCATAGTGCTCCTCACCAACTTTATATATATATATATATATATATATATATATATATATATATATATATATATATATATATATATATATATATATATATATATATAACGATCTTATTTTCTTTTGGATCTCATTTTTTACTTAATTATTAATTTAATATTTAATTAGCATCGGCTAAATTTCAATCCTAAAAGTTTTTTAAAAGATATAAAATAGTAAAAAGTTATGGCTGTGATTTCTGTCAAAACAGTTGTTTTGCTTCTTCTTCTTCATCAGCATCGGTAATCGATGATGACATCCCATTCCGCAAATCTCCAGGTCTCTCTTTCCATCGCAATACAATTCCTATTGTCTGCAAAACAGTAAATGGGCGCTAGGGTTGTGAATTTCCGTCCAAACAAGGGCAGAAGAACCAGGCATCAGAGCTGCGATCGAGTAGCAGAGAAGTGACAGCTAAGGAGAAACTAGTATAAGAAACAGAAACTAGTACATACTTCTAAAAAACCTTTAAATAAGAGTTCCTCAACAAAAGTAAAGACGTCTGTCATGGATGGAAACAAGACATCATTGGGGGATATATTGTATACCTTGATGAATAAGGGATCTGAGCCAGTCAAGTTCAAGGAGGATGACCCTGCTGGTTGCGAACTTGAGTATACCCAAATGCCTCCTGCTAAGAAGTAGAATGGCTGTTTGGACAAAAATTGTAGTCCTAGCTTTTCACTGTTTAACGTTTTTTTTAACTGTTTAGGATTGAAATTTAACCAATGTTAGTTAAACATTGAGTTAGTAATTGAGTGAAAAATGGAGTCCATCAATGCCACATCATTAGGTGTATTATTTTAGGTACTCATTAGGTATCCATATTATTACTCTTCAAAATAATTGTCGTGTTTCCAAATTTTTTTCTTTTAGAAAACACTTTATCATTTTACTTTTATTTTTCATCATACTATAATTATAAACACATGTACAAGGGATTTAAAAAAAAACACATATTATACCAATATTTTGAACAAAGTTAATTTATTTTTCGTAATTTGTATGCTCAATCAAATATGACGATTATTTTGGAACATAATGAGTATTTTATAAATTTCATTTGACTTATTACTGTTGGATATTAGTGAGGATATGAAATAAGTCATAATGTTTTTGTAGTTGTAATTATGTTCATCTAGCCTAACGGTGTAAGTAGAGCTGTCAAAATGGGTTGGGCCCGTTGGGCTGGCCCGCATCGCTATTTAAAAAAGATGAGTTGTGTTGGAAAAATATGAACCAATTAGGAGGTGGGTCAAACGAGTTGAGCCCGCGTAGGGGTTGCAGGTTGAGATAGGTTGTGGCGGGGCGGGGCGGGTTGACCCGCCATATACTAGTTTCAAATAAATAAACCATAAGTTTGAAATAATTAGTTTAAATCATTTTTGCCCAAAATGTAAGATTATTTTTTATATCTGAAATATTAGTAAATGATTTTGAATTCGTTCAAAAAGTATCACTTTTAACAACTAAATATGTCAGAATAAGGTATATTAATCGTAATATTTAAAGAAAAATGATTATAAGAACATACAAAAAGAGTAATGATAAAATAGTTTCTTACTTCTATTTTTTTCTCATTTTATACTATAATATTAGAGAAAATTGTTAGAAATCACTATTAAAAATATAATAGTAGAAAATATAATTTTTTTAATGAATTGTGACATTTTTTTGTGCTATTTATGATTTTTTTTATTATTATTTTGATTAATTGAAAGAAAAGTTGGTGAGTTGGCCCGCATAATCCACAACCCAAGTGTTGTTTCTCATTGTATTTTGATTTGCATTTGTTCATTCATTACATTAGGTTATATACTTAGTGGCTAATTGGGCTGCGTACCGATTAACGTGACAACTGTGTATATAATTTTGCTTTAGAATAGTTTTTAGACTTCACAGGTTCAACGTAAGATTTTGGCTGAAGGCTTCACCGGAAGACTTCAAGCAGCCTCCAGCGGCAGACCTTGTCTGCATCGGGAAAGCATGATGTGTCCATCCCTTCATTTGATCAAGCTTTAGTGGATTATTTAATTCAGCCCAAATCAGTTTGAATTTGAATTTAAATCATCTCCAGATCAGCGCTCGACTTCTCAGACGCGTCCCTCCAGCTTTTCTGAAAAAGCATGAAGACTTTCGCCTCCTGAAAAGTGACAGAGCAGGTGAACAGACTGACACATACATACTGTACCAACTATTGCAGGTCTGCAACTCTGATTGCTCACCTGCTAGTTGCTGCAACAACTCTTCACCATTCCCTGCTCAGTATCAGTTGAAGAAGAAGTCCACAAACAGCTCCAGGCATTTAAAGCATTTAACCTAATAGAGTTGTTACTCACTTCGTCTTCACCAACGATCTTAAGAATACCCAAGCTATAAATACTGCCATTAAAGTCTGAAGAAAAACAATGCTCTAAATCTTTACAACAACATCAAGCTTTATACATTCAGTGCATTCAAGAAATCATCAACTGATCAACGAAGTCCTCAACAACAACAAGAAGATCTGCATTAACCATTAATCTTTTGCTTCTTATTGTTGTTCCTTCTACTATTCTTCTGCACGTTGAATATTCTGTTTTGTCCAGATATTCAATACTCTCACCCCTAAACACAAGTCAAATATTTTGTACACGATCCATTGGATATTTCTGTAATAGAACTAGTGGAAAATATAGTGCACATTTAAATCCAAGGTTCACTGCCTTGGTGGTGGACGTAGCACTCTTTATAGTGCGAACCATCTCAAAATATCTGTATTCTTTACTTACTTCATTATTTTATTTTCATATATGTTAACTTATTCTTTTAGCTGCAGACTTGAGTAACCAGCTAAGTCTACCGGTAGTGCTTCACCAGCAGACTTAATCTGTCTTCCTTGCAAGACTTCCGCTACTTCAATCTTTTCAATAGATTGCAAGTGCTTGTTTTAGGAATCAATACGAAAAGTTTGAAGTGTTTAATAAGCTATTCAACCCCTCCCCCTTTAGCTTATTATTGTGCCATTTGGAACTAACACCAAGATGAGTTGGGTTGGGTGGGCAATTTCCCGACCCACCACATTTCATGGGTTGGCCCGCCCGCCTCGCCAAATGGTGGGTTATAGCGGGTTGCGGGTTGGCCCGTCCCGCCAACCCACCTTGACAGCTCTAGGTGTAAATGGTTTTGTTCGGTTTGATGTAGATAAAAACCACGAACTGAAGCACCCCCCATCCCCATTTGGTTATGAAATTTCCAAACCAAACCGAACAAGGCTTGGAAGTTGGAACCAAAAAACTAGGTTGGGTTTGATTCGGTTTTATGGTTTAAAGAAATTATTTCTAATCAACTTAACCAATATTAAATATAACAATAAAAATATGGCAGATACAATTTTAATTTGTAATTAACATCAAACATTAAAAATAACGTTATATAATATATATTACTTATACATAATAAATAAATAATTTAAATTTGATTTGGTTTGGTTTGATTTAATAACTAATATATATATATATATATTTGAAGATAATAAGTAAATAAATAAATATATTGGTTTTGATCTTAAAAACCACAAATCAAACCGAATGAGTTTTTAATTTTTAGAATCGAAATTGAACTGTCTTTGACTAAAATCAAATCAAATCGAATAGTTCGATTTTGTTCGGTTTGATGGTTCGACGGTTCCAATTTTGACCCATAATCTAGTCTACATAATATTGTAGTAAGTATACATGATCATTTTCCTTTGCAATTTATTTAATTATTGTAAATAATACGGTTTTTTTCCCCTAAAAATAATTGGTAAAATGGTCAACTAGAAATTCATAAGGATTGTATGGATAAATTTAGAAAGTGGATGGGATTGATGATTCACTGGCTTTAGGAGGGTAGGAAATGAGCTTGTCCTACTGTATGTGCTGTCCAACGCCTGCATTATTGGACGCCGAATATCGCCAAGTGACCCCACACGGATGTTTGCCGGGCAGCGCTGCTGCTTCGCAGAATCAATACAAAACGTGGATATACATTTTACACTCAACTCTGAAGGCAATGTTGCTTTGAAAGTTTGAAACCCCAATCCAATATTTTCAATTTCATTTACCATATTACTCCACTCAACATTAAGACCTCGTTTGGTAGTAAGGATAAAACATAAATAGGTTTAATAATGAAAAAATTATAAATCGATACATCTTTTAAAATATGTTTTTAAATAAATCTACCTATTTTTTATCTATATTTTTTAGGTATAATTTTGGAACGAAAGTACGTCTCTGCCCCTCTATGTCGTATTTGATGAGAGGGAGATAGATATTACATTCTAGTTACAGAGCATAACTTCTAATGGAAGCTCTTCACCAAGGCCTGCCATTCTTCAATTGCTCAGCCGCCGCCGTTTCCCTCTGCCCAAGCAGTCCAGCCGGCATCCTTCATCTCCTCCTGGTTCAATTTACGGCCCCAAGCAAACAAGCTCCACCTCCGCCTTCTGTCACAAACTCCGCCCCCTATCAGTTTGTCCCACCATTGCTGCCTCTTTCCCCCAAACCTGACTCTATCTCTCTCTCTTCCTGCATCCAGCAGGCACTTGCCATCTCATTTGCCATATCCGCTTTCTTTTCTCTGATTCTCCACGTAGATCTGGCGATTTGAATGGGGAAGACGAAGATGGCGCTGGGGCTCCGATGAAGACAATTGGAACTGGGGTTTAGCGGGAGCACGAAATTGGAGATATTTCTTGCTTTGGCGGCTTTGCTAGAGCTTTTGGTCGGAGGTGAAGCGACAGGACTGAAGATGAAGGCCAGACCTGTAGGCTGTTCTGAAACCGACAAGAGGGAAAGAAGACGGAAGCGGAGCTAGCGCAGGGGCGGCGACGACACTCTGCTTCGAGACGGAAGCAACAAGCACGAAGGGGGTTGGAGACTGGCTGGACTAGCCGGGGAAGATGAGGGAGGGAAATATGGATGGCGGCCATGGGGGCTTTGATGGTTGAAGATCGTGGTTGGTCAAAGGCAGCGGGGGATGAAGATTGAGGGAACAGACCTGGCAAGAATGGTGGGCGACAGAGAGAGTGGAGATGGCAGGGTTGGTGACAGGGAAAGGAGGTCGCTGGACTGAGGATTTGGAGAAGAAAAGACGACGGCTTTGCCAAGCCTTGGCATCAACCTGATGCCTGGTTTGTCAACCTAATGCCAAGCCTTGACATCAACCTGATGTTTGGTTTGTCAACCTGATGTCTGGATTGTCAACCTGATGCTTGGATTTGTCAACCTAATACTTGGATTCAGCATTTTTGAATTGTTTTGGTCTTCTTGATGTCAAGCCTTGGCATCAGCATTTTTAATTTTTTTTTGGTTGAATAAACTGTGAAAACAGTCTTGATGTCAAGCCTTGACATCAACATTTTTTGGTTTTTTTGGGTTTGAATAAAATGTGAAACAGTCCTAATGCCAAGCCTTGGCATCAGCATTTTTTTGTTTTTTTTGGGTTTTAAATAAACTGTGAAAACAGTCCTGATACCAAGCCTTGGCATCATCATTTTTGATTTTTTTTTTACTTGAATAAACTGTGAAAACAGTCCTGATGTCAAGCTTGATATTAGCATTTTTTGGTTTTTTTAGGCCGGCTGAGATTTATCTTTATTAGTGACATTTTTGTCATTTGGTACCCAATTTATAGTTATATGAAATGTTCAAAAAATTGATGGACCTAGATGAAAAGATGTTTCTAAAATTGTACCTACTTGAAATTTATCTATTAATAATATTGTTTATTTCTATCCAATTACCAAACAAGCCCTATGATTATTCTCGCCTATAAACTCCATTTCACACGGTACAAAGATTTTAATGAAAAAAAAAAAAAAAACTATATACTTTAGAAATATATTATTCTACGGGTCTTAAAATAAGTGTTTTTACTTATAACAAAATTTGAGAAATTAATTTTTAAGCTATTTTAATACTCTCCCTGTCTCAAATAAGAGTATTACTCCTTTTAAGGGTCGTTTCTAATTTTTTTTAATTGTTTTAAACTTTTAGATGTTACTTTTACCATACTCCTTAAAATATTTCTTACTTTAATTGATTGGACTAACTTTTACACGACACATCATTGGAAAATACAAAATATAGTTATATATATATATAGAAGCAGAGCAGTGCATATATGTTAATACCTTTGGTGTCCACGCTAGTGCACTTGGGGTCTCAATGAAGAGTAGGTCTCCGGAAGACCATCTTATCGATTACAATCCATAAAATAGAGTCATATTTTCTCACATCTCAATCTACTAATACATGGTGGATCAACTCAAAGGGATTACTCTCACGAAAAATATCTATAACACGATTTTTCCTAAGTATTTGCCATCTATAAAAAGAAACTGTGAATTTAATAACCAAATAAAAAAAGAAACATAATTTAGGACATTTCTTAAAAAAAAAACTCAATTTGGGACAAAGAAGTAATATATCTGGAGTTAGTCACAATTATAAAAAAAATGCTTGAGAAAACCAATATGTTTATATAAGATGCGAAAGATAACTGATAAAAAGTTGTGGCTTTTGTAGGCCCGAGTTTCGTGAAAATAGTCTATTTGAGAAGAATAATGTTAATTATATCACCATTGTTACCACCATTGTTGCAATTTATTTTGAGAAAGACATAATTGAAAAATCAATTATGTCTTTCTCAAGACAAGTTTTCTCAAACTAAAATACCAAACTCTAAAAGAAATGGAGTTTAATATAATTATTATTTGAAAGGATGAAACCGAGGAAATCATCTTCGGCGTAATTACGGGCCCCACTATGAAAACCACTAGCAGATTCAGCAAAGCCGCCGAGCCAATACCGCCGAGACGACGCGATCTCGCCGAAGACAAGGTGCAAGCCACTAGAGTGGCTTCCAACGCCCTCGGCCTCGACCACTAGAGTGGCTTCCAACGCCCTCGGTCTCGGCAACTAGAGTAGCTTCCAACGTCCTCGGCCTCGGCAACCAGAGTGGCTTCCAGTGCCCTCGGCCTCGGCAGTAATAGCCTACTGTCCTTAGACCGCTCGACCTCGGCGTTAGATCAATGATCACCAGGTCTGACAAAGAAGCTTCCCCAGACCCGGTAAAGCCGCTACATGCAACCACCAACCCCCTGACAGCGGTCAGCCCACTTATTTCTGACAAAGCCACCAGTGCATTTAATATCCGCCGCAACCTGTTCCCCAACAAGAAGCCGCCACATCATCAGGAGAATCAGGTATAAATAGGGGACATTCATTAATTGGAAAGGTAGGTACAATTTGAGATATAAAAACTTTCTTATCACAACCCCTTATCAGACCATTTATTACTACGACATATTTATTACTCACTTCCACCAGAAACCTTATCCTGACGCCGGAGGGT
The DNA here is from genome assembly GCA_013146195.2 of Codonopsis lanceolata. Classification (NCBI taxonomy): domain Eukaryota; kingdom Viridiplantae; phylum Streptophyta; class Magnoliopsida; order Asterales; family Campanulaceae; genus Codonopsis; species Codonopsis lanceolata. Next base: position 46,245,398 of record CM028378.1, on the reverse strand, counting down.
TCCAGTCGGACTACCCCGACTCCTTAACGGCGTTCTCTATTTATCCTGTGTAGGTAACTAGGAGACGTAACTAGGACAAGCGTGTAAGAACCGTGACACTCCTGTTTTACACGTGGACAACAAGACAAGATCACCATCAAAATAGCGTGATCATTATTTAACAAATAACAACATTTATTTTTATTTTTTTAGAATGTATATGATATGTGTATAAGGGTCAAAAGAAAGCCAGTAGTATTGCAGTTCATAATATATTTATATAGAGCCAAATGTGTATATTAAGTGACTGCCAAATTAAGAAATTTTTTTTTTAAAAAAAGTGACAACTATCATATTCATTGCATCTCAGAATAAGAGTTGAAATGTTTGTAACCGGAGTAGTAGATAATCTATAAATATTACTAAAATAGAAGTCGTTAATGTTATGTGACGATTTTCTGTGAAAGTTAAAAGTTTTTAAGAGATTTTGTGTAGTTACGTATCACCTTCGAAATGGTAACAAAAAAAAATTCTTTTTTTCAAAACCGATTAGTTTAAGATAAAAATTCTCAATCTAATTAGATAAGATAAAATTTCTAAAACTAATTTGATAAGATAAAACATACTTATGATATAGTTTTACGAGTAAAATTATGATAGAGATTTAGGAATTTTTTTTTCAAATATCATTTAATTAAACAAGATTTTATCCTATTTAATTTATACAAATTTAATTTAACTAAAATTCTTCAATTTCTATCTCTTTTCATTTTCATAATTTTTTATTTATACAAACCATCAATGAGATAATTCTATGTTATTTATTCTTCTACTAATCTATATTTATTAATTAGTGCTCGTTTGTTGTAGCTTATTTGGAGTGACTTTTGGGTTTTGGCTTTTGAAAAGTCATGTTTAGAGTGTTTGTTTCAGCTTATAAGCCAAAAGCCAATAAGTAAGGTACAACACCCTTTATGCATTGAAAAGCTAAAGCCAAAAAGCCAAAATTTTAAGCTTTTTTGGTTTTTTTTAAAGCATGAAGATTACTACTCATTAATAAATATTTGATTATCCCTATTTCATTTTTTTTAATGAAATATACATAAAAATATGAATACTAATTTTCAAGTTTTTTTAACAAATAATTATAACAACTCATAAGCAGCTTTTCAACAAATTTGTAACAAGCGATCTATCATGCAATCGACCACAAGTCATTCGACCACCGACTTAGGGCTCGTTTGTTGTGGTGATAGCTTATGACTTATAGGCGATAGCTTAAGGCGATGGTGAATGACTTGTGGCTGATTGCATGATAAACTGTTTGTTACAGATGTTGAAAAGCTGATTATGAGTTGTTATATTTTTTTGTTAAAAAAAAAAACCTTCAAAATTAGTATTCATATTTTTATGTATATTTCATAAAATGATGAAATGGAGATAATCAAATATTTATTAATGAATAGTTGTCTTCATCTTTAAAAAAAAAAACCAAAAAAGCTTAAAATTTTGGCTTTTTGGCTTTGGCTTTTCCATGCATAAAGGGTGTTGTACCTCACTTATTGGCTTTTGGCTTATAAGCTGAAACAAACACTCTAAATATGGTTTTTCAAAAGCCAAAAGCCAAAAGTCACTCCAAATAAGCTGCAACAAACGAGCACTTAAGCTATCAGCCATAAGTTATAAGTCATCAGCCACAACAAACGAGCCCTTAGTAATTAATAATCTATTAATTATTTATTAACTATTATTAAAGCAGAATCCGTCTGTCACATGATGACTTTCTGTTGAAAACTTAAAGTTTTAAAGAATTATGTGCTTCCACGTGTCACCTTCTTGTGAATTTGTAATTTTTTTCTTTTTTTTACTGCCAAAAATTAAAACCTGATAGATTTTAAAACAGTGTCTCATTTATATATGGTAAACTTTTTTTAATTATTTTTTGCTGCCAAAATCGGTTAGTACAAGATAGATTTTATCACATTTGATTTAAACGCGTTTCATTTTATTAGGACTCTAAATTTTTATGGTAAAAGTGTTTTTTGTAGATAGATTTTATCCGTACTCATAGATTTTAATATTTAGATTACATATTCATACGATCAATTTTGAATATTTACCTTATTTTTAGTTTTTTTTTCAAATTATTCAAATTAATTTTTTAACTATTTATTACATTTAGAAAATCATCTTATTATAAACAACTTTTGCAAAAAAAAAAAAACTATTAAAACCATGCATATGATACTATATATACATATTATTATTTTCCTACCAAAAATTAAAATCGAGTAGATTTAAAATCAATGCTTCTTTTATACATGGTAAAAGTTTTTTTTGTTACCATTTTGTGCTGCCAAAATCGATTAATACCGGATATATTTTATGACATTTGATTTAAACGTGTTTCACTTGATTAGGACTCCAAATTTCTATGGTAGTTTTTTTTTTGCGGATATATTTTATCAATTCTCATGGATTTTAATCTTTCAATTACATGACTATATGATCAATTTTGAATATGTACATTATTTTTCGTTTTTTTTAAAATTATTTTAATTAAAAATTTAATTATTTATTACAAGTTTAGAAAATCATCTTATTATAAACAACTTTTGCAAAAAAAAAAAAAAAAACTATTAAAATCATGTATATGGTACTAAAAATATCTATATAAATTCTTTTTTTTTACAACCAAAAATTAAAATTTGATAGATTTTAAAACCGATGCCTCCTTTATACATGGTAAAAGTTTTTTTTTACTACCATTTTTTGTTGTAAAAATCGGTTAATATCAGATAAATTTTATCATATTTGATTTTAACGTGTTTCACTTGATTAGTACTCCAAGTTTTCTTGCTAAAATATTTTTTTTGCGGATAGATTTTATCACATTTGATTTAAATAAGTTTCATTTGATTATGACTCTTCAATTCTTAGAGTATAAGTTTTTTAAATTTTTATTATTTTACCAAAACTCGAGTCAATTTAAAATAGATCTAATCAAATTTGATTAAACATGTTCTATTAACACCACAAACAACCACTACGAAATAACTTGCATAATCTATCTATAAAATTCACATAAATTTTTGGTTTGATGATTCAATGTGATTTTATGCTTTTTTATTTATATATTAATTATGTGAGCATGTTGTTGTTGTTAGTTCATTCAAATAGCTTGCAAATTCTATCTACAAAATTAAATTTCAGAAATAATACTAAATCAACCATCTATCGCACGAGTAATAACCTAATAGTAATACTGTTATAGATCCGAACGAGGCTAAGTGGCTAACACGTACGCCCTAAAAATCATTATTTACACCATATTACTTTTTACACCAACTCATTTTAACGACTTTCTAAAATAACTCTTCACACCCTACCCTACTACCTATTCTACCCTTCTTCCCCTGCTCCCTTCACTCCCCCGTTCTCTCCTTCCCTGAGTCCGACTTTCCCCGCCCCAATCTTGGTTCCCGATTTCTTCCCTCCCTCCACAGAGCAGCAAAGCAACCTTTATCCCTATGTTTTTTCTTCCCCCATGAATGGCCCCCATCCTCTCCTCTCCCTTTCTTAAGAAAAATTCCTCCGCCATGGCTTGAGAGAGTATGCGGCGGTGAGTGACCAAACACAATGGGGTGTACGACAGTGAGTGGCCAAACACACCTCTTTGTATTCACTGCACCAGAGCCGAAGACTTGGGTTTTTTATTCCATCCCATTAAAAAACGACGACAATTTGTTTTCAATTAGGAGATAAAAGAACCAGCTCGTGATCGGCTCATTGGGCCGGGCACATCAATTTAGTAAATTGATACGGTGACATTTTTGCAGTTTTTTTGTGTGGGGTGTGGTTAGCTCCGCCAATAGATATTCATAACATAATAGCACGACGGTGAGAATGTAATATTCAGGTGGACTAAGAAATAGATGGTTGATTGCATGGAAAATCAACTCAAGTATTATTAAAATTGGGGGTCAAAACAACAGATAGCTTGACAATTGACATTCAGAATGGTTTAACTCAATCAAACAAGGCATCTCGCGACACCCGCCAGAGGAGAGGAAAGAAATACTCCCTTAACAAAGAATATAATCTCTCTTGGTTGCACATTATTATACTTCCTGCTTGGACTTTATATCATGATCTACCCTATTCCTTGGGTCAACTAAAAGAAATACACTCCTTTAGGACGTCCCAAAAGGACTTTCCTGCCAACACAATAGTGTGCATTTTTACTCGGTAACAATATAAAGAGCCCAATTCAATGACCCATCCCACAGACGCCCTTGGTGTTATAATTATGATGCAATTTCCAGTGCAGAAAACAGCCTCATAAGAGACTATTTTATTATTATTCTTGTTTATTTGTATTAGGAATTAATGGTAATTTTCTTGTAGAATTCTTTTCTTGTATAGGTTTCTTGTACCCTACTTAGAGCTATCAAACGGGCCGGCCCGACCCAAACCCACCGGGCCTCGCTTAACGACGGGCCGGCCCAAAATTGTGTCGGGCCTCATAAAACTCAAGCCCAGCCCATGTGCATTTCGGGCCTATGGGCCAAAAAAATACTTATTTTTTTATTAAAAAAAACTCTCAAATTAGTTAATAAAATTTTATATAACACATCAAAAGTTCAAACACACACATACTTACTAGTCTAACTTACACAATTACAAAGCAAAAGTGCAACCAAAGCAAATATAAACAAAGGTAGTAACTTCAACAATTGAACGAAACATAAACTAGAAAAACAATAATGTTACTGACAAAATAAAAAATACATGTGCTACTTGAATGATATTTTTTTCAAAAAATTTATAACCAAATTGAAGTTCATCATATTGTCCCCAATTTTTTAATATATGTTTTCTAAGGATAGACAAAGTTTTTCGGGTTCTAATTTGCAAAACCATACTAACTAGCAAATGTTCATTTTTTTATTCGCCCGACACAATCTAGCATTTTTTTTATCAAGATTATACTGTTGAGACTTTTTATTAGCTAATATCATATAAATATACTTAATTAAATAGATCAGTTTCGATAAAATTACTAACTACAACCATATTAAACTATATTAGAACTTGAAAGATCAACTTCATTTCTTCTTTGTAAATGTCACTTCCATCAATTTAGAATATGAGTTTCAACAAAAAAAAGAACAATGATTTGGAAATAGATCATATTGTGTCATAAATTTATCTAACCAAACGAAAAAAAAAAGAAAAAAAGTGGTCTAAATGAATGTCTGATAGTTTTTTTCTTTTTAGATTTATGTTTTAGTTTTTAATTTTGTAATTAAGTTTAAGTGTTTCACTTTATGGTCGGGCCGGGCTTTTCGGGCTTTTTAAGCTCGGGCCAAACACGACCCACGTGCCTAGCGGGCCGGGCCAAAGAGGCCCGACTTTTTTCGGGCCTACTAAATTGAGGCCCAGGCCCTTGAAAAATCGGGTGGGCTGGACCGGGCCTATGGGCCGGGCTCGATTTTGACAGCTCTAACCATACTTCAAGTGTAACTCTAATTGTATCTCTCCCTATAAATAGGTGATTCAATCAATGGAACGGCTATGTCATTATTCCTAAACTTTATCTGTTTCTACATGGTATCAGAGCTCTGCTCCTAAAACCTTCTTCCTCTTCCTCTAGCCGCCGCCCTAACCACCCTCTACAATGGCTAACGGAAATCACTCTCATCGTTAAAAACTCTTTTGATCCCACTCAAACTTTCGACCTCATCAACATCTCCCACCACAACATCACCAAACTCACCTCCACTAATTACATAGCTTGTAAACTTCAAGTTGAGGCCACCCTCATTGGCTATGATTTCTACAAGTTTGTAGACGGATCACACCCATGCCCGCCTCTCACTATCCTTACCAAGGATGCCCAATCATCCGAGGACGTCCCCACCCCAAACCCTCACTACCAGCCATGGATTCACCAAGACATACTCCTGTTTGGGGCTCTTGTTGGCTTCCTGTCTGCTCCCCTAGTTCCTCTGATCCAACAGGCCGCTACTGCTCGTGAGACCTGGGACATCCTGGCTCATACATATGCTCGCCCAACTCGCGGTCACATCAAACAGATCAAAGATTATCTCAAGCGAGCAACCAAGGGAACTCAGTCAATCTCCGACTACATGCAATCTGTCAAAAGTCGGGCTGATGAACTCGCGGCTCTGGGCTAACCGCTTGACCACGAGGACCTCATTGAGATCCTCCTCGGTGGGTTGGATGATGATTACCGTCACATAGTGGATGTAGTTGAAGGGCGTGATATCCCTATCTCCTTCGATGAGCTTCATGAAAAACTCAACAACCGCGAGCTGCTCCTGAAGCAATCTCAACCCGCGTCCTTCTCCCATCCGGTCACTGCCAATCCTGCTACTCCGAGGAACAACTCGCATGCCCGACACTCTTCTTCGTATGCTCGCCAGGCTTCCTCTCAACCTCGACATCCTTCACAGTCGGCTCCGGCATCAGCTCCTCGGCAACAACGTCCATATCTTGGTAAGTGTCAAGGTTGCCGTCAACAAGGTCACACGGTTGCTTGTTGCCCGATCTACCAAATGGTTGCCACCAACACCCAAGCTACCACTTCCTCCTCGGCAAGTGGCTGGACACCTCAGGCCAATCTAGCGACCTCTACGGACACACGGACTCCGGGCTGGCTTCTTGACAGTGGTGCTTCTCATCATGTTACCAGCGACCTTGGCAATCTCCACCTTCACACCTCCTACACGGGCACAAATGACATGATTATTGGTGATGGTATCGGGCTTCCTATCTCCAAAACTGGTTTCTCTTCCCTTCATACACCATCACACACTTTTGCCTTGCATAATATTCTCTTTGTTCCTGACATGAAAAATAACCTTATTTTCATATCTCAATTTTCTCTTTAATCATACTTCTATTGAGTTCTTACCAACTTCTTTTCATGTGAAGGATCTACGAACAGGGAGCATTCTGCTGACCGGACAATCTAAAAATGGTGTGTATGAATGGCCGACCACAACTCCTCCTGCTCGCCTTTATGCTTGTGTAGATTCTAAAGTCTCTCATCATGACTGACATCATCGGCTTGGCTAGAGCTGTCAAAACGGGCAAAAGCCCGCGGGCAACCCGCCCCGCCCCGCCCCCTATTAGGGGCGAGTTGGGCTGGTGTTTTTAATACCCATTAGGATGCGGGCTTTTCGGGCTTTGTCCGTGCGGGCCGCGGGCTTTTGCGGGTTGGGGCGGGGCGGGCAGCAGGCAGCCCGTATTTTATGGACTCTGGAAATCTGTAACACGCAAACTCAATTGGTTGATTTAAAAAGCTAAATGTGATATTCATTTGATGATGAAGACAACCATGAAAGACTATCTTAGCTTTTTTCAGGTAAACAATGCATGCAGGCAACGATGAAAACTGTAACATCAGTTGCATGCAAGGTAATGACACAGGAAAGAAAAGAAAGCAGTGAGCTGCCATACTCCATGGGAAAACCATTATCAATCCAAACATTGAATATATATTAATCCTCTGAATTGCTTATCATACAAAATCATTCACAACGTCAAATGCTTGCAGCTGATATCTAAACAAGAACATGATATATGCTATCGCGTCTCACACAATATGATATAGGGCCGGGCTATTGTGTCCGCATCATGCTGTTCTCGGCAACCCTCACTTGCAAGAAATATGGATGAGCCTAAACGCAAAAAATATTCATGTTAGAGATCTGTGTTAAACAATCTACTGGATTTATCCACTACAAAGAGTCCCACTCTATTTTGGGCCATTCCATTTAAAGAATCTTCTTTCAAAGATTGAGCTAGTAAATATACAAGTTCCAAATTCACCCTAAATACATTTAACCCTAAAATTTGACAACTATTTTAATCTTTGATATAAGGATATTAATGAAGAAGTATGTTGAAATCAATTCTCACCGTCAGATATTATTTGAAATATTATGAATTTAATGGTTTATTTGTTGAAAATTTAAATCTATCAATTATCATGATTCTTGAATTTAAATAATTGAAAATAAATAAATAAAAATTTAAATAAACTCATTTTTTTGCCTAATTGGTGTATATTGGTAAATAAACCCAAAAGCCCGTGGGCTTGCCCGTTTTTCCCGCGGCCCTACGTGGGGCGGTTTGGGGCCTTTGGGCTAGGGGTTTTCATGTCCGTTATGACAGCTCTGGGCTTGGCCATCCCTCTGAACTCATCCAGCGTCGGATTCTATCTAGTTTAGGCGTTGCGTTAGACACTACTTGCATCAAACAAAAACATTGTAATGTTTGTTTATGCAATAAAAGTCACAAAATTCCTTTTTCACAATCTACTTTAGTGTCTTCTTTCCCGCTCGAAATTATTTACTCTGATGTCTGGACTTCTTCCATTCCGTCTGCTGATGGTTTTAAATACTATGTCATATTTGTTGATCACTACACTCACTATATATGACTCTACCCGCTCAGACGAAAGTTTGAGGTCGCCACCATCTTTCCTCGCTTCAAAGCCCTAGTCGAAAATTATTTTAAAAGCAACATTGTCATTCTTTACTCGGACAATGGTGGCGAGTACATGGGACTTGCCCGCGACACTGGCTTGGGCACTTTCTTGTCCGCTCATGGCATCTCTCATCTCACCACACCTCTTCACACCCCGGAACACAATGGGTTCTCGGAACGTCGTCATCAACACATTGTTGAGACTGATCTCTCTCTCCTCTCTCATGCATCTCTTCCGCTGTCTTTCTGGTCGTTTGCCTTCCAAACAACCACTTACCTCATAAATCGTCTACCAACACCCACCCTAGATCACCTATCTCCCTACCAAAAACTGTTTGGATCTCTGCCCAACTACTTCAAACTCCGTGCATTTGGTTGCCTTTGCTACCCTTGGCTTCGCCCCTACTCCGCCCACAAACTGGCTGTTCGTTCCACTCCATGTGTCTTTCTTGGCTACTCACTCACTCAAAGTGCCTATCTGTGCTACGATCCGAGCACCACCAAGCTCTTCGTTTCACGTCATGTTCGCTTTGTTGAGTCTGGCTTTCCCATGCCTACCTCGGCCACCCCTTCTGTTCGCCCAGCTATCTACACTTGTGAACCCTGGTTCCCTCCACACGAGTTGTTCTCTGTTTCATACACACCGTCTGCTGCCCGTTCCGGTACCTCTCTGTCCGTGGCTCCTGACACTAATCAGAATTTGGTTGATCTCAGCTCGCCCATAACCCACCCTCCCACACCGGCTACTATGACCGAGGATACCACTGAGCCTACTCCATGTCCGGTGCCCGCTGCTCCACCCTCCTCGGCAACTAGCTCCCTGCTCGAGGATTGCACTATATCGGCTGCTCAGCCCTCCTCGGCACCCAGTACCATGCCCGAGGATCACACAGTGCCTGCCCGTCTTGTGCCCGCTACATTGGTTCTTATGCATGCTGACCCAGCTCCTGTGCCCGCTGGCACCTCCTTCATGGTTACTCACTCCAAGAACAACATCTTCAAACCAAAGACCAAAATGAGTCTTTCGGCTCAACTGGCAGTGGACAGTTAACCAATATGTGTCACTCAGACTCTAAAAGATGTGAAGTGGCGTCAGGCCATGTCTGAGGAGTTTGATGCCCTCGCTAGCAATGGGACTTGGGATCTAATCCCTTCAGCAGATGCTCGCAATATTGCTGGTTGTAAGTGGATCTACCGCATCAAGAGACATGCTGATGGTACTATTGATCGCTACAAAGCTCGCCTAGTGGCCAAGGGATTTCACCAGCGACCAGGGGTTGACTACCACGAGACTTTCAGCCCGATGGTTAAACCGAGCACTGTTCGTCTTGTTCTCTCATTGGCCGTTTGTCAAGGATGGGATCTTCGCCAACTGGATGTGAACAATGCCTTTCTTCAAGGCAACCTGTCCAAGGAGGTATTCATGGCTCAACCGCCTGAGTTCACAGATAAGGACAAGCCTCAACATGTGTGTCGGCTTCACAAGGCTATTTATGGTCTCAAGCAGGTTCCCCGACCATGGTATAATGAGTTGCATCAGTTTCTACTTGCCTTCGGCTTCCATAACTCGGTGGCTGACACATCACTGTTCATCCTTCGTAATGCGGGCAACATCATCTATCTCCTTGTATATGTGGATGATATCATAGTCACTGGGAACCACCCTGCTACCGTAAAGACTTTCATATCTTTGCTTGCTAATCGCTTCTCGCTCAAGGACCTCGATGATCTTCACTATTTTCTTGGGGTTGAAGTTGTTAAGTGCCCAAGTAGTCTTCTGTTCTCCCAGCGTGGGTACATAGCTGATCTCCTTGCTCGCACAGGCATGACCGATGCTCGCCCAGTAGCTACGCCCCTTGCTACCTCGCCCACCTTGACTCTTCACGCGGGCACTACTCTCACAGATCCGACAGAATTTCGAGCCATTGTGGCGACCCCGACCCCGGACCCGAGATGGAACCGCGGACCGGAGCGCCAAACAATACAAGACAGGAAAGGAATAAACATGCAAGGACTCAAAATTATTTTAAAACTGACGTGACGCAACATTTCAGTCGCAGGAGAACTCGACACAAAAGGTCGGTATTTTCAAAATCATTTCACCTGATAAAACAGTTAAACATTTAATCCAAGTCTTCGGCGACACTACAAGGAACCCAAGCTAAGCAAGAATATGACAAGGAAATAAATAAGAGCTAATGGGATGCTCAGCGGAAGTCTAAACGTAGTGAACAATAACACACGATATACAAGGCACGACTAACACATTTGCCGGCATCAAGAGAAGATAATTACTACAAGAGTTAATACTACGAGTAGCTAACAGGAATACACGAGTACAAGTCTATACAATCCCAAGCATAGTCTAGATGACTAGCTTATACCCATCGTCCTTGCAAAATACAAAAGAAGATAAGAGGACTTCTAGAACCACCTCTTCGACTGCAAGAGCCTGATCAAAAGAGAACTAAAGTATACGAGCACTGCGATCCTCGGGAGGTCCCGACTGCTAGGATCTAAAAAGTCTGGAATGGGTAAGTCATAATGACTCGTAAGCTATCAATCATGCATGACATGGCATTATGCAACACGTTAACCAAGACAATATTTCAATCATGTAAATCAAATATCTAAGATGCACATTATTGCACATAGTTCACATAATATGAGGATATAGAGCTGGGCCGCTCAGAGAAAAAGCAGACACCTTCTGTAGCGTGCGGTTATCGATGGGTGTGATAATACATCGATCTTCCGAGAATATGCTCGGGATAACAAGAGTCAATCTCAATGGGCGCGTATTGGTTGGCCAAGGAGAGCTCTTCCCCACCGGCCGGTGGAGGGTGTCTTGGTAACAAGTATGCCAGCTGGACTCATGCAATGCCAAGTAGTATTTACTCAACAATCAATCAGTATGGAACGAGTCCGACAAGAGCGTCCTCGTTCAAAATTAGTATTTAATCTCATCAATAAACAATCAAGATTGAGCTCGACAAGAGCGAACTCAACATATATCAAGTATGCATTTATTATGTCACAAGGATACAAGCATGACAGTCAATCCATTTCAATAGTCTAGAATTAGTTTTCTAGTGTAACGCATGTAATAACATCGTAGGGACTAATCATTGAGCCGGTATTGTTCGATAACTCACTAATGTCGACTCCGTTGAGTCATTTCTATAATTCAAACCAAATAGAGTTAAACACTATTTGCATTTCCAACTCTTTTCTAAGTTAACGCACCGATTAACCTAGGTCATTAATCCGATTAATAATCATAGCCAAGAATAATCTCAAGTTCCTAAATCATGGAACCCTAGAATCACATTTTCCCCAAATAATGGTCGAAAGTCTATGACCCAAGAATAATAATTATTTCTAATGTAGCATAGAACACTTTTACTTCTAGGCTTAGTGTCCAAATCGAAACATTTGCATTCATGGTCTATAATTCCTGATTCTTCATACTCTCAAAAATGCTCCACTATCATGGTAGAATTCAAGGAGGACAATGATTTAGACATGAGAGAAGGGAAGCAAGAGAGGGTAGCATGTTATCTCTAGCATGTACCTAAGGGAAATCGATAGCTTACCTCAAGCCAAGCAAAAGACGAAGCAAGAAAAACTGTGCGGTGACAATTGATCTACCCGACGGCGGCGACGCAACGGCTGCCTTGGAATCGCAAACGGGTTTCGAAATCTCTTGGAAGCAAACCCTCACGCACGTATCTCACCAAGACTCTCACGCACAAGTTCGCCCAAGACCAGAGGAGACGAAGAAGAAGAAGAAAGGAAATAGATCGTAAAATGGCAAGTCTCCTGCTGATGTAGAGCAATCAGCTCACTTAAGGTGTTAATGGAATACACATGTCACTTGATGAATGGTAGAAATAGGTTTAGTAATCTTAATTAGACTTAGATTAGGCTAATAAGACTCTAATACAAGTGGTTAAAGTCACTAATGGTAGAGGTTTAGTAAGGGTAAGTTCGTAATCAGCCAAAGTTGCAGAAAAATCACGTTTTGCTGGAGTTCTGCTCTGTTCGGTTGTGGTGGCCGAACTTCCTTCATAATGTTCGGTTATCATGGCCGAACAAAGCCCAAAATGTTCGGTTGGCATGGTGGAACGATTCCTCAGGCCATACGTTAGGTCAAACAGGTCCAGATTTGCACGTATAACGCGTATAAGGCATGTACAACTCCAAGAAGCATTAGAATGAGTATCAAGGGTCCTAAAAACAATTATAAATGTCTCTCAAGGTCTTGGCTAAGTCCACATATCAAAGCCCGAGCAAGAACAAGTCAATCTAGAGCATGCAAGGCAATAGGCGTTCGATACGGCAATAACGGTTCGATCAAGGAATGCAATCAAGTCAATCATGTTAGGGATACTACTAGCATGTCAAAAACATATTCTAATCATGTTAAACAAGTATGGAAGACAAGTTATACAAGTAGGTTTCGGGTTCTCACAGCCATGGTCGGGAGTCTTCAGTATATGTCTCTTACTCGGCCTGATGTTGCCTTTGCTGTCAATAAACTCTCCCAGTTCATGCATCGACCGACCACTGAGCACTGGCATGCGACCAAGCGAGTTCTTCGGTATCTCTGTGGCACTATCAATGCGGGCATCCTCCTTCATTGTCAGTCTCATCCTGCTCTCCATGCCTTTACTGATGCGAATTGGGCTGGCAACAAGGATGACTACACATCCACCAGTGCCTATATTGTCTATCTTGGAAGCAACCCGATCTCTTGGAGTTCCAAGAAACAACGCATTGTAGCTCGCTCCTCGACTGAAGCTGAATACCTGGCAGTGGCCACTGCAGTTGAGGTTAGGTGGATTGTGTCTCTTCTTGGTGAACTCGGTCTCACCTCCTCGACTCAACCAGTCATTTACTGTGACAATGTGGGCGCCACGAGTCTATGCTCGAACCCGGTTTTTCATACTCGCATGAAGCATGTGGCTCTGGACTTTCATTTCATTCGGCAATAAGTTCAGGATGGGCTTATGCGAGTCTGTCATGTCTCCTCAGCTGATCAATTGACCGATGCCTTGACCAAGCCTCTTGCTCGCCAGCGGTTTCATCAATTACTTCACAAGATTGGTCTCTCCTCTCAGACGTCCATCTTGCGGGGGCATATTAGAGAATAATATCTTTTTATTATTCTTGTTTATTTGTATTAGTAATTAGTGGTAATTTCCTTGTAGAGTTCTTTCCTTATTTTGTTTCATTTCTTGTATAGGTTTCTTGTACCCTACTCCAAGTGTAACCCTAATTATATATCTCCCTATAAATAGATGATTCAATCAATGAAACGATTATACCATAATTCTTAAACTTTATCTGTTTCCACATTTTTTACCCCAATAAATGCACTGCCAAATATAATCAATGCTTATAAAGCACAAGTAAGTTGGACCAAAATTATTTTCTTCAAAAATGGAAAGAAAATAACAGGATATGCAGAAACTTCTTAATCGTGGTCACATAGGGGTGCCAATTTAGAGTCCAGATCTCCTGTACCATTTATATGTACCACTGGTGTACCGCTTTTCATCTCCATCATTACATCCCAATCATTGCATCTCAACCAATGGTTTGGATGAAAAGTGGTACATCAATGGTACACACAAGTGGTACAGGAGATCTAGACTCACCAATTTATGCCCATCCATCCCCATTCAGCCGCAGGTCCCTAAATAACTAACCAACACTACCAAGACACCAAATATCCAGCAAATACAAAAATACAACAACTCAACAACCATCTTTCAAATTAATAGGAAAAAGAACCAAACCACAGCCGTGACACGTACTAAAAGACACCCCCCATCCCTCTTTTTGGCAAAAAGGAGTGGATGGATGATCACACACACACATAATCAGTCAAAAAGAAAAACCATAAACCGGTGAAGCATGCATGTGTACGTGTGGGTGTGAGAGAGAGAGAGAGACTTGATCCATCACAATTTTTGAAAACCATATCGTACCAAAATTGACAATCTGATAAATTCTAAAATGCAGCTTATACTCTCTCCATCTCATTCCAAGAGTCCTTTTTCTCTTTGCTAAATTTACTAATATTAAGTTTACAAATTCCATGATAGTTGACACTCCCTCATTTATGAAAAACGATATTGAATGAAAAGTCCTTTATCCTGATTGCCCATGAGGGAAATAATGTACTGTTTAATGTAGGCCTGACATTTGTAACTCATTATCCATTAATTCACCCAATACAACGCAACCTAACTCATTAATATTTTTGAGTTGAAACGGATAACGCGTTTCAACCTAATAATATTAACGAGTTGGGTTAAAGCGGATTGGGTCACTGCCCATTTCGACCCGCACCTTTTTTATGCTATACATTTATGTTTTTTGGAAGAATTTTTTTGAGTTGAGACGAGTCGACCCGTTATCCGTTTCAACCCAATTCATTCCATTTCAACCCATTTAACATTTGGGTTCTAATGAGTTTCGACATGTTTCAATCCATTACCCATTTCAACCCAACCCAACTCACTCAATTGCCGGGCATAGTTCAATGTGTCTACTTTTAAAAAGTAGTCTTCAAATGCAACAAAGGTATATCTAATCTGTAAACAATTTTCCATTAGTCTAGCCTCCAAACCTATACTGGCCGAGAGCCTGAGAGGTTTTGCATTATAATTCTTGATTGAGTTACTTCACTGTCACCACATTATCAGGTGTTCATCTCATTTGAAAATTGAAACCGGAAAAACCTTGATATTTTCAAAAACCCATCGTCTTCATGTTCAAAACAATAAAAAAGGCCAAGTGGGATAAGGCTGACTTGAGTTGACCCTCTCATTTCTTAGAGGTCCAGGAAGGAAACCTGGTAGCACAAAGTCATATATTCAACGAGAAAATCCAAAACTAGTCAGAGTTCTTTAACTGCAAATCCAAGCCACCACATCAAAAGGAACATTCAAGAATTCACTCTCTAAAACTAAATATGAACAGCTCTGGTAAAACAAAACCACACAACACATAAATGAAATTATGAAATTACTTCAATTCACTACCGTACAAATAAGCTAGCCAGCAAAAACTAGAGCAGTAACATAGTCGAAGCTGATGATACCTTAGATAGCAAGAGCTCTTCCGGTATCAAATTTACTAATATGAACATTCCAGAACACGGCACCAGCCTCATCAGCCTTGCCCATATCAACAGCAATAGCCCCAAAGACCGCCCTGAAAGCACCACAAACCACTGCAGGAGTGGAAGAATTAGTCTTTGGAGAAACCCTAACCACATTCTGCAACCCTAATCGGACGCCATCAGCGGAACACGAAGCCTCCACTTTGGAAATGTCAACAATTTTACGGTTGAGATCTTTGGCCGAGATGTCGATGTCTTTAATGAGCAATTTAAGGGAAAAGGTAGTCTCGATCAGGCTGGCGCCTAACACGGCTAAAGCTCTGTTGTTTTCCTCCGAGTATGAAGGGTGAGTCATGCCGCGACGGAGTAAACCAATGTTTTGAAAATCGTAACTACAAATTAACAGCAGTTGATTATATTTTTGAACTCTGTTTGGCTGGTGAGAAAATATGAATGGAAAAAGGCTTACCCGAGCTTCTTTTGAAGGGTATCGAGCGCAATTGAGAAAGGGGATGAATGTTTGACAGTTCTGCCATGGAATTCGTTAGTTGAATGTGCCTGGGCGGAAGCCTGTGACCGTTTAAGTGTAAATTTGGGGGAATATCAGGGTTTAAAAGTTAGGGTTTTGGAGGGGAAAGATTAAAAGATTAGCTGTAAAATTGTGTCCTGAAAAATTACCTGGAAAGGATAGAAGACAGCGACGGCGACGATAATGAAGGAGAAGGACTGACGGAAACGCATTTTGCGGCGATTTCTTCACGTTTTTATCTTCTCTGTTCTCCCTTTGCGATGAAATGGTACTGAGGGATGCCAGGTAAATTCGAAGTTTCAAGCTTTTGTTTGGCTTTAAGCCAAGGAAAGGACCAAAGTCCAGTTGAGGGTAAATTTGGTCATCGGCCAGTGGAGACTAAAAGTCTAAAACCAAGGCATCCACAACCATCGAACCATCAAAAAGTTTATCCCATCTTTCACGAGATTACAAACATTTTCCGTAAATTCATAAAATCTAGGGATAAGTGTATCATTAGTCCCTGAACTTTGGTCAAGCACATCATTAGTCCCCAAACTTTCAAAAGTTTCACCACTGATCTAAGTAGGCCCTTTTTGCTCATCGGAGGTCCCTAGCCCTAACGCCGTTTGTGTTTTTCCGTTAAGTGAACATGTGTCTCTCACGTGCAATTGATAAGGACTAAAATGAATTTTTTAGAAGAAGGAGGACTCTGTTCAGTGTTAGAAAAAAAAAGCGAAAAGAAAAAATAAAGAACAAATCCCTTCAATTCCCTCCGTCAGTCGATCTTTCCTCTTAAGGCAAACTTCTTCTTCCCAGATCCCCCAACCTCCGGCCACCGTCCTCCGATTTCTCCCTCCTCGCTTGACATTGTTTGTCTGACGCCAATGAGTTTCACTTTGACTCAGTTCCTCCGACTACTGTCGCTCTCTCCTCCTCTTCCTCTTACTTTCTCTCTCCTCCTGTTCTACCGTCGACGACCATGTCCAATCACACCTCGAGTTCAAAAAGGGGATCCGGCCTCTTGACAAAGTGTTCGACTCATGGAAAATCTCCACCTTAGTCCCAGATCCGACCGTGTGTCCGACCTCCTTCCACATCGCTATTACTTCGTCTGAGCAAATCACGAAGCTTCCACCGTTTCGATCGTGATCTAGATCCAGATCCAGTGGAAGGACTCTTCTTCCATCTATCCGGCGATGATTCAGCTAAATTTGGCCTCCAAACACAGTAAGTTCCCTCCGGTATCAATTCCATTTCGTCGGCTTCCGATGACGAAGTCGACGAGCGCTCTTCACGATCGTCGATAAACAACTTCTTCAAGGGATTTCTAATACTCGAAACGTCCTCATCTTTCCTAATTTCACCACCTTTATCATCATTGATGGCGATTAAAAACGGGAAAAATGGGATCGTCGAAAACAAATTCATCAGCTGTAACAGTCTCATCACCACGTGATACCGAGAACTCAAAATCATCATCCTCTTTAAGGCTTCCCAAGTAGTAGCGTTCCTCGGCGTCAAATTCATCGCTGACTCTGGCGGCGGTCGCTGCTATTTCATTAGCAGAGTAGCTGTTAAAGCTGGGGCAAACAATTACATTGTCACGTTTTCCTTGATGCTGCATCTCGGAATACTGAAACTGAAACTCTTTCTGTTATTTTTCTTTTCAGTTATGAAGTTGTTGCAAGAGAGAGAGATGAAGGTTGAACTTGAAATAAATTCCTTCACCCGAATTAGAGAACAAGAGTATCAAAATTAGAGATGAGTTGTTTCCACCCGAATTCCTTTCACCTTCTTTCATCCTCCCTCTTTCTTCCTCACTAAATCCACCACTAATTAACCCACCACCGCCACCACCCGGGCCGCCGCCATCACTCTCGCGAGCTTGATGAGCTGCAGCGGCACCATCGCCGGAATTGCCCAGTAGGCCAAGAAGAAGAGATAACATATAACCGATTAGGGAAAAAATTAGAAATGAAAAAATAAATTTTTTTAATGATGTTATACTTTGCCCCATATTTTGATGATGTTACACATACCTCCCTTATTTTGTGCATGTGAGTGGCACATGTTCACTTAACGAAAATAAACAAACGGCGTTAGGGCTAGGGACCTCCGATGAGCAAAAAAGGCCTACTTAGGTCAGTGGTGAAACTTTTGAAAGTTTGGGGACTAATGATGTGCTTGGCCAAAGTTCAGGGACTAATGGTACACTTATCCCTAAAATCTATATAAGATGATAAGACATATAACTAAATATTTTATTCTTTCTCAATATAAATTTATTTATTTTTTCAACAAAAAATTTAGAAATAAGAAAAAAAAAATCCAATCATCGACCTGTACAAAATCTTAAACCTTTCCAAAACTTAAATCTTTTACTCATTCTACTCCAATGAAATAAACCTTTCGATAAAGCTTTATCTTTTTCTAAAAACATCCCATTGGAGGTACTCTAAGCTAAAATAAGTGAAATTTAGCTAATCCAAAATAAGTATATTAGTTGACAAAGATTTCAATTTCAATAAATAGACAAATTATATTATGAGTTGGAGCTTTTGATAATATGAAGAGTCTTAGTGTTAGAATTGTTAGTTCTAATTTATTTACATATCTACACTGTTAGATCAAATATGTTTTTTTCTAGGTAATGTTATTGATACATATCTAGAGTCGTAGCTACTTAGTCAGATACTTGCTAATCAAGGTTATCTTTTTAATAGAGATAGGAGTCAATGTTACTGGAGGTAATTTCAAAGGATGATCTCCAATGTGTATATTTTCAAAAAAAGAGTAAATTTTTTATCCACTCGTGATATAAAATAGTTTTTTATATATGTGTCAGTCACAATATTTATCTTTTTTTTCTTAGATTTTACTTGTCCTGGTATCATATTTCAAATGTTGTAAAATAAATCAACACAGCCCATGAGAGAAATTTAATTATTTTTGGCTTAAATCGCAATTTGGTCACCCTACTTTCCCATTTTTTACAATATGATGACTTTATTTTTATTTTTTCAATTTAATCACTATACTTGGTTTATAATTTTGATAAGGTCACTGATGCTATTTATGTTAGTTATGGAAGACAGAAATATACAAAAAGTCTAAATTACCCCTTATCTTAGGCAAATGATGTACACGTGATGTTTTACCAAAGTCAACAAAACCTAACCTCATCTACCTACACCATTTTCAATCTCCCTAGACTAAATCGGCCGAAGGTTTCCCTCTCCCATTAATGAACCTTTTGGGGCTCCCTTTCACCTAGCAAAGCGTCTTCTCCTTTGAGCTTCTAGCCCCGCTGCATGAATAAATGTGGAGAAGGCGTTCCAGGTGTTAACAATTGGAATCCAGTGAATTCTTCTAATTTTCGATCCGATCTCAGAATTCATTATAGAATGGCAAAAGGCCCAATCGTGGCAACTTCTTCTTTTCCCCCTCTTTCTTGGATTGAGCTCCCCAGACTAATATCTATCAGATGAGCTTCATCTCTCTCTTTCTCTCTCTCCCTCCATCTCTCTCTCTCTCTCTCTCTCTCTCTCTAACACACACACACACACAAATTCACTCTTGACCCAAAAATTGGAAAACCCATTTGAATTTGTACGGGGACTCACTAACCCGATATCCCAGTGGTTGTTAAATTTCAATTCAAACACAGAGCTAACTGCCAACGATTGCTCCATTTCCAATTTGGCCGCCAAACAACAACCACTAGAAGTTTCAAAAGTCAAAAATGTCAACTCAGTTGAGGAAGTCGAAGGAGAATACGAAGACTTGCAGAAGCTTTTGGTACCAAATGTCATCGATCTCCCTCCCACTCCTCCTTCTGCTGTTGAATGCAATTTCCTCACCTTCTTCGCTCCATATTTTATGAAAACCAAGGCACGATCAGTATGTTCATCGACTTGCCAATGGTTTGTGTGTCATTAGATTGGCGTCAAGTCATGTAGCGTTCAAGGATGAAAGAGATGTCACAGCTGTGGATTTCAATGCAGGGAAGTCTGATCGGAGTGGGATTAAAGTCACTAGAAAGCACAAGAAGAATGCACAACATTTTCAGTCAAACACTGCCTTGTGTAAAGTTTGCACCAAGGACACTTTTATATTGTTAGGTGTTGTATAAAAGGGTCTCTATTGGAAGTCAATGCCAAGGCCAGCAGATTGGGACATGCGGTCAAGCTTGGACCGAATTTTGAGTTGCTTCTCTCCTTCTCAACCTCTGCTTAAATTGATGTTGTGGCTTTGTTTAAATTTAGAAGGGGAGAAGTAAAATGTTGGAGAGAAAAAGAAAAATATTAATTATAAAGGGTATTTTTGGGTTTCTCTAAATGTTTAAAGATTTTCATCCAAAAAATTGGATGGAGTGATGAACGTGCTATATGTTGTAAAGTACAATGATTAAATCGAGAAAAAAAAATATTGTAGAGTCACCATATTGCAAAAAGTGGGAAAGTAGGATGACCAAATTGTGATTTAAACCATTATTTTTCAATAAAGTAGACCTTCGCAAGTGAAGCAGTTGTAACAGGTTTTACATATTTGTTTCATTTATCTATCATTTAGTGGGAATCATTTGAAATATCAACAATATTAATCTTCCTAAAAAGGAATTTTTAGAGGTAATTAGTCGAACGTGATTTATGTCCATTCCAAAACATGGGTTGAGGCTTGAGGCTTGAGCATTCGCTAGACTCGAATACAGTTAGCAGTAACAACAATCTTTTATTCCTTAAACCGGAAATATTTATTGTACTACTATAAAAGTATATAAATATGTTTTTAACAACAAATACTCGTAAAATTCATGGCAAAACGCACAAATAGGCCACCAAACTTTCCCATTTTTAGGCAATTCGACAACCGAAAGTTTAAAAATGTTATTTGGGTCATCCAACTTTAGTTCTGTTGCAAATTACCCCACTTTCTAACAAATATTAGCCCATGACGTTAACTTTAAATAAAATCCTTTTTTTGTCCCTGTAAAAAGGGGTCCAACTGTAAATAATATAACTTTAGGAGTTACACGTCTGGGACAATGTGAGTCCCAAAGGACACAATAATAAGCTAGAAGGGGGGGTTGAATAGCTTATTATACACTTAAAAAACTTTTTAAGTAAGTTCCTTTGACAAGTACTTACAATCTATTGAGAAGATTGAAGTAGCGGAAGTCTTGCAAGGAAACAGGTTCAAGTCTGCCGATTAAGGACTACCGGTAGACTTGACTAATTACTCAAGTTTGCTGTTAAGGATATGAATAAAGGAAATAATAAACAGTTCAAAAGTAAACAAGCAATAAAGGAAGAACACAAGTATTTTGGGATGGTTTACACTATAAAGAGTGCTACGTCCACCACCAAGGCAGTCAACATTAGATTTAAAAGTGCACTATGTTTTCCACTAGTTCTATTACAAGGAATATACCCAATAGATCGTGTACAAAAATATTGACTTGTGTTTGGGGGTTTAGGAATTAAATATCTGGGTAAACAAGATATTTAATTCGTGCAGAAGAATAGCTTTGAATGAAAACAACAAGAAGTTAAATGATAAGTGTTGAAGCATGTCTTCTTGTTGTTGTTGAGGGCTTCTTGATCTGTTTAGGATCTCTTGAATGCACTGAGAATAAAGACTTAGAGTTGTTGTAGATTTTCAGAGCATATCATCAAGTGTGTTTTTCTTCAGTCTTTAATGGCGGCATTTATAGCTGGAGCATTCTGGAGATCCGTTGTAGAAGACGAAGTGTAACAGCTCTATTAGGTTGAATGCATTAAATGCATGGAGTTGTCTTGAAGATTTTGTCTTCACAGATATCGAGCAGGGAATGGGTGCAGAGATATTTGCAGAGACTGGTAGTAGGGCAATCCGGATGTCAGATCTGCAAGAGTTGGTACAGACAGTAGGTGACATTCGTTCACCGCTCTTTCACTGCTTCGCTTTTCGCGAAAGCTTTCAGCGTGTCTGAGATGTCAGGGAATGTCTCAATTTAAATTCAAACTGATAAGGATAAATTTAATTGATCCTCTAAGATTTGTTTGACTGGACACGTCATGATTGACCATGTGCAGACAAGGTCTGCCGCTGGTTGTTGTAGTAGGTCTTCCGGTGAAGCACAAATGAGGTCTTCCGGTGAATCTGTGAAGTCCTATAGAATAAACTACTATTGGCAAAGTTGTATACACAGTTGCTACGCTAATTGATACGCAGCCCAATTAGCCACTAATGTATAGAACTATTGTAATGTGTGAGCAGATATAAATCTAAATACAAATGAGCATTAACAGACAACAATGTTTATTGTTGATCTTCATCTTCTCTAGTCTAGGGGAAGAAAACCGAGCAACCCATACGATCTCTCTTCCTCACTCTTATCTCTCTTTCTCACACACACACACATACACCAAAGATGGTAACAGAGTTTCACACGCACACACACACACACGCACACACCTTAGACAACAGAGATGGCAGCGATGATGTTGGGGGCTCTATGGATGTCGACGACACCGAAGTGGAAGTAGCCTAGGACTCACTGATTTCTAGATCTAGGATGTTCCATATGACAACTGCTTTACTCCTCTCTCTCTCTCTCTCTCTCTCTCTCTCACACACACACACACCGATAGATCCAAACCCATCAGTGCCCTCTCCGTTGCATCTAAATCATCAACCTCTGTAACCTGGGGTGACGATTTTCTCAATAATCAACTGTGTAATTTGATCCCCAACCCTAACTTCAAAATCAACATCAGAATAGTTGAACAAGATCACCCCAATTGAACCCTTGTAGTCCGCATCGATGACGTCGACCCCAACGTCAATCGAGTGCTTCCATGCCAAATCGGAACGTGGAGCAACACGAACATAAGTCCTTTCAGGTATGGCGATGCTCAAATATGTCGAAACTAAAGGCTTGCCTCGGGCCGAAACTTTGATCTCCATCACCTTAGAGAGATCGTAACATGCAGAGAGAGGGGGGCCCCTTGATGGTATTGATTGGTTGCGAGTGGGATTGATTGGTGAACTCTGTTATGATCGAGTTTTTTAATCTTTGGAGTGGCTTCTTTGATATCAGGGTTGTTGTTTTGGGGTTTCTCTTACGCCATTGTTAAGTATTCGAGGGGAAGAAAAAAAGTGATTTAGGTATTTACTCTGTTTAATCTCCTCCAAGACAAAGTCTATAGCTGGATTCCAAATTACGGATTTTGTGCGGGTATGAAGAAGAGAAAAAGGGTATCTGAGAATATCGTCTAAAGGATGAGACTCTAAGGGATTTAATAAAATGTCGATTACGAGCTTCCAAGAGCTTGAACATATTTGTAGTGATCAAACAACTCACATGTCACCTGGGGTTGCTAGGTTTTCTTCCCTGGATTAGAGAAGATGAAATCAACATTGTTGACCCATACATGTAACCCCCTAAAGTTCTATTATTTACAGTTTGATCTCTTTTTACAGGGGCAAAAAGTGATTTCATTTAAAGTTAACGTCCTGGGCTAATATCTGTTAAAAAAATGGGGTCGTTTGCAACAGAACTAAAGTTGGATGGCCCAAACAACATTTTTAAACTTTCGATGGCCGAATTGTAAAAAAGTGGAAAAGTTGGGTAGCCCATTTGTGTGTTTTGCCTAAAATTCATCAACAAACAGAAAAACTAAAAGGCTTAAATAACAATTTGGTCACCCTATTTTCCAACTTTTTACATTAAGCTCACGCTACTTTTTTTTCTCACTTTAATCACTCTACTTAAACATAAATAACATGTTCATCATTCTGTCAAGATTTTTGGATGAAAAGTTTAAAGCATTTATGAAAATCCGAAAATATCCTTAGCATCATAAACCCAATTATACCAAATTCCGACTAACACTATTATATAAAGACTTTTTATTAACTTGAGAGCTCTTTTTCTTTTTTTTTTTCTATTTTTAAACATGCATATATTTTAAAGCCATCTTAATAAGAAGCCTCCTTGGGGTTGCGGCTGTGATTTAGGACAACTTGTCTGAACCTCCCACGCTTCGACGTCCTATGGCGGAGGAGAGTCACAACACCACCAACAATGGTGGCCTTCTTTTGTGCACTTATTTGATTATCACTTTATCAGGTCTTTATTTTTGTTTTTTGCCATTTTTCTCTATGCTTTCTTGTTTAGTTATTGAGAAAATTTAGGTGGGAAAGGAAAAGGTAAGAAATTTTTGAAAAATGGAATCTGGGTTTTTGTTTTTGGATTCCATATAATGATGGGTTTCATCAAATTTGCTTAATTTTTTTTAGTGGGTGGCAGGGGGTGAGATAGTATTTGAGTTTCAGGATTTGAATTCCTTGGGTGTTGTTATGATTATGTATATTCTCAGTAAAGCCCTTTGAAGGGAGATCGAAAGAGCACCATTGCTTTGATTCGATGGAGTTTAATACTGCTTGTAGACACCCCAATTTCGTATCCCTGATATGTAACTCTCGCATGCGATATCAAGAACTGCTCAAACTTAACAAAATGTCAATTTACATGGCTGAAAATGCAAAAGGAAAAAGTAGGATGCATGAACAGTGAACTCCAGGGGGAAAGTGTCAAAAATCAAACCTGGAATAGGAGCTTGGCGCCGCGCCACGTGTCCTTGGCGCTGTGCCCATGGTGCTGTTTGGCCGCGCCAAGGGTCTTCAACAGTGCCCGATCATTAACGCATTGTACAAAATGTTGAGCGCGCGGTACAAGCCGATGAAGCATGGATCCAACTATAAATAGAGGTGCCCGGCTTCCCATTTCGACACATGTTTTCGACGAAGAGTTACTCTGCGTAATTTTTACGCCGAGAGCGATCGTCCGATCCCCCTCTCACAGAGCCTCAAAACCCTGTCCAAACTCCGCCAAAACACAAATCCAACCGGTTAAAGTGATCCTTAGCCCTTAAGTTAGGTATCCCCCATATTTCCCCGGCCCAAAAACCATAAAGTAAGCCGTTACTCTGCCCCGAGTAAATAGGCTGAAACCACCCTAAATAAGTCGTTATTCCACCCAACCAAAAAGGCCAAAACCATCAAAACTAAGCCGTCATTCTGCCCGAGTGAGTGAGCCAAAATCACCATATATAAGCTGTCACTCTGCCCAAATCACATCAGCAACAGCAATAAAAATCTCCCTCTCCCGAGAAAGACAAAGCGAGCACACCCCGCTCTAAAAGGTAACAGTCTTTAAGGGCGTTTTATTTATTTACTTACTTACTTTTATTTATTTTTTATAAAAATTTGTTATTTAAAATCCGGTCCAAATTAGACAATATAAGTCGTTGTGCTGCCCGGATTAGAATAGGAAATAGTATGTAAAAGAGCCGTTATAATGGCCAAATATTTTTAAATGCATTTGTAATTATTGTAAGGAAATGGCTGCAAGTCCGTAAATAATGTAGCCACGGATGTATTTGTTTTAATTTCCTGTCTTTTAATACTTTATTTATTTGCTAAATAAATATAACAATAAGCATACTTTAGCCAAAAACTATTTTGAGACCGAAAGGGCGAGTTGGGTGCCTAGCACCTTCCCAACTCGAAACTTAGCCTCCGAACCCGTTTTTTTATCTCTGGTTTTCTTTTTTCTGGTTTTGCTTTATTTTTGCCTTAAAATAAAGATGGCGACTCTAAAAACTTTTTCGATCCAGTGGGGCCTCGCAACACTCCTTCTTTGCACTTTTCCGTTCTCCCCTAAAAAAGGAAGAATGAGAATGGAAGGGTGATGTATTATCATATCCTGATATCCCCTAAACAAGGGATAACTTGATGCGGGAAACCCAAAGCTCCCATAGTGATCCGAAACGGGCCATAAGGCTATTTTTAATAAAATCAATAATGGGGGCGTCGCAATATCTTTTTTTGCACTTTTCTGTTTTCCCCTAAAAAAGAGAAAATGAGAATGAAAGGGTAATGCATTCTCATATCCTGGTATCCCCTAAAAAAGGGATAACTTGATGCGGGAAACCATAAGTTCCCATATTGGATTAAAAATCAACTAAAGGCAACCGAGGCGCATTCCAACACGCTATTATAGACAACACTCATATCACATTTTTGATTTCGTCTTCCCCTAAACAAGGGAGGGTGGAACGAGAGCAGTGGTGTCCCGCATCCGCACGTACGCGCACCCCTAACCAAGGGCGCGGGCGGGCGTCCTGAGCCCACAGTGGCGACTCTGCTGGGGAGTTGTTTTATTTTAAATAAAATAGAGGGCTAGACTCATAAAATAAAACTTTTTTGTTTTTATTTGTTTCTGGCTAAAGTATGATTGTTATATTAATTTATGCATTTGAATATCGTGTTCCTATACATCCGTGTCTATATTTGTGGATATGATCCTCCATCTTGCAGCAGTTTCGTTCCGATAAATGTTACAGGTGTATTTAAAAATATTCTAAAAAAATATTTGAAAATAGAAAAAGAAAATCAAAAAATCAAAAAATCAAATATATATATATATATATATATATATATATATATATATATATATATATATTATCTATGTTACAAATAAAAATTCCGGGCAGCACAATAAAAGGGTCGAGGCTTTATTTTATTGCTTTATTTTCGGCTCTGTATTATTATTTCTTTCCGTTCATTTTTCTTTTTTTTATTATTATTCTATACATTTGTACATATTTGCATTCATTCTGTCATTTTACTTTGGGGACATATGACCAAATTTGTAATTAATTGGGATAGATAGTTTCCCCACTTTTCTTTCTATTTCTTAAATGTGATGTGCTTGCTTGCTTGCGTCCAAAATAAAAAGCCGAGAAAATCCACACGTAACAGCAAAACAGGCCATATTTGTTTTATTTTTAAGTTTATATGTCTATAAATAAATAAAGATTTTACTGTTTTTTAGTTACCGCACACATGCACAAGTATATAGGTATATTCCGAACTGTTACCCTACACCATGGCCAGCCTACCCCCTGCATGAGCCAATGCTAGAATGCATATAGATTTTCAGGACACTTCATAGACCGACCGGTTTTTGCATCTCTGAATTGTGAATCAGCCCCTGTCAAAAAAAAGTCAAAAATAAAATAAAATAAAAATATATATATGCGCAAGTTAGAAAAAAAATGATAGAGAAAATAAATTGCGTAACAAAAAAAAAATAATAATAAAAATAAATAATAAACATGGGCTGATTTATTATTATTTGATGCTCGACCTAGACCATTTCGAATGGTGGATCCTGGAAAGAGTATAGGCTATTCGCCTGGGACCAGTCCAGTCCTGAGGAGTCGAAAGGCATGTGGAATACGTTGGTCCTATACTCTGGAGAAAGAATCCACTGTTCTAGGAAAAGTCCTGAGACTGTCAAAATAAAGCAGATGCTTATCCGGTCAACTGTAGGGAACAAATAAATAATAATAAAATATACTAATAAAGGCACGCTGTACCCCAAACCCAGAAAGCCTTCAACCAACCTTCTGATACCTCCATAACCCATTTTCCTCAGAAACCTGGCCCGAATATGGAAAGGCAGAGATAATACTGACCTGTTGATACGGGAAATAAACACAGAAATCAGACCAGAAGGTATCAGTATCAGATCAGACAAGGGCAGAAACAGTACAGAAAGTACAGATCCGAGCAGTATGGCAACAGATGAGCAGTCCGATATGGGAACAGATTCAGGGGTCCAGGATATGATTCGACTCTGGCAATGCAGCAGTGGTTAGACCAGAATCTGGATGCACGACATGATCGCTTGCTAAGTCAAATAGCAAGTCTTATACAAGGTTCAAAACCTAGTGGTGAGGTGAACTCTTCCCCTGCAGTCCTCCAAGAAACTTCCACATCCCATGTG
Organism: Codonopsis lanceolata; assembly: GCA_013146195.2. Taxonomy (NCBI): domain Eukaryota; kingdom Viridiplantae; phylum Streptophyta; class Magnoliopsida; order Asterales; family Campanulaceae; genus Codonopsis; species Codonopsis lanceolata. Next base: position 46,217,414 of record CM028378.1, on the reverse strand, counting down.
CCTCCAAACCCAACTCCCCAGCCAAACACTAACCCACCAAATATGACCACTACCCCAAATCCCAATCCTCCACCAAGTCCCTACTACCCAAATATCAGCCCTTACCCGTCCTATCCTTCATATCCTTCCCCAAGCACCAAAGTTCCCCAAAACCCAAATGACCTCCCTTTTCCCATAACCAACCCACTCCAGAACAGCCCACATATGGACCCACAAAGTTATAACCCGTCAGGCCAAGTTACCACTTATGTACCTTATAATGATCCTGGCTGCCCAGCCGAAACCATCCAAAATCTACCTACCCAAAATCCGTATCCAGCCCAAAATCCACCAACCCAAAATCCTTATCCAGCCCAGAACCCTTATCCAGCCCAAAATTCGTATCCAGCCCAAAATCCATATCCTGCCCAAGATCCTTACCAGATACCACAGCCAGAAATTAACCCATCCTTCCCTAATCCAACCAGTATATACCAAAAGCCAACTCCCCCAGCCACCAAAATAGAGGCCGAAATGGAAAATATAAAGGCCATGGTACTCAAGCTTCTCAACAAAGGGGAATTTTCTACGCGGGCACTGGCATTACAACCTGCGGCAGTATTGCCTTTCAAATTCAAAATGCCCGACATAGAAAATTTGATGGGACTGGATGCCCTATATCCCACTTAAAATCTAATTCCACTGGCATGCAGTCAAGAGGAGCTAGCTTTGAGGCTATGGCTTCCAATTTTCACATCACCCTAATAGGGGCTGCCAAACAATGACTAATGTTGTTTGATAGCAGCACCATGAATCGTACGTGGGAGAGATAGGCGTTCTCGAAAGGTACAAAGACAACACCAGTCCTGAAAATAGAAGGGACCTTGAGTCGTGCACCCAACGGGAAAAAGAAACATGTGTTGAGTTCGCAGTCAGGTGGAAAAGAAAGTTGGCTCAGACCTTTGACAGACTTGATCCAGCCGAGTCATAAATGATGTTCATCAAAAACCTCCAGCACATTTACCTGGAACACATGCGGTACCTTCCCTACACCAATTTCAAAGAAATAGTGGAGATAGGAGCCCGTATCGATGATGATATACAGACGGGGCAGTTACAAGTCAATACGCCTCCTAGCTCTTTCCATTACTCTAAAGGGAAGCATTGCACACACCGCGCAACCGTCAATGTGGTAGGAAATGCATCGCCCACTTTTCCTACCCAAAATTATGGCGTTCTATGGTCTTATGGAGCGGACAGTCACACATCGGAGGAATAATGGCCCGAACAGAAATTTCAGAAATCAGAATCGGCATTATGATGAGCTGCAAGCCTCCCAGTCTGTGATCCTGCAGGGGCTAATGGCACAAGGAGTGTTAAAGCCTATGGAAAATTATAAGCCACCAAACCTCATACCTAGGACCTGGAATCATGCCCAGTACTGTGAATATCATCGCTGCAGTGGTCACCTCACCGATAAATGTTATATACTCAGAGATGCTATCCAGGATCTTATAGATGATAAGGTTATTGAAAAGCCTACTCCCAGACCAAATATAGTCAATAACCCTCTACCTCAAATCAACATGATTGAGGTTGATGAAAACTTCCTGGGTATGATAGGCAGAGGTACTGATTACGAGAAGCTCCCTGCTGAGTTTGAGTCTATTTCCAATAAGCCTCTGCAGAACTAGTATATTACGACCGGCCCGCTTTTGACGCCCGTAGATCTGGTGGACCGCTTCGGATATATTATCCCTATTCCTTTCCCTAGCCTTACGGATTGGTCATCTACCAATCTGCTCCCTAAAGTTGAGGATCTCAAACCCCAGGGCCTCAATAATGTAATAAACCATGTACAGTTTGCTTTTAATAATAATCTAAATGTCTTTGCTTATTTCTTAGTTGCACCTACATTAAAAGACACATTAAATAATTATAATAATGAGTCATTTAATAGGACCCAAAAGATAAAAAATTATTTGCTTGAGCTTGTAAAGTCAGTAGAGTACCAGGAACAACATCATCAACAGCAACTGAAGACTGATCCACTATCAATCTGGGGGCTGGACAATGAAATCAAAGGAATCAAAATCGGCAACTACCTGTAAGGCTCCAAAAGAACACCACCCTCTGATCTCCTCAAAGAATTCGTGGACATACTCGTCTAGTCCTATAAAGATGTGTCGGGGCCAGATCCAGCCATAGTCGAACACCAGATCCCCATATGTCCGGGTGCTCGGCAGATCAAGCAAAAGCTCCGCCAGACCAAGCCAGAATGGTCACTACAAGTAAAAAAAAAATCATGAAACAGCCGCACGTCAACTTCATTCGGGTAGTAAAAAGAAAGAGAAAAAAAAAGAAAAATACCCGATCTGGCTGTCCAAAATAATGACCATTCCCAAGCCCAACAGGAAGGTCTGGATCTGCGTAAGACTTTCGCGACCTCAACAAGGCGTCGCCCAAAGATGACTTCTCTCTACCCAATATTGATATTGTGGTAGACGCCGTTGCTGCTCACAAAGTCAGATCCTTCATCAATGGCATGCTGGGCTATAATCAAATCAAAGGCAGCAGGAGACTAAGAAAAGACCCCATTCACCAGCCATTTGGGGGACCTACTGCTATCATGTCATGCCGTCCGGGCTAAAAAATGTTGGGGCTACTTATCAAAAGGCTGCTACCACTCCCTTCCATGATGTGCCGCATATTATCAAAGAGATTCGATCAGGAGATGATGTATTCCTCACAAGCCAAAAAAAAAAAGGACCTTGTTCAGCCCTCCAATCTCAACGAGCTTAAAAGGTATTATGCTTGAACCACCCTATCTGGCAAGTATTTCCCTCTCCAGCTCGCTAGGCTGAAAACCCGAAAGGGCGGCCTAGGCAAAAATTAGAGCAATAAAAAAAAAGAAAAAAAGGAGAAATAAGGGCTCGCTAGATTGAAAACCCGAAAGGGCAGCCTAGGCAAAAGTTAGAACAATATATATATATCAGGAGAAAAAAGGGAGGGAAAGCATTCTTTGGAACCTCGGCATCCTACCTCCAGTCTTCAGCATGCAAGGGGGCTCGACTGACAGAAGAAAAAGAAAAACCACGACAGAGGCTCACATTAAAACACTAAAATATAATATTACAGGTCCTAAGGTGCAACTTAGGAATAATTGCTAAAGAAATTTAGGTTATGCATTAATTGCCGGTACATATCTATTATTGCCTATACCCCCTTTTGTTTCCCCCAAAACTATCCTTCATTTGCAGCTTAAGCCCCTGAGCAGTCCATCAATGTTTGCGGCGTCCGCCCGACCGGGCCTATGTACTTCTTCTGCAAGGCACAAAAAAGGCTCAGTGTCGTCAGAATAAGAAGCTCTAGAAGTGTCCTCATCCTATTCATCATCTGCGTTGCAATTGTCCTGAAACAGCAAGACGACTTGGATTCCGACCATTCACTGCTGCCCTGTCTGATTGCGAAGGAAAAATGCAGGGGTTATGAGAATAGTCTTATGCCAAGTATAGCCCTGCAACAATTATATGGCCGAAAACAGGAGGGGGTGATTGCCTTTTCCTCTCCCCGCATATCATGAAAAAAAAAGGGAAAAAACATGTTCGGCCCGAAGGTACATTCCTTTAAAATCCATTTTGGAGATACATCGTGCCATTACCTATTAGACATCGGTATAACTTTGCTTTGTGCGTGCGTTTTGAGTCTGCATGTTTTTTTTATTTATTTTGCATCATATAAAATTATATTGCATTGTAAATGTTTGTGCATGTTTAAAAAAAAAAGAGAAAAAAAATATATATAATAAATAAAAAACAACAAAAACAAAAAAATGTATATATATTGTTTTGCATCTAAATAAACGTTTTTGCATTCTACGAATCATAAAAGTGTGTTTTGCATTTTAAAGATATGTACTACATTTTGCATTACTGCATGCATGATAGAATAAGGAATACCCATGCATCATAATAAGCATCCTGTAATTTTTATACATTGCATATGCATCAAATAAAGTAGTACACGCAACCAGCATTTGCATTTATTATCCAATAAACTGCATTAGGGGTGCGCTAAAAAGAAAATAAAATGCCACAAATCAGGAAAATAAATATTCTCATGACATTTACTATGTCTCTGTAGCATAAGCATGCATGAAAAATGAATTTTAGGGCATAAAATGTACCTGTTTTGTCCCATATTAATCCGAGAATATGCCCAAAAATGTGTTCAGAAAAAATTGAATTGTATTCCGAAAAGTCCATTTCGTGAACACATAGCATGCAAAATATGGTTTAGCCTAGAACATGCATCATATAGCTCCATATGCATTTATAATATAAATCATGCATAGTACAGTCAAATAGTGACCACTAGTTCAATCATGCATCACAAGAATAAATTGAATAAATTTCATGCATCATTACCTAATTGCATCATTTAGGCATAGATAGGACATGCATAAGCATTATTAATAAAGTTAGGATGCCAAACAATGCCAAAATCTAGCAGATCTGAAGTATATCCAGACAGATCAAAAAAAAGAGCCAAAAAATAAAAAACAAAACAAAAAAAAGAGGAATATTGAAAAAAAGAGAGAGAAAATAAACAGATAATAAGTATGCAAATAAAGAAAAATGACGAGCATGCAGAATAAAGAAGAAAAAAGAGAAAAACAAAAAACAAAAAAAATTGGGAGAGAGGAAAATGCATGTACAAGAAAGAAATTTTTTTAAGTGCATGCAACAACAGGAAAATGCGGCGGCAGAAGAAGAAATTTTCGGCTGAAGCTAGAAAATGGAGCGAAAAGAAAACAGCAGAAAAGAAAAAATGATTTCAGCTGGTACCAAGAGATGCTGTAGCAAGAAAAAAGAAGTTTCTAACCAAGGTTAGAGGGAGCAGTAAAGAAAATGCAACAGCATCAAGAAAGATTTTCCAGCTAAAGCCGAAAACATAGCGGGACAGAGGAAAAGATTTTCCAGCAAAGGCTGGAACGGTGACAAAAGAAAAATCCCCAGCAAAGTGCAGCGAAGAACAGCGTAAAGTAGCAAGAGGTAGCAAAGCAACAGTAGTAGCAATTTGTTGCATGGACACGACAAAGGTAAAGAAAAGGAAGGTATTTTCCTTTTTTGCAATGCATTTGTATGATGTTTGGAAACTTTCCTTTAATGGGCACGCAACCCCGGATTAAGAGGGAAATGTCTTGTTCTCCGGTGAAGGCTGAGTTCCTAAGGAGGCAATACATTCCATCCATTGGCTGTGTTGGAAACTTTCCTTTAAGGGGCACGCAACCCCGGATTAATAGGGAAAGGCCTTGTTCTCTAGTGAAGGCTGAGTTCTTGAGGAGACAATTCATTCCGCCCAGCCGCATGACGAACTACGATTGGTCTGATTCCTTGGCTAAGGATACGTAGGCAATCTATCTCGGTAGACGCGACCATCATAAGCATGTTATTTACCCTTGCCGCACTTATTTGATAAAGCTTTGCCGCACTTGCTCATTTAGTATTGCCGCACTTGCACCGCAGCATTTAGTCCCCAGCTGAGTGAACTACGTCTCGGTCTGATTCCTTGTTTAAGGATACGTAGGCAGCCTATTTCGGTAGGCACGACCGTTCCACGAGTGATAGTTTAGGTTTTGGCCTGAACTACGTTTTGGTCTGAGTTCCTTTATTAAGGGGTACGTAGGTAGCCTTCACTAGTAGGTCCGACCATTAGAGCACTTCATTTCATATCTGCTTAAAAACTACGATAACATGTTATAACTGACTAAATATGTCTAGGTTATGGAGTTTGGTTTGTGTTATATACTGTTGCATTATAACTACTACCTGTTGCATCTCTTCCCCGTTTTATAATTGAACGAAATTGGAAAGTTTATTGTTTATCAACGATGTTCGTCTACTTAGTAAGCCTTGGGTTACCTCCATCGTTGAGGGGCTCTATAGACACCCCAATTTCGTATCCCTGATATGTAACTCTCGCATGCGATATCAAGAACTGCTCAAACTTAACAAAATGTCAAGTTACAGGGCTGAAAATGCAAAAGGAAAAAGTAGGATGCATGAACAGTGAACTCCAGGGGGGGAAAGTGTCGAAAATCAAACCTGGAATAGGAGCTTGGCGCCGCGCCACGTGTCCTTGGCGCCGCGCCCAAGGTGTTGTTTAGCCGCGCCAAGGGTCTTCAACAGTGCCCGGTCGTTAACGCATTGTACAAAATGTTGAGCGCGCGGTACAAGCCGATGAAACACGGATCCAACTATAAATAGAGGTGCCCGGCTCCCCATTTCGACACACGTTTTCGACGAAGAGTTACTCTGCGTAATTTTTACGCCGAGAGCGATCGTCCGATCCCCCTCTCACAAAGCCTCAAAATCTTGTCCAAACTCCGCCAAAACACAAATCCAACCGGTTAAAGTGATCCCTAGCCCTTTAGTTAGGTATCCCCCATATTTTCCCGGCCTAAAAACCATAAAGTAAGCCGTTACTCTGCCAGAGTAAATAGGCTGAAACCACCCTAAATAAGCCGTTATTCCGCCCAACCAAAAAGGCCAAAACCATCAAAACTAAGCCGTCATTCTGCCCGAGTGAGTGAGCCAAAATCACCATTTATAAGCCGTCACTCTGCCCAAATCACATCAGCAACAACAACAAAAGTCTCCCTCTCCCGAGAAGGACAGAGCGAGCACACCCCGCTCTAAAAGGTAATAGCCTTTAAGGGCGTTTTATTTATTTACTTACTTTCTTTTATTTATTTTTTATAAAAAGTTGTTATTTAAAATCCGGCCCAATGTAGACAATATAAGTCGTTGTGCTGCCCGGATTAGAATAGGAAATAATATGTAAAAGAGTCGTTGTAATGGCCAAATATTTTTAAATGCATTTGTAATTATTGTAAGGAAATGGCTGCAAGTCCGTAAATAATGTAGTCACGGATGTATTTGTTTTAATTTCCTGTCTTTTAATGCTTTATTTATTTGCTAAATAAATATAACAATAAGCATACTTTAGCCAAAAACTATTTTGAGACCGAAAGGGCGAGTTGGGTGCCTAGCACCTTCCCAACTCGTAACTTAGCCTCCGAACCCGCTTTTTTATCTCTGGTTTTCTTTTTTCTGGTTTTGCTTTATTTTTGCCTTAAAATAAAGATGGCGACTCTAAAAACTTTTTGGATCCAATGGGGCCTCGCAACACTCCTTCTTTGCACTTTTCCGTTCTCCCCTAAAAAAAGGAGAATGAGAATGGAAGGGTGATGTATTCTCATATCCTGATATCCCCTAAACAAGGGATAACTTGATGCGGGAAACCCAAAGCTCCTATAGTGATCCGAAACGGGCCATAAGGCTATTTTTATTAAAATCCATAGTGGGGGCGTCGCAATATCCTTTTTTGCACTTTTCTATTTTCCCCTTAAAAGGGGAAAATGAGAATGAAAGGGTAATGCATTCCCATATCCTGGTATCCCCTAAAAAAGGGATAACTTGATGCGGGAAACCATAAGTTCCCATATTTGATTAAAAATCCACTAAAGACAACCGAGGCGCATTCCAACGCGCTATTATAGACAGCACTCCTCTCGCATTTTTGATTTCGTCTTCCCCTAAACAAGAGAGGGTGGGATGAGAGCAGTGGTGTCCCGCATCCGCACGTAACCAAGGCGGGCGCGCGCGATCCCTGAGCCCCACCGCTAAACGACTCATCTCCTACACAACCGAGAATCAACAAAATCATCAACAAATACCTAACAAGTAAGAAGGATCCATCTCACGAAACTGAACATGATCATGATGTAGATGACGAAGATGAAGGCGACAATGAATTCGTCAATAAAGAGATTGGTGAGATCGATGGGCCCAAAGGTCCCGAGCCAACTCGATATGGCGAGTGGGAAAATTGGGGTCGTTTTAGTGATTTTCAACTCACGTTTTCTTGGAGAGGTTAGGGTTCATTCATTTAATTGTAATCAGATGTTTTTTTTTTCTTTTATTTCAGAATGTATTTCTTATTATTTTATCGTAGTGGCATAATGATTATCACAAAAAATTTGTTGAACGAAAGATTGTGTTCGAATGAAAAAAAAAACATAGTAGCAATCAATTAAGCACAATAAAGAGGATTTTTAATGGGGAAGAGAAGGATACTCCAATCCACGTGCACGTCATGTGTCAGGGAGAGGCATTTTAGTCTTTTTGTACATATTCGTCCAAGATAACTAACGGAAATGACTTAAGTGATATCGAATCTCCAGACCTAGTACAATGATTAAATTTAAAAAAAATAGAGTGAACTTAACGAAAAAAGTTGAAAAGTAGGGTTACCAATTTGCTATTTAAGCCAAACTAAAAAGGCAAAACACATCTTTGGGCCACTGTACTTTTAAAAAGTTGCAATTAGGTCACTGAGACGTCAAAATTTTCGAAATGACCACTGTACCAGATTTATCTTGCATATTAACCCAAGTTTTGGATGGACGTTAATTTATGTTAAATACCTATTTTGCCCTCATCTTCATCTTCTCTGAAAAAAATCCTAGATTCAAACCCAAATATAAATGTATTGTAAAGTACAATTGTAATGTTCGATGGATCACAACAAAAACACACTATTACTATACAAATTAATATTGGAATGCACGTTGAAAGCACAACCAAGAACTCATCATCAGATTCAAGAGCAGCCATTGTTTCCGGCGAGAGGTAGATTTCCAAATCCATGCTTCCGTCGCATTCAACTTCGGGATACATAGTGACTTTCCCACTGGACTTGTTTGCCTTCCCACTCTGAACCGCAAATGCTTTCCCCAATCCAAATGCATTCCCATATATATCAAACCTCGGTGAACTTTCAACCAAAATAAAATATTGATTAAAATCCATACATAAATGGACTATACGTGGGCTTTTGAGCCGACCTTCCACAAATTCCCACATAGTGTTGTCGTTGTGATTCGCCACGACTAGGTTCAACACGAAGCTCCCCACCAGAGGTCACGCTCTAATAACTACGTCCCCTTTACTGTAACCATCAACGATTGGATCTGCTCTTGAAAATAGCTGTAAGATGTTCGCAATATCTGTAATTAACGTCCGGATATGAAATAGAGGGATGCGCGCGATCTGCAATCTTCGCCAGATCTTCACCAGATCTGAAATGGAGATGCAACGCTGGAGGGGGATTTGTTGACCGGATGAGGAGAGAGAGATTTTGGCATCGGGGAAGAAGCCGGAGGGAGAAGGGGAATCGGAGATGGATTAATTTGACGGTATCAGATAGGCGTAAAAGAGGGGCGGGGGTCTGAGAAGAGGAGCAGGGATTCCGTATGGCCATGGAGATGAGGGAGTGGAATGAGAAGGTAGAAAAATTAAGTTGATTGGTAGGATACAGTTTATATTTTTTGATATTTTTACAGACATCACCCACCTTCTTTGATGTTGTTGCTGCTACCTTACCTATTCCTGGAGTCCGGATTTTTCTCCATTGGTTTTTTATTAGAGAAGATGATGATGAAGATGACATGGGTAAAATATGTATCTATATTATAAAAGAGATCAGAGGCTAACTGCCGGCCCAGATCGAATTGTATTAAACACAACCGACGATCCAGATTGATTCGTAAATATGTGAGTTACATATAAACCCATCAGTTATGAGTTATATTTAAATTATCCCCTCTACAACCAATAAATATGTAATAACCCCTCATTTATGGTTTTTTTTTTTTTTTTGTAATTATTCTCACTACAACCAATTACAGTTACATGAATGTTTTCCTCTAATACATTTTTTAACCACATCCTTCTGTTTGAGTTGACGAGGTGGTTATCTATAATTTATCCCGAGCATCCACTGAGTTGTTTTGATGAAATCTTTGTTTGTAAGTTTTGTAATTAATTTTTTCAATTTTAAATATTTGTATTTTAATTTTATCATTAATATTTAGTTTGAGTTTCTTAATTAATTGTTATCGTAATCAACTCAATCTTAATTTAATTTTTGTCCGACCTAAATTTATTTTTTTTTTAAAAACCATTTGTTCGTAAGTTTTGTAATTTTAAATATTTGTATTTTAATTTATTTCTTTTTTTAAATGTGTGCTAAATTTTCCTTAATAGTCTGAAATATTTGTCATTTCAAAATAGTTTTTTGTTAGTTCACACTGTCGCATTCAATTTATTTTATACTTTTGTTTGCTGTAATTTTTATTTTTAAGTTTATTTCAATTAACATGTGTTGTGTAACTATGTTGGTGTGTGTAAGAGAGAATATTTTTGGATGCTTAATTATACTCCTTTTGGATGAGTTACAAAATTTTACATCAAATAAAATGTTTTATTTCTTTAATTTTCGAGAAGTCGTTTTTTTTTTTTTTGTGGTGTACATTATTCGACTCCTACAAAATCTTAGACATATACTAATTTATTCGCATCATACACGCTTCATACATTAATCACGTCTTCTCTTTATGTTTTATCTTTATATTATAAAGTCACACCATGCGATTAATCTTCCGAATTCAACTGTAATATTTTTTTAAATCACACATTCTATTTAGGTCTTATAATTTAAATTGACCAAATCAAATATATTAACACTGTGTCATAGATATGAACATAAAAATCTAATTTAATATAAATTAACATCCAAAATTAACATTCATTTAAAAAATAGATTAACATACGAGATAAATCAAATACAATAATCACATAGAAAATATTAAAGTCAGTCACTCACAATAACCTAATTACAACTTTTTGAAAAGTACAATCGCCGTTGCTATGTTTTGCCAACTAAAAATTACACATGATAGCCGATTGACGGCAATTTTCATCTGCTCTATCTCCCTCTCTCTCTCTCGCGGACCGGACGGCGATGCCAGGGCCAGGTCCTCACATGATGTACACCCTTGCCTCCGGTCAAGCTCTCATGACCGTGTCAAACGGCAGGTTCAGCCCTCACCACTGCCTTACCTACGCCATCAACGCCTTCTTTGGTCCGGACATGGGCTCATTCTCCGAGTGGCTCACTTCCAGCATTGGCTTGGGTCATTACTTGGGCTCCTCGATCGAACAATTCATTCACGACCCTTTCTACTATGTCTTGATTCTTGGTCTCCCTCTCTCCGTATTCTACAGCTGGGCCTCTCGGTTCCTCCTCCGAAGGGGCTTTCTTGATTCCATCTCTGGGGTCAGTTCTTAGGTTTGATTTCTTCAAATTCGTTTATTAAGTGTTTCAATTGTTTGATTCGGACTGCGATCTTTTATTCTTTTTCAAATTATGATAATTTCTTGATGTATAGGTTAATTCGCTTTATCAAAAAAATAAATTCCTATAACTTGTGTATATGGAGAAGCAGACTATTTAATTATTGATTTGCACACAGGTTAACCAATCTGTTTCGTGCTAAGGTATGGCCTTTTTTTTGGCTTTTAAAGACAAAAAAAAGTATGGCCTTTTTTTTTTTGGCTTTTAAAGACAAAATCTAAAGCTAACTTGTACATTGAACTTATAACTTCAGCTTATTTAATTGATAGAATTATGTAAAACACCCCTCACGAATATAATGGGCATTTTTTTTGTCCTTTTTCTAGATTTACGATGAAATGCTAGTCATTTTTCATACTCCCACCACCCCCCCCCCCTAAAAAAAAGTCTCATTTGATAAGTCAATCTTTTTAAGGTTGGGGTTTTACTTGGTTGTACCTTTTTCAAATTACACGAGGATGGAGGGAGTCTTAGAGAACTGTTTTTCAGCTTATTTGAAAAACGTACACACTTAGTCAATTACAATAGTGCACCCAAGGGCGATCACAGCTCATTACTTATTTGTATGTCGATTAAAAAATTGGTACTAATAGTGCACCCAAGGGTGATTTAAAAAGTTTGCAGCCTAATAGATATTCGTTTTTAGCATGATATATTACTCACTTAGTGAATTACAATTGTGCACCCAAGGGCGATCATAGCTTCAATGCATAACTTCGTATCCAAATCAACATGAAGGAACTCAGCTTATCTTATTGAACCCATTTTATTATCACCATTTCTAAAACCTCAATGAGTTAGTGTCCAAATCAATGAGAGTCCCAGAGGTAAACATGGAGTTCCACAATGATGATACCTACGACTTTGTTGGCTCGTATTCATTTATGATTTCCTCTTTAGCTGTTAAGCTGGTCTTGTTAGTTTGATCTTTTCATACTGTACACAATCATTATGGCGATGATTTTGTCTTTCAAGTACAGGCACGATATATGTTTACAATGAACTTTTTAACTTAACTTCATTGGTAAATGTTGGTCTTCATACTGTTGAATTTTTTCTGCAGGTGCCTCTTACTATGAAACAATGTTTCTTGCTCATCTCAGCCGGTTCTTTGTCACATTTTTTCCTAGACCACTTGTTTGAGGTAATGTATAAGGTTTTTATATTTTTAGATTTTATCTTTCTGTTGGCAAATTCAGTCATTTTATGGTTCTTTAGCAAATAACCAAAGCATGAGTATTGAGAGTTGAGAGTTCTTTAGCAAATAACCAAAGCATGAGTATGAGAGTTGAGAGGACATGATGATTAACTCTTCCGCAGAAATTACCAAGTTGAATCAGTGTGTGAATAGGTTTCGGGGGATTTTAAACCTATCAAATTTATGTCGTAAGCTTGCAGAGTTTTAGTTAAATGATTAATTCAACAGGTTTCAGGGGATTTTAATTTGTACAAGAAGGTCCGGGTTGGTTCAGAATTAAACTTCTTACAAGAATGATCGGGAAATGTGTTGCCTCCATGTAAGAGTAAAGGAGATATTATACTCTTGATAGTAAATGCAGCATTTATCATTGTCAAAGAATTCGACTCTAGTGAATATTATCAAAGAAAATGAAAAGATAATTAAGCACATCTATTCCATAAGACACCAAATGAAGGCTCTTTCAGAATCATTCACTTACTGCCAGAGGAAATTGATCAATTTATTTCTTGTAAGCAGGAAAAATTGACAAGAATCTAGTTTGATTCAAAATTGATGTTTTTCTCTTAGTTGAGATGGCACTCAAGAGGGAAAGTATTTTATATGGTTTGGACTAGCTAAAACTCATTTTGTAGGCTCCTGACGAAATAACTTGTCAGAGTTAGTCATGTGCGATAGCATTTCGTATGGTTTCAAGAATTCTGAAGAGCAAGTGAGCAACATTAGTGTGCAATCTACAAATAAAACATGGGGCGTTATAAAAAAAGAAAGAAGACATCATATAAGAGCAAAGGCTCACAAACACAAACATGAAACATATGGTTTTCTGCGAGATGAAGCCCAAGACAGACTTGAGGAGCTTCTAGTATTTTGTCAAATAACTTGATCATTGCAGCATATCCTTCTCATAAGTCCACTTAGATCAGGTTCTGGATTTACAGGAAAATGGGCATTCTACCATGTATACTTGGATACTAAGCACTGGCTGGTGGATGGGACGAGCTCCCGTCAATCCTGATGCTGTCGTTGTTGTTGGGATTTTATGTAGCATCTTGATTGGTGGTTTCATTTACATCAACAGGTGTCATATTGTTCATCATCTTTTTCCCTTTTGGAAGCTTGTTTAGAGCTTTATTTGATACTTTGGTTGAGATCACTAATTACTGCTTTTGTTTGTTTGTACTTGTTTCACTACAGGGTGAAACCCTCAAAGTCGTTTAAAAAGCAATCAAATTACTCAATGAGGCTGCTGATACTTATTGCAAGTCTGTATAGCTCATGGTGTGCGAGCCAAATATACTTGGTGGATCCACGCAGGCCAGCAGTTGGTGAAGAGGCTGATCTCGGAGTACTTGTGTTTCTAGCCATCTATTTCTTCCTTCCACACTGGCTGTGTATCGCATCCATGAATCAAAGAGATTTTCTTAATTCAGCACAGCAACTCCCTCTATAGCCAGGGCCGGCCCTGGGGGTGGCGGGAGGGGCTACCGCCATGGGCCCCCAATTTTTTAGGGCCCCAAATTTTTGGGTACTACCTTATATTTATTATATATATATTAAAGTGTCAAAAAAGTTAATAATTGATTCTCTTAATCCATTGGTTAAGGTGCTCATGATTTAAGTTAAAGGTTTTAGGTTCGAATCCTGTGTTGTTACTTGTTTTAATCTGTTATTTTTTTTAGTCTGTGAACTATATATAAGTTATAATGTGTTGATAATTGTAATCTAGAATAGATGATCCAAATGGTTAACATACTTGGTAAATTGTAAGAGATCTTAGGTTCAAATCTTGTTATAAGTTTTTTTTTTCCAATACTTTTAAAATTTAAATGATTTTATTTTTATAAAGGGCCCCTTTTTTTTTTGGCCATGGGCCTCTCGAAACTCAGAGCCGGCCCTGTCTATAGCATAACTCTATCAATGACCAGGAGCATTGCTTCCTACTTACATATGCAGCCTGATGTATTTCGAAAATCACCAGAAACTTACCACACATTGTCACTAGAACTTTTAAGCATCAGTAGCAATTAAGCTCCCAAAATGTTTTAATTCCTCGATGTTCTCTTCCACCTCTCTGAGTTGGGTTGTTGGATTACACATTGTTTGTATTATGACAAGATGAATAATGTTGTGCATAATATGTTTTCCCTGGCTCTTTGGAATGAAACTAATGGATTTTCTTGGTGAAGCTTTGATCCCATTTAAGTTACCAATGGTACGCTCCCTGTTTTTCTCTAAAGAATATGTGAAATTTTTGGGGACAACAATTCTTAGAAAATGTAAGGCGACCAGTATGCAAGGCCTAGTGACCTCAATTTTGCAACCTGGACGTTTTAGAGGAGTCGGGTACCATCAGGCCTGGTGTAGTCCAAATAAAGGGTGATAATCGAGTCGGTCTCTTTTGACAATTTTCAACTTCTAAAGTCTTATATATTTTAGGGTGATAATCGGATCTCTTTTGACAATTTTCAACTTCTAAAGTCTTATATATTTTAGGGTGATAATCGGACTGGTTCTCTGTGATGATATTATAATTGGAAAAGTCTCTTATATTTGTTTTCAACCGTTAAAAGTGCACTTTTGGTGATAAAATGACGAAGATGCCTTTAATGAACAACAAACGCGCATAATTTGATCAGAATTAAAACATTGGGCATCGAAACACATAATTGAAATCTATCAAAATTTGGGTGTCGAAATTCGTAAAGCCACTGCCCAATTTAGGTATTAGAATGAAAACATTAGGCATCGAAATGCACAATTGAAATCTGTCAAAATTTGGGTGTCGAAATTCAAAAAGCCATTGCCAAATTTGGGCATCGTAATGAAAACAATGGGTATCGAAATGCACAATTGAACACTGTCACCAAATATTATCATAGTTGGGCATCGTAATGGACAAAATTGTCGTCAGAATGAATAAATTAAACACTGCCACCAAATATCAACAAGGTTAGACATCAAAATTGATAAAATTGCACACTATCACCAAATATCAACAGAGTTGGACCTCGTAATTGATAAAATTGGTCTCAGAATGAATAAATTAAACACTGCCACCAAATATCAACAAAGTTGGACATTTAAATGGACAAAATTAAACATCTGCACCAAATATCAACATGGTTGGGCATCGAAATGGACAAAATTGGCGTCAAAATGAATAATTAAACACCGCCAATAAATATCAATAAAGGTGGGCATTGAAATGGACAAATTTAATGTCAGAATGAATAAATTAAACACTGTCCCAAAATATATGTGTAAAAATTGAGCATCAAAAAACTTTCGAAACCCAAAAAAGTGTTTAAACATCGTTTTTTGGCCTTAAAATGAAGACATCACTAAGTGAAACCAAGTGAGTTTCGTAGATCTTGTCAAGAGTTTCGATTTGATATGTGGTTGGTCGTGTGGTTCATATAGGGTCAAAAATTATGGAGAAAATGGTCGAAGAAGATGAAAAGAGGTCGGCAATGGAGAAAATAAAGATGGAGACGAAGCTGGAGGAAGAAGAGAAAGAGAGTGTAGAAAGAAGTAGCATGAGAAAGAAGAAAATATAAAAGTTTGTTAGAGAGAGAGGACGGTGTATGCTTGGGTATTTTGGGAAAAAATTAACGAAAATGGACTTTAGAGGTTTTTTTTTTTAAAAAGGTGGCTGAGCGGTAAAAATTTCACCAAATGGTACCGGCTTGCAATTACTTATATATTTTAATTCAACTGGTAAAAAGCATTTTTTTGTACAAAAGGACAAGTATACCCTTAATGAACAAAGACGTGAGCACAAAGTTTTCGTTCTTGCATCGCAATGCACAAAATCTTAAATGACAATGTATGAATTTTAATTGTCACATAGAGTGATAGAGATGCATCGTGGTTCCCAAATCGATGCATCTATCCCATGACAAAGCTGCATCATCCACCCTCTCGTTTATCTCTCACCATTCCCTCAAATTGAGCACCACCACCACCACCCATTTCTCCAGATAATCACACATTGTTCCAAAAGTCTCTGAAATTGAAGCCCCTCCGTTGTCAAAGTCGAAGACGAAGCTGCCGAAGTTCAGACCGCAGAAGTCGAAGAAACCCCACTAATGCGCGAAGGCGAGGAGTTGTTTGATGTTGTAATGGTGAGTTATTATGATGACACCATTGATCTGATTAAAATTTTATTTTATTGGTTATGTATTACTGTATAATGTAAATTTTCATGGGGTTCTTGAATAAGCTTTGAATTGGGTTGTCGGATGATGTTTCTATGTGCCAATTTAGTGGGTTTCTTCAATAAATTCATCATGCTCCCCCCATAATTACTCTATATTGTTTGTTTATGGCTTCTCGCCTAATGCGTCTATGTTATTCTACATTTTGAATTATCGGTAATCAAGTTTGTGCATCGAAAATTTGATTAGGCATGCGCTTCATTGCAATTCTAAGTCGATACATTGCAATTCTAAGTCAATGCATCACATTTCCAATTATTGTATCGGAAATCCGATGTGTGCATCATGAAATCCAATTTGTGCATCAAGATTTACTTTTGTATTCTAATACGAAACTGATGCATCGCAATTCCAAAATAATTGCATTGCAAACCAAAATGATGCTGAGTTAAACTCTTCTTCGTCGGTCGAGTGAAATTCGTCGATTCTAGCTAGCTCTTTGTTTTTAAATTCTTCCATCCTTGCTTCGTCATATATATATATATATATATAGATGACTAAATTATATAAGCCCATAATGATATTTGACTAATATAATTAATTAAGGCTCGTACCCAATAAATAGTTTATTCTAAGTTGAATTCGTAGATCACAAACAAGGGCTAGACCCGTCGGGTCTAACATTCTCCAACTTGACCAAGGTCATACTTAGAATAACCTCATAAGTGTGGTTTAATAAGAACGAACTATCATCTTTTAAGTTAGGTCATATTTTACAAAATACTATAATTAAATTGAAAGCAGTATATGTGTCCATTATTGTCACAAAACCATCCTTCGGTTATAATCACAATATCCTAATAAAATATGACAATCAAATACCTTAATAGCATGAACAAATATCTAATAATTTCATAAGAATGACGATACAATCATGTTTATGGGGTTCAACGTAAGTGTTAGCTTCATAAACCTCAAATGCGCACTTTAAACAAGAAGTAACTAACCATTAGTCATGATGTCCAAAATCAAGAAAACATAAAGTAATCACTTACAAAGTACTCTTTATAGCAATAAACCATTATCTAAAAGGAAAAACTTTCTACCAAACCCATGCTAGCAACATGTTTTTGAAAGAGATTGGGTGGTAAGCCTTTCGTCATGGGATCCACTTGTATTGCAAATGTACTAATGTGTTGAATATATACTACTTGATCTTGGACTCTTTCCCTTACAACAAGATACTTGATATCGATGAGTTTTGTAGCACCACTTGACTTGTTGTTCTTGGAAAAGAAAACAACAGCTTGATTATCACAATATATCGTAAGTGGTCTAGATATGGTATCAACCACTGTAAGTCCTATAATGAAATTATTCAACCAAACACAGTGACAAGTAGCCTCATAACATGCTACGAACTCTGCCTCCATAATGGAAGAAGCCGTTAATGATTGCTTGACACTCTTCCATTAAACTAGCCCTCCAGCAAGCATGAATACGTAACCTGACGTGGATTTCTTGGTATCGATGCATACAACATAATCAGAATCAAAATAGCTAATAACCTCAAGGTTATTAGTTTTTCTGTAGGTGAGCATAATGTCTTTGGTACCTTGTAAGTAGCCATTACTTTCTTGGTTGCTTTCCATTGACTCATTCTTGGGTTTATCTGATAACGTCCAAGCATACCAGCTACGTACACTAAATCTGGGCGAGTAAAAACTTGAGCATACATTATACTCCCAACTGCAGAAGCATAGGGAATGTGCTCCATTGCATCAAACTCAAGTTGGTTCCTAGGACATTCTAGGAGACTGAATTTGTCACCCTTAACAACAGGGGCAACGCTGGGAGAAGAAACGTGTATGTTGAACTCTTTGAGTACCTTTTCAATATAAGCCTTTTAAGATAAGCCCAACTGCGTACCTTGTTTCAACAATTCTAGTGGTATGAGATGGACAGTAAAAACGAAAACCCTTTGATCGTTCAGAGTAGCCTATAAAGTAACAACTTATGGTTTTAGGATTGAGTTTCTTAATATGAGGGTTGAAAATTTTAGCCTCTGCATGACAGCTCCATACATGCAAATAACCCAAACTAGGTTTCCTTTGTGTCCATAATTCATAAGGCGTTTTAGGCATAGACTTACTAGGAACTCTATTAAGTATATGAACAGTTGTTTTGAGAGCCTTTTTTTTATTTAAAGTTTGGAGAGGACATAGACCTTACTCCAACCCTTAATTTTTATGATTTTAATGTCTTGAAAGGCTATAATTATAGATATATGAATGATGTCTTTGGTGTGGCTAGAACAAATGGTGCCTTTGGTGAGACTTTGAACACCCAACCTCTCGGTTGAGAGCAGTGATGTACCATGGTGCCTCTGGTAGGGCTTGAACACTCGACCTCTCCGTTAAGATAAGCGAATAGCTAAATGTGGCATTTGGGTGAGGCTTGAACAACAACGTTGCCTCTGAAAAAGGCTTGAACACCCGACCTGTCTATTGAAAGTTGTAAAGTCAAGGGTAACTCTGGTGGGACTTAAACACCCGACCTCTCCATTAGGAGAAGTGAGCAGTACCAGTTGAGCTAGAGCTCGTTGGTAGAGTAGAACGACATATCATCCTTCGTACCATGTCCACGAGGGTACGGTTACGTCTTTCTGCAACACCAGTTTGTTGTAGGCCTGTCAATGGATCAGATTTTGGTTCGAATTTGATTCGAAATTTTGAATATGGATTTGTATAATGGTCCAATAACCCAAATCTGAATCAGAATCCGATAATTTATTTATTAACGGATCGGATATGGATTTAGCTATATTCGATCCCATCCAAAAATAACATATTTCTTATTATACATATGCATAGTATACACAATTATATATGTATGTTGTTTTTTGATCTTTCTCCCTTTCATAACTAATTGTTTTTTATTCATATATTTATATTTCGGATCAGATCAGATATTTAATCGGATATGTTAATTTGTAATGGATTCAGATATGGATTGATATACACTTGATTCGTCAGATTATCGGATCGGATCGGATCGATGATATAGGGTTTCCGATCGGATTCGTATTAACCTATATCCAATATATATCTGATCCATAGACATGCCTAGTTTGTTGGGGTGTACCCGGCATTGCATATTCACCAACGATACAATTTTCTTTCAAAAACCAGGCAAAAGGTCCAGGGTGTTGACCTAAATCAAATAATTTTCCATAATATTCTCCTCCCCTATCAGATCTTACAATTTTAATTTTAAGGTCAAGTTGGTTTTCAACCTCAGCTTTGTAGACCTTAAATACATCTAGGGCCTCAGAATTGTCATAAATGAGGTAAACATAACCATATCGTGGGAAGTCGTCAATAAAGGTAATGAAGTACTTATGTCCACCAATACTCGGAGTAGTAAAAGGTCCACAAATATTAGTGTGAATAATTTTTAAAAGTCTAGTACTCCGAGTAGCTCCACATTTAATACCCTTTACAAATTTTCCTTTAATGCATTCAACACATGTGCCAAAACCAGAGAAATCTAAAGGATGAAGAACTCCCTCCTTTATGAGTTGCTCCATTCTTCTCCTAGATATGTGACCTAAATGTTCATGCCATAATCTAGGTGAATTGTCAGCCTTTAGTTTTCTCGTAATACCAGTTGGAACAAATATATCATTCAGATTCATTGATTCTAAGGATTCAGAAAACGAATGATCTAAACATAATTTGTAAATGTTTCCCTCTAACAAACCAGAACCGAAAACTTTAGAGTAAAAAAAAAGAGAGAAAGCTTTATTCTCAAACTTAAACGAAAAACCATAAGCGTTAAGTTTAGAAACATAAGTAAGGTTTCTAGTCATACTCGAAACATAAACACTATCAACTAAATCCAAATTGAAACCACTCTCCAAAACTAAACAGAGAGTTCCAACAGCTTCAACTTGAGCTTTCTCTTCATTTCCTTCTATTATGTGTCGGTCCCCTTTATTTAGTTTCATCACAGAAAAGAATCCCTGTAATGAATTAGTAACATGAATAGTTGTACCAGTATCAATCCACCATGTGCTTAAAGGAGCATTAATTGTAAAAGATTCATAAAAAACATTAATTGTTGAAGTACCTTTCTTTTCGAGCCACTCACGGAACTTAGGGCAGTCCCTCCTCATATGCCCCTTCTCTCTACAAAAGCGACACTTGACATTGCTAAAGCCTTTTGTAGTATAAGAATTTGCCTTGTCTACTTGAGTGGTAGAAATACTTTTGTCCCATTTTTTGTTACTTTTGGCATAAATATTTCCTTTCCCTTTAGATGGTCCGGATATGTGATGATATGGGCACTTTCAATCCTCTTGGATTTAAGCATTTCTTCTTCTTGGGCACACATGCTCATTAGCTCACTCATCTTCCATTTCACTTTCAATGAATTATATGATGACCTTAAATTGGCCAAACTGCATTGGAAGAGAAGTTATAATGAAGTGGGTGAGAAAACCTTTAGAGATTTCCATGTCCATGGCTTTAAGTTGAGCAACCATGTCACTCATCTTCATAATGTGCTCATGTACACCATTCATACCATCATACTTAATCGTAACCATCTTTGTGATAAGAGTTGTAGCTAGCGCCTTTGAAGAGCTTATAAATTGATCTTCGATATGAGCAAGATACTCTTTAGCATTATTAGAATCTGGAATTGCTCTGCGAATAGCGGTGCTAATGAAGCCCTTCATAATCAATAGGGATATGCGATTGGAACGCTCACACGTAAGACATAATCCAAGAATAATGTCAATTTGCTCCTTCCATGAAGAAAAATTCGTACCACTCAGGGATTCAGTAGAGGAAAGAAAACTCATAATAGTAACTGCATGATTAAATGCTAAAGGAAAACAAAATCAATTATCCAAATTACAACCTTTAGAGAAATCCACAAAATACAATAATAAATCATTAATGTTCAAATAAATTGAAAATTAAACAGTTTATATATAAAAATGTAAAATACACAAAAACTTTTTCATTCAGAAATCTAAGGCATCATTAATAGTCTTCTGTTGGGTTGACTATCAACATACACCATTGGGTAGAAATATTTCAAGTCATACAACTTCATATTTTTGTTTCATTCTATTCAATTACTTAAAAAACACAAATCTTCCATTGGGCCGATTTATATTTTAAATTAATGAATACCTCATTAGGTGATTTTAGCGTTAGCTTAATTTGTCAAATAAAAGAACTTCCGTTAGGATGTCCAATTTTCAAATAAAAACAAGAATCACAAATATCAGTGAAAGCACGCAAAAGAATCGTGAGATTTTTCATGCTCATAATTAAACTAGTATTAATACATACCAAAATTAAGCATATCTTTCATAAGAAGGAATTGGATCCATCGAACAGGAGTTAGGCATCCCCGACGGCCGAACCAATTGAAATCGTGAATAGGCAGCAAGTAGTATGATTTAACAATGAAATCATGGAACCATTTAAAATCCATCAAAGATTCATACTAAGCAGTTCATTATCAGAATGTGAATTGGACAGTATATATGAATGTTTTATGGAATCCACCACTTCAATTCCAAAGGTAAATAAACCAACAATTTCGGAAATTCATTTGAAGGTTATCAATTGGAAATCTCAGACAGGACCAAAACAAGGGAACTGGAAAGCTCGACAGTTTATGAAGCAACACATAGTTCAATTCGGTATCGGTTTTTAACTAGAGTAATGCTAGAGCCACTCAATGAACACTCAAATTTGTGCACCAAATGATGTGGTTTCCAATGTGTCATCTTATTTGATATTTTATGGGCTCCACTATAAGTTAAAAAGTTATGTCAACAATATGACACATAATATGTCACATCATTTGGTACCTAAAATTGAGTGCTATTAGAGTGGCCCTAGCATTACCCTTTTAACTATGTTGTGAAAATTAACAAGACACTGATACTACAATGTTAGAACATTTATTTATATAAGACTTGTACACATAATCAAATATAGGATCATGTTATTCACATAAACATAATGAACATAAATTGAAGACATACCAGAACCAATTGATGTCATTAGTATAAAGCAATTGAATCCAATCAACTGTAATGCAGAATGAAAGTCTTCGATTCAAATTGGTTTTGAATTTCAGCCCCTTATCTATTTCACATGCAATGGAACGTGTGTATTTTGTGGAGATGACTGCTATTGGCAGCCGACCCTGAGTTTCGAGAGGCCCATCAGCCCATGGCCAAAAAAAGGGGGGGGGGGCTTTTATAAAAATGAAATCATTTAAAGTATTGGGAAAAAAAAGTAGAAAGTTTATAGTAAGAATTGAACCCAAGATTTCTCACAATCTAAAACAAGTTATAACTAATATATAGTTCACAGACTAAAAAAAGTAATAGATTAAAACAAGGAACAACCCAAGATACAAACCTAAGACCTCTAGCTTAAATTATGGGCATCTTAACCATCGGGTTAAAGCAATCAATTATAAATCTTTTTGACACTATAATATATATACTAAATATAAGGTAGTACCCAAACATTTGGGGCCCTAAAAGTTGGGGGCCCATGGTGGTCGCCCTTCCAGACACCCCCAGGGCCGGCCCTAGCTATGGCAAAAGAACGTAAAGAAACCCTAATCCTCAAAAGACTTTAAATAGATAGAGGGTGGAACCAAATCCTAAAGTATAATCAATCTCCCACCGCCCATTAAGGTGTAGAGATTTATTAGGCCTATTAAGATTTAATATACTGTAAGTATATTAAATGCTTAAATTATATAAGTTCATAATTTTATTTGGTTAATATAATCAATTAAGGCTCGTACTCAATAAATAGTTTATTCTAAGTTGAATATGTAGATCACAAACATAGGCCAGACCCCGTCGGGTCTAACATGTTATCCAATGAGTTTAGGGTGATAACCGAGCTGGTCCCCTGTGGAGAAAATATAACCCCAAAAGTCCACGATAATTTTTTAAACTGTTACAGTACACTTTTGGGGGAGAAATGACGAAGATACCCCTTAATAAAGGAAAGACACGCGGACTAAGCCACTGCCCAGATTTGGGCATCGTAAAAAAAAATTAGGCATCACAATGTAAAAGCTACTGCCAAAAATTTTGAACGACGCCCAAACTTTTTTGAACAAGGCCCAAATTTCGAAAGGTACAATGTTAGAAAGAGAGAGAAGAAAATGAAGAACAAACAAAACATACTAACCTCACAAATCAGATATGTATTGCTTCCATCAATTTATTCAATAGCAGTATCAAAACATTGGAGCCTACGACGTAAGCATTAAAGACTACGAGGTAAATATCATAGCCTACGAGGCAAACATTGGAGCCTACGACACAAGTATTGAAGCCTACGAGGCAAACATCAGAACCTATGATGCAAGCATTGGACGCAAGTATTTACAGAGTTATGGTAGACTTTCTTACGAGAGCTACAAGTTTATTCACATGTGGTTCTCTATTTCGGTCTGTGGGGTAGTTATATTGAGTTTCTTTTCCTTGTGGTTCTTTTGTTGTTTGCAATTGATAGAGGCACTTCGATTTTTGTATAAGGTTGCCCCAAGGGATCCTGGAGATTGATCAAATGAAGGGAAAGTAATGTCACTCTGGATTCCACCACTTATTTGACCTTGCAACTGAAATTGCTTCTTCTTCGTTGAATTCACACCAACTTCGGTAATTGATATCCATCAACAGGAGAAGGAGGGGTATTTTAGGAAGAAACTAAAAATAATGGACTTATGCGGTTGGATAAAAAAATAGCACAACGGAGATGTTATAATTTCTAAAAAAGGGACTGATCTGCAATTATACCATGAGTTTACCCACTAATGCCGCTACCACTGCCTCCCACCACCGACAACCACCACTTACCGCTGGCAATAACTCCTTTCAGCCGCCACTATCTACCGTCCATTACCAACAACCTCCGGCTGGACGAAAAGGCAATGACACTTAGGCTCCGTTTGTTTCACAAAAAATAATTTCAAGAAAACAATTTTCGGAAAATGATTTCTAAAAAATGAAAATTTTTCGTTTTCAGGTGTTTGGTAAATCTTTTAAAAATGTGTCGGAAAACATTTTCGGGTGTTTGGCAAATGCATGAAAAATGCTATGAAAAACAATATGTGAATAAATTAAAAAATATATATTCTACTATTAATGCTCATATTGAATATATGATAATGTTGAGCTTTAAGTAAGTTTCCATTAGTAATCTCAATTTATTATTAGTAGTGTCAAATCAATAAGGTCTATCTTTTTTCAATCTCATACAAATAAAAAATTAATAATTGATATGAAAAAATGTTTAAAAAAGAATATGAACAATGTTTGAGATGTTCCTAAATAATATAGTTGACATTAATTTTAGGTCGTAGTGAGCATTTATTAAAATTATAATTTATAAATAGTGTGCACAAACTTCATTTATATTTTATAAACAATTTATTTGTTAAGTAAAATATTGTGCATATATGTAAATATGTGTAATTGTGGAAGGGAGCGAAGGGGTGCTCGAACTTTTGGAAAACGACTTACAGAAAATTAATCCGTAAGTCATTTTTCGGAAAAGAAAACTTTATTTTCCGTTGACTCGAAAAAGATTCTACGTTGGCTACATTTTCCTAAGGTTACCAAATACCAAAAAATCGTTTTCCGAAAATCATTTTCCATGAAACAAACGGAGCCTTAGGATTCCCTAACATTTAATCTTCCTCTTATTGTTATTATTAAGGCTCCAGTTATGACTTTACTTGTTCTTAATGAAATACTACATCGTCTCCCTCCCAACCAAGAATCTTCTCCTCTCCAAAGCAGATATCTAACTTAAATTAAAAGGACAATCCCCTCCTAGTAAGTCGTGGCAATTGCAGTATGATAATTGATTGGCTCGATCCATTACTAGTTTCTTACTAGTTGTTAACAAGCCAAAGCTAGGTAGGTTCTGGGTGTGTGACACACACACACACACACACACACACACACATATATATATATATATATATATATGTGTGTGTGTGTGTGCGCGCATGCGCGTTTTTATTCCTAATATAAATCAACTAAAAGTAAATTTAACTTATGAAGTGATGAACTGATGATGACAATAATTACCTCAACAGTCTTCGGTCAAATTAAATCCAACACCACCAGGTTTCACTAATAAACTACTCTCTCTCTCTCTCTCTCTCTCAAACTAGCTTTACACCCGTGCGTTAAACGCACGACATATATATTTTTCAATTAAATTATACATAAACAACATGAGGTGAAAAAATAAAATTAAAAGAATAAATTAAAGAGAATTGTTTATATATATAATTGTAAAACTAATATCATAATTAAAAACTTTAATAATAATAAATAAAATAAACAAATAATTGTAACGTAAAAATTGTGAGTCCGATGTACATAAACTGAACAAATTATTATAACGCAGCGATTAAGAAAAAGTAAAATTATTAGTAGAGAATAAAATAAATAAATAAATAAAATATTTTACAAATTTTAGAATACTTTTTTAAATACAACATTTGTCATTAAATATGTGCGATTACTACTACTATCACTATGATTAAATATGTACAGTTATTAATATCACTATCACATAACAAAATGCACGTAATCTATATTAATCAATATTAATATTTTTTTAATCTTTTAGTTAGTGTGTTATGAATATTAAACACATAATAAAAATGTAAGTATAAAACTATAAGTGAATTTAATTATTGTTTATTACATGAATGAAAAATCCATATATATTTTAGAATACGTCTTTAAACGAATATATATTTGTCAGATAATAAAAATTACACAACAAATTCAAATGAAGATAAACCAAAGAAAAACGACTTAAATTACATACTTCCTGCCGTCATCCCTCCCCCGAAATGATCAAAATGTCCCCGACTCATAAACCCTTTCATTAATAGTATCACCCGAATGAGGTGACACTGATAATATGTGTACTTAATTATTACAACTATATCTACAAATATTTAAGCTCAATTCAATAAACAATAAAATAGACATTTATATTATGATTGCTCTTAATTCATTGTACCTCTCACAGAGTATGATATACTCGGGTACTCGCCCATATACATAATCACACCCCTCTAGAGTCATTGTACATGTTCCCGGGGCAATTAGACTATAATTTACTTGCTCATATTTATCTTCGCTTTTCTACAATGTCAATGAGCGAAAATGAAATCTGATAATGATAATGTTGTCAACTCTCATCAGGATCATGTTGATCTTTAAAAGTCCACTCATCCAACATGTCATAACTGATGCTACTACTTTTGCCGGTGAAATTACTTTGTTATAGGCAACAAAAGTAGTCACATAACATTTATATTTAAGGAGGAAACACATATATGATTGAGTAAGAAATGTTTGTTGAGCATTAAATTAGACATGGCTGACTTTAAGATTCATAGTTGTTCATCAAATTATATTTTACTATGTACTTGTTCTTTAGCTCCTATGGATATAATTTGTCTTGACAAAACTCACAAGTAAATTAATATTAATATATGAAGATCTTATAGTATAATGAGTTTTTATATTGTTATTCTTGTTTTCTTTGCATATTGGTAAAAAGAGAAAAGACATTCCCTCTTAGATTGATGATATTTAATTTCTTAACAACATATATATATATATATATATATATATATATATATATATATATATATATATATATATATATATATATATAATTGGAGTATTAAACTTTATTTTTAATTTCAAAGGTGAAAATTGAGGTCTAAATTTCGAAACTGAGAGATCAATAGTAGCTAGGATTCAAAGAATCTGTCGATACAGCTGCATCTGGAGGTGCATCGACCAAAAAATCAAAAACGTAAATAGCGGAAGTCTTTAAGTTAATTAAATCAATAGTAAAACAGATGTTCATCAAACAATTTACAAGCTATATTTGTAGATCCAGCCTTACGACCAAAAATATTTCACTAAAAAGGATTATGAGTTTAACAAAACAAATTGTGAAATCACCAAAATACCAAACCTCTCACAATACAACAAATCTGGAGAGGAAAACCCACAAAAGAAATGTATAAAAAACGTGGGATAAAAAAAAAAGCTTCCTAACAACTTAGGAAAACAAACAGCAAAAACAACGATGTAGCTTGGGATGAAGCTGCATCCGAAACTGCATTCAAATTCTAAATAACTCTCAATTTCTTCTCTCTGTATTTCTGCATATATCAGCCTCAATTTGTCTGCCCGAAGTCTTCATATGTATATGTGCTTGAACTAGAGTCCTACATAAATAGGAAAACACAACAACTCCAAGAAGACAAAGGATTAGAAAATAAATTAGTTTCCAAAAACTACTTTCCTAATTTAAGTCAAAGAATCTATCCTAAGATTTTATCAATTTAATTAAGGACTCTTTAGAGCTTTTGGAAGAGATTAAATATGGTAATAACTTACCATTAATTTAGGACCAAGAAATATATTAAATATGGTAACTACTTACCATAGTTTTTGGACCAAGAAATGACACAACAATAAAATCAATGGAGGAAAATATGACGACCCTATTTTACCCTTACAATCTCCCCCTTTGTTGAATCTTTCTGGTCAAATCAAATGACAAGTGTTTATCAATACCATCGAAGATCTAACCTGCATTAGTTAGAAAATCTCATTTCCCTCTGAATTTGTGCAAGGTATAAAATCAGAATTCATTTACTGATGTATCTACAAGGGATCAAATTCATCATCATCACTAGAAATAGGAACACTTGATCTCTCTCCCCCTATTTGACCAGAGGAGGAAGATGGAGAAACAAACTTTTAGGAATCCTCAAAAATCCAAGATTTTGAAAAACACAATTAAGTGTTCATCATGATTGATCACACCCCTAGCAATAACTAAGCACCTCATATCCAGATTCAATATCACTTAGTTCCCCACAAAAATTAGACATCAACTAAATATTTTTCAACATGGAGAATTTTTGGCAATTAATTTGGATATTTGATTTTAGGACTAAAATTTCACCAAGCTGATATCCTTACCAACAATGCATGTCCTAAAATTATGCCTAAAACATGATGTGGAAAGATCAAACAGACTAGGAGATAATGCAATCACACACAAGTGAAGATATGACTAGATCAATGGATGTAGTTTTGGATGCAGCTGCATTGAGTGGTGCATTCAACAATATTGAAAATTTGTGCACTTTTGCATCTTTTCCTTTCTCAAACATACTTATCTCCGACAGATTTTCTCATTCCAGATTTCATATGTACTTTCTTTCCCTAGGAATATAGTTGTAGACACCCCAATTTTGTACCCCATGGTATGTAACATGACATTGTGGGTCGTCTGGCATTGCTCCCGTGCCCCGCACGCCCTTGGATAGGGGTGCACGTACGTGCGGATGCGGGACACCACTACTCTCATTCCATCTTCCCTTTTTTAGGGGAAAACGAAATTAAAAGTGTGAGAGGAGTGCTGTCTAAAATAGCGCATTGGAATGCGCCTCGGTTGCCTTTAGTGGATTTTTGATCCAATAAGGGAACTTTTGGGTTTCCCGCATCAAGTTATCCCTTGTTTAGGGGATACCGGGATATGGGAATGCATCACCCTTTCATTCTCATTTTTCCTTTTTTAGGGGAAAACGGAAAAGTGCAAAAAAAAGGATGTTGCGACGCCCCTACTATGGATTTTATAAAAATAGCCTTATGACATATTTCGGATCACTATGGGAGCTTTGGGTTTCCCGCATCAAGTTATCCCATGTTTAGGGGATACCAGGATATGAGAATACATCACCCTTCCATTCTCATTTTCCCTTTTTTAAGGGAAAACAGAAAAATGCAAGAAAGGAGTGTTGCGGGCCCCACTGGATCCAAAACGTTTTATAGAGTAACCATCTTTATTTTAAGGCAAAAATAAAGCAAAACCAAAGAAAGAAAAACCAAAGATTATAAAACGGGTTCGGAGGCTAAGTTACGAGTTGGGAAGGTGCTAGGCACCCAACTCGCCCTTTCGGTCTCAAAAGTGGTTTTTGGCTAAAGCATGCTTTTTGTTATATTTATTTAGCAAATAAACAAAGCATTTAAAGACAGGAAATAAAAGGCAAATACATCCGCGGCTACATTATTTACGGACTTGTAGTCGTTTCCTTACAATAATTACAAATATATTTAAAAATATTTGGCCATTATAACGGCTCTTTTACATAATATTTTCTAACTAAATCCGGGCAGCACAACGGCTTATAATTGCTACATTGGGTCGGATTTTAAATAACAACTTTATAAATAAAATGCCCTTAAAGGCTATTACCTTTTAAAGCAGAGTGTGCTCGCTTTGTCCTTCAGGGAGAGGGAGTTTTTGTTGTTGTTGTTGTTGTTGTTGTTGTTGTGATTTGGGCAGAATGACTGTTTATTTGTGGTGGTTTTGGCTCGCTTACTCGGGCAGAATGACGGCTTATTTGTGGTGGTTTTGGCTCGCTCACTCGGGCAGAATGACGGCTTATTTGTGGTAGTTTTGGCCTTTTAAATCGGGCAGAGCAACTGTTCTTTCCACGATTTTTGGACCGGGGAAGTGGGGTGAAAACCTAGCTGGGGGGCTAAGGCTCACTTTAACCAGTGGGTTTTAACTTTGGAGGAGTTTTGGCAGGGTTTTGAGGCTTTGGATAGATCACTCACTATCTCACTTCGCTCTCTAATCTTTCAGCGTAACGAGAACGCAGAAAGCTTTGCGGAAGAAAAGGTGTGTTGAAGGTCGACCCCGAAGGCTCATCGGGGATTAAAATTCCTTCCTTCACGCTTCGGTTCATTGTATGCACTGCGGAAATGTGGGACTTTTACAAGCACTCAGTAGCAACTCTGGAGATCCTGTAGCTGATTCTGGGCGCCACCCATATGAAGTCTGGGCGCCACTCCCACTTTGAGTGTGGGTGGTGCCAGCTTTGCCTTGGTTCTTTCGTTTTTGACATTTTAACCCCTACATTTCACTGTTTTGCGCATCTTGCTTTGTCCTTTTGCATTTTTAACCCAGTAACTTGACATTTGTTAATGTTTTAACAGGTCTTGATATTTTATGTCATGTTACATACCAGGGGTACGAAATTGGGGTGTCTACAGAGCCCCTCAACGATGGAGTCTACGGGTAACCCGCAGCTTACTGAGTAGACGAACATCGTTGATAAGAAAATAGACTCTCCAATTTCGCGCAATCAATACGAAGGAGAGATACAACAGGTAGCAGTTATAATAACCTAAGGGTGATGCATTTTCTGTGCCTTATCTTCCCCTAAACAAGGGAGGGTGCGATACGGAGAAATCCCAGACACTAATAATAACCTAAGGCAATTTTCGAAAAGTCCATAGTGAGGCATGACGTGTTCCCACACGCCTTCGCAACATCTTTTTTTTTTGTACTTTTTCGTTTTTCCCTAAACAAGGGATGATGAGAATGAAAAGGGTGATGCATTTTCTGTATCTTATTTTCCCCTAAACAAGGGAGGGTGAGGTATGGAGAAATCCAAAGCTCTCATAATGGACCAAGGCTCACTTAGGTGACCAAGACGTATTCAACGCGCTTTTGAAAACATTCTTTCTACACTTTTAATTTCGTCTTCCCCTAAATAAGGGAGAATGAAATGGAAAGAGTGATGTCCTTCCGCATGTCGCGTTCCCCTAAAAAAGGGAGCGCGAGGCGCAGGAGAACCTTCCGGGGCACCCACAGTAGCGACTCTGCTGGGGACGTCATTTTTATTTTAAAGAAAATAAAAATAGAGGGCCAGACTCAGTTTTCACAAAAAAAAAAAATAGTTTTCTTTAGTTTCTGGCTAAAATATGCTTATTATATTTATTTAGCATTTTAAATATTGCGTTCTTATATATATGTGTATATATTTGTGGAGATGATCCTCCTCTTGCAACATTTTCGTTCCAGTTACCATTACATGTATATTTATGGAAAAAAAAACAAAACAAAAAAAAAACAATAGATTTCCGGACAGCATAACAAAAGGGATGGGGGCTTATTTTATTATTGCTTTATTTTTCTCTACATATCTGTTTGCTTTATTTATGTTGCGCAAAATTTTTTTTAATAAATGTACATATTTTTTATTCTGTCATATTATTTGTACATCCATACATCTTTGCATCTTCTTTCCTTTAATATCAATATGCTTGTTTTTTTTCTCTTCTCTTTTATATTTATTTGGCTTCCTGTGTGTGTATATAATTTTCAATTCTAAAAAAAGAGAAAAAAATTCGTTTTCCGAAATAAAAAAATAAAAAAAGAGTTTTTATTAAAAAAAGGAAAAAAAATCGTTTTCCGAAATAAAGAGAAATTAAAAAGAGTTTTTTTAAAAAAGGGATAAGAAATTCGTTGTCTAAAATTAAAAAAAAAGAATTCATCTCTTTAAAAAAAAGAGTAAAAAAAAACTCATTTTCTCAAAGCAAAAGAAAAAAAATCTTGTTTGAAAAAAAAAGTTTTTCATTAAAAAATATATAATAATAATAATAATAATAATAATAATAATAATTTCGTTTTTCAAAAAAAAAATGTTCAACCAAAAAAAAATTAGATAAAAAAAAGCAAACAAAAATTTATTTATTTTTTTTCAAAAAAAACAAACAAACTTGAAAGGGTTAAATAGGGGATAAAAGATAAGAATGAAACAAGAGGGGGTCTAAGTGTTAAAGAGGAAAAAGTTGAAAGATTAAAATGTCAAAAGTAAAAAGTAAAAAGTAAAAAGTGAACATTCACATTTTTGCTTGGGCTCAGCGCCCACATTGACTATGGGTGGCGCCACTTGTTTTCTAGCCCGTTCCCAATTTTGAATAATTTTTTCCGATGTTGGGTCTATTTTCTTCGTTGGATCGCCCATTTTACCGTTTGGTGCACATATTTTTCCTGTTACTCCACATTTCAAAAAAAAAAATCATCAAAAACAAAAAAGTTTTCTTTCCTTTAAATCTTGTGTTGTGTTTATACATATTGAGATCTTTGTTGTTTTTCTTTGGTACCACTAATAATTTTGCAGGGGCTGAAAAATAAAAACAAATTGGTTATTTATCATTTATTCTCCTGAGAGGATTGTCCGGAGGTACGTAATCGTCACATCTCATTACAAGGATCGCAAAAAAAAAAAAAAAGGAGTTTTCTAATAAAAAATCATGTGTAATACTTAGTTCTCTTTTCCTTTAATATATATATATATATATATATATATATATATATATATATATATATATATATATGTAAAAATGATTTCGTTCTCTCCGAGCAAGAAAAAAACTATATTCTTTCAAATTCAAAAAAAAAAAAAAAAAGATTAACAAAATGAAAATTTCTCTGTCAGAGAAGAACTATGATGACCTGAGCCTCGAAATGAGGAACGTAGGCAGTCTTCGGGTTCGGTCAATGTTTTAATTTACTCTGTAAAAAAAAGATGTATTTTCTATGTGTTTTCTTTTGTTTCCCAAAACATGAAAAGACATAAAATCCTCTCACCATTATTCTCAATTGTCATCTCCAAATTCATCTCTTAACCTCTCATAAATGCATCACTAAGTTAATAAGTGCATTGTTCATTCTCGATTTCAAAAAAAAATTCAGTAAGTCCTACTCGAGATGTCAGGGTCTACCACTTCAAAAAAAAAGAATGAAAAAAAAAAGAAAAAAAAGGAAATTAAAAAAAACGATAGGGAGCTAGGGAAGAAGGAAAGTTGGGATAGCCAAGAAGCCAAGAAAGCAGAAAAGTCTGGCCGGAAAATCCAGAAAAGCTAGGCAACTCAAGGATCATACGCAACAATTCAAGACTAGGGGCTTTCAAACCCCAGGGGTATCTCTTTTGTCTATATTGATGCCTACAACTCATCATTGCAAGAGTATGCTCAGGAATCTATTTGGTCTCCGTTATTTCAAAAGTCCAACCAAGTCCTCAAATCGAGCTTTCCAAGGGTATTTTATCTATATTCTAGTCTGGTAAAATCCTTGTTTCTCCTATCTTAGCTTGTCGAGTCTTTTTCTTGACCTTTGAGCACCATCTATCGCCGAAGTATCTGTTATAAAAAAATGACGAGCCGACTCATGTAAAAACATGATAAAACTACACGGGTTGATAATGAGTCATTTCGCAATATGGACCCACAAACCATTAAAAATATAAGTTCGATAAAGCAACCTTCTGTCTTGGTAAAAGGTCATCTTCGACCCATTGCGACCGAGCTGTTAGTAGCACACTAGGGGCTTCCAACCATACACCAAAACCCTTCAAAATACCTAAACAAATACACCATACCAAAGCCTAACCATCTCTAAGATCCAGCTTCCAAAAATTGGGGCTGCTTCACCCTTATATATACATCCACCGAGAGTGACAACCTTCTTTTATCCCAAGAGAGAGAAGACAGATATCTCTTCAAGCACTCTCCCAAATTACTCCAAAAGGTCAACAACAAAAAAAGAAAGGTTCCAAAAAAGAAAAAAAAAGAAGTAGGGCCTATGCACGAAAGAAAAGAGCAAGGTTGAACAAAAAATAGGCATATGCATAAAAAAAAGTCGAAAAAAAAGAGAAGAAGAAAAAAGGAAAAGAAAAAAAAAGAAGCCTCTCCTGAGCAATTTCCTCAAAATCTTTCTCTCGCAACAAAAAAAAAATGTCAATCATTCTTGGACAACCCTATAACCCATAACCAAAGCCAAAAGCCGATCTCCCAACCATACCTATAACCAGATCCAAAAACCAAATTCTCATCCAAACCCCACAGCTTAAAAGGTCAGCCAATGATCGCTTTGCGATCGCCTTTCCGAAAATAACCAAATCCACAGCCCAAAATACCTTTGAGCAAGAGGCCAATCAAATCCTCAACCCTAAAGCTAATCCATCCCAAATACTTAAACACTATACCCTAACCTAGTTGCCACCTATAGCTCTGTTTCAATCAGTTATAACGTGATTTGGGTCCATGACATAACTCCTTGCTAAAGATACATTAAATTATCAAAAGATAAATGTTAAGCATGGTCCATGAAAGTCATGATACTCTGCGATAAACTCTGGATCATGACTCTTCTTTTTGTCCATTAGAGTCATCATCTTTCTTTGATCATACTCATTTCTGTCTCTCACAAAAGTCTCCCCTGATCGAGTCTTTCTGGGGCTGCCTCCATTCAATCTCTTTATAAACTTGCCCGCCCCATCTTACAAAATTTGGTTGATCAAATTCATCCTAGGGCTTCTCCCGCCAAACTCATTGGATAGATAAAGGCTCATCATCTCCAGAAACAGCTGTCCTTTCCATCTCGCCTGAAGAAACGTAGAAGCTACAAAACCGTGATCGCTCAAGAATAAGCAGGTTATCATCGCATGCATTGAAAGACCAGCTCCCTATGAGGTAAAGGCTTGCTAGGTTGAAAACCCGAAAGGGCGGCCTAAGCAAAAGTTAGAGCACAAAAAAAAATCAAAAAAAGAAAAAAAAAAAAAGAAAAAAATGGTTCCTCCGAGACATCGATTAGTAGAACTCATTGGTCCTGATTGAATTTCTTTCTTGAATGATGCATCAGTCAAAAGACTAAAAAGAAACCCTGGACTTCACCCACCTTCATCTCAAATATCACCATCAACTCCTATACTCATAACCCGTCAAAGCCAACCAGAAGCCATATCTCAAGCTCTTATATCACATTTCCATCACCTTGGCTTATCTTGTCTTAACACGTTTAAGAAACGGATTATACACATGCATATTCAAAAGTCCTTTTTTTTAAGAAAAATAAAGTTTCATTCGCATGTTTGCATCCTTTTATTGCATCTTATCAGGTCTTCTCCCGTATTGGCCCTTGGAAAAGTATAAATGTTCTTCCAGCATCTCGTCTAGGACCTCTTCCCAAAGATCATCAGCAGCATCATCAAAAGCTACACAAGTCGTTAATCGACAACATTCTGCCACAACGCTTCATAATCATAGCTTCTCCCATGCTGGGATAAGCACATTTTAAAAAAAAATCTGCATTGCTTCTCCTATGCTGGGATAAGCACAATTAAAAAAAAATCGGCATTGTTTTCCCTAAGCTGGGGAAAGCCAATTTTCAAAAGCAGCTTCGCTTTCCCTATGCTGGGAAAGCCCATTTACAAAAAAAAAAAACAACAACAACATCGCTTTCCTTATGCTGGGGAAAGGTCATTTAAAAAAAAGCAGCATCACTTTCCCTATGCTGGGGAAAGTCCGTTTTCAAAATCCCATCGCTTTTCCTATGTTGGGGAAAACACGTTTTAAAAAGTAGTATCGCTTTCCCTATGCTGAGGAAAACACGTTTTAAAAAGTAGCACCGCTTTCCATATGCTGGGGAGAGCGCATTTTGAAAAGCAACATCGTTTTCCCTATGCTGGGGAAAGCGCGTTTTTTTAAAAAAAGGTTCCATAGTTTTCTCCTATGCTGGGGAAAGCGCGTTTTAAAAAAAAAAAGCAACATCGCTTTCCCTATGCTGGGGAAAGCGCGTTTTGAAAAGGTCCCACCAGCTTTCCCTATACTGGGGAAAACACAACATCGTTTTTCCTATACTGGGGAAATCACGTTTTAAAAAAAAGTTTCATCGTTTTCCCTATGCTGGGGAAAGCGCATTTTGAAAAGCAGGATCGTTTTCCCTATGCTGGTGAAATCGCGTTTAAAAAAATAAAGGTTTCATCGCTTTCTCATATGCTGGGGAAAGCGCGTTTAAAAAAAAAGGTTCCATCGCTTTCCCTATGCTGGGGAAAGCGTTTTGAAATGCAACATCGTTTTCCCTATACTGGGGAAATCACGTTTTAAAAAAAGGTTCCATTGTTTTCCCTATGCTGGGGAAAGCACGTTTTGAAAAAGGGTTCCATCGCTTTCTCTATGTTAGGGAAAACGCATTTTGAAAAGTTTCATCGCTTTCCCTACGCTGGGAAAAGCACATTTTGAAAAAAAAAAAAAAAAAAGCTCCATTGCTTTCCTTATGCTGGGGAAAGCGCGTTTTGAAAAAGTTCCATCGTTTTCCCTATGCTAGGGAAAACGCATTTTGAAAAGCAGCATCGCTTTCCTATGCTAGGAAAAGCTCGTTTTGAAAAGCAACATCGTTTTCCCTATGCTGGGGAAAGCACGTTTTGAAAAGTTCCATCATTTTCCCTATGCTGGGGAAAGCACATTTTGAAAAAAAGCTTCATCGCTTTCCCTATGCTGGGGAAAGCGCGTTTTGAAAAAGGGTTTCATCGCTTTCTCTATGATGGGGAAAGCGCATTTTGAAAAGTTCTATCACTTTTCCTATGCTGGGGAAAACACATTTTGAAAAAAAGCTTCATCACTTTCCCTATGCTGGGGAAAGCGCATTTTGAAAAAGTTCCATCGCTTTCATATGCTAGGGAAAGCGCATTTTGAAAAGCAGTATCGCTTTCTCTATGCTGGGGAAAGCGTGTTTTGAAAAGAGCACCATTGCCTTCCCTATGCTGGGAAAGCCCATTTTAAAAGATTACATCACTTTCCTTATGCTGGGGAAAACGCGTTTTGAAAAGTGGCATCGTTTTTCCTATGCTGGGGAAAGCGCGTTTGAAAAGGTTTCATCGCTTTCCCTATGCTGGGGAAAACGCGTTTTAAAAGTTCCCACCAGTTTTGCCTATGCTGGGTGAAACACATCATCTATCCCACCCAGTGGATGTTGTTTGGTTGCATGAGGCCGAACTACGTTTGATCTGATTCCTTTTATTAAAGGATACGTAGGCAGCCTACTTCGGTAGGTCTGACCATCAGAGCACTTAATTTGCATATCTGCTTAAAAACTACGATAATCTACTATAACCGACTAAATATGTCCAGGATATGTGAGATTTGGTTTGCATCATAAACTGTTGCATTATAACTGCTACCTGTTGCATTACTCTCCATTATAATTTCCACGAAATTAGGGAGTCTATTTCTTATCAATGATGTTCGTTTACTCGGTAAGCTGCGGGTTACCGGTAAACTCCATCGTTGAGGGGCTCTGTAGACACCCCAATTTCGTACCCCCTAGTATGTAACATGACATGCGATATCAAGACCTGTTAAAACTTAACAAATGTCAAGTTACAGGGTTTTAAAAATGCAAAAGACAAAGCATGATGCGTAAAATAGTGAAATACAGGGGCCAGAGTGTCAAAAAGGAGGCTAAGTTTGAAGCCAGGCGCTGCCATCTAGCAAAGTGGGCGCGGCGCCCAGAATGCATGGGTTCGGCGCCCAAGCCCCAACAGTGCTTTCCAATTTGAGAATTAGCACAAGCTCTCAAGCGCGCGGTACAAGATGATAAAGCACAAAGAAGAAATTTTAAAGACAGCGGTGTCCCTCCTCTCACCTATGAATAGAGGTGTCCGGCTTGAGTTTTAGGGGCCGAGAATTTTTCTCACTTAAACGATGTGCGTTTATTTTACGCCATAGAGAGCGATCGTGAGATAGAGAGAGTTCCCTCCTCCTATAAAGCCTCGAAGCTCTACCAAATTTCCTCCAAACACAAAACCAACCGGTTAAAGTGAGCCTTAGCCCCCCCAGCTAGGATTCCACCCTATTCCCCCGGTCCAAAAATCCCAAAAAGAGCAGTTGCTCTGCCTGAATCCAAAGGCCAAATCTGCTAGAAGTAAGCAGTTATTCTGCCCGATTTCCACCAGCAGCAAGCAAACAACAGCAAAAACGCAAGCAATTGCTCTGCCCCTATTACGGTGCCCAGAAGCAACTTTCGGAAGCAATTATTCTGCCCTAACCACAGCAGCAGCAAAAAGACTCCCTCTCCCGGAAGGACAAAACGAGCACACCTCACGCTCTTTAAGGGTTTTTATAAAAAATGCTATTTTCATCCGACCCAATGTAAAAAATATAAGCTGTTGTACTGTCCGAATTTATGTAGAAAATAGCATTAAAAGAGCCATTATTATGGCCAAATATTTTTAAATGTATTTGTAATTACTGGAAGGAAGCGGCTGCAAGTCTGTAAATAATGTAAATACAGATATATCTGTTTTCTGTTTAATGCTTTATTTCATTTGCTAGATAAATATAACAAAAAATATATTTTAGCCAAAAACTGTTTTGAGACTGAAAAGGATGAGTTGGGTGCCTAACACCTTCCCACCTCATAACTTAGCCTCCGAACCCTCTTTTTTTCAAACTCTGGTTTATTTTTTGTTTTTCTTTATTTCTCCTTAAAATAAAGATGGCGACTCTGTTTAAACATTTTGGATGACAGTGAGGCTCGCAACATCCTTTCTTGCACTTTTCCGTTTTCCCCTAAACAAGGGAGAATGGAAATGAAAAGGTGATGCATTTCCTGCATCTTGTTTTCCCCTAAACAAGGGAGGATGAGATACGGGGAAACCCAAAGCACTCATAGCGATCCAAAATAAGTCTAAGGTCATGGTGAGGCTCGCAACATCCTTTTTTTGCACTTTTCCGTTTTCCCCTAAACAACGGACGATGGAAATGAAAAGGGTGATGCATTTTATGTGCCTTGTCTTCCCTTAAACAAGGGAGGGTGAGATACAGAGAAACCCCAGTCACTCATAATAACCTAAGGCAAATTTTGAAAAGTCTATAGTGAGGCAGGACATGTTCCCACGCGCCCTCGCAACATCTTTTTTGCACTTTTCTGTTTTCCCCTAAACAAGGGACGATGAGAATGAAAATGGTGATGCATTTTATGTATCTTATTTTCTCCTAAACAAGGGAGGGTGAGATATGGAGAAATCCAAAGCTCTCATAATGGACCAAGGCGCACTCAGGTGACCGAGGCGTATTCAATGCGCTTTTGACAACATTCTTTCTGTACTTTTAATTTCGTCTTCCCCTAAACAAGGGAGGATGGAATGGAAAGAGTGATGTCCTTCCGCATGCCGCGTTCCCCTAAAAAAGAGAGCGCGGGGTGCGGGAGAACCTTCCGGGGCACCCACAATAGCCCTACTTTATTTCAAGTTATAAAAATATGCCACTTGGAACCTTTCACACTATTTACCAAGGGAAGTCATTTTTCACATGATCAACCCATGAAATCTAAAGATTCACAGTCCCAAGAGAGAATGACAACAAACCTTATTCATAGGTAGCTATTTTCCTTTAGGTAGCTTTCACACTCTTCCAATGGTATTCATTTTTCTCAAGATCAATCCATGAGAACCAAAGTTCCATAATACCAAGATAAGATGCTACAACCCCTGTACTTTATGTAGCTCTTTCCTTTGTGGACTTCAAACTTGCTCAAGAATTGGGAGATAGAGTGAGAATCATAACCAAAGCCACAACTGAATTTGAATGCAATTCTTAAGCAACAACACAAGACACATACATGTGAATTAATTGATCTAGAGTGCCCCTTAAATACAAAATGCAAGGATGCATATGTTTTTATAATTAACTAAGTGTAAAGTCAAATGACACACATAACACAAGAGATTTCCAAAGATTGGAAAATCTCTCAAAATCTAGACTTTAAAAAAAATCAGCAAGTTGATTTTCAGTCCCAACATGTTCAACCAAGTCTCTAATAAAGTTGTGTCTTATATCAATGTCTCTCAACACAGTTCTGTTTTTTACTAAACCAAGAAACCAAATTATTTCCCAAGTAAAAACACCCACCAAATGTGCTTCTCACATGTATTTGTTGAAAAGTAATATCTAGAAAGCAAGCAATTGCAAGCAAAAGACGTATGTACTCAATGCGGGCCACAGGTGCAAAATTTTCATCGAAATTCACCCCTTCAACCTGTGTGAACCCTTGAGGTACAAGTCTTACCTTGTTTCTAATTATATCTCCCACCTCATTCGATTTGTTCTTAAAAATCAATTTTGTTCTAATAACATTCACGAAGGTGGATCTAGGCACAAGAAACCATACATCATTTTTTTTAAAATTGATTAAGTTCCTCTTGCATAGCATTGATCCAAAAATCATATTTCAAAGTTTCACTGACAGTTTTAGGTTCAATCAGAGACACAAAGCAAGAAACATGAAAATCTTCATATTCAAAGGAGGATAGACATGCTAATTTGCAATAATCCACCTTACCTTTTAACCTTATAGACATGCCACCATGAACATTACCTATCACTTGAGAGGTTGAGTGATCTTGCAGTATATGGTTGGGAATATCATGACTTCGATCAATCACAACAAGATCAGTTTTAGCATGTTGACTTTCAGTATCAACTTTTGCAAAAGTTATGACCAATTCATCTTCTTCCAATGCAGCTGTATCAGAAGTTGCATCCGTATTTTCAGGGTTTCCAGAACTTTCAGATTCTTTATTTTGTGGGTCTAGAACAGTAGCAAAAGGGTTGGTAAAATATTTTTCATGGGGTTGGAAAGAATTTTCTTTGGGAACAAACTTAATAGGCTCAGGATTAAAAACAATTTTGGTGTTTGAAGATGAAGATCTATTTTGTCCTTTGACTTCCAAAATGTTTTTAAACTTGGTTGTTAAAAGATCCATTGAGTCTTCACCAAAATCAGATTCCTCAACATTCCAATTTGAGTAATTCGTATTCGTTAAGGGAGGAGGTCGAACAACATTCTCATATTTAGAATTCATCATGGCTACAACCAGAATCTTCTCTTAGTGTCGTCAAGAGGAGACTTTGATACTAATTGAAAGATCAATAGTAGCTAGGATTCAAAGAATCTGTCGATATAGCTTGTGATGCAGCTGCATCCGGAGGTGCATTGACCAGAAAATAAAAAACGTAAATAACGGAAGTCTTTAAGTTAATTAAATCAGTAATAA
Source organism: Codonopsis lanceolata (assembly GCA_013146195.2). Lineage (NCBI taxonomy): Eukaryota > Viridiplantae > Streptophyta > Magnoliopsida > Asterales > Campanulaceae > Codonopsis > Codonopsis lanceolata. The sequence goes on along the minus strand of CM028378.1, from coordinate 46,176,005 downwards.
AACATATGTTTATCAAATAACCTACAAGCTATACTTTAGATCCAGCCTTATGACCAAAAAGATTTTACTAAAAATGATTATGAGTTTAACAAAACAAATTGTGAAATCACCAAAATACCAAACCTCTCACAAGACAATAAGTCTGGAGAGGAAAAACCACAAAAACAAAGGTATAGAAAACGTGAGATTAAAAAATAAATTTCCTAACAACTTAGGAAAGCAAACAGTAAAAACAACGATGTAGCTTGGGATGAAGCTGCATCCGAAGCTGCATTCAAATTCTGAACAGCTCTCAGAGTCTTCTCTCTGTATTTTTGCGTGTATCAGCCTTAATTTGTATGCTCGAAGTCTTCATATATATATATATATATATATATATATATATATACACACACACTTGAACTAGAGTCCTACACAAATAGGAAAACACGTACAACAACTCCAAGAAGACAAAGGATTATGAAATAAATTAGTTTCTAAAAACTACTTTCCTAATTTAAGTCAAAGAATATATCCTAAGATTTTATCAATTTAATTAAGGACTCTTGAGAGCTTTTGAAAGAGATTAAATATGGTAATTATTTACCATTACTTTAGGATCAAGAAATATATTAAATATGATAACTACTTACCATAGCTTTTTGACCAAGAAAGGGTATAACAATAAAATTAATGGAGGAAAATAAGATGACCCTATTTTACCCTTACAAACCTGAATGTAAAGAAAATTGGAGAAATTACGGGTCGATACACTTTCTCAAACATTTATTCGATCCACTCTCCCAATTGTTTTTTTAATAGCTAAAGTATATTTTTGAAATATTTTTCCAATAATACTCAAATTCAGATAACTCTGTAAATTTCTTCTTTTTCATCTTCTCTCACGTCGTCGAATTCGTTCACCCGAAGAAAGTATGAAGAGTAAAAAAAGTAAGGAGTTGAGTGGTGAAGAAGAACGACAGTTACTACATAATTATTTCTTCATCACCCTAACTTTTCACTCTTTTACTTATTCATATCATGTTGGTGTTGTTGTTGTTCTTCATCATTGTGTTTGTGTGGCTCAAAATATATTTAATTTTGTGTTTTGTGGTTCAGTGCATGTAAAGTGTTCGATGAAATATCTAAATAGTATTATTTTTTTTCGTTATTGGACACCTTTTTGAATCTGGATGTATTAAATTTGAATCACCCTGCATCATTTGTGAATCGTAATACATCAATTTGGATTTGGGTTGTAGGGAATAATGAAAGATACATATAAATTTTAATCATTTGTTGATTGTGTATTGAAAAGAAGGTAGATGAAGGTCTGATTTCATAAATTTTAATCACAATATTTTTGTGGCGCGATACATCAATTAGATTAGGTAATTTATAAATTTATGCTTCGCGGTGCATATATTGATGCATTGCGGTGCAAAATTTGATTATGTAATTTAAATTGATGCATCGCAGTGCAAATATTGATGTCTAGCAATGCACTGAGTGAATAATTTGTATGACATCTTCGGTTCATTAAGGGTATCGTAATCTTTTACCTCCCAAAAGTGTCTTTTTCCAGTTTTACAAAAAAACGATGGATTGTAGCAATTGAAAACTTTGAAAAAGAAACCAACTCGAATTAACCCAATAAATTTTTTGGAAAAATTGCGGGCCGGTCCACTTTTCAAAGTTTCTAATCGCTCCAGTACTGTGTTTTTTTTTCAACCGAAAAAATGCACTTTTGAAAGCGAAAAAACAACGATACCCTTAATGAACATGAGACATGCTACATAAATGAATCCCGGTGCATTGACTATTGAACCGCGATTCATCAATTTTATTCCACTAATTTTTGCACTGCATTTCAATAGTTTAATTGTCTAATCCTATTGTACCGCGATTCATCATTTTTATTGCATTAATTTTTGCACCAAGTTAAATTGCATATTCTAATTGCACCGCGGTACCAACTTTTATTTATCGCAATAAATTAATTTATGAACCGCGATACATATACATATTCCAAGTTGCACCGAGATATCAACGTTTATGTACCGCAATACAAAATGATAATTAATCAGATCATGTCCTCCATCTTCTTCTTCCATCTTTTCCGTCGTACGCCTTTTTCTTCCCCTCCTCTTCTGACTTCGTCCTACTGAAAAAGCATTCAACCCAGCACAACTGTACATGTCGATTCTCGTTTCGTTGCGCAACAATGGTGATTTTCGAATCCAATGTGTATTGCCAAAACTGTTGAAGGAGACGATGACATTTTCAAAACAATATTTTAAAAAATGATCTTTTACGATTAAAAAAAAAATTAAAATTTTGGAGTTAAAAATTTTAAAAAATGGACCAACTAGAATTTTACCCAAAATTCTTCCAACTTTTAGGTTCTTGCTTGTCGGGCCAAATGCAACAAGAACAACAACAAAATTTCTGCAATAATTACATAAAAAATTATTATAGCACAAGAAAAAAAAATCAAATAAACAACACTTAATCTGTTAAATTGTAAAGCAGCTCACCAAATTCCTACTTGATAAGAAATGATTCATATATATATATATATATATATAAAGCACTATGATTGTGTCACCTCGCCCTCTTTTGTTAAATCTCAATTGTGAGGGTATGACTCTTGATTTCATGAAGACTTTTTGTATTCTAACCATTAACTAATAATAATACTTAGTAATAATTAATATAATAAGTGGTATTATAATATAGGTATATATATTAGCATAAGTCTTTTAATTAAAGATTTCTTCACAACAACATTTGCTAAAAACTCTAGCTAATTGGATCAAGAATTTGAAGAGTTTGATATTGTGTATTTAAGTTGACAAAAACCAATGTCAATAGGGGGGAAAGACCTTTTGTTAATATAGATCTCTAAATTTGAGCATTTTATTGATACATGCATGAGCTCATGAATGATTGAACATATCTTCTTTTGACGATTTCTTTTCCACCATTCGTTCTTATGTTTTATCGGCTAGCATGGTGGTCGTGATGGAGGAATTTTGTGTACTTCACTTTAATTTTCCTTTTAATTTGCTAATCTCAATCCTCTTACTCGTGGAGCCCCTACTCCAAGAGACAATTGCCTTCTTCCCGCGGCTTTTGATCAGGTAGAGACATAACTAGAGAATTCTTTTTTCTCACCTTGCTCCTCATATCATAGTTAGATTTTTCAGTTTTCTTGACCATATTGATTAAAGATGACCCTTTTAAACTTTCGTCGTGAGATTATAATCTTCTAGATTTGTTTTAGGTTTCTATTATATTTATAGTTTATGGTTCTTGATTAATTTTTTTGTTATAATAGTATTTTTGATTTTGGCTTTAATTTTTGATTTTTGATAATTGATAATTGATATTTGATTTTTGCCTTTTGATTTTGGTTTTGGATTTGATTTTTGTATTTTCCATCTACTTGGGTGATAATATATTGTTTTTAATTGATTGTGATCTTTAGTTTTCGCATTGATTTTAGTTTTGTTTTGATTTTTGTATAAGTTTTTATAGTATTGGTTTTTGTTTACCCCTATCATTATTTAACTTATTAAAAATAGATTAAATAACAATTAGTCAATTGTAAATGGAATTACAAATTATTTTATCAGATTAAATATTAGTTAACCTATTATAAATATGATTATATATTATTTAACGTATCAAAAAAGGATATTACAAATTATTTAAAGAAAGAAAAGTTAGATTTATAATTAATTAAAAAAATTAACGTATTTAAGTATTGAATATGCAATGTTATATTTACTCATTTTCTTTGTGATTGATCATCATAACAATCTCACAATCACTAATAGTAGAAGATATTAATCATTTTGGTCGCATATAAATTAGTTTTTATTTTGCTCTTGATTTTAGCATTTTATTTATTTTTGGTATCAAATTTCTTGCGTTTGATTTATTGTGTATAAAAATATTTTTAATAAATTAAAATCTCTACATATTTGTTTAAATTCTATTACTTACAAGCAATACTATCAAAAGTATTTATATTATATAAATATTAACGCATAAAATAACAAGTATACTTGATTTTATCTTCTATTTTACGTGGGGTAGTAATTCCATATTAATACAAACCAATCCATATGCTCTCATTTTTAATAAGATTTCAACTAAAAGCATACAAGTATTATAATGAGCTTCTCAATGGGTCTTTGACAACCGTGTGTAGAGGTAAAATCAACGATTTAACAAATTAAAAAAAAACGAATATAAAATAGGATTTCTAAGGGCATAGAATACGGACTCGATAAAACTCCCATTAATAGAAAAACATAAACTATGAAAATGAAATACAAATCATCTTTAGAGAGAGGAGGATGAGAGAAAGAGAAACAATAATTTTGTTATAATTATGTTATTAATGTGACATTAAAATGACCATCAATTTCATTCATTAGGGTATTGAATATATACCATTTAAAAGGAAACCTTAAGAATTATCTTAACTAAGTCATATAATTATATTATAACAATCATTTACTTTTGTATTTGAGTACTAGTAATAAGTACAATAAAATAAACATAATCAATTACAATTTCTTAATTGACCAAATGGAGATATGTTCAATCACTCATGAGCTTATGCATTTATCAATAACATGCTCAAATTTAGAGATATATATAAGCACAAGGTCCTTCCCCCTTCTATTGACATTGATTTTTGCCAACTTAAATATACAATATCGAATTCTTCAAATTCTTGATTCAATTAGCTAGAGTTTTTAGCAAAGGTTGTTGTGAAAAAGCCTTTAATTAAAAGACTTATGGTAATATATATACACTTATATCATAATACCTCTCATTATATTAATTATTACTAAGTATTATTATTAGTTAATGACTATAATACAAAAGGTTTTCATGAAATCATGAGTCATACCCTCACAATTGAGATTTAACAAAAGAGGGTAAGGTAACACAAAGTATATTGTTTCTCACCAACTTTATATATATATATATATATATATATATATATATATATATATATATATATATATATATATATATATATATATATATATATATATATATATATATATTGGAATACCATATCATATGTACATTTATATCATATACTCCCTCCGTCCCTAATTTATTATCCTGGTTGACCCGGCGCACCGTTTAAGAAAACCTATTTGACTGGATTATTAATATTGGTTTAATGTGTAGTTTCCTTTAAAGCCCATGTGTATGTGGCCCATAATTAAAGTAGGGTGAAAAAGTAAGGGTAAAGTGGTAAAAGTGATGTTCTAAAAATGTAAGTTTCAAAGTGGACAATTATTTTGGGACGGACGAAAAAGGAAAGGAGGACGATAATTTAGGGACGGAGGGAGTACTATATTTTATAAAATAAAAATGCACCATATATTTATAAATTTAGTGAGAAAAAAAATAAAAACCTACCCGGTGCGGAGCACAGGTTACACACTAGTGAATTAAAGAGTTAGAGCCAAAAATAAAAGGACTTTCTTCCCAGTTTGCCTGAGAAAACAAAAGGGGAAAATTGTGGGTCGGTAATTTTTTTCTCTCCAATCAAGCTTTTTTTTTCTATTCAAAAACTCTGTAGAATGAATGTCTTCAAACAAAATTGATTTTTTTCGCCATGCAAATAAAATCTGAACTCAAATAAGTTCTTCATTTTGAATGATTACTTTTATTAAATTATATTTATATTTTATGAATAAATAAATTTCTGATAAGAAAATACGCTAAAAGAAAAAATAACAAAATTATTTTAGTAACCTCAGTTTAAATTGTTTTTGTGTTATTGACTCCATGACTATTATTTTTGTTCCATCAAATATTTTTATTTTACTAAAGTATTTTTTGAAAACTTTTTTATAAGAAATTTTTAAAACTTTTGTTCCGTAAATTATTTTATTTTACTAACCTCCGCATTAAATTATTTTTGTTTTGTTGATTCTGTAACTTATATTTTTATAGTGAGTTATTCCATAAATTATTTTTATTTTACTAATCTCTTATATTTTTGTTTTAGTTACTATTTTTTTTGTTTAAAGAGAGAAAAATGTTTAAACATAATTAAAAGAGAGGAGATGGTAGTGATGATAGATAAAATATGGAGAAGACATGAGAGAGAAAGAGAAATACAACCAGAATAGAGAAGATATGAGAGAGAAAAAGTGAAATGGTAACTAAAAAAATAAAAATTCAAATGTATGATTTTGGAGGAATAAATATACCATTTCGTTCGCAATTATGAAGCTCCACAATAAAATTCAAAATTGATTATTGAACGGAGGCTAAAGGTTAGAACGTAGACGGAGTCACAATAAAATTCAACTACATCTTTTATGTCTTCCTCTTCCTTCTTTGTCGTAAGATTTGTTCTTCCTCCTTCATCTTAAAATCATTTATCTTTTGGGGGTGTTGCCCCCGACCCCTGTGATCTAACCAGCTTATCGATCCCTGCCCCAACAATTAAGATATTCGTTTCATGGTTGACAGGGCATTTTCAGAACAATTTTATAAAAATGTCTTTTAGTATTTTAAAAAATGATTAATATATAATTTGGTCCCACAACTTAGGCGGGCAAATATTGGTCCTAATTGTTGTTTTTAATTAGGGTTCGTCCTACCCTTGTATTTTCCAATCTGATTCCCCTTGTTAATGGGGTTCAAAGTCTCATAGAGGTGTCCATATTCAGTTTAGTGACTTTTGATTGATCCCAGACAACTAAATTTTTATTTTTATTTTTTGAATATGCATATGGTTTTAGATAATTTCTCACATCAAACAATTAATAGTGGGGTGGGGCAATACACACCCACTTTCTACTCTTTAAACTTTGGATTAAATTTTGGTCGGCGATAGAAAAACAAATCTATACAAGTGGTATTAATTGATTGATACACAATAAATCAAAGTCTTTGTTTTTGATACATAATTTTGATTTGTCAGGTGTGTTAATTATTTAAGACTGCCTGTGTAAAGTTATTTTTCCACCGCTAATAAACCAAAATTTTACACTTAAAATTTATTTTCTATATTAATGTGTTATACCTTGTCATATGTATTATAGAAAACTAGATTTTGTGCCCGTGCCTATGGCACGGCATCAGTATGGGACGATGTCAGTATGTGACGATATCAGTATAGGACAGTGTTAGTATTCAAATAAATCAATATAATAAATAATTTAAAATTAACATATCTTGGTAACCAATTAAAACACTATGATTATCCACAGTGGAATAAAAATCTAAAGTTACTTTGGTATTTTTTTTTTTAGGGAAACAGGGGCGGTACCCTGTTATATTTTATTAATACAAATAATATTACAAACTTGATGACAATGCTCTTATAGGAGGGAGGACGGAGGAACGACCGAAATCTAACAACAAATAAAAACTAAGAACTTTGAATTGAAGGTAAATCTTGTGCATCCATAATTATGTCACTACTTAATCTTCTTCTGGAGGCTCTTATTTCACAACAATTTCTGATTTTGAAACGGGAGATGCAATAACTCTGTCCAATATTTTTATCTACACGTGAGACAAAGAAGATTCAGACATATTAATTTAACTATATATTATGCATAAAAGTGATCAATTAAATTATAAAAAAAAACATACCGCCTCATCTACAAATTTACAGAATCATAGGGATTATAAAAATAAAATTTAGTAATAATAATTTTGTAACAATTATTTTTTCTTCATCTATGTAATGAGTCAAATATGACAATATTTTAAGAATATATGAAGTACCATATTTTTTAAGCTGTACTCTGTTCTTGAAAATGAATCAATCTTTCCTTTTTAGATTGTTCTAAAAATAAATGTCTACTGTATATTATTTTATTTTCGTTTTTTGGGATATCATTCTTATTATTTCGTTGTTGAAAACCCCAATATTACTACCACATGGAAATTCTTTTAAAAAGCATACAAAATCTTAGTAATACTTTTAATAAATATGATTTTTTTATTAATCTTTGTGTTAGTTAAACATGATTATTTTTTCTTAGAAACTAAAGTTATGTTTATAAAAAAAAAATTAGAAAAACACTTTAACACTTTATAGTTATTTATTGATAAAATTGTGAGTGAGTACATTTTGACAAAATTTTAACCGTTTTAGTTCTCGATACTTTTTTCAAACCGCCCTGATCTGTTTTATATAATAGATAATAATTAAAATAATCAAACTATATAATTGTTTTTATAAAATATATAATTTATAGTATACATATTTTATTCTGATTTAAAAAATATCTAAAAAGATTTAGGAGTTTATAATTGTAAGGGTGTTTTAGGGTGAAATGCAACCACCGAATGCTCTAAGGGGGCAACAGTAGAAAGATTTAGGAGTTTATAATTAAGGAAATCAATCATTCAAATTCCAAAAGAATCCTCTCTCTCTTCCCAACTCCAAGCTCCTTTAATGGCAGAAGTCTTCCTCTCGGATAAATCACCGGGTTTCACGCAGCAATTTCCCATGACAATCGAGAGAGATAGATGGAGAGGCGGAAGAGACAATCGAGATAAGGTCTGCAAGGTCGGCTTCTTCGCTCCCGGTCCTCCACCCGATCGCACTCAATCCAGTCCCGCCGTTCCTTCCTCCTCTCCTCCACTCTCCTCCATCTCTCCCTCCGGCAATTCTCTTTCCCCCGTCATGATTCCTCCCCCTCGCCATGCTTCCGATAACTTGTCGCGTGCCGTTGGCGTGCCTGTTCCTTCTTCGCAATTCTATTTCTTAGTACTCCCTCGGTGCCCTCACGCAAACTTTCATCGGTTTTGTCGGCGATTTGAAAGTTGCAAAGTATAGTCATAGTAATGTTGATTTTAGCCATTGCCTAGCGGAATAAAGTATGGATCTGATATGTGCACATGTCTGCGTGAGGGCACCGAGGGAGTACTGAGATCTTAATAATTTGGATGATAAATTAATAAACCCCAAGCCCACCAACTGTAAGTAGAACAGAAACCAAAAATCGGCGGCGAGAACTTACATATTTCGACAACTGAGGAAGAAACCAAAAAGAGGAGGAAGAGGGCGCTGAAGGATTTCGGTGCTTGAGATGTGTTGATGAGAGAGAGTGTACAGAGAGATGGGTTTGATGTGAGAGAGAAACCGATTTGGTAGAGAGAAAATAGGGAATCAGTTGTAAATAAAACGTGGTGAGACGGTTGAGATAATGAAAGTTAATCCCTGATCGTTGAAAGTGAAAAGAAATGTTTTTCAAAGATTTCATCCTAACCGATTATACTTTATGAAACAGAGTTGATAACCGTCCGATCTATCTATATTACAATAGAACTCATTTTCATAATATTTAGAGGTTGAGATTAAATTATTTTAAAAAATTTAATGGTTGAGATTCACGTGGAAAGTATTTTAAAAAATTTAATGGCTGAGATTCACTCACATTCACATACGCGTGAGTAGTTATCCACTTTAACTCTTTATTTTCTCTCACCATGTTACAAAGTCACCCCTACAATTAATATTATGAGCACCGATATTAATCTTAGCCATTACCCCTTACAAAACATCAATCTTACATTAATATAATCTCACAATGACAATTGATTAACGAGACTATCCGACTTTATTTTCTATAACATTTTTAAAATCGCACCATCTATTTATACTTTGTTATACCAAAATGATATACATATGTATTATCTAGTTTTATATAATAGATGATGTATGAATGAATACCAAAAAATGTGATGTGTATGGCCCACCCTTAGTTGAGTTACGCGACCAATACCATCATTGAATGGCTACAATTAAGTAAGGTAGAAAACTTAATAAACCAATAGGCAATAGCCACAATTAAATGAGATTTTCTATTTTTGTTTTCTTTCCAGTTAATATGGCAATAACTTTTTAAGTGAGAAAAAAATTATAAAAAAAAATTCTAACTTAAATTCCCGCGCTAATCTAACCGTCTCAACGGCCACGACCGCGCCAAAACTTCGGAAGTCCTAATGCCTAACCGCTAACTTCTCCAATTATGATTCAATCCAACCCCCCCCCCCCCATCTCTCTCTCTATCCTAATTGGATTTTGTGATGAATGAAATTTGCCATGGAAAATGAACCCAATTCATCTCGCATCGACCTCTAAGAAAATCCTCCACATCCCCAAATCAACCGCCCAACTCTATCACCGTCACCAGCCATGGTGGCATCAAATCCTCGATCCGGGCAGCGACTTTGTGAGCAAATGGAACCACATCTTTCTCTTCTCATGTCTCAGTGCTCTCTTTGTAGACCCTCTCTACTTTCTCGTCCCCGAGATCCGCAAGGAGAATTGTATGAGCAACGATTACGAGTTGGCCGCAGTCATTACCATATGGCGCTCCATCGTCGACTTGTTTTCCTTCCTGCACATTGCCATGAAGTTCCGTACGGCCTACGTGGCGCCTAATTCTAGAGTTTTTGGCAGGGGCGATCTTGTGTATGATCCAAAGAAGATTGCTATTCGCTACTTGAAAACCGATTTCGCTATTGATCTCACTGCTGCACTTCCGCTCCCTCAGGTCAATTAATTTTTATCTTGTGTTTGGGGAAAATTTGTTTTAGGGTTTTCTCATTCTATTAATTGTTCAATCAAATTAGCAATTATAAACTTTTGGCTGTTTCCTTCCTTATGCTGCAATTCCTTTTGGTGTTCATTTGGTTAATAATTCCATTTCCATGCAATTCAGAACATGTTTCATTTAGTCCCAAATGATAGTGTACCAACAAACATTTTCCCACCTTTATTTTTTACGAGCTTTTGTTTCTCCGGATTGCACCAATTTTAGTCTCTTCATATAATAAAATTAGGAAAAAACTACCATGTATTTTTAATTAGGGCACATTCTTGATTTGGAAGTGCGTGTTTTTCTTTTATGTTTTTCACGGAGGATATGGATTCCCTTTCCAAGTAGCTAGGTCTAGTGAGATTACCCTTTAAAGATGGATACATTACTGGGTGACATAGGGCACATGTTAGCCTAACCCTAAAAAACTATACATTTTTGTGTTGCAACTTGATGATTAACTCCTCTATTTAGTATTTTGTACTCCATCCGTTCCTAAATAACTGTCCCATTTTGACACCAAGGGGTCGGAGAGATGGCAAGGGCACTCATGCAAAGACCTTGTGGTCCTTGGTTTCAATCTCTATACTAACAAGGGGCCACACTTACCTATAAAAAAAAATCCCGTTATTTTTCTGTCCGTTCCAAAAAAAGGCGTTGTTTGTAAACTTTTCTTTTTAGGAAAATACTTTTATTATGTAATCTTACTTTTTCTTGCTATTTTTATGATAGCCACATGTACATGGGCTTGAAATTTATATTAATATTTATATAGAATCAAATAGTTTTTCTTAATTTTTGTACCCAATCAAACAAGACAATTATTTATGATTGATGAGAACTATCAATTTCTTTTTGGAGTATGTAATTGGGTAATTAGGAGTATTTTGGAATACTATTAATGAAATATAATTTACTATTGCTAATAATTTTTTTTAAAAAAACTCGAACTTGAAGTGTAAAACTTTGTTAAAGGTAAGAAACATATACTGAAAGTGATTTACAGAAAATCCCGTCATTTGTTATCTTGGCTTGATTGAGTTAGCACTAAAGACTACAATACTACAAAGCGCAGGCATAGAGGCAGCTTTGAATGGGTTGAGACTTGAGAGGAAAATACGTCAAAGAAATCTGTGCAGCATCTTGTAATCGGGCTTTACGAAGACTTAGAGCTTGCCGGGAAAATTAGAGTTATGAATCAATCATATTATGCCTAGTCCTTCTTCACTTAAACTTGGATTTCCTGTCAGACAGCTGGAAATTTCTTATGATTCTTGATTGAAGCTATATCACTCCGTTAACCAGTCCTGTTCTTTTTCTTTATGCTTTGTAATGATAACCACTAATTTTGTTGGTTTTTTTTTCCTTCAGATTTTTGTCTGGTTTATCATTCCAGCAGTGAGAAGTCCCACAGCTGCTCACGCTAACCACAACATTTCTTTGATTATTATCCTTCAATTTATTCCACGCTTGCTTGCCATTTTCCCTTTGAACCAACGCATTATTAAAAATACTGGGGTTGTTGCCAAGACTGCTTGGGCTGGGGCAGTTTACTATCTCCTTCTGTATATGCTAGCTAGTCATGTAAGCACACACTTGAGCCTTTCTACCCTTTGTTTTTCATTCTTGCCGACTTATTTGAGCACAGACTTGATACATATATAGCTGAAAGAGAGGAGGCTTTAGTTGTTGATGCTATCTATCATTACTATTATTGTTCTAAAATGTCAGTGCAGGTTTTCGGAGCCTCATGGTATGTGTTGTCAATTGAGCGTCAGTACTCTTGCTGGAAAGCAGAATGTTCAAAGGAGCAAAATGGGACACATTCTCCATCTTGTAACCGACTGTTTTTTGATTGTGACCATCTGGAGGAAGATGGTCGTGACGCATGGTTAAAAGTCACTAAGGTCTTGACTAATTGTGGTACTGAAAATAGCCCTATCAATTTTCGGTTTGGGATGTTTGCTGATGCCTTCAAAGAGCAAGTCACTTCTGCAAAGTTTTCTGAAAAGTACTTCTACTGTCTTTGGTGGGGTTTGAGGACTCTGAGGTAAAATTTACCTTTTTCTTTCTCTAAATCCTTTACTATATTTTGATACATGACACGAAGATGAATGCTTTTCAAGATGTGAATGCTTATGATCTTTGTATATTTGATGACGTGTAGTGCATATGGACAGAATTTGAACACAAGTACTGAGGTTGGCGAAACAGTATTTAGCAGTGGAATTTGCCTTTCAGGGTTAGTTTTGTTCTCACTGCTGATTGGTAACATGCAGGTATTGTCAACACTATCAACTTCATACGAAGGAAAATGTCATGAATTTTGTTCACTTCCACCTTTCACCGATCATATTTATTCTTACCGAGATTTGACAAAGCTGTTATGTGCGAAATATATAATATATATATATATATATATATATATATATATATATATATATACACTTTTCATACATGATTGGGTTGACTATGTTTTTTTTTCTCTGACACCCTTTTCCTGAATAAGCTTCCAATTTGAATTTCACTATTAATAATTGTAACGTGTCAAATTTGAAATCTGATTTTCATTTTTTGAACTTAATGATACAAAGACCTACCTGCAATCTACATCAGCACGACTTGAGCAATGGAGGGTTAAACGAAGAGACACTGAAGAATGGATGAGGCACCGCCAACTACCAACAGATTTGCAGGACCGGATTCGTAGGTTTGTCCAATATAAATGGCTTGCCACAAGAGGAGTAGATGAAGAAGACATTCTACGTGCCTTACCTTTGGATCTAAAACGTCAAATTCAAAGGCATCTTTGCCTGGCTCTTGTCCGCCGTGTAAGTCCTTATCACTAATCCAACCAGTTTCAATTAGGAAGTGTTGGTTATGCAGCTCTGTCACACATTTTCATTGGGAAAAAAACTAACAATAAAAGACTGCAGGTTCCTTTCTTTTCACAAATGGATGATGATCAGCTCTTAGATGCAATATGTGAACACTTGGTTCCATCCTTGAGCACAAAAGGCACATACCTCCTTCGAGAAGGTGATCCAGTAAACGAGATGATTTTCGTAATCAGAGGTCAATTAGACAGCACCACAACGAATGGTGGAAGGTCGGGATTCTTCAACTCCATTACTCTAAAAGCAGGTGACTTTTGTGGGGAAGAATTGCTAACATGGGCCTTAATGCCCAATTCAAATCTAAATCTTCCATCCTCAACTCGAACAGTTAAATCCTTAACTGAAGTCGAAGCTTTTGCTCTTAGAGCTGAAGACCTCAAGTTTGTGGCGAAACAGTTTAAACGTCTTCACAGCAAGAAACTACAGCATGCTTTCCGGTACTATTCACACCAATGGAGGACATGGGGAGCTTGCTTCATACAAGCTGCATGGAGACGGCATAAGAGGAAGAAACTGGCTGAAGAGTTGGCGAGACGAGAAGGATTGTATACGACTTATAGCAACGAATTCCAGAGTGGAGATTACGACGAGGATACAAGTGATGCAGATAGCAGCAGGGGCACAGACAGCTCTGCCCAAAATCTTGAAGTTACAATATTGGCTTCAAAATTTGCAGTCAATACTAGGAGAGGGGCTGGTCAAAAGGGGACAGCAGTAGAGTCTGCAGCCTCGAGCTTAAAGATGCCAAAGCTGTTTAAGCCGGTCGAGCCTGATTTTTCGGCCGATCATTGAGGATAGAGGAGTCATGAAGTAATAGGTAGTGTGCTAGTAACTTTTATTAAAACCATTTTTGTATTTTCAGTTATTCTTCTTCTTTTTTCTTTTTCAATCAATTAAAATATGCATTTAGGGGATTGTGATTTATAAAACAGTGAGACTTTCTTTCACCATTTATCCTTTTTATTATACCAGAGGCAGAGGTTGTGTTATTATCTTTAAAATCCAAAACCACATTCCAGTTTTCTTGGAATTATGAGGTTCTTTTTATCATTATTATCGGCAAACAGTCAAAACACATGTGGAACTAATCTTTGTGTAGGTAAAGAAAGAAAAATGAAATAAACTTCAGTTTTTAGTCATCTAAATTATGGATACTAAACAATGGACACTGAAATCAGTTTTTAGTCATCGAAAGCACGGACACTTCTTCAGTTCTTTGTTTGCATCAAATTTTCATATTGGGCTATCTTTTGCCCTCTTTTCCACCAAACCCAATTATACCAAAGTAATCACTAATTACCGATGGGGCCTAGGCACAGCCGAGAAATTAATGGATAAATACAATAGTTTTCGATTTTTTTAATATTTTATATCATTTAATAATCTAAAAAAAAAACTAAAATTAGGATTATATTACAATTTACAATATTAAAATTTTAAATCTAACAATTCAATTTCATTACATAAAGTACAAATCCCAAAAAATGAGTACCAAAAAAGAAATTTTGAGTCAAAGTTACAAATTGTGTATTTGAATAAGCACAAGGGGAAAAACAAATAAAAGACAAATTTTGAAAGGGTCATCCAAAATGAAATGTTAAACAAACAAATTAGAAAAATTGTTAAGAGTTTTGGGTTTAGACGGTAAATGTAATAGGGTAGAATTTGTGTTTGGGTATTTATATTTGGCTAATGTAAGTTTGAATGTACATGACCTATTTGATTAGGGTTATTTAATTTGGGTCGGATTGAAATTTTTATTAGTTTTGAGTTGGGGAAAATTGTAGACCGGTTCCCACTACAATTTTTTTAACAGCTTCGCTCTTCTTCTTTTTTTTTTTCAATAAAAAAAAGTCACTTCTTGCATCGCAATGCATGAAAGTGCTTTATTTTGTGCATTACGATGCACAAAATCTTGCATCGCAATGCATAAAATGACTTTTTTCGATTACAAAAAAACAGTGTTCTAAAACTCCCCGTCTAGCTCCGCCTAGGCCCCTCTCTACCGTCGCGACTTTCTTAGTTGCCGCCTAATCGACCAAGTCGGTGTCTACGCCAAACCTCGCTGACCTTAATTTATTTTTGTAGCTTTGATTTTGTGGCATGCGGTGACCAGAGAAGGAAGGGAGAGTGGTAATAGTGAGGCAGAGAGGGAGGTAACGGGGGCGAACTGGAGTAATATATTTTTTTGTTTTTAGTTCTAAACTTGGCTGGTTTATTGCTTTGGAGTTGTTGAGAATTGAGATTAATGGTAGGTTTGTATATTTTTGTTCATTTTACAAATATAGACAAGTGTTTGATAAAATGAAAAACATAAAAAAATTAAATTTGTAGTTAATGTGTTTGATCTTTGATGTAAATTATTTTAAAAATGATAATTATGTCTTAATTCTAGGCCCCGCCTAGGCTCCGATTACGCCCCGACTAGTCCCCTAGGCGCTAGGCGCTAGTGTGTCGCCTAGCGGCCGCCTAACGATTTTTAGAACCTTGCAAAAAAATGAACGAGACCGAATTTCTCCCATCAAATTATTTCACCATTTTTTGTTGGCCCTTTTTATTTGCATGTTTATAGATTTAGGCCACTATTCATTATCCAGTTGATAAGAAATATCTATTGCAATATATGAAAATTATATTCAATCAATACGAAGACGAAAAACTAAATTAAAAGAATAGGAGATTACTTCAATTAATAGCCAAATATCATTTGATCAAAATTAAATAATTCATTTTCAACCACTAAATTACATCATTTGATTTTAATTTTATTATAAAAATAAAATAAAATAAAATACATGCCGGTTGATTAACATTAATACACTAAAGTTTGGGCCACACGTTGTTGAAAATACATTACCCATATTGCAGGGTTATTCAGTGGAACAAAACTAATCATTAAAAAGATTTATCATTACCTCGAGTAATGCAATGAAAAGAGAAATTGAAACCAAACTGTGAAACCATGTCTTAGAAGGTCGAATTCTTTCAAATGACGATTCTGGTGGTACCATTTTGATTCCAAGAATGTCACTGACGTCTTCTGATAAATTTCATTCAAATTCCAGAGAGTATAGTTCACTGATGGTGTCTTAAATCATGTCTAGAAATAAGAGTCAGAGTTTGTCATTATTTAATGTAGAACTTTTTAAAAAAACATGTTTTTAGTCATGACCAATTTATATGTCGTTTTGTGTAGAGTTACTAATCCTAAACATTTTTTAATTTTGTTATGAGATAGTGATATTAGTAATAGTTGTACATGTTCAACGACAGATGTTGTTTATTAAGAAATATTTTAAAATTTATAATAACATTTTTAAATATATGTGATTTACTATCTTTAATTTTTTTTTGTTCATATTAAAGTTCTTAATTTTTATATTATTCAGCTTTATTTAAGTACATAATTTTCTATCGTTATAGAAAATTAATGCAAATGCAACATAATTATATATAAACGATAGAGTATGTCAATTATTTATTAAATAATGTCACAAGATCGTTGAAATCATATTTTAGAAGGTCGAGTTATTTCAAATTATGATTGTTAATTATGATATGAACATATGATAATAAACATATATATACTTTCAGAATACTATCATTTATGAGAAACCATGTTTTAGAAAGTCAAGTTCCTTCAAAGGGTCATTTTGATATTATTGTTTCGATATCAAAAATGTCAGTGACACCATCTGATCATAGAATTCTATTCAAATTCGAGAACACAGTTTCCACTAATGATATCTTGCGCAATGTCTATAAATAAAAGTTAGGGATAGTCATTGTCTAACGTATGACTTCATTTGAAAAAAATGTTTTTAGTCATGACTTGTTGTATCTCGCTTTACCTAGAGTTACTAATCTTAAGGATATTTGAACTTTGTTATGTGATAATGATAATTGTAATAGTCGTACATGTTCAACAACATATGTTGTATATAAATAAGTATTCTAAAATTTATAATAACATTATCAAATTTATTTGATTCTCTATCTTTAATTTTCTATTTATTAATTTTCATTTATTTTATTTATAATAAAGTTTTTAATTATCTATTACTTAACTTTAATTGAGTATATAAATTTACACTCGTGAACAAACTGTACAACACATGGGTGCTTCACCAGTAAAAGACAAAGCTAAAAGTTATGTTTGAAAATATGGCTTGTAATTTGTAAATCGCATAATTCAAAATTTCCAAGAGCTAGATACCATTTGCTTTTCTTAAAGCATATCCAATGTATAAAATTCTTATACATCTTCTTAATTGGATCACACTGTCACTTACACATTTTTATCTTTTTACCCACTTAAGAATATATCTCCCCATTACATAATCTTCTTACACAAAAAATATTAAATTTAACATAATCTCACATAAAAACAAAACCCTCCCCCCCCCCACACACACATTCACACTTTCCAAAAAATGAGTGACAGCCGCCCCCTATGATAATTTCCTATTTTGGAAAAAAAAATCACTTTCCTAGTTGGCATTTAGGAAGCTATATAATGGTGACCAAATTTTACAAAAAAGAAACAATCGGGATGCTCTTAGAGCATGTACAATGTGGGAGTAAATGTTGCTCCCCTAAGCTATCCAAATCATTAAAAATAAATAAAAAACATCTTTAAACTATTCTAAGCTACCCAACAAAAAAACTCCTTACAGCGGTGGCACAAACCCAATAACTTTACATATCCCACTATTTGTATCTTAATTATATTATATCTTTATATATTATATATTAATAAATAAATTTATTTATGCAAAATAAATTTTATATTGCATAAATTAATAAATTCAAAATTCAATTAATTTTTAATAAAAATATTTTTCAAAAATTAATATTCATTATTAAATAATAATAATATCTATTATATTTTACATATATTAAATTCAATTGATTCAATGTTATTATGGTTAATTTTATATTACATATATTAATTAGTGATTGTTAATTATGAAATTTATCCATTAAGTTAATATTAACTACTTAAAAAATATTAACTACTTAACGTATTTTCAAATATTATTTATTTGTTAGGCAAAACACACTTCTGGGCCACTGTACTATACAAAAGGTTGCAATTAGGCCACTGAGACTTCAAAATTTTCGGGATGGCCACTGTACTAGACTTATCTTGCACGTTAATCCCTTTTTTGGATGGACGTTAAGTTTGGACGTTAAGTTAGGTTAAATGCCTATTTTGCCCATGTCTTCATCTTCATCCCTCTTCATCTTCATCCTCTTCATCTTCATCCTCATCTTATCTTCATCTTCATCCCTCTTCATCTTCATCCTCTCAGCCATAGCAACATCCCAATCTGAATCCGGATCTTCATCTTCATCCCAATCGACCTTTCTCTCTATTCTTTGAACTGTAAATCCGGATTTTCATAGCAACCCAGATCTCGATTTTCATAGCTAACTGTAACAGATCTGGGTTTGTTACAATCACCACCAACAAAATCCCAATGCCCGACCGTCAAGGTGTTCCTCACCACCTCCTCGGCGAGTTTGATCCCTCTGACCCCCACCATGTCACCCCTCGATTTCGTGAGTATCGCGCCTTAATTTCGACATTATATCTCGCCGAAAGCTACCTTTGATCGGCGGTTCCACTCATTGATTCACGCCTCCTCCCAAAATTCGACCCGGACTCGATGTCTTTGATGGGTCGGACCCGATAACCACCGAGCTCGTTACAACCTGTTGTTTCTTGTGGTTGGACATATCCTTACATCTTGAATCGGTATTTATCAACAAGAGTCGACGAGATCTTTGGACCTCTGAATGTTCGAGGAGTTATCGAGTTCTTCGACTCCGCGAAGTTCGATTCAGCTGAACTGGCCGGGTTGGGGAAGGCAATCAATCGAGTGCCTGAAAGATATGAAACTCCTCAGTCAAGGACGGTGGGACCTACGTAAAATAGATGCCACTGAGGCATTCAGGCGTGATGATGACAATGCCGCCGTCGGATTCCGAGGTGACAAATAAGATGAAGAGGGATGAAGATGAAGACAGGGCAAAATAGGCATTTAACCTAACTTAACGTCCATCCAAAAAAGGGATTAACGTGCAAGATAAGTCTAGTACAGTGGCCATCCCGAAAATTTTGAAGTCTCAGTGGCCTAATTGCAACCTTTTGTATAGTACAGTGGCCCAGAGGTGTGTTTTGTCTTATTTGTTATGTAAAAATCACTACAATAATTCAAACAATAAACAAAAATACAACGAATCAAATAGAAAATCGGCCAACAATAAAATGAGCATAATGAAAAATATGAAAAATACAACGACAATAAAAGCAAGGATTATTCAAACACCAACATACTCGTTACCAAAAAAATCTCCAAATATTTTCAATCAGATCATGCAGCAGGTGGCGATGGGACTCCTTATCTCGAATGACACATCTTCTTTTAAGATACCTCTGGTGCTCTGGAATACGTTAGTTAAAATATTGTCATGCCGAGCTACCATCTGTAATGTCAATCTGATCATAGTCGGAAACATTTGGAACACGGCTGTAAGTATCTCGTTCATCTTCGATGATTGTTTGGCAACTCCCATTGTTTGGTAATTCGATTTGTTTTGCCTTCCTCTAACCTCATTTTGTGAAGTTCATATATCATTTAAGTTTGTTATTAAGAGTTGACTCGAGACGATTAGTTTCACTTATCACTTCAATTTGAGCCTCCTTAATGAATTTTTTTCCTTTTTTCTTTGCAGTTTTTCTGCCGGGAGGTCGAGGTGGATTGGAAGATGAGTTCTCCAAATCAACGAAGTTTCTCTTTGACCCACTGCTCGATGAATTTTGATTTATTTCAACATATTGGGCCCACCACTTAGGTATGTTTCGAAGGAATTGTCATGCTTCAATAAACGTGAAATGTTTCCATTCATCACTTTCATATATACTATGGGCCTTCTTAATGACATCATCATTGTTCCACCCATTTTGTTTAAAGGCTAATGCATGATTATAGGCTCCAGAGAATTTCGCAACTACCGTAGACATTTTGGAGAAATGATTTTTACATTGGCACATATTTCGTGGATTACCATCGCCACGAAATTCGTTGTAACAAACTGTCACTTTTTGCCAGAATTGTGTTGAATTTTGGTTTGTGCCAACATAATTGTCGGTACTCACGTTCTTCCATGATTTACACAAAGTGACAGTCTCGTTCGTGGACCACCTAGTTCTTATTGTTTTTCCACTTTGTGGAGTTGATTCATCAACCAAGTCATCTTGAACATCTACCTCTTGTTCATTTTCTGGTTCTGGTTGTGTAGAAAAAAGAGGCAAATTTGAAGGTAGATGACTACCTGGAACATATTCAGACGATGAATTTCCCATAACTCCCATGGGAAAATAACCTTGGTTGAACTGCGAAGGTAAATGAGTATTCCATGGAAATGCTTGTTGCGACATATTGGGAAATGAGGTAAGAAAATTCGGAATTCCTCCGAATTGAGAAGCATTTGGGTTTAAAAATTTGGAATTCCTTCAACATTTGGAAATTATGAAATTCTTGCGATGGAGGAGGATTTTGGTAAGTTGATGGTTGGTTTTGTGAGCTTGGTTGAGGAATTTGTTGAGTAAATGGTTCGTTGGGCGTTGATGAGGGTTGATTATTTCGATTTTTTTTGTTTTTGCCTTTTCGGGAGAACAAACGTGAAGCCATTGATTAGGTAATTAACAGTAAAAATAATATTAACAACAATAATATTACTAATGATAATAACTACAATAATAATAAGAACTTATTCAATGTTAGTATAAAGTAAATGACAATAATAATATAATAATGAGAATAATAACAAAACAATTAACAATAATGACAATAATATTAATAGCTAAATTATAATTATAATAATAGTAATATTAATAATTAATAACTAAATAAAATATTAGTACTAAATTTAGTTAACACAAAAATCTTGAAATAGCTAAATATGGTTAATGGAAAATATCAAATTTTGGGAGGGAGAGAAAGGAAAGGAAGGAAAACTCAAAAAAATTGTAGAAAATTGAGTTGGTATCCAAATTCAGCAAACCAAGTCTATATTTATAGATAAAATGTGTAGATATTTTTTAAAAAATAATTGAAAAAAATAATAATTTTTGAGGTGAAAAATATGCCAAAAACCAAATAAAAAGAAAAAAAATCCACGTGACCGGTCAAATGACGCCACAGGAAAGGATATGTCGGCCACATTCAATGCTTTGAAATTGCTGATTGCGATGAATAATTTATACTACACGGTTTCCTTGTAATTTTGTTCAAAACAATGCCGTTCCATCCTTTTTTTTTTTTTTTGCTGTGGCTACGGTAGCATTGAAGGCTACCAGAACCTTTTCATTTTCTTTTTGGCTACTGAAGCTATTCTAAGCTATCCTCATTGTTTTCCAAAATCTACATAATGCTACCTTTTACTACTCCATTGTATTTGCTCTTAGTCTTTTCGATTTCTGATCTATCTATAACGGCCTATTATGATTACTGATCTAACTATTTATCTTCTTGGCCCTTTCGCGAAGAATAAACCCCTTTCTCCCTTTCTTTTTTTTGTTTGATTTTTGAAAGTGAATTCTCACTCTTCCACCGGTCTCCTCGCCAAGGGCTGCCAGTGACGCAGAAGACGAAGCATATTGGACATCGTCTCTCTCTTTCTCTCTCTCACTCATGTGTTAGATACTTATATCTCTCCCTTTACCGTTGCCATCCATCATCGAAGTCTTCGTCGTCGCTATGGTCGTAAGTCCTCCTTTTCTTCCCCGTCTCTCTATCTCTGACTGTCGTCTTGAAGGAAGATTTCTAGCGGTGAGCAGTGCCTAGCACGATTATACGGCGATTTTTTTGAGCGATTTAAAGGAAATCGCGTCGTTGGGGAGGCGCTAGCAGGTCGATTTTTAGAACACTTATTTTTAGAATACTGGTAACTACATGTAGTAATTACGGTCAGTCCCCTTTTCCAATTTTATAACCTCTTCAAGTCTCATGTTTTTTTGTATTAGAAAGAGTCGGACGAAACAATTATTTTATCCTTAATTAACTGAAGACACGCTACGGAGGTCACTTACTCATTGCGCATATGAGATGCATCAATTTTTGCATCAAAATACATCAACTGCACCCGTGTGTTGCATGATTTGTACACAAGTGTAAAATCATATACTCAATTAAAATTAAATAATATATAATTAAAAAAACTTAAATATGAATAAAATAGACAATAAATAATAAATAATAAAATTAAAAGAAAAAAATCACATAAATTTGAAAAAGTTAGTATAAAATTTGGAATTCTTCTTTATATACAACATGTATCACTGAACATGTACAACTATTATAGTTATCGCTCTAATAACAAAATTCGAAGACTTTTAGGATTGGTAACTCTAAACAAATCGATGTATATCTGGTCATGATTAAAAGTAGATCATTCAAGAAAGTCATACGTTAGACAATGACTGACCTGACTTTTATTTATAGACATTGCATAAGACACCATCAGCAGAAACAATTTTCTCTAGATTTTGAATGTAATTATGATTAGATGATGTCAGTGACATTCTTGTAATCAAAACACTACCACCAGAATGGTCTTTTAAAAAACTTTCTACCCTTATAATAATTAAGCTCATACCATTACATAACCTAAGGATGGTCAATGTTACAAAGCAACTTTAGTGGAGTTTCAAACCTTCAAATTCAACTCTTGATTTGGGATTTCAGAACATGAAATTTTATTTAAACTTAGGAGTATATATATCATTCAAAAGATCAACATCTTTATCAAAATGATACAGAGAATATGAGCTCAAATATTGTCTTCCATCTGAATTATTTTTTGATATCATATAATCATTTATTGAATTAACCATATCAAGCGTCAGAGCCAAAATAGCTTTCATTTCCAAAAACAAAACCCCTAAATGTTACACCGAAAAGCCCTAAATACAACATCACTTTAAAGATTAAATTACCAAATTGTACTCCTTCTATTTTAAAAGAAAAATATTAAACTTTAAAATAACTTTGTTTACCAAACTACCCTCATTCCATTTAAACAACATGTTATCTTTCTTGATTATTTTATCTCCCAATATCATCATAGATTGATGAAAGCATAATAGAAGTATCAGCAAAAACTTTGATTAATTGTTAGAAAGATGCACCCAAACAGCCAATACATCAATACACCAACAGCAGCAATGAGGGATTGCTGAGGATGCTAAAAGGCATAGGCTTGTTGAAGTTTGACCTAGCCCGTCATAACATCATTGGTACCCAACAATCACAGCTGTTAAACTTGTAACTGTTAGAGCCTCAAAATTAATGTGGTCCAAGGGCTTATCTGCTTGGTATGTCTTGTACTTAAGGGTGGTCAAAGTCGCCAGGTTTTTATAAAAAAAGTAAAAAAAAGTCGTCACTTTTTTAAAAACTTTTTGACAAAAATCGCCAGGTATGTTTAAAAAATATGAAAACAATCGCCATGCTGTGTAAAAAAATTTAAAAAAATCGCCATGCTGTGTAAATTTTTTTTAAAAAATCGCTAGTTTTTTAATAAAAAATTTAACAAAAATCGCTAGGTTTTTTATAAAAAATTGAAAAAAAATCGCCAAGTTGTTTAAAAAATAGGTAAAAAATCGCTAGCCTAAAAAAAATTGTCAAGTCCGAAAAAATGCCAAGTTCCTTACAGTTTTCTTCTTCTGTTTTTTTTCTTCTTCTTTAAAAATGGTTTTTATATATATATATGTATATATATTGAGTACAATGTAGGTAACAACTTACACTAAAAGAAGAATTCGAAGAATCATCATGAACGTTGTTATTCGGATCGGAATTCATTAAATAAATTATTGTAAAGGAACAAGTTTAGGGTTTATAGTTAATTGTGAAGGAGGATTTGACATATATTTATAGGATAATTAATTGAAACTCCTTTATATAAAAGGATAAGGATTAATTTGTAATTAGAGTTTAGGGTTAATTGTAACTCCTTTTTATATAAGGATTAATTAGTAATTAAACTATTTAATGAATGTGGTATTTAGTGTTTTTTATGTGGCATTTAGGGCCACTCTTCCAAAAATGATAGTCATAAGGACCGATTCTAAGTATTGCAAGCCAAAATGTTTGTCAAAACAGAAGAGTTGCTATTTTTATTTTATATACCCAAAGAAACTCTAATACTAAATCAATTCTTCTTTAAGATTTCCTTTTATTTTATATTAAATAAATTTTTTATAGTTATTTGTAGTAATAGTCTAATAGAATTTACCTTTTGCTTATAACCAACAATTTATCAAATAGGCTTATTACCCTTTTTTTAATATTGTATGAAAACGTATAAATTTAGATATATCAAATTTGATAACATTTTTAGCACATGAGTATTTTTTTTATTTGTTTTGGATTAAAAAATTACAGATATATATGTCTGCTAAATATTACTCTCATTTTATATTTACTAATTTTTTTTGGATTTAAAATATTGTAAAACTAATTTTTGTAATTAATGTCATATTATAATTTTATACATTTTTAATAGAACAAAAAAATACAGATCTTTAATTTTTAAATCTATAATTTTGAGATATATTCTTCAATGATTTTAATTTAAAACATATATTTTAATGTTATTTGATAATTTTGTTTAATAAGTAAACATATAATCTGTAATTTTGTATATTTCATAATATTTAATAATTTTTTATGATTATGTCTATTTTTATTACTGTTATAAAATTAATTAGTACACGATTTTAAATTGAAATAAATCAAATAAAACTTTAATGTTAGCAAAATAAGCAAAAAAAATTGATACAATTTTTATTATGTATAAATTTTTGAAATTTTTTGTATAAATTTTCATTGAACTTTATAAGTTTGATGTATAGTATTTTGTCTCAAAAATATTATATTGTATTTCTTTTTCCACCGTCCAAATAAATATGTTTTGTTTGTAACTTTCCTTATTAAGATAACATTTTTAGCATTTTACTCTTACTTTTTTACTACAATTATAGATCATATGTACATGAACTTTACATGAAACTATTTAACATACTGATATTAATAATCAAATTAACTATTTTTAAAAAATAAGTAATAACTTTGTAACACTAATTGGGGCGAAGAGAGTAATATTTAAATTTGTAGTAACTACAATGTAGGAAGATTAAAAAAATAATAAAATGTAAATACCAAAAAAGATAAAATTAATTATTGAAAATTACTTATAAAAAAAAACCAGAAATTACCATCTTAGCCCGATAAGCCCGACACCAAAAAAAAAAAAAAAAAAAAAAAAGGAAAGTTAGGAAACCCCAAAAGACCAAGGCAGTAAAACGATTTCAACTGAAGATAGAATGAAGAAACCCTAAGCCATGAGCTCCTCTGCATCACGTCTCTACCTCTCATCCCACTGACGACGCTTCATCTCCTCGTCTCTCGCCTGCGACTCCTCTCTCTCATCAGCGGCTCCATAGTAAGCCATCAGCCTCTATCTTGCTCGATCTATCTCTCTTGTTCAAGGGAGAATCTTTATTATATCACGCCTCTTAATTTCATGGTTTGATTCTGACTAGATAGTTTGTTGGTAAAATACTTTACATTGACAGATCTGTTAATCAAAGGTAATCTCTTTCGGAAGTTTCTTTCATGTACTTGGGTTGAAATTAATTACATCATCCATTAACACTATAAGTTGCTTCATAAGCTCATCAATACTTTATAAATATTTGTAGTCATTTTTTATTTGGATATGATCATATGGCTTAAAAATATCATATCTATATATTTTACGAATATATTTTACTAAACTGTCAATCCAGTTATTTAAAGTGTGTTTACGATTTAATTGAATTAACACAAGCTTTGCATGTATTTAGTTGTTTAATTTTCTATTCCCTTTGAATTTCTTGATATTTTGTTGCTATTTCTTGAAAACTGAAGAAATTATATTTTTATTTTTCTCGAATGTAATTGTATTTTATTTCTTATGTAGATTTTTTTAGTTAGAATCTAGGATATTATACAACCCTATTAAAGTAGAAAGTTTTAACATATCTCCATAATGAAAAGATAACCTTCACATGAAGTAGTGTTTTGATCTCTTTGTATATTAATTAGTAATGTTAATATTTTAAACATTGGCAAATTAAATCTATATTTGGCGATGGACAAATCTTGATGGGAGATTTTGCAAATGGAATCCATTTGCAGTTCAATAACATGAGTATATTGTAGTTTATATGCTCATTGGGTACGCCAGTCCAAGCCAAATTGGACCATGATTTGCACCCCTACGGGCGCGGGAGGAATAATACTTTCTATACAAGCTTACCCAACACCAAGGGAGCCTTTGTATATAAACCCTTCAAGCTTTTCACATTTTCCCAATGTGGTATAACCCACTTCCAACATATCAAAATGTCATACTTTAAACTTCTATAACTTATTCATCCGATATCCGAATTGGACAAATAAATATAGTATTCTTATGTACTCACGGAGAAGAACATAATTCCACAATTATCATAGTCATTACATAAATGACTCACAAATAAATTAGTGCCTCAAAGCCCCAATTTACTTCACTTAAAAACACTAGTTTTCCAACATACTTAATCTTGCAAAAGTGATTCTTTTATTTTGTTACAATGATAGCACATGACCTTTAATTATATATGACTCTTTCGTTTCATTAGAAAGAATCTTGAATTATATTACAAGCCCTGTGGACATTTGATGTGCTCTGTTTATGAAAGTTTTAAACAAAAGTAATGAGCATTGTGTCTAAGAAAATAGTTGAAGTAATAGCACAAAGCATTGTGATCAACATGTATCATGATGCCCCTTGTTTGGGCTCTTCATGTGGAATACTTGAGATAATACAGGTAAGTCTACGTTGTATATTTTTTACAGACTGCACCTTCTACCTACTTCTAAGAAGCTCCAGTAACTTTCAAACCATCTCATATAAATATATTTTGTTTTAACCTAATTGAATGAATCAATAAGAAGTTGCTTATAAAACAATAATAGGATTATAATAAAGGACAGTAGATTATATAGAGCATAAGCTAACATAAATTTCATGTATCTTGATGCCTCATTCTGCCTTGTAGCTTAGGGCTATAGTAGCAGTACTATATTTTAACCCAGCAAAATAACTAATGTTCAGAATTTATATTAATTTGATTAGTAGCGATAATTAATTTAAGATTCTTTTGTGTAAAGTAGGTATATATAGATATACCTTTCAGTCGAGCAACTACTCCTCAATGGAAGGTGTTTTATGTTCTAAGCCTCATTTTGAGCAGTTCAAAGAGCCCAAAAACTTCAACAATTCAGTCAAGTATGTTTCTTGAAATCTTCAACATATATGTTTTTGGTGTATTCATTTTTCCTTTAAATTATGTTGAAACAGTGTTTCACACAACGCACTTCAATTGGCATCATGTGAATGAAATCTTCTAGTCACATATGTTTCTTGATCCCGTTCCGCATGTTGGAAAATTGGTCATCATGGGAAAATGAAGAACATGGTGAATTAGGTATTGACACACTAAATAATCACTCACACACACACACACATACATATATATATATATATATATATATATATATATAGGGAAATTGATGGATTACATATATGAAGACGCCAAAGCAAAAGAACAACTGATAATGGTACCTGACTCTTCTTGGAAATTGCATTCCAAACTAAAAAATTTTACCAATGAGCTCTAGCTCAACTGGTACTGCTCACTTCTACTAACTAAGAGGTTGGGTGTTCAAGTCTCACTAGAGACACCATGGACTTTACAACTCTTAGTAGAGAGGTCGGGTGTTCAAGCCTCTTCAGAGGCATCGTTGTTGTTAAAGCCTAATCCAAAGGCCACATTTAGCTACTCACTTATCTTAACGGAGAGGTTGAGTGTTCAAGCCCTACGAGAAGGCACCTTGGTACTTAATTACTCTCAACCAAGAGGTCAGGTGTTCAAAGCCTCGCCAGAGGCACCATTTGTTCGAACCACACCAAAAACATCATATATATATATATAATTGTAGCCTTTCGAGGTATTAAAATATTTATAAAAAAAAAACTACAATATTTTGAGGTGTCCTCATATGAAGCACAACACAAACACATAGTAATTAGATTTTAATTATCAATTGTAGGTTGCTTTGATTGATCTCATCCACTTGAATGAATATGGGCGGACTGAAGTGATTGTAAACATATTAATCCTATTAATTATACTAATTTTTGAAGTCAAAAAGTTATTAGCAATTTAGTTGCGCATGTAATGTTTCGGCTGCCTTTAGTTTCTAGATTCACTTATTGTTATTTACAATGTAACAAATATAACTTTTATATTCAATTAACTTGATTCCAGTAAATGAATAGTTTTTGCATAAATTTATAACAATTATATAGGGGTTTTAAAAGACATCCCTCTTTTTATTCAAAAGAATGCGAAAAGTTTCTAATTTTTATATCCAATCAGCTATAATGACAAATTGTACTTTTCATTTCCAAAGCAAAATGGGCTAATATAAAGAACATAAGTCTTTCCAAATTTGGAAAGTTACTTTTTGTGGGAACTTTCCATAATTTGCTTCTCTCCTTTTATATATGTATAGATTTATTTGCATCAATTTTTGTACCATGATGCATCATTTTAAATCCCTAATCCAATTTTTTCACCGCGATGAATCAATTTTTATACCGCGATATATAAAATTTAATTACCTAATCTAATTTTGCACCGCGATGAATCAATTTTTACACGACAATACATAAAATATTACTTAATCTAATTTCGTATATCGATACAAAATCATAATGAACTAGACTATGTCCTTCCACCTTCTTACATCTCCTTCATCGTAAGCTTTCTTCTTCCTCTTCCTCCTCCTTTGCCTTCGTCTATTGAAAAATCATTCAACCCAGCACAGATCCATTACAGTTTCGTACTTAATGAATCAAAAAAATTGTTTACCTTTCGGAACGTTGCCTCGAACCCCCACGAAGAGGCACTACCCCCTCGACCTAACCGGGCAGGTTGATCCCCGTTTCGTTGCGTAACAATGACGATTTTCGAATCAAAAGTGTTGGTCGGAGCTATTTGAAGAGAACGATGACATTTTAGGAACAAATATTTTAGAAATACTTTAGCAGTTGAAAAAAATAAAGTGGGACTGGAGGGGTTATAAACTTGGCAAAAAGGCCGACCAAAATTTCACCTTAATTACATTACAATATGTTTATTCATTCCTCATCCTTCCTCCATGTCATGATCACCTGATTGAGTTACATTTATCTTTTTAACAAAAATCATAATCTTACGCATAATTATACTCCCTCCATTTCTGGCAAAGACTCCACTATTCCATTTTGAGATGTTTCACTTAAAGAGTTTACTTTCAAAATTTAATGTATAAAAATAGCATTTTATTATTTATGAGTTACTAAAAGTGTCATTTTCTTAAAAAAGTTTGACTTTCAATCGGGACTGGGAACGGAGGGAGTACATATTTACAAACACACACAATTATACACTCAACAAATAATCTTTTTAGAAATATAAATTGAATTTATTGTATTTGTGTACACTATTTATAAAATTTAATAAATACTCACCATGTTCTAAATTAAGTGTCCACTATATTATTTTGGGACGTTTCAAAACAATTCATTTACTTTTTACAACATTTTTTATATTAATTATAAAAAAAATTATGCATAGTTGTGAGATTAAAAAAAGAAGATAAACTATCTTGATTTAACGCTACCAGTGATAAATTGATGGTTAAGGTCGCCCACTTTTTTAAAAATCAGTGTATATTCAATAGAAGTATTAATATTAGGACAAAGTGAATATATATATATATATATTGTATGTAGTCATGAATTGTTTTCCGTAACATTTTTCATGTGTTTGTCAAATACCCAAAATTATTTACCACATTTTCGAAAATTTACCAAACACCAGAAAATAAAATATTTACATTTTTTTAGAAGCAACACACAAAAAAATAAAATAAAATAGACAAGACAATTGAGATAATTCTTTTCTTTTCTTCTTCCAATTACCATCAGAACAAAAAAAATTGATTTACCGTCGGGGGCCGAACAAAATATTGTTGTTCGGCTCCCCCACGCTAAGTTGTTCTGCTAATTGTGACCAAACTGAAATTTAAAAAAGGTTAATATCATTTTTGATACCCCAACTTTACTCATTTTTCAATTTCCATACCCACTGCTCCTAGACAATCAAATTTCAGCCAAACATTTCCAAAATATCCATCATTTTTAATCTCAATCGTTAAATGGCCGTGAATTACTAACGACGGACTTGTTTCTCTAGGTTGTTTTCTTCCCCAATTACTCATCATTCCTTCCCCAATTTCATTAATTGATTCTTGCCCTAATTTTCCTCCCCAATTCGACCCGTAAATTCTTTCTCCAATATTTCTTCCCCAAATTTGGCACACACATCATTTCTCTCCAATTTTTGTCCTCAATTTCTCTCAAATTGCATCTCGTTTCTCTCCATTTTTTGAATCAGTTGTTTTTGAGGTGGGAGGAGCTGGTTGAGAATGAGTAGGCCATCTCCAACCACTTCCAATAGTAGTTGGAGCTCAAGGAATAATGGTGTGGCATTGGAAGACATGTATTGTGGTTGTGGAATAAAAGTTCCATTGAAAACATATTGGACTAAATATAACCCTGGAAGAAGATACTGGGCATGTGCAAAATATGGGGTAAGTTTTTTTTTTTTTTTTTTCTATTACACTTGTCTTTTAAGGATTACAGTTTTCTTTTTCTATTACAATTGTATTTTAAGGATTACATAATAACTTTTTTTTTTCAAAATAATATACTGTGCATGTCTATGGATTACATAATGAAGGATTTTGTGGATTTTTTAGATAGTTGGATGATGAATTATGCCCAAGGTCCAAGTAAATCATTCCGGGATTGTTGGTGAAGATAAACAAGTATGAAGGTGAAACAAAGAAACTCAAAATCAAAGAGAATGAAAGGAAAACTCTATTGATGATGACAAATAGCATGGTTGAGAGCATGAAGACTGAAGTAAACTAGTTGAAAAAAAAAATTAGAAGGGCATTGATTGGAATGACAATTTTATTTTTGTTTTATTTGGTGATATTATTTGGTTTGTAATAGAAGAGGGACAATGGTTGTTATGTTAATTTTCTTACTTTTGTAATGTACTTGACAACTTGACAATGGTTGTAGTTATGTATTTGACAATGATTGCAATGACAATTCTAATGTCTTGATAAGTTGATTGTAATGTCTTGAAATATGATTTTGTTGTGAATGACAAGCTGATAGTGATTCATCTTTCTTAAAATATGATTTGGTTCTGAAATTTGTTTTGTCATTGTTTATCTGTTAGTTTAAGCTGCACTCTTACTTTTGTAATGCACTTGACAACTTGACAATAGTTGTTGTAATGTATCTGCATGTCAAGTCTATAACAATATTAGTTTGGCACTTTAGGTACAGGGCCAACCCTGAGTTTTGAGAGGCCCATGGCCAAAAAAAAAAGGGGGGGGGGCCTTTATAAAAATGAAATCATTTAAAGTATTGGGAAAAAGAAAAGTAGAAAGTTTATAGCAAGAATTGAACCCAAAATCTCTTACAATCTACGAAGTATGTTAACCATTAGATCATCTATTCTACACTAAACTAATCAACACGTTATAACTTATATACAGTTCACAGACTAAAAAAGTAACAAACAAAAAAAAGTGACAACTCAAGACTTGAACCTAGGACCTTTACCTTAAATTATGGACATCTTAACTTAACCACTAAATGAAATCAATCAATTGTAAACTTTTTTGACACTATAATATATATACTAAATATAAGGCAGTACCCAAACATTTGAGGCTCTAAAAATTGGGGGCCCATGGCGGTAGCCCCTTCAGCCACCCCCCCAGGGCCGACCCTATTTAGGTATTCTCATTGTTGTTGGTATCTCTTCTCATATTTGCCTCACAACCTCTCTATTTGTATTCTCATTTTCACTTTAGGTAGCATTTTATTCAGTATTTAAGCCCTCCCAATTCTACAGTTTTGTTTCATACAAACAAAGTGCATAGGATTCACCTTACCATCCATCATTGAACATGTTTGGTGATCACAGTACCATTTCCAAGCCCATTATTTATAGCATCCATCATTGAACATGCTTATCAAATCAAAAATTCAATGATGGATATGGATGTTATATTCAACAACAACAACTTCAGACATCAACTGGAAGTTGTCCAAGTTTACAACTGCCATGTTTTCAAATCTTGTCCGAGTACCATTACTGCATTAAAAAACAACTGCATACCATAACAATTGGAACTTGTCCAAGTTTACAACTGCAACAAAATTCAACAACAACAACTGTCATGCATAAAAAACAACTGCCTACTACAACAACACAACTGAAATCTTGTCCAAGTACCATTACTGCATTAAAAACAACTGCATATTACATAGTTTGGAACTTGTCCAAGTTTACAACTGCCATGTTTGAACAACTGCACTTGAACCAACAATTGGAACTTGTCCAAATTTACAACTGCAACAAAATGTTTCAACAACAATTTCCTACTACAACTGAAATCTTGTCCAAGTACCATTACTGCATAAAAAACAACTGCATACTACATAGTTTGACAACCACACTTGAAGGCAAGGAACTAAATAAGTAAATAACACTCACATCATGTCTCAGACAAGTAAACCAAAATTAAAACAACAGCAATAAGACTCTGTCTTGATTTAACTACAACAACAATTGCAGCCATTACATTTTGTCTTCATTTCCCTTGCCACTTGATTCTTTGTTAAATGGTTCCTTGTCACTTGATCCCCCTTTTGGTGTACTTGAAGTAGTTCCAATTACATGTCTCAAATTTTCCATTGTGATGTAGTTCACTCCTCCCCTAACAATAAATGGAGCATTGACTGTTGATGATTGATTCACCTATATTAAAACAAACAATTTTACTAAGAATTTATAATGCAATTTGTTCACAAACTACAATGAATAACTGTAATGTAAATTTTTACATTTAAAGAAGATATCCTGTTTGTGCTTCCACCTACATTTACCCCCACAATACTTGAAACCCTATTTCTTTTAACCTGCAATTTCAAATGAGAGAAAAAGTCAATATATAAACCACACTACAAAAATGTAATTTGACAAACTCAATATACATTAGATAACTTACTGGTAATTTAAATATCTCTGAAGGAGTTGAGGACTGAGGTTGGCTATTTTCTGCTGTGACACAAATAGGTTCTGGCTCAGGTCCAGTTAAAGGGGTCTCATTAATATGTTGTGCAGTGGGTTGTGAAGCTATTGCCTGTGAAGTAGAAAATGCATTGGAATTTTTTTTTTGCCACAAGTTCTAGCATTATGTCCAAGTTTACCACATTTTCCACATTTTAATGATTTTTGAGATCTCTTCAATTTGGTCTGATTGCTGGAAGATGCAGGTGGCTCATCAAGCTGTCTTCTTCTTAGTTTCTTTGGTCTTCCAGACCTATTTTCATATTTTGGGGGCAAAGGGCTTGGTAAGTTACACTTAGGGCTCGTTTGTTGTAGCTGATGGCTTATGACTTATGGCTGATAGCTTAAGCTGGTAGCTGAATGACTTTTAGCTGATTGCATGATAGACTGTTTGTTACAGCTGTTGAAAAGCTACTTATGAGTCGCTATAATTATTTGTTAATAAAAAAACTTGAAAATTAGTATTCATATTTTTATGTATATTTCATAAAATGATGAAATGAAGACAATCAAATATTTATTAATGAATAATTGTCTTCATGTTTAAAAAAAAACCAAAAAAGCTTAAAATTTTGGCTTTTTGGCTTTTGGCTTTTCAATGCATAAAGAGTGTTGTACCTTACTTATTGGCTTTTGGCTTATAAGCTGAAACAAACACTTTAAATATGACTTTTCAAAAGCCAAAAGCCAAAAGTCACTCCAAATAAGCTGCAACAAACGAGCACTTAGGCCACAACTCAGATTCATTTATTCACATTATGACATGCTCATATACCTGAATATATTTGCTAACTATGTAGGTTTCATTGACATAAGACTCTGGATCCTCTTCTCTAAACCATATGGCTAAGCAAGCATGCTTACAAGGAATGCCTAACAATTCCCATCTTCTGCAACTACATAACTGGTCACAAACAGCTACATTATGTTGGTCAAAGGGCACAGTGATTTGAAAATGCCATTCATCAGCTTTGATAGGTATGGCCCCACCACCATCCGTGGCATTCTTCTCTAGTAGGCCTTTTATTCTTGGGCATAGTCTACCATTCCACTTCTTACCTTTATCCCTATTAACTTGAAATCTTGTCATCAACAAATGTCTTCTTGTCTCAAGCATGGTAATGATGGGTTTGTCAAAGGGCACAGTGATTTGAAAATGCCATTCATCAGCTTTGATAGGTATGGCCCCACCACCATCCGTGGCATTCTTCTCTAGTAGGCCTTTTATTCTTGGGCATAGTCTACCATTCCACTTCTTACCTTTATCCCTATTAACTTGAAATCTTGTCATCAACAAATGTCTTCTTGTCTCAAGCATGGTAATGATGGGTTTGTCTCTTGCATCAAGAATAAATGCATTAAAGCACTCACACATATTATTCAGCAAGATGTCACACTTAGGTTGAGTACCAAAATGTGACCTTTTTTTTAATGAAACAAGGACGGCACCCTGCTAGATTTTATTTATTAGAATAAAAGATACAAACTTTAGGGGGACAACCAACCTGGCCCTTATAGATGGGAGGACTAAGGAACCTTACCTCGGAAAAGGAAATACAAAGGAACCACACAAAAGAAAGACTAAGAAATGCGAACACAAAAAGTTTCTAACTTATCTAGGGCAATAAGACCACATATCTTGGCCGGCAGAGAGATAATCAAATCAAATTGAGCATCACCCCCTTGATCACAACCATAATTAGTCAGAGCATCTACCACCGCGTTAGCTTCCCGATAAGTATGAAGAATAACAATCCCCAAATCCTGAATAATATGCATGATGGATCGCAGCAAATAGGCACAAGACCAAGGCAGACAACCAACCCCTTTGATACTATCAATAACTCATTTAAAGTCAACTTCAACGATTGATTGAGTCCATCCTTTTATTTGCAACCAACGTAAACCTTGAAGTAAAGCTTTACATTCAGCTTGATAACTGTTACAATTCCCATAAAAATCGGCATAGGCAAAAAGCAAGTCACCCGAGCTATTCCGAATGATGCCACCACCTGAACTCGGACCCAGATTACCTCTACTAACTCCATCGCAGTTGAGTTTAAACATTCCCGGAGGAGGCTTATACCAACACACCGAGTGAATGATCTTGGAGGAGAATCTACCTAAACGGGTAGAGAATATGAAATCCCAAGAAGCCCCAGTGTGGGGAGACAGACCAGCTCTCTTGAGATAGGAAATAATAGAAGACTTGATTCTGTCAATTAAAAGCCAAGGAGGCTGACGGATGCCATTCTGCAGACAAGAATTCCTATGCTTCCACAATTCCCATAAAATGATAGAGGGGGTGACGGCATGCAAGAAAGTATTATTTTTAGCAAACCACCAAGCAAAATAGGCCTGATTAACGGAGAAATCATTAAAGCTAATGCCCCCCTAGGATATTGAATTCATTCCATATGTAAAGGGCAGTCGGGCTGTCAACAAAAACATGGGAGTAAGTTTCACAATTGCCCGCTACACAACAAGAACAGTGGGAAGCAAGCTGCACTCCTTTTTGAACAATACTTTCATCTATGGGCAGCTTCTGAATCCACAAACGCCACATGAAGATGCTAAGCTGTTTAGGGATATACTTCTGCCATATAAATTTGCTAGAAGTAAGAATGGGCCACTTTTTCTGAGAGAGATTCCAAGCCGAAGAAAGGGTGAAATTACCCTTATTGGTAATGCTCCAACAATCAACATCAGGCTTATCTGATAGGGAAATGCCGTAGGAAATAATAGAGGCGGCAGCTTCCTGTCCAAGTCCCAAAATAGCAACCGAGGACAAGCTGTCAAAAGAGCTGAAAGCCTCTTTAACCATAACAATACTGCTGGACAACGGCTGAAGAGGAATGACATGCATCCAATTATCCAACCACATCAAACAGTCACCAAGCCCAATGATCCACTTAATGTGTCGATCTGATTCCGCACGAACTGCACAGATACGCCTCTAGGTGGAAGACCTATTGCTAGTCAACATAATAGGGTGCGAAGACGAGCAATAGTTAGCCTTCAAGAACTTACGCCAAAGACTTTCTGAAGAGCGAAATCTCCACCAAATCTGAATAGAGAAAGCACAAATAACATCGGGAACTGATCTAATACCAATACCTCCTTCAAAAGTGGGCTGGCAACATTTATCCCAAGCTACCCAATGCGCTTTGTGCCTGCAATCAATTGAACCCCAGAAGAAATTAGCGAAGATTTTATGAATGTTTTTAATGACAGCCATCGGGGGGTCCAAAACAGCGATTTGGTACATGACGACAGATTGTAAAACATAATTAATAAGAGTTACTTTCCCAGCTTGGGAAAGAAAGGCACCCGTACAAGAATTAATTTTAATATGTAATTTGCTAATAAGAGGATCAAAGGGACTCTTGGTTTTCTTTCCTTCAAAAAGAGGGCATCCCAAATAGGTGACCCGCAAAAATTTGCGATTAAAACCCACATGTCTTCTAATAGTGGCAACCCTAGCTTTCGAGATTTTTTCTGAGACCATGAAACAGCTTTTCTCGGAATTTATAGATTGACCCGAACTTTTTTCATAGGATTCGAGAAGATTTCGATGATGCGCTAGAGAGTGCTTGTTACCGTTGCAGAAAATGACAATGT
Source organism: Codonopsis lanceolata (assembly GCA_013146195.2). Lineage (NCBI taxonomy): Eukaryota > Viridiplantae > Streptophyta > Magnoliopsida > Asterales > Campanulaceae > Codonopsis > Codonopsis lanceolata. The sequence goes on along the minus strand of CM028378.1, from coordinate 46,138,530 downwards.
CATCAGCGACGGTGATCGATGTCTTATTTTAAATATTTTCCTTGCAAGTGGACAAGACTATTGTAGAATAGCTTGGGAAGCAAGGGTCGAACCACAGAGACAAGAAGATCACAAATATCACGATTATTGATAGCGATTTATTAAACTAAGGGGGTTTTTATATTGATTTTATCTAAACTAATTATTACTCTAAAGTTAACTAAATTGGCAGCAATCACAGGTTATGAAGATCTTATGATGGAGGGAAATCTAGGAATAGTGTTTCACTTGTATCTCCTATATAGCTTATTTTGATAAAGTATCATTCAATTTCTTGGGTTCGTTCACGAAATATAGATATAGCCTGTCGAATTACCGTTCAGTCTCCATCTCCAAATAATTCGTCCATTCTATATCCTAAGCACAAGAACATATGATCCTAACTGTCACTTAAGTCATATATGGAACCTGACCCTAACTTATCACTCTCGTGCATCGATAGGTTCAATTTATCTTGATGGTGAGCCAGTGTACGACATATGCACATTGATCATGTAGTTATCCGCACCTCTAGGCCTTTATTATTCACGATTACATTCATTTGTTCAAAGTGAAATAATAGAAAGATTGATAATCACCACGATCAACAAGAATCGAATGAATAAAGATATATTAAAGCATAGATTCGATACCAGTTACCTCCCAACTCCTAGATTAATGGATGTTTAGTTCATCCTCGAAGATGAACAGCACATGGAGATGATTGAATACATGGATCGATCTTCAAAACTATAATTACAACAACTAAACTATGTTATACACGCTAAATCCTATGCTAAAACTATATAAAACTACTTCTTGGACGTCCTTGAGCTCTGGCTACCGTCCTTTATTTATACCATGGAGTTGTAGAGGGTTTAGGAGTTTTAGTCTGGCTTGAAAACCTCTGAAAGTCGGTTCTAGCTACCTTGCGGCCGCAAGGTCATTACCTGCTCGAAAGGGTCTTCAACCGTGACTTCACGCCTACATTACGAAGGCAAGGTAAAAATACCTTGCGGCCGCAAGGTCATCAGAATGTCCCTTTGCCGTTTCTTCTTCAATTTACACTGTGGCCCCCTTCTTAGAATATTCACCAAAAAGCCTTATTAATGATATAATTTCACCTGAAACCCTGAAACTCATAAAACAACTGAAAAACACATATCAGTAGCCAAAAGCCTCGTGGAATCACTCAATTTAAGTCATAAAAGTACCTGATATCGACGTATAATATACATCGATCAGACGGCCAAATGGGAAATAATAGGGCAGCCACTAGAAGAGGAATAAGCAAAATTCGGGTGATCCTGGTGAAGCTTATTTAAACCCTTGCTAAGTACTTCAGCGGCAATAATAAAAAGGCTAGGAGATAGAGGATCCCCTTGACGTAATCCACGGGAGGAGGGGAAAAAGCCCACAGACGACCCATTCACTAGGATCAAAAAATAATTATTTGAGATAACCCTCCATATCATATCGATAAACGATTCTCCAAAACCAAACTTCCTTAGCACCTGTATCAAAAAATTCCAGGAGATTCTGTCAAAGGCTTTAACCATATCTAATTTAATGATGACGTTGGAGCCATTGACCTTCTTCTTGAGTTGATGAGTGAGCTCATGGGCTAGAAGCAAGTTGTCCTGAATAAGCCTCCCCTTCGTGAAAGCACTTTGATTATCAGAAATGATGAGGGGTAAAATGTGAGCAAGCCTAGAAGCAAGAATCTTGGTGAGCACTTTATTACAAAAATTGCACAAGCTGATCGGACGAAGATCCTTAAAAGAATCAACCTGACTGCATTTAGGGATGGTGAGCAGGAGAGTGCAAGTCCAAGACTTTGGCATATCAAACCCTGCGAAGAATTCCGATATGGCGAGACAGAAATCCTCAGTAATAATGTCCCAACAAGTAGTATAAAATTTACCATTAAATCCATCAGGGCCAGCAACACTATCAACACAGAGAGAGAAGACAATATCCTTAATTTCCTCGGATGTGGGAGGAGCAGAAAGAACAACACTTTGCTCAAGCGAAATTAAAGAGGGAATAACATCAACCACTCATAAGCACCCTTATCCAATTCTTTCATCTGTTCCATTCTTTCCTTAAACACCTTGACCCTGGTTGCCCTAGCTGTTGCCCATAATGCATTTTTTACTGATTGCCCCCATAAAACCATCCCTTTTCATGTTGGTGCGCAAATGTATAACACAAAATCTACTTTGAGAATCAGGAAATAAATCATCAACGGCAGGTTTGAGCCCCTTATGTTTGTCACTCATAAATGTCCATTCAAATTTATCTTCAATACCCACATCATTCTCTAGCAAAGACAAGAACCAAGTCCAAGAATCCTTGGTTTCATTTTCTACCACTGCATAAGCTATAGGAAACATCTGGTTGTTTGGATCAATTCCAACTACTGTCAATAACTGACCATCTTGAGGGCCTTTTAGAAAACATCCATCCACCCCAATTATCTTTCTGCAAAGCCTAAAACCCTTCTTGCAAGCATCAAAACAAATGTAAAGCCTTTGGAAAGTAGGCTTACCAGTTTTAACATCACACAACTTCAAAACCACTTGTAGACACCCCAAATTCGTACCCCTAATTTATATTGTCTAAATAAATATTGAAAAATAGATTACTAAATTATCTCTTGTATGTTTCAGAAATAAAAATACAAAAAGATAAATAAAACAAAAATCAAAAAAAAAAAACAAGAAAAAAAAGAAAAGAAAAAGAAAAGAAACAAAAAAAAGAAAAACGGAAAGAATAAAGAAAAAAGAAAAGAAACCAAAAAAAGAAAGTAAAAGCAAAGAATAATAAAAAAAAAGTAAAAAGAAAAGAAAAAACCAAAGCCGCCGGTTACCAGCCCCCCCCCCAATCCTTACACACTAATCAAACCCACTTATATATATACTCCCTAATTCCCTCAATTCATCTCCTCAACTCCAGCGCACTCCCAGCTCTCTCTCTCCCCGCGATCACTCTCTCTCTCTCCCCTCAAGAAGACGGCCCACTCTCTCTCTCTTTCTCTCAATCAAAACCAGCCTCCCTCGCCCACTCACCCATAAATACTCCCTCACTCACTCACGCACAGACATATACTCCCTTCATTTTCGGCAGCCGCACACACTCATTCACTCAACCCGCACAATATACCCTCTCTCACCCGCGCACACACACACAAAATATATAAAAACGCACGCACAAAAATACACATAAACATACACCTGCTTCCGTTACCGAGTAACGAGCTAAAAAAGCCAAAACTTAAGTCTAGGTTCCGCCCCACTAAAAAGGCCAAAACCAACCCAAATAAAGCTGTCACTCTGCCCGAGTTGACAAGCCCAAGCCTCAAAATATCAATCAAATCAAGCAACAGTCCAGTTCAAATCCAGTTCAAATCCAGTTCAATTCCAGTCCAGTTCAATTCAAAACAAAAAAAGACTCCCTCTCCCGCAGAGGACAGAGCGAGCACACCACCGCTCTAAAAGGTAATACCTTTAAGTGCGTATTTTATTTCATTTGTATTTTTTTTTATTTATTTTCAAAAAAAGTTGTATTTTAAATCCGGCACAATGTAGCCAATATAAGTCGTTGTGCTGCCCGGATTAGATTAGAAAATATTTTGTAAAAGAGCCATTATTATGGCCAAATATTCTTAAATGTGTTTGTAATTATTGGAAGGAGACGGCTGCGAGTCCGTAAATAATGTAGCCACGAATGTATCTGTTTAATTTTCCCTTGTCAAAATAAGACCTTATTTATTTGCTAGATTAATATAACAATGAGCATATTTCAGCCAAAAACGCTTTGAGACCGAAAGGGCGAGTTGGGTGCCTAGCACCTTCCCAACTCGTAACTTAGCCCCCGAACCCGTTTTCTAAAATCTCTGGTTTTCTCTTCTGGTTTTCCTTTATTTTTGCCTTAAAATAAAGGTGGCGACTCTAAAAACTTTCAGATCCAGTGGGGCCACGCAACATTCCCTCTTTGCACTTTCCTGTTCTCCCCTAAAAAAGGGAGATACGGGAATGGAGGGGTGATGTATTCCCATATCCTGGTATCCCCTAAACAAGGGATAACTTGATGCGGGAAACCCATAGCTCCCATAGCGATCTGATTGGGCCATAAGGCCATTTTAATAAATCCATAAGTGGGGGCGTCGCAATATCTTTTCTTGCACTCTATTATCCCCGACGTAAAAAAGGGAGAATGAGAATGGAAAGGTAATGTATTCCCATATCCTGTTATCCACGAAATAAGGGATAACCTGACATGAGGAAACCTTTAGTTCCCATTTTGGATACAAAATCCACTCAGGGCAACCGAGGCACATTCAAACGTGCTAATATAGACAGCACTCCTCTCGCACTTTGGATTTCGTCTTCCCCTAAACAAGGGAGGGTGGAACAAGAGCAGTGGTGTCCCGCATCCGCACGTACGCGCACCCCTAAACAAGGGCGCGCGGGGCGCGGGTCGCATCCCGGGAACCTCACACCACTGTCGACCCTGTGACGCCCCGCTCCTTTGTTATCTCGGTTTGCGTGCTATACTTGCACTCCTTCCTTTGTCGACTGTATGATTGGTTTGCGAGAGGGTCTAGATATGTTTGAGAGACCATATTAAGACCAAAACATTATTAAGAGACTCCATATAGTTGTTGACTTGCTAAAGTCACAAGTCGTGACTCGACGATAGTCGGAATGCGGCGATTGAGGGTTTACTTGCGTTTTGTGTTCGTGACCTCGGTTTGGGTCCTAGACCTCTTTAAGATGATTTATTAACATGTTTAGATGTGTTAGACTTTAAGTTGGAGGTGTTCCTTAAGTCTATCGAAGATTTGGAAGTTTTGGAGATAGCGTTCGTCTCTATCGCGTAGTTCGGGAATCGAGTCGCGTAATCGCCTCTCCTTTGGGATTCTTATTTCCCTAAGTTGTTATTCAACTTCCTAGAAGTATTTAAGCTTCTTCATTAGCCCTTAGACTTGCCTTAAAAGTCTCCTTTCATTGCTCGTTTGATTTCGAGTTCGTTCGTTGCACGTTGTTGCACCCCTTCCCGGTTTCGCTCCGAGTTGTTTCGGGAGTTGTTCGGGTGTGTTTTAGACTTGTTTTGAGTTGGGTTAGACCTTAGGATGGTTGCCCATAAGTTTGGGATCATTTAGATCAAGTTTAGACCAAGTTTTGGAGGTTCAGAGCCGGGCGGCCGCATGGGATGGGTGAGGCGCCCGCCTCGGATCTTGAGCAAGCAACCTTGTGCAGGGGAGGAGTGAGGCGGCCGCATGGAGTAGGTTGAGGCGCCCGCCTCAACCCCACCCCGTGAGGCTGTTACGGGATTTTTGCCTGCTTTCGAATGGACGACTTGACACCATAACCCCTATCTAAACCTATCTTAAACCTCCCTAACCGCTCCCACTTAAGTCCTAACATATCTAACTAGTTTTAATGATGGATTAAGATCACATTAGTGACCAATTAAGCCACCAAATCAGCCAAGAAAGGGACCACAAGTGATTGACACTTGTCCCACTCACCATTTTGACCAATTTAAACCACAAATCAGCTCTCTTCCTCTTCATTTGCTGAGAGCTTCTTCTAAAAACGAATTCCACCTTCTCTCTAGTTCTTCCATGGTTCCTTGAGGTCTCCATCATCATCTTCAACCATCCATTCATCATTTGCCCAAGACTCATTCATTAAAGTTGAAGAGCTCATCAAGGGGAGCATTTCCATCCGAATAGTTTCTTCTATTTCTTTCTTTGGTGTATAACTTGTAAGTTACCTTCTTCATCTACTTCTTCTTCTTTTGATTTTGTACTCATTGATCCTAAGGAAAACAAACTCTATGCTATTTGAGGTCAATGAGTACACATACTTGCCTTGTATGATTTTAACTTGTGATTTGAGCATGTGAACTTGTTAAGAGCATGTGTAGGATGAATTCTATGATTATTGAAGTATGTTGTTACTCTTCATCTTGTGTTTCTAGGGTTGTGAGCTTGCTAGAAATCATGTTTACATTTTATTTGGGTTTATTTTGATAGTAGGCATGAGATTGGGAAATTAGAGGTGTAATCTCACTAGGCAAAATATAAATGACCATTCAATTGAAAGTATGTGATTTCTAAAATGAGTATGAGATCTTGTTAAGTTCCATGGATTTTAATCTAGGGAATCTAGCCCAAATGATTTGTGAGGAAATTGTTGTAAAGGTGAATGATATGTTGATTTGGGGATTTATGAACTAGGCATTTTATGTTGTGTGATAATTACGACTCAATGGAGTTGTTTTTAGGTTCAATATCATATTGTTGAGCATTAGGTCAAAATCCTACGATGTTCGGGTTTGGTTGGTTTTGTTTGAGAGTATCCGAGCATCTTGAATTGTGTCCCATTTGTGACACCCACGCTATAGAGGTTGATTGGAGATTTGTTTAGGGCGTGCTCGTTAGGGCACGGAGCATTAGAGATCAACCTATGATCTCGTATTACTCTAAGAAATGGTTATTTAAATGAGTTCTCTTTTAGGGAATTGGGTCGTGAGTACATGAAAGCACTTGCGAGGTTATGACTACGGCTTAGTTTTGATACCCGTGAGTTTGGCTTCGAAGAAGTCGAACATATATGACCGTTGGGACTATGGTTGAGTCCGGTGTACCTTTAAGTGAGGATAAATGCTAAGTATGGATTTATGATTGTTTTTAGACTAAATAATAGTCTTTGGTTTAATCCCGAGTAGAGGGCTATAGTAGACTTCACGTTGTGATTTCTTGATCTTATATGCTACGTTTGATTTGGTTGTGACTTGAGGGTTATGAATACCACAATAGGTGGTTCTTGGACTAAACGGGTAGTTTGGTTGGTTTTGTTTAAGTGTGTACAATATGTGCATTGTTAAATTGGTGTGTAGAATTATATGTCCTATTTGAATTGATATGTCCGCTATGATCGGTCTTGATTCTTGTTGAGCATGAGAGTAATTATCTACTTGTGCATTTCATAAAAGCCCAGCTGGCATTATTTGGAATTGGTTTTTATGTCAGGGTAGGACGATACATCGCCTATACAAATCGTAAGATTTGTATTCGCTATGGATCGCCGTACCTGGGACCTCACACACCCCTCCATTGTTGGCCGCAATGGGGAAGTAGCCCCTTTGCCGTATTAGTTAAGTGCCGCATTGGCTTGCTAGCTAAATCGAATGATTCTCGATGAAAGTCGATGCACTCACAGAGCATCGATGTTGCACGAACCAAGAATAACATTGTATTGCAGGAGCAACACAACAGAACTATATGGGTACCTTCTCTATCCCTTATGTGGCTTACTATGAGCACTTATATGAAAGATAATGTGCTAAGTGGTTTATGAAGTTTATGTTACTCGGTGACTAATACAAGTTTAATATTGGTATGCTATAAAGATGTCATGATTTTATGCATGCTTGTGCATTATGCCATGCCACGCCATGCTATGCCATACATTGCATTTAGTAACTTACTGGGTCATTATGACTCATTTCGTGTGTTTGTTTTCCTTAGTTTTTGCAAAGAAGCTCGTTAGTACGCATTGAAGCTTCGGGCGCTTGATCGATAACAGGTGGTCTTCCGGGCGATAGCTTGGGGTTATTAGTATTGTTGTATTTTGTATTTTGTGAGATACGGTTGTGAAGTTATGTAAACTTTACTTGGGTAGTTGATAGTATTCTATTGTCGTTTATTTTGGTAGCCGACTTGTCAAGTTGAGCTGTTGTATTTATTAGAAGTTATTCCGTTGTCTTTCCGAGCAAGGTTTTAGCTCGCTTGTTCTAGTATTATGTTATTGCTATTTCTGTCCCCGACAACTTTAGTCGAGAGACATTGGTTTAGTAGTTAGTATTTCATCCTTTACTCTTTTAGTTAATTTATTCCTCCGGCATGTTATAGCCGTAGAGTTGTTGTTTATTAGGTTGGGTTCTTGTTGCTTCGCCGGCCTTAGGTTGCCGATGGTTTGTTGACCGTGCGCAATGTTGCGTCACGCGAGTCGTAGATTTGTCGAGAGATAGTCGCCTCTCAGCCTTGTATTCCTTAGTTTTTAAATATAGGCTTTGGTCCCACTTATGATTTGCTTCCGCATATTTTTAGTTTTTGTTGTTCCGTTTCGCCGTTATGGCTTTACATTCCTGTTTAGAGTTTGTGGGTTCAACTCTTGACTCGCACCACTACGCTTAGCGGGTGCTTGTCCGTCTTTTAGCTTGTCTGATGGCACGACCTTGGGATTCCGCATTGGAGTCCGGGTCGGGTCGTCACAGACCCTGGATTGGATCTTAGCAATTCTAGACAATAATCTCTTATTTGGTGAAATTGCTCCTGCAATGTCCCATCCATAAGTTGTTTGGCTTTCCTTTTTGCCCTATATGCTTGTTGTTTTGAAACATTGGCCTTAAGTTTGGTACAGAGCCCATTTCCGAATTCTTTGGTTCCTAAACTGGATTATCTTTAAATTTGTTCACAAAAGTCTTCCCAATCCAAGTAGACTTGATACTTGGGTTGTTGTAGTTTCATCCACATTGTGTATTGATCGATTGTTTAATTTATCTATTTCCTTGCAAGTGTACAAGACTATTATAGAATAGACTCGGAAGCAAGGGTCGAACCCACAGAGACAAGTGATCACGAACAGTGCGAATTATAGATAGCAAATTATTAACCTAAGGGGGTTTTTATGTTTAATTCTACTCTAAATTACTAGTTATAGATGTTAACTAATTAGACAGTAATAACAGATATGAAGATCTTATGGTGAGTGGAAATCTAGGATTCTGGGTTTCACTTATATCTCCTTTATGTTCAATTCATAATAATGTCATTCAATGTCTTGGGTTCGTTCACTAAAAATAGATATGATCTGTTGAACAATTGGTTCAGCCTCCATCCCCGCAAAATTCACCCATTCCATATCCTAAGCACAGGAACTGTAATCTAGCTGTCACCTAGATTTATGATCTATCTGTCACCTAGATCATGTAAGAACCTGGTCCTAACTTATCACTCTCGTGCTTCGATAGGTCCAATTTATTGTGTTGGTGAGCCAGTGTACGACATATGCACTCGGTCATGCAGTTATCCGCACCTCTAGGCCTTTATTATTTGCGATTACATTCATTTGTTCAAAGCGAAATAATAGAGGGGTTGATAAACAACACAATCAACAAGCATTGAATAGACATATATATATGAATCAAAACATAAATTCGATACAAGTTACCTCCCACCTCCTAGATTAGGGATGATTTAGTTCATCATAGACGATGAACATCACATGGAGATGATGAAAGGCATGATTTGATCTTCAATACTTGAAATTACACAACCTAATTATGTTATACAATCTAAAACTACCTAAAATCTATGTAAAGAGAGCTTCCAGCCGTCCTCCACTCTTAGGCTCGGCATCTGACTTCTATATATACTCGGGAGTTGTGATTGGATCGAATGACTGTGTGAAAATCCGAAAAGGTCGCATTCTGCCTACCTTGCAGGTGCCTTTGGATACCTTGCGTCCGCAAGGTCTCCAGTGTGTGTGGTTTTTGACTCTTCGATTGCTGGCTTCAGGGACCGATACTGCCTACCTTGCGGTCGCAAGGTCTGAGGCACCTTGCGTCCGCAAGGTGTCCAGAATGTGCAGTTTCATTTTCTTCAATTTTTCTTTCTTTGTAATTTGCACTTAAAACCCTGGAGTTTCGCGTATTTTCACGAACAATCCTGAAACTTATAAAACTCACCAAAAACATATATTAGTACTCAAATGACTCGTGAAATAGCCTAATTCAAGTCACAAGCATATAAAATCGACGTATAAAATACATCGATCATGTATGCTTTGGATTATACCCTTTCAATTGCCAAGCTTTGTCATTTTGCATTGGAGCAACATATGCATATCACTCACATCCCTTTTTTCTACAAATTGCCCTTAACCTTCTAGTATCATTCCTATCAAACTTTAACACCATTCCCCATCTCAAGTAAAATGTTTCAATCACATATTTCACCTCTTTCTTTGAACTATATATTGTTCCTAGTTTCAATTCAAAATTTCAAGAGGTCTTAGGGTCATGTTTGGGATAATTTGCATCTGGCTCCTCATCACTGCCCAACACACTCTGAAAATCATCACTATCGGAAGCTTTCTCACCATCCTCTTCCATCCTAGCAAACGTTCTCTCACTAACATATTTATTTTCAACTGACTTACCCTTCACCAAAATACCATCAAACTCAACATTGGCATTAACATGCTTATCAAAATCAATATCATCCTCTTCCATATCATATTCACAGTCACTAAATTTATCAGAATCAGAGGAGTCAGAAGATGAGTTGGGATTTTCAGGATTTGGGTTTTGTTCACGATCAAGAAAACATAAGTCAAATGTGTCATTATCTGTTTGGAGGTTTGAATAAGTAGGATTTTCATGGTTATCAATGGTGGGATTTTGAAGATTGACAAAATGCTCTAAATAAAGGTTTTGCTCTTTCTTAGTAGGTATAGACCTCAGTAAAATTGAAGCATGGTGTTCACTAGCAATGAGTGTATAGCCCATATAGTGTGCAGATTGATGCCATATCTTAACCGTTTCAAAATTATAATCTAATTCCTCCACAAAATCTTTTAAGTCAGTCAACCCAAATTCTGTTGCATCCACCCAATAAAAAAAAATCTATTTTCCTTCCAATATACTCTATGCAGTCATGCTTAATCATACCACCATGAAATACTTTCAATGAAAAATAAAGAAAATCACCTTAAGGGTCTACAACAAATAAAAGAAATCAAATCACAATTTGCCCTAGAATTATACAGCAACAATTAGGGTAACAATTATACAGCAACATGGTACTCATGAAACAAATTATACACATAAGCAAACAATTCATGATGTCATTATGAGTTTAAACAATAAGCTAAAACATTCTAAGCTAAGAACTAATATTCATGAAGAACATGACACACTCAGCTACCCAATTCATGATATCATTATGAGTTAAAGCAGTAAGACATTGTAAGCTTGAAACATGGCACTAAATTAGTTCTTATTAAAACTTATAATTTGCAAATCACAAACTGATATCATATTGATGCAAGAGACATCGTAAGCTAAGAAAAAATATTCATGAAAAACATTTGCACAGACATTCTAATTCAAACTTACCGTACTGTGGTTGCAACTCATCCTTCTTCCTTCTCACCGTCGAATCTTGATTTTCTGTCTTTAAAGGAATGTACAAATTGGGGAAAGAGAAATTAGGGTTGTAATTGGGGAAGGAAATTGGGGACAAAAGAAATTAGGGCACAAGAAGCAAATTGAGGGAAATGGAAGAAGGGAGAAATTACGAGAAATGAACAAGGGACGTAAGGGTATACATGTTGCCAAGCCTGTTGCCGATTTCCAACCTAGGATATCAAGTCAGTCGTTAGTAATTCACGACCATTTAATGATTGGGATTAAAAGTGATGGATTTTGGAAACGTTTGGCTTAAATTTGATTGCCTAGGAACAATGGGTATGAAAACTGAAAAATGAGTAAAGTTGAGGTATCAAAAATGATATTAACCCTTAAAAAATAAAAATTATTCAATGTTGTTCAACTGGCCTTAATCGAACCCGAACATCACTGTGTAACTGTGTGTTCAGGCTTTTGGCAGAACATTAGAAATTAAAAAAAAATTGGTTCGAGCGTTGATTTGAGTCTTAGATTGTGAAGGAACATGAGGTGGCATAGACCGGAGCTGGAGAAAGATGAGGACCAGAACAAGGATGGGAATGTTTGGGCGGAGATGGAGGATTGCGATTGGAAAAGGAGCGGAGACCGAAGATTAGTGCTCGCGTTGTTGGTGATGGAGGGTGATGATGGGTTCGACTAGGCTGGGCTTGGCAAAGATGGAGGATGCGATTGAAAAAAAGGAGCGGAGATGATGACGGGAAAGGGAAGAGGGAGTACTAAATGGGAGGGGGGGAGAGAGGGACTGGTACGAGAAGGGGATGAAGGAGTACCAGGCAGGGGAAGAGAGAATAAAAAAGGATAAAGGATGGAACTGTAGAGCTGTCAAATGGGCTAGGTCGAGACGGCCCGAAATAGTGACTGGCCTCATAGAACTCAAGCCTATCCCATCCGCACTTCGCGCCTATGGGCCAAAAAATAACTATTTTTTTATTAAAAAAACTCACAAATTAGCTAATAAAAGTTATATAACACATCAAAAGTTCAAACACACGCATACTTACTAGTCTAACTTACACAATTACAAAGTAAAAGTGCAACAAAAACAAATATAAACAAAGGTAGTAAGTTCAACAATTAAACGAAACAGCAACTGGAAAAACTATAATGTTATAGACCAAATAAAAAATACATGTGCTACTTGAATGGTATTTTTTTTTTCAAAAAATTAATAACCAAATTGAAGTTCATCATATTGTCCCCAATTTTCTAATATGTGTTTTCTGAGGATAGACAAAGTTTTTCGGGTTCTAGTTTGCAAAACCATACTAACTAGCAAATATTCATTTTTTTATTCACCCGACACAATCTAGTATTTAAATTTTATTTCTTATCAAGTTTATATTATTGATGTTTTTTATTAGCTAATATCATATAGAGATACTCAATAGAATAGATCAGTTTTGATAAAATTACTAACCACAACCATACTAAACTTGATTAGATTTGGAAGATCAACTTTAGTTCCTCTTTGTAAGTGTCACTTCTATCAATTTATAATATGAGTTTCAACAAAAAAGAGAACAATGATTTGGAAATAAATCATACTGTGTAGGGGTGTGCACGGGCCCTAAGCCCGCGGGCATTGGTAATACCCAGTATAGGCCCATATGGTAGCATGCATCATTTTAAAAAGCCCAGTACCGTAGACAAGCCTACGGGCATCAGTGAACGAGCATTGGACGGGCACGGGCTTAGATGAGCTCTCCGACGGCAAGGGGTGCAGCGGCAAATGTTGATGGCGTTGATTGATCCCCCCTTCAGTTCATTCGATTGTCTACAATGTAACAAAAGTATATATGAAGAACCAAAATTCAAGTAATACAAAGTATTTTCATTATTTCATTATCTCCCAAACAAAACTACATATGATCAAAAACCTTGAAATCATTCATTTGACTCGCAAACTCAACACACAGTTGACAATTAACCCCTAATCAAACATCATGAACACCTAAAATTTGAAACCGAGATGTTATTTTCAATAAAGAAGCAAGAAAACAAACTCAAATCATAACAAACTTACATGAACACCAGATAACAAGATCTACAATGTCTCGCAAAGAGAAAAAAAATATCAAGTGGGTAGCGGGCCTAGCGGTGAAATAGGAACTAGGAACGGGAAGTCATGATTCTACCGAAGGGTCACGATTCCGTCAAGGTACTGAAGAACCGAAGGTAGCAGACTAGCAGTCAATTTGATTTAGAGTTTCACACTTTCCCTTTCCCTTTTGAGTTTTGGCCTTTTGTATTGGACCTATTGGTATATCACTAATTCATTTCACTATATCGACTAATCTGGATAGTGGATTCTGTTAGTGTATAATATAATAGACTAATACTAAGAGACACTAATGGAGTAATAGTATAATTATAATATATTTAAAATTTAAAAACTTAATGTGATGATGGATCGGGCCGGGCTTAGATGGGCATTAGAACTTGAAGGCCCGGGTGTGCCCGAGCCCGCGGGCATCTATCATCTCTAAAACCTAGCACTATGTATCAGTCCATGGGCACGGACAGTTTGGGCCGAGCATAGACGGGCACAGTAGGCTGTACGGGCTCATGGGTTGGGCTGCTCACCCCTAATTACTTTTATGTTTTAGTTTTTAATTTTTTAATTAAGTTTAACTTTATGAGCGGGCCGGGCCGGGCTTTTCGAGTTTTTTAGGATCGGACCAAACACGGTCACGGGTTTATCGGGCCGGGCCAAAAGAGGCCCGGTTTTTCGGGTCTTCTAAATTGAGGCCCAGGCCTTTGGAAAATCAGGTGGGCTGGACCGGGTCTATGGGCCGGACTCAATTTTGACAGCTCTAGATAGAAGGAAATAGTCATAGGGGATGGTGTAAGGGTAAAATAGGTCATGCCTATTTTACTTCTTGTTTTCCCTTTCATGGTAAAATTCATATTTGACAAGTTTTGGTATTTTTGGAATTTACATCTTTAATTAGATTTTGTAACATTATATTTGGAAACAAAATCTTATTGTGAATCCTCTTTCAACCGAGTTTCTTGTGACCTACATCATATGGTAATAAAATCTATGGATATGGTAAGCAGTTTTTATTTCCTTTTCTCTAATCCTTGTCCTTGTAGAAGCCAGATTGTTCCTTGTGTGTAGGATATCTCATCGCTATATATAGAGGAGCTGGGACACGGCAAAAGGCGTAGAGCTTGAGAGAGAAAAACCAAAGCCAAAAGCTGTGAGCAGAAACATAGAAGATTCAGAAGTCTTTCCTTTTTCCAGATGCACTGTTGATTGATTGTAGCTTCTGATGTTATAACATCGACAGCTACATTGAGTTTTGGATTTATGTTTTTCCTCCTGTTCAGTTTTAGGAAGTTGTTTTGTTTCCTCCTACGTTTAGTATACCTTGTTTTATGTGGGGTTTTTGCTCTCCAAGGCGTGTTGTCTTGTGAGAGTGTTTTGGTTAGTGATTTCACAATATTTTTGTAAAACGTTTAATCTTTTTAGTGAAATCTTTGTGGCCTTGAGGCTAGGTCTACAAGCATAGTCTTGTAGATTGTTTTGGTAAACTGTTTCGCACTGTTTATTGTATGATTGTTTAAGTCTTCCGCTGTTTTGATTATTTTTACCATTGTGACTTCCATTGTAGCTACATCGGCAGCTATATTGGAAACTGCATTGGTTTCTCTTGAGAATCCTAGCTATCTTGTTCTTTCAATTGGTATCAGAGCCTTCTCTTGATATCACTAAGAATTGATTCTGGTCATAGCCGTGATGGATTCTCAATATGAGAATGTCGTTCGTCCTCCTACTTTGACTAATGCAAACTATTCTATTTGGAAAGTCAAGATGCGTATCTTCATCAAATCAATTGATGAAAGAGCATGACTTGCTGTTCTAAATGGTTGGAGTCCTCCTAAAACTACTGATTCTGATGGTGATATCAAGATCACCAAAGAATCTGAATGGTCTAATGAAGATAGGAATACTGCGTCGTTTAATTCTAAAGCCTTGTTTGCCATATACAAAGCTTTAGATGCTAACACCTTTAGGGTGATTGCCAACTATGAGTCTGCTAAAGATGTCTGGGAGGCCCTTCAGACTTTGTGTGAAGGACCTGCCAGTGTTCGTGCCTCTAAATTAAGATTGCTCACTACACAGTTTGAAAACACTAGAATGAATGAGTCTGAAGATATTATGTCATATTATGGTAGACTTCTTGACATGTCCAACTCTGCTCTTGCTTTAGGTGATCCCATTACAAATGAACGTCTTGTTAGCAAGATGATGAGAACTCTGCCTGAAAGGTTTAATGTCAAAATATGTGCTATAGAGGAAGCACATGATATTGACAAGATGAGTTTTGAACGATTGGCTGGTATCCTTCAAAACTTTGAATTGAACCTGAATGATCAAATCAAACAAAAAGGCAAAGGGGCATCATCTTCTACTCCTATTGTGAAAAATATTGCTATGCCTGCTCCTATTGATATCTCTTCTGACTTGCTTGATATTCAAAAAGATATTGATGAGTCTGATTTTAGAGAATAATCTATAGCTCTTTTGACTACTAAATTTAGAATTTTTTTGAAAACTAAGAGTCAAAATAGAACTCCATCATCAAGCTCCAAAAACAATTTCAACCCTAATTCTGGAAAATTTGCTCATAAGGAAAATTCTTTTCAAACACCAGAAAAAACTTTCACAAACCCTTTTGCCTCAAAATCTTCATACAATGGAAAGAATATTGATTCCATTCAATGTAGAGAGTGTCAAGGGTATGGTCATTATGCTAACCAATGTGCAAATACTCTAAGAAAGAAAGGTTTAAACTTTTCAGCAACCTTGAGTGATAGTGATGGAGAAGATCCAGGTGATCTCATCACACTGTGCAGGTTCTCTGTCCAATGTGACTCCCAATGTAGCTACATCCGAAGTCACATCAGAAGATGCAGAGGATAGAAACAGGGAAGAACACTACTGCTTTAATTCCTCAGTCCCAGAAGACGGTGGAGATTCAGAGTCTGACCTGCTAGAAGGTTCCCAAAGGCAGTAATAACAAAGGTAAATCCAAATACTGTGAACCATTTGACAGATGTGGGTCACTTGTTTGAAATCTCATATAGCTGGGTCATGGTACTTTGATAGTGGTTGCTCTAGACATATGACAGGTTCTATTGAGAATTTGAAGGACAATGTGAGCATCAATGGTGGTTCAGTGACCTATGGAGGAGGTGCCAAGGGCAAGATAATTGGCAAAGGAACCTTGAATGTTGATGGTCTTCCAAATCTCACTAATGTTTATCATGTGGAAGGGCTTAAAACCAACTTGATCAGTATAAGTCAATTATGTGATGATGACCTTCATGTAAGGTTTGATAAAAATTCTTGTGAAGTTTTTGATCAAACTAACAAGTGTCTTCTGACAGGTACAAGGTCATCTGACAATTGTTATATGTTCAACAATAGCCAAACATGTCACAAAGCTAGTCTAGACATTACAGATCTTTGGCATAAAAAAACTAGGACATATGAGTTTTCGTAAGCTCCATGAGTTTGTGAAACATGATGCAGTGAAAGGATTGCCAAGCTTGGATAAGAACTACACAAAGGTATGTGGGCCCTGTCAAAAAGGTAAGCAAACCAAGGCTTCTCATCTCCCCATATCTCAGTGTTCCACATCTAGGTGCCTTGAGATGATTCACACAGATCTCATGGGTCCTATTGAGGTAGAAAGTCTAGGAAAAAAAATACACCTTTGTTTGTGTGGATGATTTTTCTAGATACACTTGGGTAATTTTCTTGAGAGAAAAATTTGAAACTTTTGAGGCTTTTAAAATCTGGTACACCCGTGTTATGAACTTGTATGATCTAAAGCTTATTAGAATTAGATCAGATCATGGCACGGAATATGAAAATTCCTCATTTTCTAACTATTATGCCTCAAATGGCATCTCCCATGAATTTTCTGCTCCCAAAACTCCACAACAAAATGGAGTGACGGAAAGAAAGAATAGGACACTTCAAGAGATGGCAAGAGTTATGTTGACCTCTAAAAACTTGGCAAAAAGGTTTTGGGCTGAAGCTTTGATTACAACTTGTCACATTGGAAATAGGGTCTTCTTGAGACCAGGTAGCACAATGACACCTTATGAAATCTTGCTAGGAAAGAAACCAACCTTAAAATATTTTCATGTTTTTGGTTGTGTGTGCTATCTTCTCAATGATAGAGATCATCTTTCTAAATTTGATTCCAAAAGTGACAAGTGTGTTTTCATGGGCTACTCCACTAATAGTTGTGCATACAGAGTCTTTAATCTTAGGACTAAGACTATCATGGAGTCTATGAATATTGTCTTTGATGATTTAACGGATCTTGGCCACAAAACCATTGAAGAAGATGTTTCAGGTATTCTTGATTTTGGAGATTACAGTTCAGAACCAACATCTGAATCCAGTGAACCAGTAGCTAATCAGGCAGAACCTGCAGATCCAGGAAGAAAAGACGATGTGATTCAGAATGTGACATCCAATGTAGCTCCGAATGTAGCTACATCGGAAGTCACATTGGACAGAAACTTGGCAGAATCTTTGGAGCATTTAGAACAAGCGAGAATCGGTTTGGTGATCATGGATATGACATTCCAAGCAAAATTCAGAAAATGCATCCCACTTCACAAATCATAGGTAATGTTCAGGATGGGGTGTCAACAAGAAGAAAAGGTAAGGTAGATTATAGAAAACTTGCTTGCTTGTCCACTCTAGAATTTGAAGAAATCCATACATCTTGTTTTGTATCTACCATTGAACCTAAAAATGTGCATGAAGCTCTAAAAGATGAGTGTTGGATAAATGTCATGCAAGAAGAACTTGACCAATTTACTAAAAACGATGTTTGGTATCTTGTTCCTAGACCCACTTCTGTAAATGTTATTGGAACAAAATGGATTTTCAAAAACAAATCAAATGAAGTGGGAGAAATAATAAGAAACAAAGCAATACTTGTGGCTCAAGGGTATACACAAGTTGAGGGGGTGGATTTTGATGAAACCTTTGCTCCTGTAGCCCGCATTGAGTCCATACGTCTGCTTCTTGCCATTGCATGCTTTCTTGATATTACTCTTCAAAAAATGGATGTTAAGAGTGCTTTTTTAAATGGTATCCTTGAAGAAGAAGTTTTTGTTGAGCAACCAAAAGGTTTTGAGGACCCCCATAAACCCAATCATGTTTTTAAGTTAAAAAAGGCCTTGTATGGTCTCAAACAAGCTCCTAGAGCTTGGTATGGAAGACTTATAGACCATCTTTTGAAAAGTGGGTTTAGAAGGGGAGAGGTGGACAAAACTCTTTTTATTCAAAAACAAGATAAACACATTTTGATAGCACAAATTTATGTTGATGACATTGTGTTTGGGTCCACCTCCAAGTCCTTGGAAAAAGAGTTTGTAAATCGCATGACTTCCACTTTTGAGATGAGTATGGTAGGGGAATTGACTTATTTCTTAGGAATTCAGATAAAACAATTACATGAAGGGATGTTCATATCTCAAGCCAAGTATGCTCTTAACTTGGTGAAGAAATTCAATCTTGAGAATGGAAAACAGAAGAAAACCCCTATGGGTACATCCAATAAACTTAACAAAGATGAAAAATCTGAAAGTGTTGACCATACATTATATAGGAGCATGATAGGAAGTCTGTTGTATTTGACTGCCACCCGTTCAGACATCATGTATAGTGTGTGCTTGTGTACTAGGTATCAAGCAAACCCTAAAGTCTCTCACTTGAAAGCTGTCAAAAGAATAATTAGGTATGTTGGTGAGACTTGTGCTATGGGTTTGTGGTACACAAAACACATTAACACTAATCTTGTTGGTTTTAGTGATGCTGATTGGGCTGGTAGTGTTGATGATATGAGAAGTACTTCAGGTGGATGTTTTTATTTGGGAAACAACTTGATTTCTTGGTTTAGTAAAAAACAAAATTGTGTTGTCCTTTCAACAGCTGAATCTGAATATATTGCTGCTGGTAGTGGGTATACACAACTTTTATGGATAAATCAAATGATCAAGGATTATGGCTTACACATCAATGTATTAACCATGTATTGTGACAACACCAGTGCCATAAGTATAGCAAAAAATCATGTTCAACATTCTAGAACTAAGCATATTGATATAAGACACCATTTTATTAGAGACTTGGTTGAACCAGGTATTATTTGCATTGAACATGTGGGAACTGAGAATCAACTGGCTGATATTTTCATTAAGAGCCTAGATTTTGAGAGATTTATAAATCTTAGGAAATCTCTCGGTATGTTTGCCATGTGACCCCTCACTTTTTTTATAAAAACTAAAAATAAATAAATAAAATAAAATAAAATTTTAGGCATCTTGCATTGAGTTTTAGGGGGGCACACTAGTTTCATCTTTAATGTCTTAGTACCTTTGTTTGCTGTCCTGGATTTACATTCAAAATTTGTTGTGATTTCTTTGTTCTGATTCTTCTCATTCTCTCCCTAAAGTATTATGGCAATTGAAAAATCTTAAGTCCACAAAGGAAAGAGCTACCTTTTGAAATTTTTGGGATGCAGCAATTTGTCAAAGTACTATGGAGCTTAGGCTCTCATGGGTTGATCTTGAGAAAATTGACTCCCTTTAATTGAAAAAGTGTGAAAGCTACCTAACGGAAAAGAGCTACCTATGAACAAGGTTGTGGCACCTTTCTTTTGGGACTATGAATCCTCGGATTTCATGGGTTGATCAAAAAGTAAAGTGGCTACCCTTGGTAAATAGTGTGAAAGGTTCCTAGTGGCATGTGTTGAATATGCTTGAAATAAAGTAAAGCTATTCTCCTAGGGAAATAAAGTACCTATGGTTTTTGTGGGAAGTTGAGTGCTGATTTGGTGAACAAAAGATGAGAAATTGTACATAAAATCACAACTTTGGCGAATGTATCTTCCAATGCAGCTTCATTGGAAACTACATTCAGATGATCTAGACATTTATTACATGTGTGTGTCTGCATTGTTTTCATGTTCCTGGCATGTGTTAGACATATTTTCTAGGTCATAATCAGTTTTGAACATATCAGCCTATTGATCTTTTGTTTCCATATCAGATTAGTGCAATCTATATACCAATGTACTCCATGTTGCAATTTATGTGGCTGTCTGATCTGTGTGATGTTCTTAAGCTCTTGATTCAGATTATGCTTACTGATTGTCAGTTTAGTGGTGTGTCAATTTTGGTTAGTTAAGTGTTGTTTTTGTTCAAAATCCTTGCTAAAGTTTGAAAATTCAAAGTTTCAAAAACTGAAATTGGTTGTTATTCCTTCACTCTTAACTCTCCACCTATTTCTCATAACAAAATCAGATTCTCTATCTCTCCCTTAAATGTGGTTTGGTTAATGTTTGATTTATCATCAAAATTTAAAATTTGGTTAGTTGTTTTATCTAGTCTCCTCCTATTCCTTTGTCATTAGTGTCTAACAACTAATTACAATTAGTGGGAGCTATTAGTGTTGGTTTCAGGCAACAGGGACTTAACACATTCAAAAATATTGTTCATTCTTCAAATCCATAGACGGTTGCTGCTGAAGATTGCCATCACCGAAATTCTTCTCTTTTTCTCAGATTTCCTCATCAATATTATCATGGCTTCTTCATCCTCATCATCATCCTCATCTGCATCCAAGAATTTTGAGCAAAATCCTTCGGGTGATGTAGCTTCCAATGAAGCTACATCGTCCCCAATTTCTTCTCCAGAGAATCCCCAAACTGCAATGGTAGTTGCCCAGCCTCTACCTGAACCCCTAACGGTTATTCTTCCAGGCGAAAAAAGGAATGTTATCGACGTTGACAATCCTGTCGACTTATCCGGGTTGCCCCAAATTGGGAACCCTAGCTCTAGAAGATCAAAGAGACTCAGAGGCATTCCTTCAAATTTCGAAAATCCAAGCAAGGAAGATATTGCAAGTGCAAAGAAGCACAAGGTAACACCTGGTGATTTTGAAGAACCTGTGTCCGTCGTTAGTGATTCAGACGACGAAGATTATGTAGCTGAAACAGGGTCTATTCCTGGTGCTCAAGATACTGCTTCCAAACCTGCTTCTTCAACATTTGTTCCTGGCGTAGAAGATGTGGTAGACGAAGATTACCCGATTCCTTCACCACACGGTGGTCTTCCAAAGCGCTTCCTCAACTCAGTCGGGAAACTTGGATAACGAAGTGCAGTTCTCCATCGGCTTCCAATGCCGATATTGGTTTTTCTGATGATCAAGGCACTCTGGCTGACTTCCTTGTGCAAATGAAGTCTGTCCCTGCTCAAGGTTCTCCACAATCTTCACCACCTCCAGCCGAAAACTTGAATCAACCATCCAGTTCTTCAGAATTTGATGACAGTTCAGACAGAGATTTTGAAAGTAAGGAAGCAACTCCAGTTGCTAGTGATGAGAGTGACGAGGTTCCTGTTCGTTTTACCAGAAGCCGTGCATCTTCTGCCAATGTAGCTACATCCAGAGCTACAAAGGTTCCTACATCTTTTCCTGCTTCTGTTGGTAAACCATTTTCTTCAAAATTTCTTTCAAAAGCTGCTTCTATTAGATACAATACTTCTAGGAAAATTGTTGATGAAAGGGTTATCCCTTCTGCTGAACTGTCTGAACAAAATATGTCCCAATTCTTCATAGATAGAAGTCTCTTAGGAACTCTCTCCTCTGCCATACCATATTTTAGAGACCTAATCTATGAGTTTTATGCAAATCTAGAGAAACGAATTTCTTCAGTTTCTGATCCTAAGTTTGAGAAAGTTTTTGTCCGTGGGAAATGGTACATGTTTTCCTCCTCACACATCAATAAATTATTCAATACACCTGAAATTGGTCCTTTCTCCATGTCTTCTGATTTGAATTTGTGTGTTCTTGAACTAACTGGGGGGATATTGCATAAGTGGCCTGGAAAGGGTTCTACCATTAGCACATCTCAATTATCCTCTCTATATGCACTTATACACAAAATTTGTTGTGCTAACTGGGCCCCCACTACAAACACAAACACTTTGACAGCTCTAGATAGAAGGAAATAGTCATAGGGGATGGGTAGAATAGGAAGTTTGAATTTTTTTTAAGGGGTGGGGGTGGGGGTTGGTGTTAAGATTAGAGTTTTTGGGAGTCCAAATAGCCCCGGAAGAAATATGTATATGTTAAGGGTGGCAATTGGGTGTTACCGGTTAATTTGGATAAAACTATTATCTACCAAATATAGTTAATAGGTAGTTTTGAATATTATCCAATAACACCCATTAACATTAATGTGTGTTATTGGATAATATCAAATTCTATCCATTAATAAATAGATATTAGTCGGATAATATCCAATAAGTAATATCATTTATTGTTTTGAGTATTACTCATCAACTTATATTATGATTCACTAAGCATAACATATACACACAAACTCACCCAAACACACACACGCCAAAAAAAATCACACAAACTGCAAAACCACATACATGTACACACACACATATAATGATAAGTTAATAACTTGATATTCATAAATTATAATATTTTCACAAACTTTTCACATTTAATAAAAATTTGTGGGCCTCACTTTCAACAACGACCGAGATATTCTCTTAAATTGGACTTTTATCTTTTCTTTCATTTTTTTACTCAAATAAAAAGTGACATTTGTAATGCTACACTATTTTTATCACCTAATCTATATATATAGGCTGAAGCGATGATTGGTTTTTCAATTTTTTTTCCTTTTAATATATATATAAGGCCAAATTATAAATATCCCCCCAAAATATACACCCAATCCCTGATCATTACCCAACATAAGGTTTGTGCCAATTTGGTACATGATGTTGCCATTTGTACCAAATAGCTACATAGGGCCAACTTTTGTTAATGAAAAAATATTAATTCAGGCACACTTAAGTTAGACTCTAAGTAGCTATTTGACACAAATGACAATAGTAGGTACCAAATTGAGATAAAATTATGTTGGGTAGTGATATAGGATTTGGTGTATACTTTGGGGGGAAATTTGTAATTTGACATATATATAAAGTTGTCAAAATTTTATAATAATTTTCGTAGTTGTAAGATAAAAAATATACGTGCTTTTTGATTTGACACTAATAAATTATTATGTAAAAGTAATAAAAAATAAAAAAAGTCAAATATCTTATTAAAAAATTAAATACTTATATTAATTGTAATTATAAATTATAAATAACAAACTAATATTCTTAATCCAAAACAAAATATTAAATACGTTCATAATAATTTTTATGATTACTTGTTTATATTTATATAAACTTTCAAATAAATATCAAAAAGTGGTATAGCCTAATGGTAACAAGCTTTGATACTAATCAAATCCTGCTAATAGCAAGTTATGCATCTATTAATTATGATTTTTAAGTAAAGAGCAACAGTGGCGATGGTGGCGGCAATGGGCGGCAGCGGGCAGTGGGGGTTGCTGGAGGTTGGTGGCAGGTGGTGGTTGTTGATGACGGTGACATTAGTTGATAAATCTAATGGTGATGGCGGCGGCAGATGTTGGTGGAGGTGGGAGGTGGGATGTGGCGGCGGTGGATGGAGGCGGTGACATTAATCGATAAACCCAATAATAATAGTGATATATTATTGGATAAACCCAATGGATAACCGGCTAATATACACAATTATTCATTTTGTTATTAAGTGGATATAATAGATAAGTTGGATAAATTTTTTGAGACCCCTGGTATGGGGGAAGAGGAAGAGTTTTTTTGTTGATGCAGTAGACAAGTATACAGCAATTAGCAAGTCCTGCCGGAAAAATGGGTGCTGCTCGCCGTTTATCTTCTTTCGTGCTCTCTCGTGCTCTCTCTCTTTCTTCCCCTGCTTCTCGAGGTCCTTCTCTCTCACCAAATACATTTTTTTTCTTAATTAAATTGTGTGGTGGGTGTTCGTGATTGGCTTTATTTGTGGTGATTTCATATACGTATATGTATGTATATTATAGTTTTCTTTTTATCTCGGCCTTGTTTACCCAAAAAGTTTCTTGATTTGAACTTGTATTTCACATTTAACTGAATATTCCTTTAATTAATTTATTTTTTAGGATAATTTTTTTGATGCACTTTGGCTGATGTCTTGCAACAGAGGTTTTCAGAACTAAAGTTTTAACTTGGAAATGCCAATCCTTGATAAATTGTTGGAAAGCTGGAGCCATTTTCAGTTATGTAATCAATGCCTACTTATCTAAAAATGTAAAATTGAGAATAATGGTAAAACTTTGGAGAAATATATGTCAATGTTCGGGTATGTGTGTTGTTTGATTTTGGGTGTTCATAAAACAATACTTTTCTGAATCTTTGACTACTGCAAACCTTAAAAAAAAGAAGTTCGCTTCATTCTTGTCGTAATTTAAACTCTAAGCATTTTCAAATTAATGCGAGGTTGGCTGGTTTTATTTGTGTTGAATCTCAACTTTTCAATATAATCCCCAGGTAGAAATCCAAACTTGGGAAGAGAAATTTGTAGGTTTAGCTCTGCTGCAGCAGTACATGAGGAACCAATCACTCCCCCCGTTCAAATTGCTTTCACGCAGCTTCTAATCAATGGGAAATTTGTTGACTCGGCATCTGGTAATCCATTCTGATTCATATAGATACGTGAGTGTTCAATTAGATTGGTATCTTTTAACTTCTCACTATTTTTGATTTTGAAACCTAAGATTTCATTTGCATTGGTGTCAGGAAAAACATTTCCAACCTTGGACCCACGAAATGGGGAAGTGATTGCTCAGGTAGCTGAAGGTGATGTAGAAGATATTAATCGTGCAGTTTCTGCTGCACGCAAGGCATTTGATGAAGGAGCATGGCCAAAAATGACTGCTTATGTAATAACCCTCGACTATTATTCCCCTTCTTGATGTTCTCTCAATTCTGCTTATGTTTTATTTCCTTTTCCCATTGGTAAAGTGAACTGTCAAGCCTCTTTCTTGTTTTTGGTACTTTTGGTAGTTTAATCTTCAGTAGACTGCTGTTCGAAAAAGTCGCACAGAAAATAAGCAGAAAGCTCAAAAATGTTGTGGCAGAAGTGTGTTAAACGTGCAGAGCAATGAACTTAAACGACATCTGCATCTAAACTTTTTGTACTTTTTCCCATTGTTTTTCTTATTTTTTTTCATTTCAGGAAAGGTCACAAGTTTTGTTCTGCTTTGCTAATTTGGTTGAGAAACACGCCAATGAGCTGGCAGCTCTTGAAACGTGGGATAATGGGAAGCCTTTTGAACAGGCTGCTAAATCTGAAATACCAATGCTTGCACGTCTATTTCGCTACTATGCTGGTAATTAAGGCTGAGAACGTATTGAAATAATATATGCCACACCCTCATTCTATGAATGAATATATCCAGATGTTGAACGTGTATACCCCCAAATGTGCAGGCTGGGCCGATAAAATCCATGGGCTCACAGTTCCAGCAGACGGGCCTTACCACGTTCAAACTTTGCATGAACCAATTGGTGTTGCAGGACAGATTATTCCCTGGAACTTTCCTCTTATTATGTTTGCTTGGAAAGTTGGTCCTGCACTTGCATGTGGTAATACTATTGTCCTAAAATCTGCTGAACAAACTCCATTGACAGCTCTATATGCTGCAAAGCTACTCCATGAGGTAGTTTCAAGCCATTATTCTATTGTTCTTTTTATTTATATATTTATTTTTCCTTATACCGTTTTTTGCAATCTAATGCATTTCCTTGCTTCAGGCTGGCCTTCCACCTGGTGTTCTAAATATAGTTTCAGGCTATGGTCCGACTGCTGGTGCAGCCCTTACTAGTCATATGGATGTGGACAAGGTATATCAGCCAGCTTACATCTACTAAGCTTATATTGAGATGTATTTCATATCTATTTCGCCTCATTTTTTAGTGTAAGATTGGAGTTTAATTAACATGAACTCGTTGCATATGCTATTTTTCTTGAAACTTTGACTGCTACGCTCAATTTTCTACATGTCCACCTCTTAAGGCCATAATAATTCTCTCTGCAGCTTGCCTTCACAGGATCTACTGATACGGGTAAGGTTGTACTAGAATTGGCTGCAAAAAGTAATCTTAAGCCCGTGACCTTAGAGCTAGGAGGAAAATCACCTTTCATCGTATGCGAGGATGCTGATATTGACAAGGCTGTAGAACTCGCACACTTTGCTCTATTCTTCAATCAGGTGTGTAAAATCGATTTTGATTCTCCAAAACTTAAGCTGGTGGTTTAGGATAGAGGGCAGTATTAGTATTTTCCCCAAAATTTGTTTGGACTTGAGGAATCGATGAACTAATAGGAGATGATTGACTACGATATAGGGTCAATGCTGTTGTGCTGGTTCACGTACATATGTGCACGAACGCGTATATGATGAATTTCTGGAGAAAGCAAAAGCACGAGCTATGAGACGTGTTGTTGGTGATCCCTTCAAAAAGGGTGTCGAACAAGGCCCTCAGGTACTCTCTCTCTCTACGGATTTACTCTTTCCGTCCCAAAAAATTCCTATTTTGAAACTCTTAACTTCTGAATAATTTAGTTTTGCTTCCATATATTTTCTCTAAACTGCACTATGCTACATATTTTTCTTAAGGAATGTGAAAACAACACCTTATTTTTGGGCAGTGTTCAAAGGGTAATGCTTGGGCCACTCTCAATTTGCACCAAAATATGGGTACTCTATGATGTGGCACACTCTCATTGGTTGGAGTGGTGGGACCCACAAAATGTCCAACCAATGAGAGTATGCCATGTCATATAGTACCCATATTTTGGTGCAAAATGAGTGGCCCTAGCATTGCCCGTGTTGAAATCCAGCCAAGTCAGGATTGAATTCCAGATAGAGATGAGAGATTTCACCATTGACATAACAGAAGAGTACATTGGGATTGAGAGAGAGAAAAGAGAGGAAGAAAAATTAACAACTTGTCTTCTCTGTAACTAACATAACTGAATATAGACTCTTACAACGATTACGCACGCTACCACTAAACTATCTAAACTGTTACATTTTGAACCCCTGTACTTAAGTTAACTTGGGCTGACTTCTTGTAATAGAATCACATAGTTGATGCCACCTGCTTGTTTATGTTTATTAGAGAGTAAGAAATAATTTAGAAGAATAATGGAAAATGACTCTTGTTTGGGAAAGTAAGATTCTTTTGTCATAGGCCGTACGTGCTAGTAAATACTGTGTCAGGTTGTTAGAGCAACGGGACTATGATGATGAGAGTGTTGTGCTCATGACATTCTTGATGTTTTCCAGATCGACTCAGAGCAATTTGAGAAGGTTCTTAGGTATATAAGATCCGGGATCGAAAGCAGTGCTACCCTTGAATGTGGGGGTGATAGGCTTGGCTCCAAAGGCTTCTACATCCAGCCCACTGTTTTCTCTAATGTTCAGGTATATATATATTATATGTATAACTATTAACACTCCAGCAATAATGCATGGAAAATCAGGCAAACTGACATTCTTATGAAATGTCATCACCTAGGATGACATGTTGATAGCAAAGGATGAGATTTTCGGCCCTGTGCAGTCCATCTTGAAATTCAAGTAAGTTATATAAAATAATTACTAAATCATTAGAGAATAGAAGATCTATTTAGTGTGCATTCCATGCATCATACTTCAAAAAGTAGAAAGATGGTGGATATACTTGCCTATAAAAAAAATTGTTTTGTTTCTTGGTACCAGTGACATTGATGATGTGATAAGGAGAGCGAATACGACAAAATATGGTCTAGCAGCGGGTGTTTTCACTAAAAACATCGACACAGCAAACACTTTGTCACGGGCATTGAGGACTGGAACGGTTTGGGTGAACTGTTTCGATGTGTTTGATGCTGCAATTCCTTTTGGCGGGTACAAGATGAGTGGAATTGGTAGGGAAAAGGGTATCTACAGTCTTCATAACTATCTGCAGGTGAAGGCTGTTGTTAGTCCCTTGAAAAATCCTGCTTGGTTGTAACTTTATGAATTATGATGCTCTCTAGTCTCTACCCTATGAATATTACATAATGTCAAACTCTTTTATGTATTTGTATTTTCTCTAAATTGAGATTTTTTGTGAGACAAACTAAAGAGAAAAATGAGACTATTCTTTTGTAACAGAAGCACGTCACTGCTATTAAATTGGAGTATTAATTACCACTCACTATCTTTTCTATAATAACATTTTACTACCTTAGGAGCTGATACGGAAAGGAAACACAATGGTCAATCATAATGCTGGGAATACTGTAGCCTGTACTGTAGGTACCAATTTGCTGAATTGATATCCAATTCATTCCAAACTAGCGATGCAATATTATTTTCTTCATTAACAATTAGTAAGTGCATGTCACTATCTAAACTAACCTTGTTTAACTTATAGATTAGTTTAATGCAGTTTTGGTTATGCTGTCATGAGCACAGACTCTCCGCGGTTTTAACGCGTAAATATAAGGACCTCTATTCAAATTTGTATCACTGTAACTGGTATGACAATGCATCATTCTATTTTTTAAGAGGATACATACTAGTTTTTCACTTATTCCATCACCCAAGAACCTATTTTGTGTAGGTGAAACATTCTTACCATTAAGGACTCTCCATTGTCTATGACTATGCATCATTATAAAATAGATGAGCATAAAATATTATTATGTTTGATTTTGAAAATCAGTTGAGAAATAATTATTAATCTTTTCTCTATCACATTGTACTTATATCATAAACGATTTGTATCTATATTATAAAAAAATTCATGATCTAACTGGTGGGTCGGATCGAATTGTGCTAAACACAACTGATGGTCCACATTGATTCGTAAATATGTGAGCTATAAATGAAACCTTCAGTTATGAATTATGTTTGAATTATCTCTCTACAATTGCATATAAAAACCTTTAGTTGTGAGTTTTGTTTGAATTATCCTGTCTGTTATGAATTTTATTTATCCCGATCTGATCTCATATCGACATCATGTTTATAACACAGATACGTATACTATATATATATATATATGTGTGTGTGTGTGTGTGAGTAATTGACATAGATTTCTTTCTATTAGTAATCCGTTTGTAAAATATAAGTACTAAAGAAATTGAATTGAGTATCATTTTTGAGTTGCTAGGAGTTAGATATTTATGTTCACGAATATTCTACTAAGTTTTATTGGAGTGTTTTGTTGGGGAAGCCGTAATAATTGTTACAGGTCAAGTCCTTTTCAATTTCATTTGATACATGATTACCATTTTTTGGATTAGACAAGTAAGTTGGAATAATACAAAGGACAAAATAACCGTGTGCAACGATGGTATGACGTCTACATATTTTCATATATTTGTCGACATGAAAACTAATCCATTTCTAGCATATTTCAACCTTATCTTAATTAATATTCATATTAATTATGTACATTTTTAGGGGAAGAGTGAGAGAAAACAAAAAAATAAAAAGGTTTGTACCGAGTAAGGTTTTACTGATTTTACATACTTTCTTAATTATATATTTTTCTTATATTCTTAAATAATTGTTCTCTTTTATTAATTATAAAAAAACCTAACTGATTGAGTATTTTTCTAAAAAAATTATCATATATATATATATATATATTTTTAAAAATCATAAATCAAATTTTATGCGTACTATAAATTATTATTTTTATAATTTTAAAATTAAACATAAAATTATATGTCATATTTATATTTTAGAAAATAATTGATTTAATTTTAAAATTTTAAATACGAGTATTATTTTTACATGAACTAAATAATTGTATGTTGTCTTGTCTTCAACGTACCAAAACCAACGACAAGTCAAAACCTCCCAAGCCAAGCCATGTTGCTTCAAACTCGTCTCAAAGCTTTTCCCTTAGCTCAGGCAACACGTCACTCTCTACTCAACCACGTGTACACATCGTCGGTGTTCGAAGGCCCCACCACCCGTTACGATATGCTGAACCCAAGAATTCAAGAAACTTCACTCTTCCCCTACCTCACTACCCCGCGTGTCCTTCCCACGTGTACCCCTATTCCCGCGGCACAGCCAAACCAATCCCTCCCGCCATCTCTCAGTCCACGCAGCGTATCAAAATACGCGCATCAATTCCCTCCACGTGTC
The DNA here is from genome assembly GCA_013146195.2 of Codonopsis lanceolata. Lineage (NCBI taxonomy): Eukaryota > Viridiplantae > Streptophyta > Magnoliopsida > Asterales > Campanulaceae > Codonopsis > Codonopsis lanceolata. The sequence goes on along the minus strand of CM028378.1, from coordinate 46,108,120 downwards.
CATAAACCCCTACCTTCTCAACATTACCAGTACTATATCTTAACCAACAGTCTGAAACTGATTCCAAGAAAACTGAGAAATCGTACCTAACCTTAAATAAAAATATCCAATGGTTGAAAGATCAGATAATAACGATCGCCGGGTTTTGAAATTCCCGGCGGTTCATCCCTGCGAAAGCATATCTCCAGCGACGCTTTTGGACTCATTGATCAACCTTTCACACACAATCACCAATTACCAGTCCAAATTATTTGCAACACAAAGGAGAAGTGCTCGGGAAGCCATTCGACAAATAGGTATTCTTTCTATATTCTTCGAGGAACTTCGAGACTCTGGTGGACCAATTTTCTCTGATTCGGTCGCCCTCTGTTTATCTGAGCTCCACCTTGCCTTTCAAAAAGTCAAATTCTTGATAGAAGATTGCACTCGCGAAGGAGCCAGGCTTTGGATACTGATGAAGGCTCATGTCGTGGCTACGCAGTTCCTGGCACTCATTCGGAGCATTGCCACGGCGCTCGATGTTCTTCCATTGAGTTTCTTGCATGTGTCGCCTGAAGTTGCGGAACTAGTCGAGATGGTGGCTAAGCAATCACGGAAAGCTAAAATGGAGGTAGACCCAGATGATGAATATGCAATGAACCGAGTCATATTGATTTTGAATCAATTCGAGAATAAGTTTGAGCCGGATCGGAATATCATACTACAGGTTCTTGATCATCTTGGTATTAGGAGTTGGGGGGAATGCCATCAGGAGATTAAGTTCCTGGATGCAGAGATTAGTTTGGAATGCGTGGAAAATAATGAAAGAGATGTGCCTTTGTTGAGCAGTCTAATTGGATTAATGCGCTACTGCAGGGGAGTTTTGTTTGAAAACTCTGTTTTTCAAAGCACTGACCAATCAGAGGGAAGACCTAATGTGGAAGTAATGCTCAGTTGGTTGAGCCTCGATGATTTCCGGTGTCCAATCTCTCTTGAGCTAATGACTGATCCAGTGACGGTTTCAACGGGTCAGACTTACGATCGTGCTTCTATTCAAAAATGGTTCAAATCGGGGAACCTACTCTGCCCCAAAACAGGGGAAAAGCTAACTTCCACGGAGATGGTTCCTAATCTGAATCTTCGCAAGCTTATCCAACAGTTGTGCGCCGATCATGGAATTTCACTAGCCAAATCAAGAAAAATAAATCATGATATATCCAGGACAATCCTCCCAGGTAGTCCTTCAGCTGCTGAAGCTATCAAATTTCTCTCCAGATTTCTCGTCAGAAATCTCTGCCATGGAAGAGATGAGCATAAGAAGAAAGCTGCTTACGAAATTCGTTTACTAGCCAAATCAAACATATTCAACAGGGATTGTTTGATTGAATCGGGTTGCATCCCACCTCTCTTGACGCTGCTTGCTTCAACTGACCCATCCACACAAGAGAATGCTATTGCTGCATTACTGAAGCTCTCAAAGCATTCTAGTGGGAAAAAAGTAATTATTCAAAGTGGGGGTTTGGACTTGATTATCGCAGTTTTAAGGGATGGATTAAACTTGGAATCTCGACAAATAGCAGCAGCTACAATCTATTATTTGTCTGCTGTTGAAAAGTATAGGAGAATGATCGGAGAGGCACCTACCGCAATTCCAGGTTTGGTTGATCTAATCAGAGATGGTACAGTTTGTGGTAAAAAGAATGCTTTAGTGGCCATTTTTGGAATTTTATTACACCCTAGGAATCACAGGAGGGTTATTGCAACTGGGGTTGTTCCTCTATTAGTCAATCTTATTTCTACGTCAGATAAAAATGAACTTATTTCAGATTCTTTAGCGGTTCTTGCAACGTTGGCCGAGAGTTTTGATGGATCCGATGCAATTCTAAAGGCTTCGTCTTTGTCCCTCATCATCAGGACCTTGCACTCTTCTGCATCACGAGCTGCGAAAGAGTACTGCGTTTCAGTGCTGCTGTCTCTTATCAACAATTTTGGAAAGGAAGTGATTGCAGTTTTGGCAAAAGACTCCTCACTAATGGCATCTTTGTATTCGCTCTCGACGCATGGAACATCTCAGGTTAGCAAGAAAGCTCGGTCACTCATCAAAACCATACACAAGTTCCATGAAACAAGCACATCAAGTTTGATGGCTAACGGCGTTCAACAAGAACATTCCATACATGTAAGATAAAATAGCACTCTTTCATGTACATATATAGTCCGGTCACGGCTACAAGGTGTGGGTCTTTTTGTTATCCTGCCCTTGCTATTTTAAGATACTAGCTAGCTCTCAGTTTTTTGGACGAGTTCAAGTATCATATATGAATGTGTAGACACATCATATACTTGTGTATATTTATTTATTAATAATGTAATAGATGCGATGAGTTGTGACAGCATATATATTTTGATTTAACACTTAATTCCTTGAGTACAGGATATGAATAATGTTTCATTTGGAACTAAGGAAGAATGTTATTCACATTTCCCGGTTTGGTGAAAAATAAAAATGCATGGTATGAAAATGAAATTATCACTCTTGCTAATTACCACGTTCAAGTTAGCTGGTCGAGCCAAAATCAAGCACAACACTCAACATAACAGTATCCAGGCCAATAATTTAAGAAATTAATAATAATGATAATTTTAGAAAAAATACTTGTATTGAATAGGTCATTGAATGTTGATCGAGCCATCTAACCGGAAAGTAACCTTGACTTGATTGATACTACTATGGTCCAAGTTTATCCGGGAAGATGCATTATCCCTTGTTCTGGTCAAAAGCACACATCAATTTTGTGTATCTCATGGTTCCAGACACCGCCGGACTGTCTCAAGATATCATGCCCTTACGCATGTGGTTGTGAGGAAGGACGATAGACAACCATAACTAGTACTCGTTGAAACTCCACTTGCCGGCAAAGTGGTTCCTAGCCCCAACAGTGATTTTCCCATCGCGAGTGCATCTCTATTTGTCAATCTGTTGTCGCCTCTTCGTCTTCAACAAAAATATATATTCTATCCGTCACAAAATAATTGATGTCGTATTAATTTATATACGGATTAATGAAACTTATAAAAGATTAATCTGTTATTATTTAAGTATAATTATTATTAATAAGTTGCATGATTATTTTTTGTGTTCCTTTTAATATCTCGCTTACAACCATCCTACTTTTTTTATTCCCAACACAACTTTTAATTAGAGGATACTATTAATAAGAACAATTTTGGTAAAATGTTGATAAATTTCTCTTAGAAGCCTATAAAATCATTTACGCAAATTATGGATTAACTTTGAAACTTACCTTTTATAATATCACTTTACCAAAACTTTTCACTTTACTTTAAATAGATTACACATTAAACCAATATAAATAATCTCAATTATTTTTTTTAAGTATAATTATTATTAATAAATTTTGAAGAAAAAAAAGTGGGTTAAAATATAAGTTCAACCATTATACCTATTTCATTTAATGAGGTGTCAGTCATCTATTGAATTAACAAATGAGTGGATCAATTGGTTAAAGCAAATGCTTAGTCACCAAACCCCGTTTTTTCCCGTGGGATTCCGTGACATTTTGTGTCTTTATAAACTTTCTCTCTCACTCTTCTAGCTTTCACTCTATTTTTTCTCTTACTTTTTGTTCTATAATTATAATTATTACCAGAAAAAAATATTCAAAACAATTAAATCAAGTTACTAAATCGTGAAAACACTCTTAAAAACTACTATTAATATAAAGTATGATCTCGATGTTTTGCAATAAATATCGTTTTGACAATTAAAAATAAATACATACATTTCTGGTTTACTAATCCTAATTTTCTCAATTTAACACTCCTTTTCCAAATCCCAATAATTAATCACCATATCATTGAATATTTAATCTTCTCCCAAGTCCCTATAATTATATTTTCTTAATTGAGGTGGTCTCCTGTAAGACGAATTTATTTAGATTAAATGTGGTAAAAATAAAAAATCTTAATATAACCCTTAGTTTTTGAAAATTACAGCGCCACCCCGCATGTTTATATATGCATAGCATCACTTTTTACTATTAACAATGTCACTTTATAGTATAAAATGTGTCACTTTTGGCCTTATAAGTGTCACTTTACATTTTTAATGAAAAATATAAATTTTTCCCTAAAAAATGTTACTTTATGGGCTTAAATTTGTCACTTTTAGTCTTTAAATGTATTACTTTCACTTTAAAAATGTCTCATTTTTTTATAAATGAAAACCATTACGTTTGACATTAAAGTGTTTCTTTATAACATTAAAAGTGTCACTTTTTAACATTAAATGTGTTACTTTTGACCCTACAAGTGTCATTTTACTTTATAAATAAAAATCATCGTTAGTGATCTTAAAAGTGTCACTTTTTAGTATTGAAAGTGTCACGTTTTAGTATTAAATGTGTCACTTTTGGCAGTCAACGTTAATTTTAAAGTGACACTCTTTAGAATTAAGAGTGTCACTTTTTAGTATTAAAAGTGTTACTTTGTATTTTAATGAGAATTATAATAAATTTTCCTTTATAGTATTCACTTTTAACTTGAAAATATGTCACTTTTGTCTTTTCAATGTGTCATGTTTGACTTTAAATGTGTCATTTAGTATTTCGTTAAAGTCCGTTAGGGTCCGTCAAGTATCCCAAGGCAATTAATGCTAACGGATGGCTAACGGAACTGACAAATGATTAAACTGTAAGGTGTGGGAAACATAAGAATTTCGATGACAACCCTTGAAAGTGCAGGAGCACCGGAGCAAAATAAAGAACTTCACATTCGAAGTAGACCATCTTAGCTAAATTGTTGTTAAATTTTTTTGTAACATGTTATTTATTTATTATAACCCGTAAATTTATAAACGTGGCTATGTCTTACAGATTTATGATTCGTAAGATTGTCCTACACAAGTATTTGCCTTCTTAATTTATCTTTTTCATTACTCATAGGGCAACCGAGTCAACTTATATATCTTAATATATGTACATTAACCTAATCCAAAATTCATTTTGAGACGGGTGAGCGCCAAATAATATTGTTTGTGCGTTAAATTGATTCATTATATATCCGTTCTGCAACAGAATAAAAATGGGTCCTTTTAGACTTTAGTGGTGTTATGTTACTAGCCATCCACTCGTCTAGTCGTCTTATGCATGATATTTATAAAACATAAATTATTAATTTTTTTAGTGACAGTAACGTATGAAAATTAAATAAATAATTTTAATTAAAGATTGAAAAGTGAATTAATCATAGAGTATTACAATTTATAATATAAATGTAGTTAACACTTCAATTGTTAGTATCCAAGGAGTTCATGTAGATTTGTAGTTCTTAGTTCAATTGCTTATATTCTATGGTAGTACAAGTGTTCGATGTATGTTCAAAATAGTATTCTATTGTCAAGGTTGACACATTATTAATTATTAATTAATCAATATATATTACCGACCAGATTTGGTAAAATATTTTTGGTGGAAGAAAATAACATAAGCTGCCACATGTACAACAATGAATTTGTTTTAGTAAAAATTATAGATTCTAGTATGACCATTATTTTTGAAAAATATTATGAAATAATATTAAATATTAGAGAAAATATATAGTTAATTAAATATACATAATTTATATTGTAAGACATGTACAATTTGACTTATAAATTCCTAATACCATGTTGAATCTTTACAATAGAGTTAAAAAATAATTACTCAACATTCTTCATTGATAAAAATAAAATAAAAAAGGCTTCATGTATTTAATCATATTTTCATTTTTAGAGCATATATAAGATTATACTTTAGATTTTACAATTGGAATACCAAAATTTACTCTCCTTTTTGAAATGTTGATAACGGATTGACCACTACTAATCATTATCACATTTAAACAGTTAGGAAGATATTGTTTTGTAGGCATATTTTTTCGATTATCAAAAATAAAAAAAGGCAAGAGAAAAGAATATAAGAGTGAACTTTTATATTAATATTAATTGGGTGGGAAAAAAATCAACTGAAGGTCCCACTTGGAAGCAATGACTTCTGTCTTAGGCTTTTAGCACACAACAATTAATATGTCAAAATATAAATAGCTCTCCAAAGTTTTCACTAAATCTCATGTTACACCCCAATCTAAAGTTTTTCCCATAATCTCATATGACGTTACCTTTTGTCCCACTTTGCCCTCTAAACAGACCAACTATACATGTGTGTTATTATTACTCAGGGCAAAAATAATTTTTCAATCGTTCATTCATACTGATTTTTTACCTGGGTCAACAATGGAGGTTCTCGTCTCAATCCCAATCCGTATCACTATCTCTCACCAACCAAAATCCCAACAATGGATGAATACTTTCTTTAACAAATCAACAGAGTCGCAACCACAAATGCCACAGTGACCCTCCTTGTCCTCTTCCTCCAAACAACGAATATCTGTAGATTCTTATCACCATGCCCTCAAACCCTACCACGAATTCCCTAAATCCTTCAACAATGTCGCCCATCGTTCCCAAACCACCATCCACAAGAAAAACCAGCGTATCTGGTCGCTTCATTCTCCTCCCTCTTCATACAGGATTGGTCCTACCATAAGCTAAATGAGGTCATGGCCTTAGCCCCCCTCCCCTAAAAAAAAAAAAACCATTTTTTTTGCCCCAAAATCCCAAAAAAAAACTCTACTTATGATTGAATTATTATTATTTTATTTCATAATTTTTTCTTGATTTATTCCATTTGCTCTAGCTTATAGTTAATAGTTTTAGCTTATTAATTAATTATTAACTTTTAATCAAATTATAGTATTCAGTGATCAGTGAATCATTTGCGGTTTGCCCCAAGTTTTATGGGTTTTTTTGTTTTTGTTTTTGACTTGTTGGTATTTTGATAATCTAATTGAAAATTTTGGGAATTCAAATATGTGAATGAGTGACTTGTTGGTAATTTTTTGTATTTTAATTGAAATTTGTTTATTTGAACATATACTATAATTATAAAATAGAGAAATTGAGATTAATCATTAATTTATGTTAATGGAAAATTGTACATCTACTATAATTATATACTAAAAAAAGAAATTGTACATGAAAAATTGTTTGTTTGTGTTTTTGAGTGAAATGAAGTGTTTTTTTAATTATCTTTTATAATTGTTTGATTGTTTCTTTAATTATTCAAAAAAATATTTACAAAATTGAGAGAAATTTAGGCCGGTCCCTTTTCCAAAGTTTCTAACCCCTCCAGTACCCCATTCTTTTTTTCAACCGCAAAAGACCGCTTTTTGAAGTATTGTTCCAAAAATGTCATCGTTTTCTTCAACAACTCCGACAACACACTTTGGATTTGAAAATCATGATTGTGTGTAACAAAACGGGGATCGACCTGCCCGGCCAGGTCGCGGGGGCCAAGGGAGCAACACCCTTTCGTGGGGGTCCGGGGGCAACGCCCCTAAAGGTAAACTAGTTTTTTGATTAATGAAATACGAAACTATAAGGAATTTGTGCTGTGTTGAAGAATTTTTTAGTTGAGACGAAGGCCGAGAAAAATGAGGAAGAATAAGGCTTACGACGAAGAAGATAGAAAAAAAATGCGAATGACGTAAACTGGTTATTTATACTTTTGTATCGCAGTGCGAAAATGAATTAGATAATATTTTTACAATGCGATTCATAAATTTCAGACATTAATTTTTGCACCGCGATTCAAAGTTTAATTTCCCTAATCTATTTATGAATTGTGGTTCATAAATTTCATTACATTAATTTTTGTATCGCGGTTCAATAGTTTAATTTCATACTCTGATCCGATATTTTGAACCGCAATACAAAAACGTAATGCACCTCAGGCTCATTAAGGGCATTGCAGTCATTTCACCCTCAAAAGTATCCTTTTTCGATTGAAAAAAAAAATTGGACTAGAGGGTTATAAACTTTAAAATGTGGATCAGTTCGCAATTTTACCAAAAAAATATTACAAAGAAAGGACCGCTCGAGATGATCGACCTTAGACCCTCGATTTCACAGGGCCAACCCTGCTCTTCAACAATCTCCAATCCAAAGCCTTTCTCCATAACCATTCGCAAGTTATGTTTTTTTTTTTTTTCAAAACTTTTTCTCTTTATCATTTCATTTTTATTACAATTTCTAACTTCATGATGAATGGTGAACCTTTTGTTTTGTAATGGAAGTTTTGGGTCTGATTTTGGGAGTGATCCATCATCACGTTCAATTGTTACTAGAATTGAATTTCTACAATTCTTTAAACTCATAGCTAGATAACGAATTCAAGAAAGAAAAAAAAGTAGAAAAATGAAGTTTGGAAAAGAATTTGTGCCACAGATGGTGCGGGAATGACAAGAAGCATACATGAATTAAAATCATCTCAAAAGGAATTTTGAAAGACATCATGAGTATTCGACGACGACAAGGAATTTTGTTTGGAAATTGTTAACGGTGATGCATCGATTTGAAACGGCGAAGCATCAATTGGGAATCACAATGGACAATTTTGGATTTTGCAATGCTTAATTTAGAATTAGAATACAAAAGTAAATTTCGATGCACCAATTGGACCTCATATACAGAAAATCCTAATGTACAATTTTAGGTTTACGATGCATAATTTGGAATTAGTAAATATCAATTCACAAATTGAATTTGCAATGAATCAACTTGAAATTGCGAGACAGCATACCTGTAATATAATTTCATTAAAAGTGTACTTGTTCTTTTGTTGTAAAAATATCATTTACTGGTTAAAAACAAATATTATATCTTTTAGATGTTGGAAGCTGATGAAAAGGGATTTACTCGGTTATCACTCTAAAATTTTCACTGAGGTACAAATTTTGAAATAATTCTAGAATCTAATGTAGTTTGGGGACATAGATTAGTTTGAAAGTTCGTAGTTTGTAAATAACATCAATAAGATGTTTATCTATAATTTTGAGAACCTTATGTAATTTATTGTGGAACAAGTCTTTTATAAGACAGTCTTACGAATTTAATTTGTAAAATAGTCTTACGAACGTTAATTTATAAGACGAAACTACATTTCCCGGCAATTTAATCTACCAATAAGTCATAAAATCTGGTGGGGTAGGATCGGTAAAAAAAAAAAAGAATAAAATAATTTTTTGGTCCCTAAACTATACCAAAACTATGCGTTTGGTCCCTGCACTTTTTTTGTAATGTATTTGGTCCTTAATATATGGTTTTGTTAAGAGATTAACCCCTGATGGGGTTACCGTCACTTTTGCCGTTAGATTTTTTGTGAAAACCCAAATATACTCTTACGTTTAGTGGGACGTATACTAAGAGGGACAATGTCGTTTAATTAAGGGATAACACACATTTCACCCAAATCATCGTCTGACAGAGATCTCGCGAACCCTAATTTCAGAGATCATGATCCAGTCGTCTTCTGAAGAATCGTAGGCATTGAAGACAAAAGGTACGCAATTAATTAGTGTTTATGCTTATCTACAACAATATTTTAACTTGTTAATGGCTTTATGGTACGAATTAAAGTATCTGTTTTCCTTCGATTTCAACATGAGTTGTTTCTGATTTTTGTGTCAAGCTTAGTTCTTTCTTTGTTTCTGATTGTGCTTTATGATATTTGTACTAGATTTTTAACTTACATTTTATTGTTTCAATGTCTAATTATGTTTTGAAGTCAATTGGTACGAATTGGGCGACCTATAATGCAAATTGTTTTTGGGGCTTTTATACTATATGTTATCTTATAGAACTTTAGGTCATATTTTATTGGTTTTGTTGGATGTCCTGATGTCACTATCTTTTATACTATATGGTCTCCCTGTTAATGTTAATGTGATATGGTCATCTTGTTATTGAAAGTGGTCACTCTGCCAATGTGATATGTCTCAGAAGTCATACTTGGGGGACAAAAAGTAGACCCCTTCTTATTGTTTATGCTTACCCATTTATATTCTATTAGGACCACTTGATGTGCATGTGTAGTAGTGTAGCATGGAGATGGGGTAAGTTTATAAAGGGTAATGTGTGAGAGGTATAGTGGGGGACGTGGGGACAAAAATTGTTCCCCAACATTATTTACAATTGATGATGTCTACCACCTAGGCTATTTCTTTAACGTATATACCATTTGTTTGCAGAATGGGTATCTTAAATTTACATGTGCACCATGGGGGTGGATTTGTGAAAGATGATGTGTTGAAATACACAGGGGATAGTGTTGAGGTTATTAATGAAGTTGACACAGATTATATCTCTTTTGTTTGCTTAAAGAGTGCGGTTGAAGAATTATGTAATTATAAGAATGTTAAGTGTATTTGGTATGTGATTCCAGGAAAGGATTTAGATACTGGACTTAGGAGGATGTATAGTGATGCAGAAGTGAACATAATGTGTGATGTAGCTGATAAGTCCGTGTCGTGATTTAGATATCTTGGTTTCATAGATATAGATATGTATGTTGAACATGATATAGATAAGCCTCGATGTTGTTGATTGCGTAGTTGGTACACTAGAAAGTAGGCGATGATGAGGGAGATGAGAGATACGAGGGTAATGATGCCGAGGGAGAGGAAAATTGTGAAGCTAATGATGCCGAGGAGAGGAAGATTGTGAAGCTAATAATGATGAGGAGATGCAAGTTGTGAAGCTAATGATGATGAGGGAGAGAAGAGATATGGTTATAGTGATGATAGTAGTGATGATGAGACATACATTATTGAAAGTGAAGAAGAAGAAGATTGTGAATATAGTGATTATGATGATGAGGAGGATAGTGATCATGATCTAAGTAAATCAAGAAAGAATGAAGAATCTCAGAAAACAGCTGATGATAACCCAGATCTGACCCAACAGGAAATGGATGCAATTGAGAAGCAATTTATGGATGATACTGATTCAGAACTTAGTGAAGAGAGTGAAGGAGAGGAAAATGGTAAAAGGAGTAAGAAAAAGAAGAAGAAAAAATATGGATCATTTAATCCAAAGATTGCTCCAAAGGATATAACATTCAGAGTAGGGCTGGAATTTAGAAATGCAAAAGAGTTTAAAGAGGCAGTTACTGCATATTCAATTGAAAAGGGTTTTGATTTCAAGTTTCTGAAGAATGAAAAAAAGAGGGTTTGTGTAATTTGTGTGAATTCCAATGTATGCCCTTGGAGGATTTGGGCAAGTGAAGGCAAGGGAATGAAGACTTTTAGCATTAGTACATTTCACCCAAAACATATGTGTAGTAAAGTTGTGAGAAGCAGACAACTGACAGCAAAATGTATTGCCACCCAATACTACCAAAGAATAAAAAATGATCCTTGTTGGAAGATCAAAGATATGAAGGCTGAGATAAGTGCAACATATAAATTGGATGTGTCTTTGACAACTTGCTCTAAGGCTAGGAGAAAAGCATTAGGTGCTGCAGCTAGTTCAATGATAGAGCACTATGGTAAGATTTGGGAATACAGAGATGAGTTGAGGATGACTAATGAAGGGAGCACTGTAGAAGTGTATTATGCTATGAACAACCCAGAATATGGTCCATATTTTCAGATGTTTTATGTATGTTTTGATGCCTTGAAAAAAGGATTATTAGCTGGTTGTAGGAAGGTACTAGGTTTGGATGGGTGTTTTCTCAAAGGGTGTATGAAAGGAGAGTTACTCATTGCTATGGGAAGGGATGCTAACAATCAAATGTTTCAGCTGTTCGGGTATTGTACAAGTGGAAAACAAAAGATCATGGACTGGTTTCTTTCTCATCTTATCAAGGACTTACAAATGGAGGATGGAAGGGGTTGGACCATTATTTCAGATCAACAAAAGGTATATATCATGTCTTTTATATTATGTAACATGTGTTAAATTTTGTTTAAAATTTTTTAAAATTTGTGATTTGAACACAGGGACTTGTCATATCTATGTCAGAGATGCTGCCTTGGTGTGAACATAGGGCATGTGCTAGGCATGTGCATGCTAATTGGGCTAAACAATTCGAGGGGCGTAATACAAGGGTTTTTTTGGGCAATTGCCGTGTCCACTAACATGGACATGTATAACAATAATTGTCGAGATTAAAGGAGTTAGATGAAGAAGCATATAATGATCCGATGAAAAGAAATCCAAATAAGTGGTCTAAGGCTTTCTTTGAAACATTTAGTTTTTGTGATTCTTGTGAAAATAATATGTCCGAGGGGTTTAATGGGAGCTATCGATGCTAGGTGTAAGCCACCGATTTACTTGTTGGAACATTTAAGAATGACCACAATGACTAGGCCGCACAAAAGAAGAGAATGGATTTCCAATCATCGATGTCATATGTCCTAGGATTAGAAAGAGAATAGAAGCAAACACCGCCGAATGTAGATTGTGGATCGCAACCTATAATGGAGATAACAAGTTTCGTCAAAGTTGACTACATGAAATGGGGATACATAGTTGACATAGCCAAAAGAACATGCAGCTTGTAGGGAATGGGATTTGAGTGGAATTCCATGTTGCCATGCCATTGCCGGGTCGCTTAGTATCGGGAAGAATGTAGATGAGTATGTTCCTAATCGTTATAAGAAGGAGGAATTTTTGAAGACATATGCTTGGAGTATTCAACCAATCTCAGAAAACAATTGGGCAAAGTCTACAAATTACCCTTTCAAGCCTCCTATGTCCAAGCCAATGCCAGGAGACCTAAGAAAAAATAGTGAAGGGACCGATGAGGAACAACCTAAGCAAGCCGTGGGTACACGTAAACGTAGTAGGCAAGGACAAGATATTTCATGTAGTGTTTGCAATCAACTTGGTCATAATAAGAAAGGATGCAAGGTAATACTTTACTTTAAAGTTAGTATTTTTTAACATTTAAAGGTAGTACTTTACCGTTGCATAACATCTTTTTATCCAATTGGTTTAAGGTTGGTGCTACTCAAAGCAAAGCATGCAATTGATAAAGAGGTACCAGATGCAGTTACAACTAAGGTAGTATTTATGTGTATTATTTTACAACTGATAATTGTATACTAATTACTTTTCTTTTAGGTTGGTCCTACATCAAGGAAAAAAAGGACACCCAAGGAAAAAGAAAAGACTCCAGTTGTTGAGAGAGTTTATACTAAGCAAAGAAATGATGGTAGGAAGAAAACTCAAGCACGGCGTGAGAAGAGAAAGAGAGGAAGGCCTAGGAAGGAGCATACCGTTGCGAACCAACCCATGCATTTTGTGGAATTTATGTCACACCACTGAGATACATTTTATAAGGTATGTTGGTTACTTTGGTTGTCTAAATTGGTCCCCATGCTTAAATAATGTACATGCAACTTATTTTTGTTTCTTGTGTTTCTTGTGTTTATTTGTAGGCCCCTGGGGCATCCAAGGCTGTGAATTTGGACACGTATGTTCCACCAGGACCAAGACAAGAGCCTCCAGTTCAAGGACCAAGCCAAGCCCCTCAAGTTCAAGGACCAAGACAACCAAGTAGTCCACCAACTCAATTCACTACCTCATATGGATATGAAACAGTCCGCCTACATCAACTAGCCAATTTACCAAAGAATATGTATACTGTAGGGTCACCAAGGAGTTGTGATACACCTTTTGTTTGGAGGGGAAGACATGTACTGACAAAATCTGACACTGGAAAAAAGTGATAGGTTGTTAAGTGATGTAATTTTGGACAAAGATAGAACATGTATGCTTTGAACATGTAAACTTGTGCTTTTGGACATGTTGGGTAAATTGTGTTCTGAATTGTGTTATGATTTGGGAATGTTGGGCAAATTGAACATGTAAACTTGTGCTTTTGTGCATGTAACTTAATTGTGTTATGATTTTGGACATGTTGGGTAAATTGTGCTATGACTTGTGTTATGAATATGTATCTCCAATTGCAAACCAATTCATCAACAACCAACCACCAATTGCAAACCTCTTACCATTGTGTTACTAACAAACCAATTGCAAAAAAATCATCAACAACCAACCACCAATTGCAAACCTCTTACCATTGTGTTACTAACAAACCAATTGCAAACCAATTCATCAACAACCAACCACCAATTGCAAGCCTCTTACCATTGTGTTACTAACAAACCAATTGCAAAAAAATCATCAACAACCAACCACCAATTGCAAACCTCTTACCATTGTGTTACTAACAAACCAATTGCAAACCAATTCATCAACAACCAACCACCAATTGCAAGCCTCTTACCATTGTGTTACTAACAAACCAATTGCAAAAAAATCATCAACAACCAACCACCAATTGCAAACCTCTTACCATTGTGTTACTAACAAACCAATTGCAAACCAATTCATCAACAACCAACCACCAATTGCAAACCTCTTACCATTGTGTTACTAACAAACCAATTGCAAAAAAATCATCAACAAAACATATAACATAACATTTACAGAACACCTCAACAGCCAACCAATTGCTCAAATTCATCAACCAAAATATAACAGAACATTTACAACTGATACCATACCACCATACACATACCACTATGGTTTGATCAAAGTTTACCTCTTTATAGGCAACATAAACATACCACTATGATTTGAGCCAAAAATGTGATATACAATCAAACAAAAAAAAATTACAATAACCCACTTCCTCACATTCCAACTGCTTATCACTTGAGACTTCAACATGCCAATTTCCATGTCTTTCTTTACCAATTCTACTTCAAGCCTCTTCACTTCATTTTTAAGTGACATTTTCCTCTCTTTTAGCTTAAGCAATTGCATTTCAGCTTTTGCCCACTTCTCTTTCATTTCAGTGCAATTTTCACACATTATACTTGTATCATTTGCCCATTCAAAAAAGCCACAACCTTTGCATGTTTTCTGCAATAAAAATACAAAAACAAAATGATCATAATCACATAGAAACTATTTATTGATTCATTTTTGCATAAAATTGGTGATAAATTAAGAACATACACTGTAATTTGCACAACCATAGAAGAGCTTTCCGGGATTACTATCAGTTCGTGAAATTTTCAATGGGGCTGGAATTTTGCAATCACACCACTTAACGTAAATGGCTCTAGCTGTTGGTCAGAGATGTGGATGCCGAGGTCATGATCCCCTTTCGAGTTACAGAGATCGATTGAGCTAAACTTGTAGACGAAAGGGAAGAACGTTTAAAATCGAAACTAAACAAACAATTAATATCGAAAGAACTCAACCCTAGGCGAAATTTATCTGAATTTAGGGCTTAGATAGTGTAGTGAGGAGTGTTGTGAGATGATAGAATGGATGAAATGAAGAAAATGGAAGACGCTCTGTTTATATCGCCGGCTAAAACGTAAGGGTATATTTGGGTTTTCAAAAAAAATCTAACGGCAAAAGTGACGGTAACCCCATCAGGGGTTAATCTCTTAACAAAACCCTATATTAAGGACCAAATACATTTCAAAAAAAGTGCAGGGACCAAACGCATAGTTTTGGTATAGTTTAGGGACCAAAAAATTATTTTATCCAAAAAAAAAACAACAACTTAAGTTTTTGCCTTTAGAGCGCTTCTACTATAAATCTTGGCTCCGGCCTCCGAACGATCGTGTTCTAGCCTTGCCAACAAGTCTTCTGTCTCAACAGATTCTACCATATTAATCCTTACAAATTCTAATTCTTCTTCGTCCAGGTATGTTAATTTTGTATCTTTTATTCAATTTCGTTTCTACGAATATATACACCTCGTTCATCCATATGCACAGTAAAAGTTAGGGTTTTAGCTCCACGGTATGAAATTTGGGGGTTCTTCAAAATTCTCGTGGATTTCTACTTATTCTATCTGCATGCTTCTCTTCAGTATCTCGCTTCTAAAATTTTATTAGTGTTGGTGTTTGTAAAGAGAATCGGAATGGCAACTGAGCAGCCCAAAGCAGCGACTGAAGAGGCAAAGATCGATCTCTTTGAAGACGATGACGAGTTTGAAGAGTTTGAAATTGATCAAGGTAAATCCTTACATTCCATTTACGTTGATTATCGTTATTTGGCTATAGCTTGAGATTAAGAAAAAATAAATATTAATGGCGTATGAAACAAGTTTTTAGGTTTTGAAATTCATGTTGGTAATAGACACTAATTCATATTATCTTTAGTGCATTGAAATCTGTTCAGCTTTACTTTGTTAGAAGGACAACATTTTTATGATTTCATGGGTAGATGAGGAGAAAAGAAAATATTTGCTTCAATCTTAAACTGTAATTTCACAACACCTAATTAAGTAACTCCAGTTCTTTTCCTGACATAGAGGATTTTAGTTTCCTGCGAGTAGTTCCATGGACAATGCTCCTATTTTTTTTTTTGGTCCAACTGCGTTTTCCTTTTTTACCCCCCTAAACAAATACTAACAACTATGGGTCCTTTGGATTTGGATCTATCATGCCTCAAGCAGAAGCAAACATGTCAGAAGTAAAGTATAATTAATCTGGGTCACTATTAAAGCCCAAACCAAGCTTGAGAGCGCAAGTGCAAACTGCCAAACCTTTGCTCCCGTGGTTTACTTGGCTCATGTCGTAGGCCCAAAGGCTACAAACTGACGTGGATGGTATTAGAGATGTTAATAGGCCCGAGGACCATGGGGTCAAACCGTTTAAAAGACAAGTTTAGGTTTGAATTTTCAGCTTGATCGTTTAACCTGTGAAAAGGCATGGTTGGACCAAAACAGATAGGGCTGGCATGATTAATATCTCTAGGCCAAATGAAGGCTTTTTTGAGTTGCCAATGCAGCCGCTTGTATGAAAGAAATAAGTTTTTCAATTGTTTATATAGATTCCAGCAAAACCTAACGAGATAGCCCAATCCATCCTTAGAAATTACCACAACACCATGAGTGAAAAGATGAGAAACTAATTTGAATTCACTTATTCTAATTTTACCTATATTATGACTATTAATTAAACAGCTTGATTGATTGAACTCAACCAAATTATGAAGCTTCAATGATTTGTGTTTTGAATTTTATTTCTTAGGTGATGTCGTTGTATGACTTTTTTTTTTTGCTGTTGGATTTTTGGTGATTACTTAATTTCGAATTTTAGATTTAAATATAAGTGTCATTTATTTTTTAAGGTCCGTTTGCGTCCCGTTTAAATTGAGGCAGGGTTAGGGTCAGGTTTGGTTTTCCAGCGGACCATTAAGCGCGCAACCCGGGAGAGACCGAAACAAGCAAGGTTGGACCGATTAACATCACTAGTTGGTATGTGTACCTAGAAGCATCTGATCAAGCCGAGTCAAACAATTGATTTAAAGGAATCACTTAGCCACATAATGACTTGTGTCTTGTTATCAGTGGCTAATGATGGACTTCATTGTGTTGTATATGTCCGTATTGGATAGTCGTCGATATTCAGGAAGCTCTCGTATATGAAGCTTCATCCAAGTATTCACATTCATTGGTCATATTTCGTAAATTACAAATTTCAATGCTGGTAACTTAATTTCACTTGATTCCCAAAACTAGCGTTGTCAAACTTATTCGTGCTCTACTTTATAGTAGTATTGGTCATTATTGTTTCTAGTTAGATTGATGCCACTGATATTAAGCCATGCACTTAATAAATTTTCTTTGGTGGTTGTTACTGCTTCGTTCAACATCTAGTAGCAGGAGCAACAGTTCTGTCCGTATTCTGAATATTCTATTTTCATGTATTAATCAAATTGCAGAGTGGGATGTCAAGGAAGAAGGAAAGGAAGTCACTCAACAATGGGAAGATGATTGGGATGATGATGACGTCAATGATGATTTCTCACTGCAGCTGAGGAGAGAGCTAGAGAACAACACCGAGAAGAAGTGAGCTAAGTCTACATGAGCTTTGTTTGCGGACTCACGATTGTTTACTTTTGTCATCTTTTCTGTTTATGTGAGAATGCAATGATTTCAGACTTGGACATGTGAATTCTAGTTGAGAAACATGCAATTTGTGATTTCTGAAATCTGCCTGATGTGTGGTTAAGATTGTGGATGTGAGCTCAATGATGGATTATCAGATTAGTTACTTGTTATTAGTTGTGTTTGAGTGTGCTTTGCAAGGAATGTCTGTTAAGATGAATTTCCAAAATTTAGGATTCTGTAGAAATATGGTGGCTTTTGTGTCGCGGTAACTGAGGGTGGCATGAGGCACATGGCCACGTGTCCCTATAATGGGCTCTTCATATAATTCCATGTTACTTCCTCCGTTCCAAAATTATTGTCCTGTTTGACCCGGCACACGGATTAAGAAAAAATAATGGACTTGATTATTAATATTGAAATAGTGTGTGGTTTCCTTTAAAGCCCGTGAATATGTGGCCCAAAATTAAAGTAAAAAGAAAAAGTAAGGGTAAAGTTGTAATAGTGATGTCCTAAGAAGGAGACTTTCAAACATGACAATTATTTTGTGATGGACGAAAAATGAAAGCAAGACAATAATTTTGGGACGGAGGGAGTACTATAATATGCAACTTCAGGCTACTAGGTACCATTAGTAGTTTCCTGGTTTGCTGGGTAATCATTTTTGCTAGTTGTCCGGTGAATCCAGCAATGATTGATTATTTTCCTCCTTGGCAGTTGGTTGAAGTGTCTTCTATCTCCTTGCACCAACCATGTAAGTGTGGAACGTTTGGTGTTTGAGACTCAGATACACTTTTAGATGGCTCATGAAATGTGGTTAGGTAAAGAGTATTGAATTTCCTTGTTAGATGCTCTACTCTACCAAAGTCTGAAGTTGCCTGTAAGATTTTTTATTATTGTTTTAAGTGGGGAAGGTAAATGAGTGTCTTTATGTTACCTACTTAGCGAGGAACAGTTATATTTGGCGAGTGATAGATGGGTAAAGGATTCTTTTGCTGTGAATTGTTTTTTGATTTGGTTTGGTTCATGGGAGGAGAAATTGTTACCATTAACTAGACCTGACAATCATGACCCAAAACCTGAAAACCCACCCGACCTGACTTGCTAATTATACAACCCAACCCATTAACATTTGCCGGTTAATTCAGGTTGCCCAACTTAACCCAATACAAATTGCGGATAAAGTTGGGTTGAACCCGAAAACTGTTTAAACCTGATTGCCCCAAGCATCCCATGCTTTGTTCCTATCACTATCACATTTTCTCTCTCCTCTTTCTCTGTTTCTCTCCATCGCTCTCTCTATCTCTCTATCCAATTTCTAGGGTTAGGGTTTCCGTTCTTGTTTCTCAGATCAAATCAGCATGTCAGCATCAAAGATCATCGTTCTGAAGAGCTCGGACAACAAGACGTTTGAGGTTTAAGAAGCTGTGGCTTTGGAATCTTAAACGATCAAGCACATGATCAATACTCCCAAGTCTGATGACAACAGCAACAAGACGGCACAGGATGATCTTGCTGAGTTCGTGAAAGTTGAATAGGGGACTCTGTTCGATGTCATCTTGGTTTGACCGTTCGATTCCCTAGAAAATAGTTGACTGTAGATTATTTTATTCTTTGGTTATCTCGGTGTGTGTTTGTTTAGGCATTTTATCTCGATCTGTGTTTTTTTAGGCTTTTTATCTCCATTTGTGTTTGTTTAGGCTTGATTCAATCTGCAATGATTTCTTCCCCATCTTCCCTGTTAAGAATATTGAATGGCATCCGCGTATTGGTAGATACACACTTCTTTAGCTTTCTGTTATTTAAATTTTGAATAGGAATCGAAATGGTTTTGTGAATTCCTTGCCTTTTGCAGTCTTACTTAATTTGTACTCCATTATTCAAACTGAAGAGCTGTTGAATGCATGAGTGCTTTCACAAGGGTTGACCTTGGAAGTATTTTATTTTGATTTTTAAGGGTGCTTCTGGTAATTAATTAATATGTTGTAGTTTCTTGTGAATAATTTTGGCGACAAATTGGTTGGATGGTTGCATATCAATTTAACATTTTCTGCTCTCTATTTATTTTCTTATAGATGATGTGTGGTTGTGACGGTGTATATTTAATTTATGTATGAAAAAAATGTTGTTAAAAAAAGGAAAAAAAGATGACCCGATTTGACCCAACCAGTGTGACCTGTTTGATATTTGCCTATTTGGGTAATAACGGGGTTTGACCCACTACAACCCGTTACCCACACCAACCTAACCCAACACACCCAATTGCCAGGCCTTCGGCCTTAACCATAATGCCTTTGCTCATTTTGTGCTTCTGATGGTAGTGAAACAGTGAGGCCTGCTTTCCAGTAAGTTACGTAGTTTGAATTATTCAGATATGAATGATCTTATATGCTTGACTAATGCATACTTTCATCACTAAGTGAAGAAAATAATTTATTCTTGCGGTATCATAATTACATTTATTAAACTGACAGTGCATGGTGTAAAAATTATAAAAATCCTCGCTGTCTTTTTGTATTTTCGATTCTGGGGAGCAGGAAAAACTGTTTAACAACCTAGCATTCCATGAGATGATTTTTGCCGGTAAATCCTTGAATTGAGCTTGGCTAAGCTGGTAAATCCAAAGCTTTTCCACACATGTCTTCGATAAGCAGGTTTAGTGTGGACCAGGACGATCCTTGGTATTTCATTGCATGATGTGCAGCTTCTCGTACCTCATTCACTTTCATCATGACAACCTTTCCTTCCTCCTCCTGGAATAATATTTTTACCTTCTTTGACACTTCTTCTGATTCTACTAATCCACGCACAGACATGTTTCTAGGCCATACTCTAAGGCCGGCCCCAATGTCCTCTACCACCAGACGGGCATTGAGGGGCTGCTCGGCCATCAATGGTAGTGCTAAGACTGGCACGCCTGCACAAATGCTCTCCGACATTGAATTCCATCCACAGTGACTCAAAAACCCACGTATGCTTTCATGCTGAAGAATATCCATTTGATCTACCCATTCTTTCACTACCATTCCTCTACCCTTTACTCTCTCTTCAAACCCATCCAAGAATTCTAGTTTTTTTGATCTCAATGCCCATAAGAAGCTTACCTTAGACTGTTCCAAGCCAATTGCGATTTCACGCAACTGTTCCTCTGATGCCACTGCCTGAGAACCAAAGGCAACATATAACACTGGCTCTTTTGCTGCGAACTTGATGTCAAGCCACTGAATCCAGGTTGGCTTTTGAAGATTCTGTCCTGTTGGTGGCTTGGCTAGACAAAGTGGTCCTATACACCAAGCTTTAGGTCCGAAATTTTGGTTCCAATAATCAGTTATACTTGGCTCCAGTTCATAGAAGCTATTAACAACCATTCCATGACTTTTGGACATTGAAATCTGTTGCTCAAGAATGAAGTCAAGTGCTGGACCCTTGGGTTCAAGCTCACTGAATGGTGGTTCGAAGTCGTTGATGGTTAATTTGAATTTTGGAAAGTTTGGAACCGAGAAGGTCTCATCTTTAGAACTAACCAATGCATGAGGTCGCTCTTGAGCCATAATGTTGCACATAGTCATGGAAAAATTGTTGGTTCCATAGAAAACTAGTCGAGGAATACCCAGTTTTGCCGCGGATTCTTGAGTCCAGGGTAGAAACCCGTCGGAGATTAAGCAGGTAACATGTTTGAGATTCTGAAGGGCGGCTTCAAATTGAGGTTGAATTAGTTTCACGGCATTGACAAATTGAATGAAGGAGGACATGGATGGTAACTTATCTGTGATTTCAACCCCAGGAGGGATGCCAGGAATGTTTTGTGGGAAGGGAAGGGCAACAATGGATATGGTGTCATTCCGTAGAGTATCACCAATTGATGAATAGTTTGATGGGGTTGTGAGGATGGTGACGGTGATCCCGCGTTGAGAAAGGAGGCGAGCAAGATAAAGGAGGGGAATGGTGTGGCCTTGCGACATGAAAGGAAATATGACAAAGTGCCCAAATGAAGCAGTCATTGTATTTGTTTGGAGTTTGTACTTACAATTTGTTGGTGGTGATGCCTATGCTTTGTGTTTGTGACCCCTTTTGTAACCCTTACTTGGGCATTTGCTGGTGTTATGCATTTTTATGGTATTTTTTAATTTTTTTTAAAATATACTTGGTAATGACACTGGGCGTTGAAAATTTGTCATTAAAGAGTGTGGAAATTGTCTTAGATATGGGGTGTGGTCCTCCTGCAATAAGTACCTAATAATGGCTGCACCACTTGCATTCATTGTGAAATGGTCTCAGCTAGAGCATATCTTTTGGCTCATAGCTAATTAAGTGGGGTTTCCAAAAAAAGCCTTGCATGTTTCCTTGAATAATTTATGTATCCAATAATGCAGTCAGTCCTTTCAAATAATGTATTCGTGGGCATGGGTGAGCCGAGTCCATTTATGGCCTTTTTAGTTATACTAAGGTTGTCAAACGGGTACTCACTTACCTACAAATTTAGTGTCCATGTAAGATGGGAAATGCCATTCTTGTCCCTTCCTCTGTACATCGCATTAAATTAGATGGCCATATCTGTCCCTTTCATTTTGGACTCCTCAACCTCATCCCCAGTAACCAACTGTTTTCTGGCTCCTTGACTTGTTCCTAGCTAATCATAGTCAATAGTCATATTCATATTAATGGGTGAAGTTGACTTTGTTTTCTCTCATCTCCATCTCCAGTATCACTAGTGATCGTTGCCAAATGAGACTCCTGTGAATGATACATAGTGTTTATGAAATGGCAAAAACTTAATTACGAAAGACCGTGTCTTACGAGTATTTTTTGTTGACAAAACTCCTTGATCCGATCCAGTGCTGGTTATTGGACTTTGCTGTGACTTTTGAGGGAGTGGCGCATCGTTTTACGAATTATGATCTGTAAGATGGTCTTATAGGGGATCTATTCTTATGAAGTTGAGTAAGTCTCATGCAATACGGTTTTATGAATCTTAATTCGTTATACGGAGTCATATTATCTCACAGCTCAACCTACTAACATGGTAGGTCCGATAAAAAAAATCTGTTTTACAAAAAATATTCCACCGTCTTGCTCTTACGGTCTTACCTAAGTTTTGCCCATCAAATTTTACATTTCAAAAATCATTTTGAGACTTGATGAAAGGAATAAAACATGCGGTTGTTTCTAATTTGTAAAATTAATAATCTTATAGTGGCATGCAATAAAACTAGTCACCTTGTGAAGGAACAATTCAGTGGAAGCATATGTTTGAGATAATATTTGATCAGAGCAATTCGTTGTTAGCAATCAATTACCGATGGGGGACGGAATTGGTAATTGTGACACTTGTGTTTCTGAGTTCCGAGCAATTAATAGCAATTAATAGCTATGGTCAGATATTGATACTAGTTCTTCCGTCCTTAAATTATCGTCCCTTTTTTTTTTTTTTTTCGTTCGTCTTAAAATAACTGTCTACTTTGGAACTTATCTTTTTAAAATGTTACTTTTACTATTTTATCCCTATTTTTTCATCTTACTTTAATTACGAGTTATATACACATAGGTTTTAAATAAAATTATATATTAAATCGATATTAATAATCATGTTAATTATTTTTTCTTAATCTGTGTATCGAGTCAACTAGAACGATAATTTATGTCACTTGTCAGGTCAGGGGGTGCTCTATTGGTGAGGTTGGTTGTCAGGTCAGGGGGTGCTCTATTGGTGAGGTTGGAAGTCCTCAACATGATATTCCATAACTGACACTGGCATTAGATATCCGAACGAAGTGAAAATTGCATAATATCAACGGCCCAAATATTGATTGACGTCTGGTGATGAGGTGGACGATGAACAAGGGGAGAAATTCGAGCCGGTTCACTATGTTAACTTTTCGTCTCATATTTTTTTTTTAACTCGAAAGACACTTTTATGGACGAAAAAACTAGAATATTCTTGATAAATTGAAGGCGTGCTATGGATCATTTGCTCAATGCATCGTGTTTTATCTTTTATTTATCGTGATGCATCAATTTAAATCACCTAATCCAATTTATATATCGTGATGCACTCGGATCACTTACTCGGTGCATCGTGTTGCATTAATTTAAATGACATAAACCAATTTATACAATGCAATGCATTGAATATACATCAATTGATGCATTGTGCTGCAAATCATAATGAACCAAACTTTCACATCCCTTCTTTTCATACACAATCAATAAATAATTCAAAATTAATGCATCCAAAATCTAAATCAATGCATTATGATTCACAAATGATGGGCAAAACACATATTTGAGCCACTGTACTTTTCCAAAAATTGCAATTAGACCACTGAGACGTCAAAATTTTTGGGATGACCACTGTACCATACTTATCTTGCACGTTAACCCCTTTTTTGGATGGACGTTAAGTTTGGACGTTACCTTATGTTAAATACCTATTTTACTCTTGTCTTCATCACTATCAGAAATCAAACCCAGATCTCAAAGCAAGCTGGGGTTTTCGATACCCTAATCTCAACACTCTCCTTGAACCCACATAGAGATTATTTCCATCTCTATCCTATTTCTCAAACTTAATCAACAACTTAGAAGGCTCAAATTTGACATCTTCCCAAAAATCCAACCCCTTAATCTCCTTCGGGAACACGAAATCTACAGAACCCACTTCTCTTTCCTTCAAGAAATTCCCAGATTTTTCCATCACAGAACCAGACAAAAACATCTGGAAAACAACCACAAAGAAGAGGAACACGACGACTGTACAAATCCACTGCAAGTAATCAATCTTCTTGAAAAGCAGAAATCTAGCAAATCTCGATCTGGATTGTCTTTTACTTTGAGTAAATGGGGATTGGGATTGCTGTCGATGATATCTCTCATTGTTGTTGTTCCTGCTTGTTGATCGCAGGAACTGACTGTTATTTCTCTTCAATGACAAGCCTCGATCTCTCTCTCAAGTTCGATCTCCCTCCGATTTCACACCCAGCGCTGTCTCCCCTCTTGTACCCGACGCTCCAATTCCAGCCCCGTCAAATGCCGACGACGTAAGTCACCTTTTGATTTCTCTTCGCCATCGTCATCCTTCAAGCTCTGCCTTATACAGCCATAACCCCCAACCGCCATCGGCGTCCATCGCTGTCGCCTCCATCCCATATCTGTTCCATCTCTATCTCCCTTGTATGCGTTCTTCATCTCCAAGATTTCGACATAGCAAACTCAGCCGACCTTTTCTCCATTGCAACACCAAACTCAACTTCATCAAAGCCGTCAGCCTCATTTTTTCCTCAAACCCAGCAAGCATCCATCTCATACAAGCTCTGGAGAATCTCCGTCCTTCTCCCTTCAAATCTGGGTTTGATTTTTGTTTCAGATTTGGGTTTGATATGAGTTTGCCATTGATTTTTGTTTGAGATCTGGGTTTAATTTATGATAGTGATGAAGATGAGGGCAAAATGAGTATGTAATCTAAGTTAACGTCCAAACTTAACGTCCATTCAAAAAAAGGGTTAATGTGCAAGATAAGTTTGATATAGTGGCCATCCCGAAAATTTTTACGTCCCAATGGCCTAATTGTAATTTTTAGAAAAGTACAGTGGCCCAAATATGCATTTGCACAAATGATGCATTGTATTCAAAATTGATGCATTTAGATTCAAAAAAGGTATCTAACATTTATCAAACAGTTTACATGCATAGCAACACAAATATATAAGTAAATCTATTTTAAATTACAAACACAAATATAATAATGAAGAATAATAACAATGAAAGACGAAGAAGGAAAAAAGTGGAAAGTTAAGGTGGTGAAGACACAATTATGTAATAATTACGATTTTCTTCACCACCCAACTTCCCACTTAAATCCTCTTCATCCATAGTTACCATTTTTTTTTTTGCGTCTTCGGGCGGACAAACTCGATGACGAGGGAGAAGAAGAAGAAATTTACATCATTTTTGTGATTGGACATTATTGGAACAATTTAATAAATGTGACATTTCCAGTTGAAAAAAAACAGGATACTGATGTGATTGAAAATTTGAGAAAAGTGACTGACCCGACATTTCTCCATGAATAAGGGAATAATTGCGATCTAGTACCATTTGTTGGAAATGTAACCGCTTCACTACCTTATTTTTTAAACCGTAAAAGTCCATTTTCATAATTTTGTTCCAAAACTGCCCGCGACCACGTCCTACTTCGGTCTTCTCATTTTCTTCTGTCTTCTTCCTCCTGATACTTCTTTCTCTTCACTCTTTCTTTCTCTCTTTCTCTCTCTCTCTCTCACACACACACACACTCTCTCTCTCTCTTTTCTTCTTCTTAGATCCACTTACCATCAAAGCTTCGTCTCCATCTCTCTTTTCTCAATTGTCGATCTTCTTTTATCTTCTCCAACCATTTTATCCATAACTTTTGATCTCGGATGAATCACGGGACCCACCGCATATCAAATCGAAGTTCTCAACAAAATCTACATGAAGTCGTTTTAAGGCCATAAAACATTATTTAAACACTGTTTTGGGCTTCAGAAGTTCCTCTGAGGCCCAATTTTTGCATTGCGATGCCCAAATTTGAGCTGAGATTTTTGCATTTCGATTCTCAAATTTTGACAGATTTCAATTGTGCATTGCAATGCCTAATTTGGGCAGTAACTTTTTGCATTTTGTTGCCTAAATTTTGACAGATTTCCAATTGTTTATTGCAATGCCCAATGGCTTTTTGCATTTCAATTCCCAAATTTTGATAGACTTCTAATTGTGCATTGCGATGCTCAGTGACTTTTTGCATTTCGATGCCCAAAATTTGACAGATTTAAATTATGCATTGTGATGACCAAATTTGGGCAGTGACTTTGTCCGCGTGCCTTTCCCTCATTAAGGTAACTTCGTCATTCCCCCCTCCCCCAAAAAGTATACTTTAGCGGTTTAAAATAAATATAAAGCACATATGCTATTACAATTTTACCAAAATGGACCGGCTTGAATTTTCCCCGTGAAAAAGTGTAGTTTGTCACTCAATTGGGTTTGAAGACTTTGGGCTGGTTATTTTGGGATAGGCTGGAATCATAGCGATAAAGTGGTCTATATCATATAGGATGCTTATAATTCAGACCGGTCTACTTTTTGTAGTTTTAATTCATTATAATCCCATTTTTTTTTAAATCAGAAAAGGATATTTTTAGGGTAAAAAGATTGCGATACCCTTAATGAGTAAGAGACGCGCTACAAAATAACGAAGGGATGTATCGCGGTTTGCATAATCATACACTGCAATACAAAATATTAATAATTAACATTAAAAGATATATCGCGGTCCTCATAGTTTTGCATCGCGATACAAAAACAAATGAACCGCGATACAAAAACAAAGTGAACGGCGATCAAGGTTCTAAAAATCGTTAGGCGGCCGCTAGGTGGCACACTAACGCCTAGCGCCTAGGGGATTAGTCGGGGCGTAATCGGGGCCTAGGCGGGGCCTAGAATTAAGACATAATTACCATTTTTTTTGATAATTTACATCAAAGATCAAACACATTGAATATGAATTTAATTTTTTTTTATGTTTGTCATTTTATCAAACACTTGTCTATATTTGTAAAATGAACAAAAATATACAAACCTACCATTAATCCAAATTCTCAACCCCAATGCAATAAATCAGCCAAGTTTAGAACTAAAAACAAAAAAGATCGTACTCCAGTTCGCCCCCCATTACCTTTCTCTCTGTATCACCATTACCACTCCCCCTTCCTTCTCCAGTTTACCCCCCTTCCTTCTCCGGTCACCGCATGCCACAAAATCAAAGCTACAAAAATAAATTAAGGTCGGCGAGATTTGGCGTAGACGCTGACTTGGTCGATTAGGCGGCGACTAAGAAAGTCGCGGTGGTAGAGAGGAGCCTAGCTCCTAGGCGGGGCCTAGGCGGAGAGTTTTAGAACACCGACCGCGATACACAATACATACTATACATTAATTTATGTATCAAAAATCATAAATGTTAATACATATGAACCGCGATACAAAATACATATGTGATCCCAAATTAAATATGTGTTTTACTTTCAATTTTTATATTAAAATACATCAAAATACATCGAAAATTTATAGAGTCTGCATGGAGAGATCGAAGTCTGAGCATGTCCCAGATAAATCTTCATTGTGAAAAATCTTCATAGATCAGCTCCATGTGGTTGTTTATCATCAAGTTGCTTCTCAAACTTTATCATCAAGTTCATAAAGATGAAGGAAGAAATGAATGCTTTTTTGATCAAAGATTTGTATTCATCCGAGAATCATAAAGCTTGAGAAGAAATTTGATGATAAACAACAACTGAAATTTTAAATAAATAGTATTGAGTGAGACGAAATAACAATAGATAAGGTTTGACAAGAAATATCATTAAATATTTAAAGACGAAATAAGGAAGAAGAAAAGTTGTCATTAATTTTTGGTTGTTGATATACGTACTGAGTTGTTTGCTTCTTTTAATGTTGGCTGTTGATATTTTGTTCATTTATATATCACGGCTCACATAATATTGCACCGCGATATAAAATATCAACAATCAAATATCGCGGTCATCATACATTTGCACCGCGGTTAACGTAATTTTATACCGTGATACGGAATATCAATAATCGAAACAGTGGTGGTTACTACACAATGGTGGTTACTTCTCACTCTTGTTCTTCTTCTTCATCTCTCGTTGTTGTTGTTGTTCTTCTTCTTCTTCTTTTTCTTCATTGTGTTTGTGTGTAATTGAAAATAGATTTATGTTTGTTTTTGTGTTGCTATGTATACAAACTGTTCGATGAAATGTCTGAATATAAATTTGTTCGTTGTTGGACAATTTTTTTGAATTTGGATGCATAATTTACTGTACAATGCATTGTTATTTTCAGCACGATGCATTGTTATTTGCAACGCCTTTACATCAATTGATGCATTTTCAATGTTTGACTTGGTGCATTGCGATGTAATATTATTTGCATCGCAATGTAAATAATATTATTTCTAGCCCGATAGAAATAATATTAATAAATGTTATTTGCAGTGCATTGCGTAAATTGATGCAACGTAATGCATCAAGTAAGTGATCTGTAGCATACCTTAGGTTCATAAGGGTATTATAATTTTTTTATAAAAAAATATTTTTTTCGATTAAAAAAACATAATAAACTTAAAAATGGTCCAAAGTAGACTAGCTCGAATTTGACCCCTTTTTTGCTAGCCTCTTTTGGAATAGGAATACTATTGACTCCAATATTTGATTTATATTTGTTGAGAGTTTACTCTTGGAGTACATAAGTTTGGCATACCCTATATGTTTACATAACTTTATAATTATAACTGATCAATTTTAAGGACATCGAAATAAATTGATGATTAGATTTCTCAAAACGTGAACTTTTTCATTTTAACTAAGGAAGTAACTTGTAAAGTCATATTGTTAATATCTTGGAATCGCTCAATAAAATCTTATAGATGAGAGAGAATATAAAATATGGAGCAACCTTATAGTTGTCTGGGTGTAAATGGGAAGCACAACTTGTGTAAATACTCCCTCCTTTCCAGGTAAAGGATCCGTTATACTCCCTCCGTCCCTAAATTATCGTTCTCATTTTCTTTTTCGTCCGTCTCAAAATAATTATCCAGTTTGAAATTTACATTTTTAGAACATCACTTTTACCACTTTATCATTACTTTTTCATCATACTTTAATTATGGGCCACATACACATGGGCTTTAAAGGAAACTACACATTAAACCAATATAAATAATCAAGTCAATTGTTTTTTCTTAAACTGTGCGCCAGGTCAACCAGACGATTATTTAGAGACGGATGGAGTATTATTTTGAGATATTTCATTCAAAGAGTACATTTTTAAAAATTATATTTACAGTTTTTATAACATTTCATCTTTACCCTCCACTTGTGTTGTAAATACATTATTTGTGATTAACTATTTTTATAATTATGACTAACTTTAATGACATTAATATATCCCTTAATATTTAGAGTTTTCAAATAAAGACTTTTTAAGTGGAACGGAAAGAGTATTATTTAAGCTCGAAATTATAAGCGCTCGTGATCAACCTTATGTTAACGAGCCACGAGTTCGAGCATGATGACAGAATTATGCGAATCATAATGCATCAATTTGGATTTGCGATACAGGAAATATGCATTAATTTTGAATTATTTGTTGATTGTGTACTGGAAAAAAGGTACATAAATGTCTCATTTCATTATAATTTGTAGTGCGGGACATCAATGTTTGCAGCGTGATGCATCGGTTGGAGGGTTTGAATTGTTGCATCGCGGTGCACGATTTGGATTTACTAGTTTAAATTGATGTCTCGACACTTATTTAAGTCACTAAACAAAGAGCCCACTATAATAATTTGTAATGCTTCACTTAAAAAGTAACTTTCATAATTATGTATAATTTTCGTGACATTTTCATTTTACACTCCACATTTGATTTAAATATATCGAGTATGCTTAAGCATTTTTTTAATTATAGTTAAATATAATGTTAGTCATATCTCTCTTAATTGTTAACTTTTCAAGTATGGGTTTTTTGGGTGTAAGAGAGAAATCATATATTAATAACTAGCACTACCCATGTGTGAAGCACATGAGTTATGATCATAAAAAATATTTCAAAATTTTTTTGACCTTTATTCATCAAAAATAAAAAAATTGCAACAACAAAAGGATTGATAGAAAAAAAAAGTGAGAAAATAATTAACGAATAAATTTCCCAATGAGAAGAATCGCTGAAGACCTGCAAATGATGATTTTTCGCAAGAGAAAACAATAAGTCAAATATTTAGAATATATGATCTTAAAAGTATTTTATGTAAGATGAATCTTCCTCAATTGACATACTATGTGTTGATAGATTAACTTGTGAGGGAGTAAGTTAAAATTTTGTTTTCTCAAACAATAAAATCCATAGTCGAAGTGATATGAAGAGAAAAGAGGGACAAGCTAAGGAAGAGAGAGTTAGATAGCTCTTTTATTGAAAAGATCGTTGTCATAAATATTTGTTTTAATTAAAAAAACATTGTGAGAAGTTTTTTTTTAATCAATGCAAGGTTATATAGAGTAGGACTTCTGCCACATCAATACATGTTACAAGAAGTTTTTTGTAACGACCTGAGCCCAAGAGTCCGGTTCGTTACGTGTAGCTTACATACTGGTCCACTGAACACGCAGTATCTTGGGTCATCAGACCAACTACAAGCCGACCCAATAACTACCTTATAAATCACACACAAGTCCCACATCTACCCTATTTGAGATTGGGGTATTTACAATTTCCCTCACTTAAATCCTTGACGTCCTTGTCAAGGCCGAATCGTACCCCGGGCAATGCAAGATTCAAGAGGAGACTTGTACGGGGATTAAGAGGTGGCTCCCACCTTCTGCGGTGGAGCACTTTGGCCCGCACAGCACTTTGTTCCCTCATTTTCGGCCAAGACCCGCTCTGATATCATTAGTAACGCCCGAGCACGAAATCCAAGTCTGTTACGTGTAGTCTACACACTGACCCACTGAGCACGCAGCACCTTGGGTCATCAAGCTCACCACATGCCAACCCAAAAGTCCATGGACGATGTTGGTGCCCAGTAATAGCGCATGACTACCTTATAAATTACACACAAGTCTCACATCTACCCGACGTGGGATTGGAGTCTTACAATCTCCTCCACTTAAATCCTTGACGTTCTCGTCAAGATCAAATCGTACCCCGGGCGATGCTTCTACCCTCTATATAGCCTTTCAACAATGGTCCCTCTTCTCCGTCCATTGAATCTCTTTCTCGGTTAGGATGGATTTTTTTTTCTAATTCCCAATCGTCGTTCCCTCTCTCTAGATATAAGGTTGACTGCCAGTTCTTCTAAACAATGTTATTATTAACCTTATTTTTTTATTATAATTGTAATACATCAATCCCACATCGGGTAGATGTTGGACTTGTGTGTGATTTATAAGGTAGTCATATGCTACTACTAGGCACCAACATCATCCATAAACTTTTGGGTTGGCTTGTGGTGGGCCTGATGACCCAAAGTGCTACATGTTCAGTGGGCCAGTGTGTGGGCTACACGTAACGAACGAGACTTTCGGGCTCGGGGCGTTACAAATGGTATCAGAACGGGTCCCGGCCTGAAATGTGGGAACAAAGTGTTGTGCGGACCAACGTGCTACACCGCAGAAGCTGGGAGTCACCTCTTGATCCCCGTACGAGCCACCTCTTGATTCCTGCATTGTCCGAGTTACGATTAGACACCAACATTATCAATGGACTTTTGGGGCGTTACAAATGGTATCAGAGCGGGTCCCCGCCTGAAATGTGGGAACAAAGTGTTGTGCGGACCAAAGTGCTACACCGCATTATCAATGGATTTTTGGGGCGTTTCAAATGATATCAGAGCGGGTCCCGGCCTGAAATGTGGGAACAAAGTGTTGTGCTGACCAAAGTGCTACACCGCAGAAGGTGGGAGCCACCTCTTGATCCCCATACGAGCCACCTCTTGATTCCTGCATTGCCCGAGTTACGATTGGACACCAACATTATCAATGGACTTGAGCTGACTTCATGCGATGACCTAAATTCAATAGATGAGCTACACGTAACCAGCTCTGACTGGTCGTTACTGCATTTAGTTATAGCTATAGATGGATAATCCTTTCCCAAATCTTTAACTAAAATTTAATCTTTATTTTTTTGAAAAAAAATAAAAAGGTCAAAAGCGAGACTACCATCTTGGAATGGCGAGTATTTATTTTAACATTAAACTGAAAATGATGGGACACTAACCCAGTAACCCGGCATCCAAGCCTTCCATTTGATTAAAAAAGGATGACAAAATGTACAATTACTACATTACATGATCCTGAAAATTGAAACCCTACTCTCAAACTTCATTCGGAATGCTACTTTGCCCACTAAATCTCTGCAACTCAATATCAGCCCCTGTTCTACAAATTGGGCAAGCTCCATTCTTGACCAACCATGAATCTATACACTGAACATGAAAACTGTGCTTGCACTTTGGCAAAAGCCTGCACTTGTCACCCACTTTGAAATTCTCCAAGCAAACAGCACAATCATCCATTCTTGAACGCCCACTGATTTTCTCTCTCATCACAATCATCTCTTCTTCAACCTTGTAATCAAAACAGGGAAGTTTCTTGATATCATCTTGAGACATGCTTGGACTTCTGCTCATAATCCCTATTTGAATCCCACCTCCACTGTTGTTGCCAAATGCTCTCCCGACTATACAAATATGAATTGTCACTAAAAGAGCAATCCCAAGAAGCAATAAAACTATGGAAGTCACAATTTCCATCATATTCCTCTGTTTTCTTCCCAGCAAAGCAAACCACCTTAACTTAGCTCTGTTTTTAGAAAAAAACCCAAGAAAATTCTTCTTCTCACACCATATTGGACGGCAGAGACGACAATTTCTATGGGAAGACTCTGTTTGGTGGAAAACCCAAAGTTTTTATCCTCTTTTGCCAAACCACCAAATTATCAAAGAAAATAATGTTGTGTATCCAGCTGTGATAGCTGCAGCAGGCAGCAGGTGAAGAAGTGAATAGATGCTTGTTTATAAGATTATATCGAAGCCTTAAGACAAGGAAATCTGAATACTACTGAAGAAGGGGAAAATCTAATACTCCTAACTCCCAAATAGGACGAGGTGTGAGAACTGAGAGAGCTCCATATGCCTTTTTAGTTTTTATTACAAGTGGCATGATTTTTTTTAATTTTTTTTTATTTAACTGTAATTTGTATTTATTTGAGAGCATCTTTAGCTCAATCTGGCCAATAATACGTAACATTAAACAAATGGATTGATGGTGTACCACGTGCTGTTTTGACAATTATAAGCTTTAATTTCTGGTGGAGAATTTCCGGGAAACCCAACCATAAACTATAAGATTTTGCAAAGGAAAATGGATGGTTAAATTTAATTAATCGATCGTGTGTTTGTTATCCCCCTCTTAATTGGTCATAGTAAAACACTCCAATTTTATTTATTTTTATGTTTCTCCTATGAGTAGTTGAGTACATACAAATATGAGACGACTTTCCATTTTGTACAAAGATGAAATCCTTGTCAAATCACTCACTCACCTTCATCTCCGACTCCAATCATTAATTATAAAAAAGTCAATTAAACTCCTAATTAATTTCTACAAATATATATATATTTGAACAAAATCACAATAATTATATATATTTTCTTGCCGCATGACATCTAGCTAGAGATATTAATAGTGTCGAGAACCGCATGATTGAACCGTTTAATTAATCAGAAAAAGTTAGGGTCAAGTTTGAATTTTCAATGATCCGTTTAAAATTGGGGACCAAAACCAATAGAGTTGGACTGATTAACAACCATAATGATTTTTTTTAGTTACCAATGTAGCCCCTTCTATGAGTAAGTTTTTTGGATGTTTACATAAATTACTACAAAACCTAGTAAGACAACTCACTCACGCTAAAAAAATTACTAAAATACATTGAGTGAAAACAAAAGAAAATTAATTTGAATTGGCTTAATATAATAATACATACATTATGATTATTAATTAAACAAATTGATTGATTGAACTCAAAACAAATTATTAAGATTCAATGATTTGTGTTTTGAATTTTATTACTTTAGATGATGTCGTTGTATGATTTTTTTTTTTTTGGATTTGTGTTGATTCCTTAATTATGAATTTTAGATTTAAATATAAATGTTCTTTAAAATAAATTTAAACATAGTCCGTTAGCAACCCATTTAAACCGAGACCGCTAGAGTTATTTTAGGTTTAAATTTTAAGCGGCCAATTCGAACTGGACCGTTTAACAGTAACATATTAGACACCGAAATCGACAGGATTAGACTAAAACAGATTGGGTTTGACAGATTAGCATCTCTACATAGTCTATAATCAATTCTACTCATTTACAACCATTATCAATTGATAAATTCTCTTTCACCCAATCCGGCCATTCACGAGTTATATTTTATTTTGTTTTTGCTTTAATTTTATCAATATTCAAAAAAATAATTGATGAGTATTTTGGATATTTGCCATATTTATCCAAATAGCAATTCTCATATTTATCTAACCATGGTATCTTATATCTATTTAATTGTAACTAACCAAGGGCAACCACAATGTTCCACTCAATAGGTGTGTTTGTTAACCTAATTAAAAGGTTAGTTAAGAAAATTCTAAGGAAATCTAGAAATAATATTGTTTGATAATCATTACATCACTTAAGTATCCCTTTAAAAATGACTTAAATTTTAAGTCAAAAGATGATGACTTCAAATTTTCAGATCTACTTTTTTAAATATTAATTTCTATTATAAAGTAATCAAAAACTTAAGACAAAGAGTGTATTAAAGAAAGAGAAAGAGAGAGAGAGAGAGAGAGAGAGAGAGAGAGAGGGGGAAAGTTTTATTCAGAGCTATAGGATCAGCGTGTATCGAAATAACCGCAGAATGCTCGATATTTATAGCCAAGCTTTCTCATACTGTTACAACAATATTACAAATGCACTTATTACCTGCAATGCTAGGTACACCTACATAGGCATAGGCAAATTGACTTTGTTTCATAACACTCCCCCTTGAACATAGTATTATAAGTTAAATAAGTGTGTCTCGTTAAAAACCTTTAAGCCGAAAAACCCGGTAGGGAAAAAATCGGTCATAAGGAAAGAACACATAACTTAAATCTGAATTATGTGCATAGACAGTCTCGCTAAAAATCTTTTCATGTAAAACTCAGTGGGACAAAACCATGATAAAAGGAAAGAGAGTACAATCATATATGCTCCCCCTTGAACTGACAAGAGTCAAGAGAAATCACCTTTGTAAATCTCGTATATTTTGCATCCCAATATTGTGAACATGCTTTCTGAAGGTTGTAGTGGGAAGTGCTTTCGTTAATAAATCTGCAACATTATTACTTGATCGAACATATTGGTTGCTGACATCTTACTTCTTTTCAAGTTTTTGAGTGTATAAAAAGAGCTTCAGGAGGATATGTTTGGATCAGTCACTTTTAATGTATCCCTCGTTACTTTGGGCGACACATGCGACATTGTCTTCAAATAATACTATCAGGGTGTTGGTCCACAATTATGCTCAAATAGGCTAGAGGGGGGGTGAATAGCCTATGATGTCATTTAAAAAACTTTTTTTTTGATACATTTAAAGCATAGATTTAATGGCATCTGTAGTTTAGCGTATTGAGCATGTCTGCTGGTAGAGGCTAACGGCAGACTTGCTCTAAACAGAAGTTTCAACTCTGCCGGTAAACTGCCAGTTAAATCGAAAGTCTGTTAGAAAGAGTTTAAGCAGCGGAAATAGAGTGGCTTAGATTTAGAGAAGTCTTAAGTGGTTGTACACGAATATATGATCAGAACAACATCACACTTAATACTTCTTTCAAATGCAGATTCAAAGAGATCAATTAAAGAATAACTTTTCTAAAGATAAATCATTTTAT
This sequence comes from Codonopsis lanceolata, assembly GCA_013146195.2. Taxonomy (NCBI): domain Eukaryota; kingdom Viridiplantae; phylum Streptophyta; class Magnoliopsida; order Asterales; family Campanulaceae; genus Codonopsis; species Codonopsis lanceolata. The sequence continues at coordinate 46,071,777 of CM028378.1, read as the reverse complement.
AAAAGCTCATAGAGATGTAAGGACTGAGGGATATATTATTTGTAAGAACATTTGAATTTATTCAAAGATAAATTATAGATTACTTCAGCCTAAATATTATATGTAAAGTTTCTGTCCTTATCCTTTCAAGCCTTAATCTTTACTTAATTATTCATAGATGAATTTTTAAGCAAAGAGGGCAATAGGAGACCAGAACAAGAAACTAATATGAGAAGACAATTTTCAAGGTCGTTCAGATAAGAAATATCTGAACGATTAAGTGCAGAGCACTCGACCTTCCATGATGAGTGATTATTGCACAATCGACATCATTTGTATAGGAATACAAATCTGAAGATATGAATGCAATATCTACAGACAACTCTTCATCTTCTTTGGGCATAATCTAAAATCAATCTTCAGATCAATCCAAGAGCTTGACCTTTAGCTTTTGGAAGGGAGTCCTGAAGCTTGGCTAAAGGCTGAGTTCTTCGAAGAAGGGTGAAGAACTCAAATCAAGAACTGGATTCTTGACTATGACATTGATCTCTATCTTTTGAAATTTCTGATCTATCTCTCTCTCTTTTATGCTCCAAGATTTTCTTCCTAGCAATCCACTGAGAGTGTTTTGCTAAGGTCTGGATAGATTCACTCCGATCTTCTATCGAGATCTGAGATGCGTTGGTGAGGACGATCTCGTTGTAGATCTCCATATTTCTTTGAAGCTCTTGTAGAAGTCTTTGTATTTTACTTCGTTCTGTATCTGTATTTTGGGGAAGAGAAGGGATTTTTATATAGACTGGAGTCAATGTGATCGTTGAAAGATGAAGATTGATGTTTCTATCCGTTTAGAAATATAGTTGTTGAAGTCTATCGGATAGAGATTTTTGTCCACAAGATCTTTGACTGTTGGGTAAAGATTTTGTCCTATAGATCTTGGAACTGTTGTCAGACTATATTAATAAGTCTCTGAAAAACAAGTATGATGTCTGATGCACTTTCAGGTAGTATGTTCAATAAAGTGGATTCTTTTGACTTTATTAGACCACGTGAGTGAGAGAAAGTCTTGTAGCTTTAACTATGTCAGGCTTTATGAAGCTTGGACATATTTGTCTTGATTTGAACTACTTTAGTCTTTTCTCTGTGGCACGTGCAAAATCAGGTCTGCCGGTAAGATGTTCGGACCAGAGGAGCAAGTCTTCTGTTTTAGGAGAACTGATGTCTGCTGGTGCGAACAATCAACTTGTAGCATGTCTACTGGTGGTGAGTCTTCAAGATGTTCTTATCTTCTTATGACAAGTCTGCTGGTGACAAGTCTACTGAAGACTTTTGACACTACCGCAAATCTGCCGGTGCTTAGTGTATATGAAGTACTGGTCTGTTTGATCATCATGTAGGAAGGTAGGACTTGATCAGGTCACACCTAATCTAAGACCTACGTGATGTCACATGAGTTGCCACGCTAACCGGTACGCAGACCTTTTAGCCACTAGTGATGACTCACTGTAATGGGAACAAGCAAATCAACATATATAGAATATGCAAGGTGATAAGTAAATTATCAAGAAGCATATTCCAACACGGGGCTTTGTTGACAGGTAGTCCACAAACATTTTTAATATGCTGAGTCATAGAACGAAGCCATGCACACTCTTGACTGGCTTCATGAAGTGCAATCATCTCAGCATGATTTGACAATGTAGTAACTAGTGTTTGCTTTTGAGAATGCCATGAAATTGCAGTACCACCCATCGTGAAGACATATCCGGTCTATGATTTGGCCTTATGAGGATCAGACAAATAACCCGCATCTACAAAACCAATTATTTCATCCTTTGATCCTCTAGGATAAAATAATCCCAAATCGATCGTCTATTGAAGATAACGAAATATGTGATTATACCATTCTAGTGTCTCCGTGATGGAGATGAACTATATCTTGCCAATAGATTTATAGCAAATGGTATATCCAGTCTAGTACAATTAGCAAGGTACATGAGGGCTCCAATAGTACTTAAGTATGGTACTTCAGGACCAAGTATTTCTTCACAAGGACTGAATGGATCTTTTTCAACATTCAGCGATCTATTAATCATGGGGCTAGTGAGAGGGTTTGCCTTATCCATATAAAAGCGCTTCAAAACCCTTTTTGTATAATTTGATTGGTGTACAAATTTTCCACTATGCGAGTGTTCTATTTGCAAACCAAGACAATATTTGGTCCGTTCAAGATCTTTTATTTCAAATTCTCTCTTTAGGTAATCAACTGATTCTTGGATTTCCTTGGGAATTCCAATGATATTCAGATCATGTACATAGACAACAATAATTGCAAACCCAACTGTTGTATTCTTTATAAAGACACACAGACATAATTGATCATTTACATATCCGTCTTTCAACAAATGCTCACTTAAGCAATTATACCACATGCGTCCGGATTGCTTTAATCCATACAGTGATCACTGTAGTTTAATTGCACATAATTCTTTGGGCTTTAAGATTAGTGCTTCAGGCACCTTGATTCCATTAGGAATTCTCATATAAATATCGACATCTAATGACCCGTATAAATAAGTTGTTACAACATCCATGAGATGCATATCTATAATTTTTTAAACCGATAAGCTGATTAGATATCTGAATGTAATAGCATCCATTACAGGAGAATACGTTTCTTCATAATCAATCCCAGGCCTTTGGGAAAAACCTTGTGCAACAAGGCGAGCCTTGTATCTCACAATCTCATTTTTCTCATTTCACTTTCGAACAAAAATCTATATGTATCCAATAGGTTTCACAGCTTCAGGTGTGACAACGATAGATTCAAATACTTTTCGTTTATTCAACGAACTTAATTCAACCTTCATGGCATCTATCTATTTGATCATGTCATGCCTCTTTTGACATTCAGATACATATTTTGGTTCCGGATCATCAGTCCCGTCATTAATTTCTTGTGATACCGAATAAGAGAATATATCATCAATATTCTCAATTTTATCTCAGTTCCATATTTTTCCATTACACGTGTAATTAATGGAAATCTCATGTTTATCGTTGCCTGCAAGGCTTACTAGATTTGCATGATCGTGTGTTTCTTCTAGACCAATTTCATGATTGTGTGTTTCTTCTGGAACACTTTCATGTGCTTAAATATTTTCAATCACTTTCTTTTTTCGAGGATTTTTATCCTTTGAACCAATGGGTCATCCACGCTTCAGGCGTGTCTTAGATTCATTTTCCATTTTATCATTTGGTAGCCCTTTTGGTATTTCAGTTAGGGCAGGAGCATTTATAGCAGCTACATGTGACTTTGTCACTCTTTTTGTGTGTATAAATGCATCTGGCAATTGATTTGCTACATTTTGTAAATGTATGATCTTTTGAACTTCCAGTTCACGTTGCTTTGTGGGAGGGTAAAGGTGCAATAACGATGATATGCACCATTTGATCTCTCTTCCCACTTATTTCCCCTCTTCACCTAAAGGTGGAAACTTGTCTTCGTTAAAATAACAATCGACAAAGCGTGTCGTAAAGACGTCACCCATTTTTGGTTCAAGATATTTTATTATAGAAGGAGATTCATACCTAACATATACTCCAAATCTCCTTTGTGGTCTCATCTTTGTGCGTTGTGGTGGAGCAATTGGTACATATACCGCACAACCAAAAACTCTTAGATAAGATAGATTCGGCTCTTTCCCAAATACCAGCTGTATTGGGGAGTACTTGTGATATGAACTTGGCCTAGAGGCGAATCAGTGCGGCTGCATGTAAAACAACATGACCCTATACAGAAGTAGGGAGCTTTGTTCTCATCATTAATGGTCTGGCAATAAGTTGAATACGTTTGATCAACAATTCAGCCAAACCATTTTGTGTATGAGCATGAGCTACTGGATGTTCAACATCAATCCCTATTGCCATACAATAATCATTGAATGCTTGAGATGTAAATTCACCAGCACTATCAAGTCTAACTTTCTTGATCATATAATTTGGGAATTGTGCTCTCAGTTTGATTATTTGTGCAAGGAATTTGGCAAGTGTTGTATTGCGAGTTGATAATAGACATACGTGCGACCATTTGCTAGAAGCGTCAATTAATACCATAAAGTATTGGAATGGTCCACTTGGTGGATAGATATGTCCATATATATCACTCTGAATCCGTTCCAAAAACGATAGTAATTCATATCCAACTTTAGTTGGTGATGGTCTAATTATCAATTTTTCTTGAAAACAGGCATCACAATGAAGTTCATTAGATTAAAAAATCTTCTAGTTTTTCAATGGATGACCACTAGAATTCTCAATAATTCTCCGCATCATTATTGATCCTGGATGCCCCAATCGATCATGCCAAGCTTTAAATGTTTCAGTAAACTTTAGTTTTACTGTAGAATATGATTCAAATATTCTTATGATTGTACTATACAATCCAGAAGATAGAGATGACAATTTTTCCAATATACACTTACTTCCGGAAGTGTTTGAGGTAATGCAAAGATATTCATCATTTCCGTTGTTCATAGTCTCAATATGATATCCATTCAGACGAATTGAATGTCTTTGAAACTTAACAAGTTTCTTTGAGACTTATGAGAGAACAATGCATAATTTATCATGAATTTCGTGCCTCTAGGCATTAGGAAAATTGCTTTGCCAAATCATTCAATTATTTTGACATTACCAGATATAGTGTTGACATTAGCCTTATCAACTTTAAGATAAGAAAAATATTTCTTATCTTTAAGTATGGTATACGTAGTAGCGCTGTTTGCAAGACATAAATATCCTCCTTGGATTTTAGATTAAAACATATTTGTAATCTATTAAAATATGAGAGAAAGAAAAATAAAATAAATAAATATGATAACATATTGAATGCAAAATACATATATAAACTTTATTGTGAACATGCTAGTATATATAGGAAAAATAGATAATACTCTTACATAACAACATGTTATTTTTTCCTCAGCTTCTACCTCGAACTCGGACTATAGCCATATCACCAAAATCAAAATGAAGATCTTCATGATCATTTTCAAGGAAATTTGTCTCAACATTCTTTCTTTTTTGTGATCTCTCATAGAGATCAACTAAATGTTTCGCCATTCGACATGTGCGTGCCCAGCGGCCTTTCATGTCACACTTAAAACATGAACTTTCTTCATTGTTTTGACACACATTTTACCCACTTGAAGAGTTGTTTCTATCATCATCTTTGTTCCACTTCAGGTGGCGAGAGAAATGTTTATCATATGGATGATGATGATGATGATGATGATAGTTATTTCTTTAACGGCCTCTTCCCCGGCCTTGATTTCGACCACCACCCGGACTTTGTCCATGATTTCCTTGGCCTCGACCACGACCACGACCATTACCACGCCCACGCTCTTGCCCTTCATCATACATAGTCTCATTCGCTTCAGGGAATGGAGCTGAACTAGTTGGACGAGATTCATGATTTTTCATTAGAATCTCATTATTCTGTTCAGCTACTAGGAGGCAAGAGATCAATTCGGAGTACCTTTTAAAACCCTTTTTTCGATATTGCTGCTGCAGGAGCATATTCGAGGCATGAAATGTGGAGAATGTCTTCTCCAACATATCATATTCAGTGATGGTTTCCCCACATAATTTCAATTGTGAGGTTATTCACTGTTGGTTTTAAAATCTTGTAAGCGGATATGAATCCAATCATAGTGTGCTTTTGGGAGGATGACCGTTTTGAAATGGCCATATCTTTCGTTCAAATTTTCCCAAAAAACGAGTGGATCATTAACCGTGAGATACTCAATCTTTAAGTCTTCGTGGACATGATGTCGTAGGAAAATTATGGCCTGAGTCCGATGTTGATTACTTATCCATTCATTATTACTTCGTTGGATATTATTTTCAAGGCTTCTGGCGGCCAGGTGGGTTTCAACATCTATTTTCCAAGACATATAATTTTTCCTAGATATGTCCAGCCTTTCAAATTCGAGCTTAGCGATGTTTGCCATTTGTGAATTGAAGAAAAAAACTATAAAAATGAAACATATATATTAGTAAATTTATGATATGGAAAATTTATTTATATGATAATCAGTACATATTAAAATATATGTTGAAAGCTACTATAGCTGCTAACAGGACATACATGATACAAAGATAAGTAATAAAAATCTGAAAATTGTTTGAAGTGTATTCAGCAACGAAAACCAATGTGGTGCACACAATAACTAGTATGATAATAATCATTTACATTATGTTAAACATTTTGTAATAGAGGATATGTTATTGAGAGTTTGTAAGGAGGTAGTAAAAATGTGAGTAAACTATTGAGATGTTGTTGTATATATGGAGAAAAAAATGACCGTTTATGATTATTAACTATCCGTTTATGACCGTTGGAGGAGAGAGATAAAAATCAGTTAACTAGCCGTTGGAGGATAGAGGTAAAGATGTAAAATTTTGATTTAATAGAATTGCATTTATATTATGAATAAATATAAATCTTATTAGGAGCAATAATTTGATCACAAATAAAATAATTCTGCATGAATATTTTTCAGTCAACTCTATACAGCTATTATATAGCATACATATATATTCACGCCACGCTACTCGGCAAGCCTTTTTGTGGGTGTTTGAAAGTCAGTAATAAATATATATATATGTATATAAAATTATTCATATATTGAATTGAAAGCATAACAATTCATAATATATATGTATATATATATATATATATATATATATATATATATATAAATATTCAGTTTATAGCTTGGGGTTATTTCCGCTCAAGCATCAACGAACATATATATTATACGTAAAATAATAAATTATTATTTCGTTATCTCACTATATATTATCGATGGTTGCTCAACCAATCTTTTCTTAATAATGGTGATATACAATATATATTGAAGTAAATCAGAGATATAAAATAAAGAATATATCGGCAGAAAATTTTACCGTTTGGGATCGTTAAGAGTAGAACGATCGTGCTGATAACGTGTTATAAAGTAATAACAAACTTAGGACAAATAGTGTATTAGAGAAAGAGAAGAGAGAGAGAGAGAGTTTTATTCAGAGCTGTAGGATCAGTGTGTATCAAAATAACCACAGAATGCTCAATATTTATAACCGAGCTTTCTCATACTGTTACAACAATATTACAGATGCACTTATTACCTGCAATGATAGGTACACCCACACAGGCATAGGCAAATTGACTTTGTTTCATAACAATTTCCAATTTTAACAAAAAATCCCCCTGTTTCAAAAAAACAAACAAACAAAAAGGCCCTAAAACACCCTCTAAAGTCTAAACACCTTGTTTTTTCTTATTCCGGATTCATTTCCCGGCACTCTAAAAACTCTCAACACTAATAAACATCCTCTATATAACCCTTAAAATATTTCTTATCTTAATTAACAAACCTAATTACTACCAATATATTTTTTCCTTTTTTTTATTTCTATTTTTTCACCACCATCATATTGAACATATTTTATATTTTTAAGTTTATATTTTATGACAAAAATGTTGTATTTTTTATTATTTTAATTACTTTTATCTAGATGAAATCATGTCACGCTTTTTATTAACAAGTGTTCAATAATTCCCTTAATTTTCAAGTTATAAATAACTATGGACTACCTCCAAGGCTCCACAATAGCAATATTTAACTATGATACACTAGTAACTTTAAGTATTTTTTGAAACATAACATATCATGTAATAAGAAAAAATTAAAGAAAAGATAAAGAAGCACTCACATTTGCATGTGGTTGTTTGCTGGTATCAGTGGTATGTATAAATGTGCCAAGTATCTATGCAATTAAAAATACATATTGAGAAATGAGAAGTTGACAAAGGTAATTTTTTTTCTTTCCAAATTGTAGTAGAACGGCTAGTAATACATAGAAATACAAATACTCAGTTGATTTAATTAGACCTCATTTGGTGTAGCATTTTAAAAATGTAATTTTTTCAATACGCAACATTTTTATAATGCAGCGTTTTCAAAACACAGTTTATTTCTTGTAAATACTTTTAAGAAACTATTTCAAAATGTTATTTTTATAAAAAGAGTAGTTGTAAACATTGCATGATCACGCCTTTAAATAGGGTGACTTTGCTGGCAATCCACATAATGGATCAAAGTTGAGGTGTGTGTAGTTGGGATTAGGATTAGGATATCTGGTTTGGTTTCTTTTGAATAATACGGTGAACACGACTATGATTGTTTGTGAAAATATGCTGGTTCCTTTGTGCCCTCGTTATATCGATGGTGACCTGTAAGAGAAATTAAGCATCGTTAGGGAGTTGGGAGGTTGTCCCAGCTAAAGCCCTCCAGTATGAGAGTCAGTAACAAAGGATAATAAATGCCGAAGCACAGGCAGCCCCTTCAGCTACCGATAATAACTTGAATATTGAAGGTGTGTAGTGTGATAGTTTGAGTGACTGTTGAAGGTGTTGAACTCCCTTAGTTATAGTCTCAAACTTGTGTATCAAGCCAAGACTGGCTACTGGACCGGGGAGCAGGTCTGTGTTGGTCGGTTTAGTTGGCTAGCTACTATTGGCTCGTACTCTTATCAGATGTACTTGGCGTATCAAGAAATTGGTCAGTAGGGAGGAGTACGGACGATGTAGAGCACGTTGGTGTTTTTCCAATCAAAAGGCGGCACCTAGTATATACAGTACAATGATGATGCCTGGGTGTTTGACTTTGGCGAGTTTGTGTGTCGACCATGGGAGTCTCCTGGTCGGATGATCGACCATGCTTGGTCATTCTAAGTATCCTTTGAATGTCGAGAATCCTTGGTTGACCTTCCCTTGGTCGCTTATCTGGTAGGTGGTTGTCTCAGATGTTGGGACGTGGGTCATCTTAATTTGGTCGCGCCGGAAGCCACGTGTCGTTTCACGTGGGAGGCACCAGGTCAGGTTCCTTCACTACACATTTTTAAAACGCTGCGTTTTAAAATGTTGCTTTGAAACACTTTAAAAGAGAAAACGATGCATATTTTGCCAGCGTTTTGGTCAAAACGCCCCACCAAACAAGCACTTAAGTATATTGTCAAAAAGAAAAACTGAATTAAGAGAATTTTTTTTGAAAAACATGGGAAATGAGAGTGAAAATTTTGTTTACATGTGAAGATAGACACAAACGCACGCTAGGAGAGAGAACTCATAGAAGAACAGGATGGAGTGTTTGGTAAAACACACTCTATATTAATCTTCGTATTATTAAATGTTTATTCTTATCATACTAGCAAAGACCCCTAAAAATCTATATATATATATATATTTAAAGTTGGTGAGGAGCATTATGGTTGTGCCACCTCACCCACTTTAGATAAATATTGATTCTTAGGCATCCATGTAAGACTTTTTATCTTCCAACCATTACCTATTAATAATACATATTAATATTCAATATGATAAGGGGTATTATCATATAGCTATATATAACAATAGATATAACTTCTTCTATTGTCAATAGTAGAAGACTTATATTTAAAAAAAATTACAACTAACATTACTTCTAACCAATGTGGGATAAAACTCTTCAAGGTGAGATATTACTTCTAATTACTCACTTTTAACACCATACTTTAACCTTTGATATCTTATTCATCAAAAAACTTGATTTTGACAAATTAATATATCATTTCGATGTTCTTGCCGAGTAGAACACATTCGCACAATTACTTTTGTCAACTAACAAATGAAATGTAAAGAAATTTGTGTCTCAAGTTGCACAATTTCTTTCAATAAAAACACTAATTTTTTAATAAGTATTATACTTTAACTCTTGATATTTTATTTATCCAAAACTCGATTTTGACAAATAAATATATCATTTCGATGCTCTCACCGAGTAGAACACATTTGCGCAATTACATTCGGGAACAAACAAATGACACATAAATAAATTCGTGCCTCAAGTTACACAATTTCTCTCACTAAAAACACTAATTTTTTGAACAAATATTATACTTTCAGTCTTGATATCTTATTATTCAAAACTCGATTTGGACAAATAAATATATCATTTTGATCTTGCATTTGCGCAATTACCTTTGTCAACAAACAAATGACACGTAAAGAAATTCGTGCCTCAAGTTGCACAATTTCTTTCACTAAAAACACTAATTTTTCAATAATTGAAGAGATGTATCCCACATTGGTTAGAAATTGATGTTGGTTTCAAAACTTCTATTATTAAGTACGAATAGAAGAAATTGATGTTTTTAAAGCTTCCACATGGATGCTTTAGAATGAAGATTTATTCAAAGGTGGTGAGGTGGCACAACCATAGTGCTCCTCACCAACTATATATATATATATATATATATATATATATATATATATATATATATATATATATATATATATATATATATATATATATATATATATATATATGATAAAATATTTTTACTATTATTACCAATAGAAGATGTATATCTCACATTGGCTAGAAAATGATGTTTAGTTTAAATTATTTTATATTATTACCAATAAAAGAGATGTATAACACATTGTTTAAAAAGAAAATGTTAGATTTTAAAGTCTTTAGACTAAAGACTTTCACTTTTACAAGAGATATATATATCTCACATGTTTATAAAATATTATACTATTATTACCAATAGAAGATATGTCTTAAACATTGGTTAGAAATTGATGTCTGTATTAAAAATACTATTATTAATTACTAATTGAAAAGATGTATCATACATTTGTTATAAAGTGATGTTGGTTTTCAAAGTTTTTTGATAAAAGACTTCTACAATTATTGGTTAAAAAATGATATTGATTTTTAATTATTTTAGATTATATAAAAGACTTACTATTATTAGCAATATAAGATATATATACTTTTGGTTTTCTAGCCATTAGCTAATAATAATACATAATAATAATCAATATGATAAGGGGTATTAGTATTAGTATATATAACTTCTTCTATTGTCAATAGTAGAAGACTTATATTTAAAAACTTTTACAACTAACATTACTTCTAACCAATGTGAGATAAAACTCTTCAAGATTAGATATTACTTCTAATGACTTTTAACATCATACTTTAAGCTTTGATATCTTATTCATCCAAAACTTGATTTGGACAAATAAATATATCATTTCGATGTTTTTGCCGAGTAGAACAAATTTGCACAATTACTTTTGTCAACAAACAAATGACACGTAAAGAAATTTGTGCCTCAAGTTGCACAATTTCTTTCACTAAAAACACTAATTTTTTAATAAGTATTATACTTTAACTTTTGATATCTTATTCATCCAAAACTCGATTTGGATAAATAAATATATCATTTTGATGCTCTCACCGAGTAGAACACATTTGCGCAATTACTTTCGCCAACAAACAAATGACACGTAAAGAAATTTGCACTCAAGTTGCACAATTTCTCTCACTAAAAACACTAATTTTTTAACAAGTATTATATTTTAAGTCTTGATATCTTATTATCCAAAACTCGATTTTGACAAATAAATATATCATTTTGATGCTCTCACCGAGTAGAACACATTTGCACAATTACCTTCGTGAACAAACAAATGACACGTAAAGAAATTCGTGCATCAAGTTGCACAATTTCTTTCACTAAAAACACTAATTTTTCAACAATAGAAGAGATGTATCCCACATTGGTTAGAAATTGATGTTGGTTTAAAAATTCTATTATTAAGTACCAATAGAAGAAATGCATCATACATTGGTTGGAAAGTGATGTTGATTTTCAAAGTCACTAAAAAACCAAAAGATTTTAAAGCTTCCACATGGATGCTTTAGAATGAAGATTTATTCAAAGGTGGTGAGGTGGCACAACCATAGTGCTCCTCACCAACTTTATATATATATATATATATATATATATATATATATATATATATATATATATATATAAGATTTTACCATTATTACCAATAGAAAATGTATATCTCACATTGGCTAGAAAATGATGTTAAATTATTTTATATTATTACCAATAAAAGAGATGTATAACACATTGTTTAAAAGAAAATGTTAGATTTTAAAGTCTTTAGACTACAAATTTTCACTTTTACAAGAGATGTATCTCACATGGTTAAAAATATTCTACTATTATTACCAATAGAAGAGATGTATCACACATTGGTTAGAAATTGATGTTTGTATTAAAAATACTATTATTAATTTCTAATTGAAAAGATATATCATACATTTGTTATAAAGTGATGTTGGTTTTCAAAGTTTTTTTATAAAAGACTTCTACCATTATTACCAATAGAAGATGTATATCTCACATTGGTTAAAAAATGATGTTGATTTTTAATTATTTTAGATTATATAAAAGACTTACTATTATTAGCAATAGAAGATATATATATCACACATTTGTTATAAATTGATGTTGGTTTTAAATTACTATTATTACCAATAAAAGAGATAAATCTTACATTGGTTAAAAAGTGATGTTGATTTTAAAAGTGTTTAAATAAAAAGACTTCTACTTTTATCATTAATAAAAGAGAAGAGAAGAGATATATCTCATTATATAGAAAGAGATGTTGTTTTTTGATATTTTTTTAGATAAAAAACTTCTACTATTATTACCAAATGATGAGATGTATTACACATTGGTTAGAGAGTGATGTAGGTATTAAAAGTCTTTTTATAAAAGACTTAATACCAATAGAAAAAAATATGTATTTCACATTAGTTAGGAAAGTGATATTGGTTTAAAATGTTTTTAGATAATGTATATCGTATTAGTTACAAAGAGATCCACATTATTTAAAAACATATATTGGTTATAAAATTTATAGATAAACAAATTTTTATGCTATTATCAATACAAGAGATGTATCATACATTGTTTACAAAGAGATGTTGGTTTCAAAACTATTTAAGATAAAATAATACTACTATTATTATTTTTATGTTATAACCAATAGAAGAGATGTATCCCACATTGTTTAGAAAGAGATATTGATTTCAAAAGTTTTTATATAAAAGATTATTATTATTACTATAGAAGAATGCATCTCACATTTGTTAGAAATTAATGTTGGTTTTAAAAATACTATTATTACCAATAGAAAAAATGTATACCACATGATTAGAAATAGATGTTTGTTTAGAAAAAGATGTTTGTTTTAAAAGTCTTTAGATAAAAGTTTTAAACTTTTATTACCAATAGAAATAGAAAAGAAGTATCTCACATTGTTAGAATACCACTACTATTATTATTTTTATGTTATAACCAATAGAAGAGATGTATCCCACATTGTTTAGAAAGAGATGTTGATTTCAAAAGTTTTTATATAAAAGACTATTATTATTACTATAGAAGAATGCATCTTACATTTGTTAGAAATTAATGTTGGTTTTAAAAATACTATTATTACCAATAGAAAAGATGTATACCACATAGTTAAAAAAAGATGTTTGTTTAGAAAAATATGTTTGTTTTAAAAGTATTTAGATAAAAGTCTTAAACTTTTATTACCAATAGAAATATATAGAAAAGAAGTATCTCACATTGGTTACAAAGAAATGTATCTCACATTATTTATAAATGAGTATTGGTTATAAAAGTTATTAGATAATGATATATTTTGTTATTACCAATATAAAATATGTATATCACATGGTTAAAATGTGGTGTTGATTTTAAAGTCTTTAGATAAAAGACTTAAACTTTCATTACCAATAAAAATATAAAATAAGTATTTCACATTGTTTAAAAATGAATTATGATTTTAAAAGTTTTTAACAAAATGACTTCTAATATTATTATCAAGTTAAATGTTAATTTTAAAGGTCTTTAGATCAAAAAAATTATTATTATTATTAATACAAAATATGTATCTCATGTTAGCTAGAAATTTATATCAATTTTAAAAGTATTTAGGTAAAATAATCGTTTAATATTAGTAACAATAGAAGAAAATAAATTATAAATATGGAAGAGATTAACAATCTAATTATAATGTCTAAAAGCTATATTATTATTATAAAAATATATATATCCCACATTGTACACGTGCAAAGCACGGACTAAATAACTAGTATTAAGTATAATAGATAATGTTTTCTAAATTTCATATGAGACAGTGTATGTACGTTAAAGTTCATTATATGCACTACATGTATGTACGTGTACACTAGAAAAATATAAATTTAATTTGTCTATAAGAAACGAGTTTTTATCTTTCTCAATTTTTCATGATACATACACATAATAGACGTACTTACTAATATACCCTTATTTCTTTTCGCAAGGTCCAATTAAATTGACTTTAGGTTTGATATATAAGTTTATTAGGTATAGCAAATATATATTTCTTCCATTTTATTCGATATATTAGTTTGTTAATACATGCAACTATATAGCAAATTTATCCGAATAATAAAATGGAAATCAGCTTCATGGAATCTGAGTTGGTTCGCGTTGACAAGGTCGGGTATAAAGAATTACTACTAAATATATATCTTATAAATTCTGAAAATTTAATAATTAATTGAGTTTCTAAATTCGCTTTATTTCCAAAATTGACATAGTTCACATAATTGATAATCAACGCTTTTCCTAATCCAAACGGGATTCAATCAAGTTGAATATATATACCTACAAACAGACACAATAATCAAAGTGTGATCAAATATAAAGTTGTCCCAAACAAATTAAACATGTCCAGCTCCTTGCTCTGTATTCACAATCAGCCAAAAGACAGCCGATGCATTGGTTCGTCTCATGGCTGGTTGATCCTTCTAAAACAAGAAACAACTCCTTACTTGTTCAACCCTTGTTCGGGTTTTCAAATTCAACTCCCTTCCAATGCAGGCTTACAACAACAAGCTGGCCGTTTGGTTCGTAAAGCTGTACTCTCGGCAGACCCGTGCAAGAACAACGAATATGTGGTTATTGTTATATACGGTTTTGAGTCAAAGATAGCCTTTTTTGGGATGATGAGTAGTGGATGGCGTGATTTGACTGGGAAGCATATGAGTGATGTTATATGCCGCAACAATATGCTGTTTGCATTGGATGAGCGATGCAATATTGGAGTGTGGGATTTTAGAGGAGGTGCTGGTGCGGGTTTTCCCATAAAAGTAAGGGATATTCGGCCATCTTTCCCTCGAAAAGCTTTTGATATTTGGGGGTCTATGAAGGATCTTTGTTCTTCTCGTTGGTATGTGGTAGAATCGTCGGGAGATTTTTGGGTCGTTTGTAGGGTTGTGGGTGAGTATGTACGCGATGGAGTACCAATTTATGAGGCAGAGCTTCTTGAGGGTGAGACCAACCATCCACTTGTTTGTCCCTACAAGACACTGAAGTTCCAAGTATACAGACTGGACAGTCAGAAGAATGAGTGGGAGGAGGTGGAAACGATCGGGGATCGCATCTTGTTTTTGGGTGGGAATCACTCCGTTTCTGTCTCGAGTCATGAACTTGCCAATCACAATCACTGTCGAACAAACTCCATCTACTTTACAGATGATTATTGGGATAGAATAAACGAGGATAATTTGTACGGAGGCCACGATTTGGGAGTTTATAGCATGGAAGACAAGAGCGTAAAGGAGGTTTATGAGCTTGATTTAGATAGAATTGAACCCCCACCCTTTTGGGTTCTTCCAAGTCAATGCTAAACACAACCCTGTACGCTTATATTTTGAGTTGTACGGTAACATTGTTAACTAATACTACTACTACCAAATTTTTTTGACATCATCTTCAAGCACTTATTTCTATCCTTAGTCACCTGGAAGGTTCTGTTCATGATAATAATTTTTTATAAGGGTTACGTTTAAGGATGCATTTTAGTGTTATGTTTAACCCGTGACCCTATAATGCTTGGGCCAATCCAAGGTTAAAACATACATTTTGTAATTGGACAACCACCAAATCTGGCATTTAATTGAGGAGAAAATTCCGGTTGGTCCCTTTTTAAAAGAAACTTTAGCAGTTGATGAAAAAAAACATTAGATTGAAGGTTAAATATTTGGAAAAGGAAATCGACACGCAATTTCTCCAAGATATTTTCTTGAAAGAATGCTTGGTTTCGAATGTGGTTGAAGAATGAACATGATGCTTAAAGACTTGTTTCATGTTTTTTGATTAGTACTTTTTAATTAGTAGTACTTGAAGTTGTTTTGTGTTTTAAATTTCGTCACTTAAGTGATGTTGTTAACTCGTTGCATAACTTTATTTTATTTGAATTGTATTGTTGATCGTTGTCTGTTACTTCGTTTATTACTTAGTTTGGAATTTTAAATTTAATTAAAAACATCATTATTTTTAGGTGTAACCCGTTTTAAATGAGACCTACAGGGTTAGGTTTAAGGATGTATTTTAGTGGTATGTTTAACCCGTTGCCCTATAATGCTTGGGCCAACCCAAGGTTAAAACATACATTTTGTAATCGGACAACCACCAAACCTGGCATTTAAATTATGGAAAAATTCTGGTTGGTCACTTTTTAAAAGTTTTTAACCCCAAAGTTAATAGTTTTTTTTTTCAACCACAAAAAACTACTTTTTGAAATATTGTTCTAAAAATACCATCGTCTTTTTCAACAACTCCGGGCAACACGCTTTGAATTTGAAAATCACGATTGTTCGCAACGAAAAGAGATTGAAACACGAAACTATAATGGATTTGTGCTAGGTTGAAGAATTTTTCAGTTGGGACGAAGGCGGAGAAAGAGGAGGAAGAAGAAGGCTTACGACGGAGGAGATGGAAGAAGCATGTGGAGGACGTGGTCTGGTTCTTTATGATTTTGTATCACGGTTAAAAAATTAATGCACTAAAATTGATGAATCGCGATTCAAAAATAGTCTAGTAATTACACTATTGAACCGCGGTGAAAAAATTAATGCACTAAAATTGATGAATTGCAGTGTAAAAATAGACTAGCAATTACACTATTGAACCGCAGTACAAAAATTAATGTACTAAAATTTATGAATCGCGGTTCAAAAATAGACTAGCAATTACACTATTGAATCACGGTGCAAAAATTTATTGCACTAAAATTGATGAATCGTTGTACAAAATAGACTAGCAGTTACACTATTGAACCGCGGTGCAAAATTAATTCAATAAAAAATGATGAATTGCAGTTCAAAAATAGACTATCAGTAACACTATTGAACTGCGGTGCAAAAAATAATGTGATAAAATTGATGAATCGCAGTACAAAAATAATGACCTTCATTGCGCGCCTACAGTTCATTAAGGGTATCGTAGTTATTTTGCCACAAAAAGTAACTTTTTCTGGTTGAAAATGAAAAAAAATGTACTTTAGCGATTAAAAGTTTTAAAAAGTGGACTGACCTGTAATTTTTCTTTAATTTAATTCACTCTAGCCTCCAAAAACAAATATTCCTATTTTTACTTATTTAAAAACAAGAGGTCATGGTTAAACCAAGTCAATTATATAGGAATCGATAGAGGGTGAGGGAGTACAACATACTATTACTGCATCCACAACAATCACTTTTAATATCACTTTTCAGACACCTCGTTTTTTATTTCATTTATACTTATTTAACTCTTTAAAAAATAATTCACTATAATGAACAATCACCCTCTTTTAATATCACTTTTCTTGGTATATTTTCCCACCTTGTTACACCTCAATTGAAATGAGATATTTTAAATTTTTTTTATTTCATTTATTTTACATGTTTTATTTCAATTTTTTGGACATTTCTTTAAAAAATGACAAAAATTCACTATAATGAGCACACTTTATACAACCCTCTAAAAATTTCAAATCTCTCACATCTCAACTATTAAACCTAATTACCGGTATATTTTCCCTCCTTGTTATTTCTATTTTTCCAATGACAATTGAAATGAGATATTTTAAATTTTATACCATATGAAGAAATATTATATTTTAGAGAGTTTGTAGTTGGTCTATTGTGGACGCTCTTAGTAGACAGCGTAATTCATAAACCCGTAGATTATGGTAATTGTTATCAAAACCAATATTCAATTAATAATTTAATGCAACAATCTAGTTCTAATGCAAATAATTTTTAGGGATAAGTGTATCATTAGTCCCTGAACTTTGGCCGAACACATCATCAGTCCCTCAACTTCAAAAAGTTTCACCATTGACCAAAGTAGACATTTTTTGCTCATAGGAGGTCCCTAGCCCTAACGCCGTTTGTTTATTTCCGTTAAGTTAACACGTGCCACTCACATGCACAAAATAAGAGGGTAATGTATAATATCGTCAAATTAAGGGGGCAAAGTGAATCAACAAATTTCATTACTTCTTCAACCTCATGCCCTCCTCTCCTTGGTGCATCTCATCTCCGATCTCTCCAGTCCAGATCTGCCATCTCTTTACATGGCGGCCAAGCAATCCTGTTTGCCGCTCCATCAAATCCTGTCGGCATCGTTTCCATCTCCCTCCATCGCTGGCAAATCTTTCTTTGATTTCGCTCCTCTGGTCAAATAGAGCCGCACCAACCCATCCCCATCTCTTCTCCAGATCTGATAATACCTAGCACAATCGACTCCTCCTTATTCTCTTTCTTTGTTCGTTTATGCTTCCAGCCAGGTGCCTCA
Source organism: Codonopsis lanceolata (assembly GCA_013146195.2). NCBI lineage: Eukaryota > Viridiplantae > Streptophyta > Magnoliopsida > Asterales > Campanulaceae > Codonopsis > Codonopsis lanceolata. The sequence continues at coordinate 46,053,189 of CM028378.1, read as the reverse complement.
ATCTCATCGCCCACCATAACCGCCAAAGCGAATACAATAGCATTATAAACCTTCTCTCTCTCTATCTCTTTTTTCTCTCTCTACCAGGCAGCCACACACATCAAATCCAATCCAACCCCTCCCTAAAATGTATAGAGGATAGAACTAGATGCTAAAGTGGTATGCTACCTTTTTCCCGGAGAGGGGTAGGGAAGACGTTAAGTTTCTAGTGTTCCGAGAAGCAGAATGTGAGGGAACATCGGAAGCTTAAGACCCGTCGGTCCCGAATTCTCCTCTGCAATTTCTTACCCTTGTTACAGACATTCGAAAGCTGAGGTCCTTAAAGGAGGAAAAATTCTCAATTCCGTAAGATTGGCTAGGAACTATGCTGCTTCGATCGACCGGGCTTATCAAGTGAGACATGAAATGAAGATTCTCGCCGTCCTCAGACCTCGCCCGTATCCTAGCTTTCTCCCTTTGGATTTTTGTAAATTTCCTTGGTGAATTTGGATTTTTGTTACTTAAGCAGTGAATTACAAATTCAATTTTTTTTTTCTTGGATCTATAATGACGTAGACCCGGTTGCTGATGTTATTCAACCGTTTGTAAATTCAATTTTTGTTACTTTACCCCCTTATTTTGACGATATTATACATAACCCCCTTATTTTGTGCATGTGAGTGACACATGTTCACTTAACGGAAATAAACAAACGGCGTTAGGGCTAGGGACCTCCGATGAGCAAAAAAGGCCTACTTGGGTCAGTGGTGAAACTTTTTGAAGTTGGGGGACTGATGATGTGTTCGGCCAAAGTTCAGGGACTAATGATACACTTATCCCTAATTTTTATCTAGAAATTGATCCCTTAATATTTAATAAGAAACTATTGTTTATAACAAGAGCCAACCAAGGGATAACAAGGCACAACATGATCCTTCAATTAGTAAAACTCACAAAATTAATAGCTAAATATGAGAAAACCCTTACCAACATCGGTTTTTATCTTCAATGATTCAAACAACCTTCTTGATATACCTTCCATGATTTCAGCTATCATTCGCACGAAAATTAAAAGTGTGGTGGAAATGAAAGATTTATAGTTTGCCAAATACATTAGATTAGAGGTAGTAAATCGGAATCACCAAGCTGCAGAACCAAACCATTCAGTTTTGATCCATGATAATTCGGTTCGAGTTTTAAAAATTGAAAAACCGATCGGTTCGATTCATGATTTTTGATATCGAACCTGAAGGATATATCAAAACATATATCACACAAGTTCGATATCAAACAGTAATCATGAATTACCTTGTGCGAACTTGAACTTTGAGCGAAGCGGAAGACTTTCTGCCTGAGCTACGATCTTCGTATGTCACGATCTACAAACCTGCAAGTCTCTCTCGTCGGATTGATATCACGGAGCACTGATATCAATACTGGTTCACACCGCAAATCCAAGCCTCTTGATGGTTAGACTAGAGGGAGTATTTTGGTGAGATAGAATTTAGGAGAGAGAGAGGGGCGGCCAACTTGAAGGAGACGTCCTTGCAATTGGCGTGTTCTCAATTGTGTAGGGTTTTATCCCCTTAGTTGCCCTATTTATATTATTACCAAGAAACCCAATTTCTTGTAGGTTAAGTTAAGTCAATCCCAAACCCATTTGGATTGGGAAACTAATTAACCAATAATAATATAAATATATTCCATGTGAGCAGAAGTAATTAATCGGGCCACAAGCCCAATTACTAACATCCCCCACTCGCACACATGGACTCACCTCTCTAACAAGATCGTATCATCAAAACCCGTTAAACACTGCCTCTTCATACTGGAAGTGAGGCGTGCGACATGACGAGAAAGATAAAGGGTGGAGCGCTATACCAAATCACCATCCGACCAGCATAGAACGTCTTCGTTAGAAAACAAAACTCGTCTATACCCCAGACCGTATATATACATCAATTTAAGCATCCTCATTCCCTCAAGAGCGGTGCTTAAAACTCAATATGTTTGTGTATCAAGATCAATCTCTTGAACCGTATGTTCAATATGATCGCCATGGCATTGAAACACAAAAATAGAGATGCATATCATACTATGTTCCTTAGACACTCATATCAATCACTCTTGGTTAACTGCTTTCCCAGCAATGCTCCGTAGGACTGTATGTGCATAGCCCGTTGGTCGGCATGCCAAAGTAGCATCATCAACGTCCAAGTTCATGATATAGTTCTAAGTCACATAGGGTATAATCGTGACCTGGATTTAATCACTAGAACTCACACAGTGGTGAAGCAGGGATCATTCAATCACTTTCTTAAGTCGCATTATAGTCACATACAGTATGAAGTGTATGCTATGACGGAATTCCCACACGAAGTAGGCATGTCATGCTTAAACGTCATACGAACCTTAGTCTAGCCGCCCTTCTGGTGTCTAACCTGAGTACTTAAAAGTAGTCACTCTTCTAGTGTTCCTTTTAAGATCTCACATTCGGACTTTTCCTTGGGATATGAAGTCGACCTTATAAAAGGTCTCATCTTGGCCGTATGCCAAGGCGATAAATGTAATGTCATTTGCGTACCCCCCTTCGTAGGTACCAAAGACTTTTACTATCTCAACTTGCTCGCCCACCTAGCGACAAGGTGAATTACCCGTGTGAGAGGGCCAATTCAATATCCACGACATCTTTTTAATCAAAATATATATGCTACCCAATTTCATATTGAAACATCCAATTAACATATAAAAGGAATAAAATGAAACCGCAATTTATTCAAACGATAATGAAAAACAATAATCAAATGTCAACAAAAGTGTTATCAGAATAAAAGTCAAATCCTACGAAGCCCTAGACCCAACATATGATCCTGAAAGATCTCTCTAGCTAGAGGCTTAGTCATAGGGTTAGCCAACATGCTTCTAGTAGGGATATATTCTAGAACCACTTTCTTTTCTACAATCATGTCTCTAGTGAAATTAATGATACTTGATGTTAATGTGTTTCGTCTTCCCATGATACTTGGGATCTTTAGTGTAACCTAAAGCAGCCATGCTATCATAAGCAATGGCTACAGGACGATCCACATGCGTCGTAACATCAAGATGTTGAAGAAAACTCCTCAACCACACGACTTCTTGAACTGCAGCTGAGCAAGCCATGTACTCTGACTCCATCGTAGATAAGGCGGTGCTAGTCTGTCGCTTGCTACTCCAAGAGATAGCTCCACCACTAAGGAGGAAAGTGTAGCCCGAAGTAGATTTATAACCATCTACATCTCCAGCCCAATCCGCGTCAGTGAAACCTTTCAAGCTCAAATCCCCACCTTGGTAACATAGGGTTAAATTTGTGGTTCCCACCAAGTAACGCAGAACCCTCTTCATTGCCATCCAGTGTTGAGGTCCAGGATTACTTTGGAATTGACTTAACATCCCAACTGCAAAACATAGGTCAGGCCGAGTACACACCATAGCATACATCAAGCTTCCTACCGCATTTGCATATGGAGTCATAGACATTCTCTTCTTCATTCTTAGGGCTTTGGTTTGTACTAAGGACACATCCTTTTTCCATTGGAGTGACAACGGGTTTTGAGTTAGTCATGCCAAATCGTTCGATAACTTTCTTAATGTAAGTCTCTTGAGACAAGCAGAAATCTTTTCGAGCGATCCCTAATGACTTTACTCCAAGCACATAGCTTGCTTCACCCAAGTCATGTCATATCAGCAGACAGCCACTCTTTAGTGGCATTTATCATCTCCATATCATTCCCAGCTAGTAGGATGTCATCAACATATAATGACAGAATCAAGATCTTTTTCTTGGATCGTTTAACATACACACAGTGGTCTTCCTCAATCATCACAAAGCCAATTAAGGTTATCGCTTGGTGAAAACGAATGTACCACTGTCTAGATGATTGTTTGAGACCATAGATGGAACGTTTGAGTCGGCACACTTTGCGCTTTTGTCCCTTGACTTCAAAACCCTCTGGTTGAGTCATATAGATCTCTTCATCTAGTTCTCCAAAGAGAAAATCAGTTTTAACATCCATCTGATAAAGTTCTAGATCCATGTGCGCTACTATCGCTAGGATTAGGCGAATAGAGGAAAATCTCACCACATGGGAGAATGTCTCCTCATAGTCTAAACCCTCTCTTTGGGTAAAGCCTTTCGCCACAAGCGTGCCTTATATTTGTCAATTGATCCATCGCCTTTAAACTTGACTTTGAAAACCCATTTGTTTCCAATAGTCTTGTGACCTTCGGAAGATCAACTAACTCCCAAACTGATTCTTTTTCATAGGAAATTTCATCTTCCATTGCGGTCATCCATTCATTGTTTGTAGGTAAAGAAAAGAGCTTCTTTGAGCGATGTGGGCTCACTAGAATTGTAAGAAGTAGTTAGGAAAGATTCCTCTTTGATCGCGAATCGCGGCGAGGTATATTTCCACGTTTACTTCTTCGCTCTAGTATCGGACTCCCACTAGAATCCGTACTCCCACTCGGATGAAGATCACCTTGACTCTCATTGGCAACTTCCATAGGCTCAACCTCATGTTGTACCGTAGGATTAGGTTGAGGTAATTCCCCACCTTCGCCAAAATATGTCATGTGTTCTTCTTCCATCTCAAAAAGTTCAAAGTCTTTCCTAACTTCACTATCTGTGGGAAATCATTCTCAATGAAATCAACATTCTTGGCGACTTTGAGTCGGTCATTCCTACGTCGGGTTTTCCACCGTACATAACATAACCCTTTGAGGTATCTCGAATACCTTATGAAAACACACGTGTTTCCTCTAGGGCCTAGTTTTCCAAACTTATTGGAGGTACTTATGGACATAATCTGCACAACCCGAGGATGAAGATGCCCCAATTTAGGCTTCTCACCTTTCCAAGTTCATAAGGGTTATGGGAGGCGACTTAGAAGGCACTCGGCTTAAGTATGTAGGCGGCCGTCATTAGCGCATCCCCCAAACGAAAGTGGGAGGTTGGCTGTGCCATCATCGACCTAACCATTTCCAACAATGTTTGATTCCTTAGTTACGCACACCATTTTGTTGCGGAGTTCTAAAATTGTCAGCGTCGGCGTATTCCCTTTTCTCACACAATTCTTTAAATTGATCGGATAAATACTCACGGCCCCGGTGGAGTTCTAAAAGTTTTTAAGCTTTTATCCTTTTTGATTCTCAACCTCTGCAGAAAGCGCTCAAAACACTTGAGAGCTTCATCGCGGTGAAAATAAGGTAAACATAACCATATCGTGTGTAGTCATCGATAAAAGTGAGAAAATAGGAAGCTCCATGATGTGCCTTAACATTCATTGGTCATGCAAATGTCGAATGGACTAACTCTAATGGATGTGTGGCTCTTTTTGCCTTACCAAAGGCTTTCGGCAAGCTTTTCTGCCAAACAAGATTCACACAAGGGTAGGTTGATTTTGTTGAGACCCCGATAGGCCTTCTCAGCCAATCTAGTCATCCTATCTTTTCCTATATGTCAGTCTAGCATGCCATAACTCGAATTAGAATTATCATAAACCATGCAAGAAGAAGAATTAGCGAAGAATTATGGGAATCCAACAAACCTAATTTAAAGAAATTATCGACAAGAAACCATGTTCCAAAATCTCATCACCAAAACAAATATCCAAGTGATCATTACTAAAATTAAAAGAATATCCATGTCTAGCAATTGTACTCTTGATAATAGATTATGTCGAATTCGGATGCATAAAGAACTTCATGATGAAGAGTCAGTAATGTGCGTCCACTCCATAGTGAATGAAGTTGGTATGAGCCAACTCCTTTGACTTCAACAGACGAGCTGCATTTCCCATGAAAATTCTTCTTGTACCCAGCTTGAACTTTTCGATAATCTACAAATCCTTCTCGATCCCTCGTCACATGTTTGGTTGAGCACGAGTCTACAATCCACGCAGAGAGAGAGAGAGAGAGTCGGCAATAAAACATGAGAGCAAACACAACTTTGCATGGAGATAGGATTAAGGGATACCTTGGGCTCGGGACAAGTCAGAGCAAAATGACCCAGGCACCACGGTTGTAGCATACAAGCTTAATATTCTTTTGCCTCTTGTTTAGTAATCTTGTCACTTTTTAGGGCCCAAATTACAGTCTTCTTGCCTTTAGCTTGTTTCTTGCGTTGCCCGTGTGGCTTGCGCGCGGACCCTCAAGGGAAACAAGAGCAAGATCACGAGTCGCGGACACTTATCGCGTGATTCGACTTCATGACACTCGACCTCGCTCAACATGGCGAGATACATCGCAAAAATGCGATAGATGCGTATGAGTCAAGATCGCCTCAAACCACTCCAAGAGTCGAGCGGTGAGCGAATCACCGCTTGAACTTCTTGTTCATCGATAAGATAGAACCGCGACTTTAAGATCACGAATCATTAGGACATCTCACGTAGTTGTTCAAGAATGTTACGTTTACGGTCAATCTTATAGCTTTCAAACTTGTAAGTCAAAGTCCTCAACTTTGTAGCGAGTATTCCCATAAATGCGCTTAATGTCGTCCCACATTTGTTTAGCGATCGAGGCAATCCTCAAACTCGCCAATCGGATCATTATGCATGCTACTCGACATAGTAAGCGTGCACATCGATCTTTCTTTTTTCCATTTAAGGAATTCCTACATTTTAAATCTTTGGGAGATGGTCAAATTACCCATCTACGGTTCTACCATCACAGTATCTAGGTTGTCGAGAACCTCTTGCTCGTTTAGCAAATACATGATTTTCCTTTGCCAAACACTATAGTTTGTGCCATCCAATTTCAGCGATTACATTCTTAGAAGCCATTTCACTACAATTTATTGCAAAAAATAAGACATAAGCATATATATATAAATTGATAATTGAAACAAAAGAAATAAGATAGAACAAATCCATCAAGCACATATCATGTACATAAATATTTTCACCACTTGAAAATAAAATTATTGAGTCTCGTATAGTCCCAATCGCAATTTTAGAGCCCAAAAGCGACAATTAAATATGCTAAAATGACTTTAAAATAGTTTAAAATTCACAAAGAATTTTAAAAAATTAAGAAGTCCCAAATAGTCCTAAACGATCACGAGAATGACAACTTGGATATTATTTTTGAATTTTTAAAAAATCGAAAACATGTTTTTATACTGAAAAGCAAAAACAAATATTTCAGGATGAATTGATCAAAGCAGAGGCCACCATTGGACTCGAGAAGGCCAAATTAGTCGGGCAGGCCAGCCATTCTCAAAAGCGTCCGCAGGAACGCCGCCGCAGCGCCACAGCTTGTGGGCTTCTGGGAGGCGGCTAGCGCCTAGGGGAGGCGCGTGGCAGAGGCGGCGTGGCGGGGAGCGGCGTCATGATGACATCACTGATTATGTCAGCAAAAATGAGTCACTTGAGTGGGTCCCAGCGATGGCGTGGCAGGTGACGTGTAGACGTGTCATCCTTGTGCAGTCTTCCACGCTTTCCTAGTTGGAGAGTGGGCTCCACGCGCCTTAGGTGCTCAGATGAGTCAAGGACGGTGGCGTTGGATTCGTCTCATCAGTACTTTCGATGATGTACTTTTTACATCGAAAGGAGTGCCACAAAACACGTACATCGAGGCCGAGAGTGGGGGTCGTTTGGCGTCAATTTTTAACCCTAAAATCGATTGCAAGCATGATCCAGCGAGCCAACTTGCGAGACCATAAAACGTTCATTTTAAGTCCAAATTAAGCATATAATATGTCGTTGGAAAGCCCTCGCGAAGTACTACAAGTATAGTCCATAAAATCACATTTTACAGAACATAAACAGGTCAAAACAGCATGCAAAGTTTCGGAAAATCAATTTTCAACAAAACTTGGGTTTGCGATATTTTGAAAAATACCAAGCGAATTCAACGAGAATTTAGTATGTTGTTCGCCTCGTCGTAGGAACTCAGACATATAAATTTTTCTCGAAAATAAAAAAGTTTACACATAAAATAATAAAACCCATTTGGTTCGTTATCGGGTAAAACTTTTAAACAAACCAAAAACAAAAGCATGCAATTCATGGCATAACGATACGAGCAATCAAGCATATAGGCTCGATACCAATGAAGGATATATCAACACATATATCACACAAGTTCGATATCAAGCGTAATCATGAATTACCTTGTGCGAACTTGAACTTTGGCGAAGGGAAGACTTTACGCTTGAGCTACGATCTTCGTATGTCACGATCTACAAATGCAAGTCTCTCCGTCGGATTGATATCACGAGACACGGATATCAATCTTGGTTCACACCGCAAATCCAAGCCTCTTGATGGTTAGGCTAGAGGGAGTATTTTGGTGACATAGAATTAGGAGAGAGAGAGGCGGCCAACTTGAAGGAGGCGTCCTTTGCGATTGGCGTGTTCTCAATATGTAGGGTTTATCCCTTAGTTGCCATATTTATATTATTACCAAGAAACCCTATTTCTTGTAGGTTAAGTTAAGTCAATCTCAAACCCATTTTGGATTGGGTAACTAATTAACTAATAATAATAAAATATATTCCAA
>CM028378.1:46003674-46044566 GCA_013146195.2 Codonopsis lanceolata | reverse complement strand
GGCTATGGAGTCTCAAGATGTCTCATTTTGGAAAGAAGCCATTAATGATGAATGGATTCCATTATGGGTAATGACACATGGATCCTACGGATCTTCCACGTGGTTGTAAACCTTTGGGTTGCAAGTGGATCTTCAAAAGGAAGATGAAAGTTGATGGTACAGCCGACAAATATAAAGCCCGATTGGTCATCCAAGGCCTTAGACAAAAAAGAAGGTATTGACTATTTCGATACTTATGCGCCGGCTGCTCAGATTCCACCATTAGGTTATTGATTGCCCCTGCTGCAATTAATTCTTGTGATCCATCAAATGGATGTTAAAACTGCTCCTAAATGGAGACTTGAAGAGGAAATATATATGAAACAACCTAAGGTTTCATTATAGAAATGAGCATAAGGGTGTGTAAGCTTGTTAAATCATTGTACGGCTCAAACAAGCTCCTAAACAATGGCATCATAAGTTTGATGAGGTTGTTCGTCTTAGTGGTTTTAAGCTTAACCAATCCGACAAGTGTGTGTATATAAAGCAAGTTTGATAATACGGTAATGGTGTTATAATTTGCTTGTACGTTGATGATGATATGTTGATTTTCTAAGACTAACCAAAATCAAGTTGACCTTTGTAAAGCATTTTTATCATCACCCTCGCCATGAAAGACATGGGGGAGGCGATGTGATTCTTGGAATCAAAAATCAAGCGAGTATCAATGGAATTTCTTTAACACAATCTCATTACATTGAGAAAGTGTTAAAGAAATTTAATTGTGCTAATTCTAACTCCGCAAATTCTCCCATGGATCCTAATGAGAAGCTTATGCCTAATACAGTAACTGATATTACGCCTTGAGTATTCTCGTGATAGATGTTTGATGTACGCAATGACTAGACAAGACCGTATATTGCTTATGCGGTAAGTTAAGCTGTGTATACAGTAACCTGTGTGGTCATCATTTGCGTAAATCAACGGTGCTAAGATATCTTAAGTCAACCAAGGACTACTGCTGTCTTATATGGGCATCCTTCGGTGTTAGGATACTCTGATGCTAGTTGATAACCAATGTAGAAGATCATTCTTCTTAGTGGTTGGGTGTTTTGCTCGAGGAGGTGCCATTTCACGGGCTTCCAAAAGCAAACGTGTATTTCTAGCTCGACTCATGGAGTCGAATTCATTGCCTTGGCGAAATTGAAAAGAGGCGGAATGGCTTAGAATTTAATCTATGAAATTCCATTATGGCCAAAAACCAATTTCACCAATTTCTATCCATCGTGATAGTGCATCTACTTTGCTAAAGCTTATAGTCAAGTATATAATGGGAAGTCGCGACACCTAGGCGTTAGACATAGCGACGTGAGTTGATTACTCATGGGTGATTTCTGTTTGTGAGATCTCAACATAATTTAGCCGATCATTTGACCAAAGGGTTGGCTAGAGACTTGGTTCACAAGTCGCCTATTGGGATGGGTCTTAAACCCGTATGAATCTTTGGTGATAGGATACCCACCTCTAATACAATGTTAGAGGCGTAATTCAATGTGGAAGGCCTATTGTCTTAGATTTACGCACATGATATTATCCCAAAGGTATGTGCTTTTACCCGCATGGTTAGGTTGAAAGTTTTTCTTCTTAATAAATCTTTTGATATAGTGCAATGTGCACAATGAAAGATTCACCTATATGAGCATGAAGTTTGGCCGCCCAAGAGTTTCTATATGCTCATGAATGGATATGGACACAAGGCCTGTATAATTAGTGTCGATAATAAACTTTTGGAGTTGTTTTAACTTATGTGTATATTATCTTCATGTATTCAAAATATGTAAAAGGGTTCAATGCTTAGACACACCCTAAATACCGAATATTTGAAATGTGTAATATTACTAAGGTGGTAATTCAATCTTCGTGACATTGCCATTAATGCATGAGTTGTTATATTTGTCGCTTTTAACTAAACCAAGGATTATACTTAAATGGGGAGGATTGTTGATGATTTAAGTAAAATCATTGGTCATTTGGTATAATCGGGTTTATGTTTCAAGATGGGTGAGCTCGAATACTACATTGTGAATACGGGGTGTGAGTGCATTCACATAAGTTTCACGAATTACGTGTTAATAATCAAAGCTTTAAAAAATCGCTTGCAGTTTTTCGCGGTTGTCTAGTGATCGCTCCAAAGGTTACAATCAAGTTGAAAGGATTTTCGATTATTTTTAAAAATGCTTTTTTCCGGCGGTTGTCTAGTGATTGTTCCAAAGGTTACAACCGCTTGAAAGGATTTCGATTATTTTGCAACAGCTTTTTTCTCTCGCGGTTGTCTAGTGACTGCTCCAAAGGTTACAACTATTTGAAAGGATTTGATTATTTGCAAAGGGACACATATAAACTATATGAGTTCCATTCGTTCGTTTTTAGGCGACAAAAATTCACGTAATACTCCAACCAGTAGTTCCAGCCGAGTGCCGTAAATAAGAGAGCAATTATAGTCTTATCCCATAAGAATATTCGTGTAACACGGGCATTCGATAGGGAATATTCTTGCAGAAAGTGCAACGCACGCATTCTATAATATATTCAAGTTATTCGACATTGTTTTTATTAAGAATTCCCAACATAAGATGCGACTCTTCTTTTCTCCTAACCATTGGTATCCTGCATAAACACCCCGGAGAAATAATTTGGGAACAAATACCCAAATCATGAGAAATGTGCTTATACCTGATTAGGAAAAAGGTTTAGGAAAAATGGATATAAAATATATTTCATTAGTCGACTCTTAGTGGTCATAAATTATACAACTAAATGCATGCATTTTGTAACAATTATTTTGTGTGTTATTTTTTCTCGACCTCGGTATTATCCATCTTTAACCATTCAACCTCCCCGCTCCTTTTCCCCACCACAGTGGACTATTTCACTAGCCTCCAAGGTCACTCACCTTTGTAATAATCAATGCCAACTTGCAACCGAAGTATAACGTATTGTGCAAGAGCCATGCATGTCGGGTGACAATGTTAAAATTTTCATCTTCCTATTTTGCTATTTGCCTTAATGCTCTAAATAAGCACAAGCAGAGGAAAGATTTAAAAAAACCCGAGTTAGAGTTTTGTTTGTGATTGTCCTAAGTTCCTTTATTCCGCTTTATCGAGGGTTGAAGCTGCCAAGCCAAAAAATATTCCGAAAAATGAGTTGAAAACTCAACTAATCACTTACCATATACTTGTATTGAGTTTATACCTTTGTTAAGAACTCAGGCGTGTAAATATTTCCTCGAGGACCTGTTGGAGGATTTTCTGGTGTATATTTTCTAGTCAAAGCACCTGCATGAGTAGGAGAGTTTAGAAAAAAAAATCCAAACAAGATTTTGGCCAGATTTTGGTTCCAGATTTGTACCTTGAGCAATAGGTGAATATACAATTAAAGTGATTCCAAGCTCATCGCAGGTATGATCCCTTGTATATGAGCTTTAGAAAGATTTTTTTTGATTTTTTGTTGATTACGTATGATCCGTTAACAAACATCGACCCTGGAAACCTTAAACGTTTAACATTGATCAAGAAAGAAACATGCTACTACTGGAGCACCATTTAAAGTTCTTGTTGGCCTATCTTGTTCAAGTTAAAATGCTTAAGAAACAGAACCATAAATTGAATCAAAATAATCAAAGTGCAGATGCTTATCGCCAAAATGACTTTCTTTTTCAGGAATAAAGAACTGCAAGATGTTATGGTAGTGCATATATTCTATCTCTCCTACTTCTTTCTATTTCATTCTACTTAAATGTTGTGGCTTCAGCCAGAGCATTTTTTATAGCCCGTCCTATGCCTTCATACTGAATCCTTGTAACAACCAGGCCATCTCCTTGAGGAATAAACTTGAACAACTTGCATTTATTTCTAGTAGCAGTCCAACTTGTTCTTTTGATTTTAGGAAGTAATGATTTCAGGGCTTAAAGGGATAACAAAGGGGAGGATCAGTTGCCTACCTCAGCAAAAGTGGCATCTACCCACTCCATGGTGCGACTGTCTCATAAGTCATAGCATTAGTCCCTGCATGCAAGAATGCCAGAACGTCAACAAATAGAGGAAAGCTACTTAATATCCCTCAAAACAGCTAATTAGAAAAAGACCCATAAAAAGGTTGGGGTAAGGGTTCTAATCACTTTCACTTTTCACTTGGGGATAAGGTGAGGGATTTGATGCATCATGTCTAGTTTTTAAGTTTTTCATAGTGCCAAGACATTGATGGAGGAAAGGTTAATAGGCTGGAAGATAGTTCTTGATACGATGACAGGAATGCCTATTGTTGTTTCAACTGTCTTTGATTACTAACTCTTTGCCAAGCCAGAATTCAATTACTTTCATCTCGTTTAAAGTAAGGGTACCTGTTTTGTCTGTGCAGATAGTTGTGGCAGAACCCATAGTCTCGCATGCAGAGAGTTTTCGAACCATGGCAAGGTCTGCCATCATTCGCTTCATTGAGTACGCAAGAGTAAGAGTGACAGCCAAAGGCAAACCCTCTGGAATCGTAACCACAATGATTGTTACTGCTGCAGACACAAAACGAACAACCGCATTCATCACAACATTGACCTTTGTCTTGCTACCATTGAATTCTCTGTTTCCCATATCATCTTTCGTGTTCCCTGTGAAGTACCGTATGAGCAAAACTGCAAGAACAAGACATGTATACATACATCTTCTCGGCTTTGTGACCGATAAAAGCTTTTAGCTGTGACCTTGACTTTTCATAAACATATCCGGGTTGCTGAAGCTGAAGATTATCTGAACCAACTGAAAAATCTTGCAGCAAGTTTCTTTCTGTGGGTAAATCATCTGGAATATTCAAATCATTACGTGGATCACCCAAGTGTTCTGTATTGACAACAAGGTGTATTGATGCCAAAGCATTTTTGTCATCAACAGCAAGCTGCGGACTTTGCCTGTCCTCTGATGCAGCAATGGAAGTATTTTGTTCAGCCCTGTTACCACTGAAAGATGGATATTGAACTTTCATAACAAACGCTTCTCGAAACCGTCGTTTATCAACTTGCGCCTCTGCCCACACAAGTTTCTTCAATGCATTAGCTGCTTCCATGTGTTCCTGAAAACAGCTCGCATTTCATATCGCGCATGAATCAAAACAAGGATTGCAAGCATATAAAATATTTCAATGAAACTAAAAAACCAAGTACCTCTAGAACAATGCGAATCAAGTTTCCTTCGTTAGCAACACCAATTAATGCAACAAGGGCATGAAGTCGCTCTTCAACACTCAAATCAGAATACTCCCCCATAGTGAGTCCTTGAACCCATGCCTCACCTGAAATGCTTTCATCTATCACGGTATCTTGAGCAGGTACAACTCAGAGCAAAGAGAGAGCGTAATAAAACAAATCACATATACAAAGAAGTCAGATTGCAGGGTACCTTAACATTATTTAGTGACAATTCCTTTAAACACTCTCCACAAGTTTCGAGATAAGCTGCCACAACTTCATCATTTACTGAAGGGAATGCATCACTTAGAATCAGTAACATTGTTTGAGAAAGTAAACGTCTCCAACCCTATCTGTATCAGGTGATGATAATAATCTGTACTCATAACAAATATAGCTTGTTAATGCAGGCTAACTGAATTCTTTATACATCACAATAGCTAACTGAAAGTACCAGATAGTAAAAATATAGTTTGGACTTCAGCTTTTCCAACAACATGCAGTACAGGAAAGAAAAGAAAAGGAGACAGCAACAACGAGAACAGGAGTAACAAAATTAAATTGTAAGAATCAGAAGCACCTCATCAAAGAAGAGTATGCACGGAGCACATGTCCTTGCCCGACTGAATATTGTCCGCACAGCCAACTCACTTTCACCAACATACTTATTCAGAAGTTCAGGACCCTTGAGTAAAAAGCATGAGATAACTTCACTATAAGAAAACTTTGAAGACGCTGAAGCAAAAAATTGGAACTACAAATAGGGGAACAAACCTTAATGTGTATAAAGTTTGCTCTTGTAAGTTTGAGACAGACGTTGGCTGAGAAAAGCCTAGCTTCACATCCATCAAAGCTTTTTGTTGGAACAAAACAACGATTTGTCTGTGTTTCAGCTAAATTGGATGCGGGTTCATCACATAATACTAATCTAGGTCGGTTCCGCTTTGAACAGCCTAGACCAAAATCAAGGCTCTGTATCTCTTAGTGCTGTTAGAGAGGTGCAGAATGCTGATTCAAGTGTGTCAAGTGAAAGCTATAGTGCTTATGTTGTCGAAGGGGAAGGAAGTCTTAGAAATGTTGCTGAAACTGGGAGACCCGTACCTAAAGTTTTAATTCCAGGTTTACCTGGTGGTAACTCTAGTGCTCCTGTTAGCAGTTATTATTGGGAGTGGAAGCCCAAGCTCAATGTTCATTATGAAAGGTCAGGGTCGGAAAATGTTAATGCCCCACAGGTGCTCTTTCTTCCTGGTTTTGGTGTTGGTTCCTTTCACTATGAGAAGCAATTAAAGGATCTGGGCCGGGATTTTGGAGTGTGGGCAGTCGATTTTCTTGGTCAAGGTATGTCATTGCCAAGTGAGGATCCTACTCTTCAGTTTGAGAGTGGAGATGAATCAGAAAGGAAGAATCTTGTGTGGGGCTTTGGAGATGAAACTGAACCTTGGGCTAGTGATCTCGTTTACTCAGTTGATCTTTGGCAGGAGCAAGTTCGGTATTTTGTAGAAGAGGTACACAACAACAGTACTTTATCTTCTGTTTTAATATTAGTTGGTAATGTAACTTGTCCGGATGAAGCATCATACCATAATTTGAGGTTATGTCTACGGAATCTTGTTGTGGCAAAATGCTATTTCACTAACCTATCATGATGATAAATATATATGCTTGCAAGACACAAAATCTTTATAATGATCTTATGTATCTTTCATAGTATGGTTTGAGTGAAGTGATGGGCGTTAAGCTGTTATTACAAATCTTGTAACGCCATTCTATTACAGGTTATTAAAGAACCAGTTTATCTTGTGGGGAACTCACTTGGAGGATTTGTTGCACTCTACTTTGCAGCATGTAACCCTCAATTGGTGAAGGGTGTCACGCTGCTCAATGCAACACCATTTTGGGGATTCCTTCCAAATCCTGTAAAGTCTCCAACACTTTCAAGAATATTTCCATGGGCTGGGACATTTCCTCTTCCTGCCAGTGTCATAAAGCTTATAGAAATTGTGTAAGTTGTTTCCATCTTCGGATTAAGCTCTTGTCATCCCTTTTTTGTGTGTGATTAAACCCACTTGTAAAACTAGTTTCTGATGTAGTCTAGATCTTGCTTTACAGCATGGTGTTTTAAGTTTCAGTTATCTTTATTCTTTAAATTTATGTTAAGATTGGTAGGAATCTGGAAACTATTTGTTTTAAGGTCCAAGGGGGAAAAACTCGTATATCTGGAAGTAAGCAGTGGTGTAAGGGTAAAATAGGCATGACCTATTTTATCTTGTTTTCACCTTTCTTGGTCAAAGAAGGATTTTAATTTAGTCAATGTTTATTTTAGGAGTTAGATTTTGTTTAGATTATTTTTGGTAGATTGGTGTGTTTTTTTGATAGGAAAATCTTTAGGAAAATCTTTTAAAAGATTTTGGAGATTTAGTTATACATGTTTGGTAACTAAATCTTTTAAAAGATTTTAAAGATTTAGGCAACATATTTTTGGTATCTAGATTTATGTAAATAAATTAGTTATTCCAAGTATTATAGTCTAATTAGGAAACATAATCTTGCATGCTTTTCTGATAAATATCTTTCCTAGTAGGAGTGTTTGTATTGCCGTGTACTTGCAGGATTCTTTGGTGTCTTGGTTTACAAGTTTTGCAGCCTATATAAAGACTGGAAGTCAAGCAGTTTGTATGTGCAGAGAGCCTGATACAAAGAAGAAAAACAGTGTGCCGTAAGCTTACAAGACTACAGTCATATTCAGAGAGCTTGCTATTCAAAAAGCAGTGTGCGAGGGTTTTGATTAGAAGTCTTATGTGCCGTGCTTGAGAAAAGAGAAAAACATCCCATACACGAAGATCTTTCTACAGACTATAAGTCTCACACCTGCTGCTGCTGTTTGAAACTTCAGGAACACGACCTTGTGTATCCACGAAGTTACATTTTGTGGTTTAGTTTGTTTTGTTGTTTTTTGGTAGCTGTTTTTAGTCTTTCTTCCCACGTTTGTTCTAGTTGTTTATGTGGGTTTTTGTGATCTCCAAGATTCTATATCTTGTGAGATTTTTGTGTTAACTGTTAAGGTTCAAAAACAGTTTTGATTTTAATATAATTTGTTGCCTTGAGGTTTGATCTACAAGATTGATTCTTGTAGATTGTTTTTGTGTGATTTTCTGTCTTTCTAAGTCTGTTTGATTTCAAATCTGAAAACTATACTTCCGCTGTTATTTTCTGTGTTACACTTTCAGTTCACATTGTTACTGTCATTGTTGCAACATTCACTGCAACATTGGCAGTAACATCGTCCCATATTGAGAATCCGTGGCATTGCGTTCTTTCAATTGGTATCAGAGCCTCCTCTTGACATCACTATGAGTAGATTCTGGTTGTAGCCATGATGGATTCTCAATATGAGAATTTTGTTCGTCCTAATACTTTGAAAAAGAAAGGTTTGTATAATGATTTTTGTTGCGTTAACTCTTCTGTCTCTAAAGATGGTGCGAGAATCTAATCGATTTGATGGATGCATATAAGGAGTTGTACAATGATTGGGAAAAAGAGAGTTTGTCAAGTTAAGTTGCTTAAAAAGGCAAATGACTTGTTAAAAAAGGCTAATGAAGAACAGAAGGAGTGTATTACAAGGATGGAGAGTCTGTTGACCAAGAAGGATGTGGAGATTGAAGGTTTAAAAGAACAGCTCATTCAAGCCAATGAGACCATGACCAAGTGGAATTCTAGCAAACAAAAGGTTGATGATTTGTCGATGCAGTAATACTTCTAGATCGGTATTGGTTTTGTCCCTAAGGTATTTGTGAAAGAGGGAGAAGGAACATCCGAACCAAACCGCGAACAATGAAAGTTTTTCAAATTTTTGTGAAAACCGAGAGTTAGGAAGAAAAATTATGTTTGTCACTGGCGCCATAAGCCTCGGTCACATACAACCCTTTTTGTTTTCTCGAAAAAGGCCATGTATGAGAATGAAATGAGGCAAGATTTCTTTTTGAAAACTCATTGGCGAACCGATGAAGTGTTAATGCGCCACCAATGTTGCATCATTGGCGCACACATTGGAAGCCTCATTCAAAGACAAATCGAATTTTTTTCAAAAATCTCCAACCCAAAGTTTTTAAACAGATGTGGGTTCCTAAGGGTAGTAATGACAAAGGCAAGTCCAAATATTGTGAACCCTTTGATATATGTCCCGGTTCTAAGCCGCCCCATGATGTTTCTCCTCCAAAATGTTCAGAACCAGATCTGAAACCGTAAATCTGCACATGATCAGACTAAACTTGCATATTCTCGAAAGTTCAGCCAATGTTATTCACAATGTTTCACCCAATGTTTCACCATGTTGCAACAATGGGAGCAACATTGACAGAAACTTGGCAGATTCAGAAACAGGTCCTGAACTTGAATCAGAATCCAGTCCTGTACATTCAGAAAATCAGTCAAATTTGAATGGTTGCAGCCATGATATTCCTAGTCAGTATTCGAAAAAACCATCCAATCTCTCAAGTGATAGGTGATATTCATGATGGGATATACACAAGGAGAAGAAGTAAGGTTGAATCTCAAAAATTTGCATGCTTATCAAAATATTTTTGAGAGAAGCCTTAAATCTTTTATGGTTGCTTCAAATGATCAAAGATTATGTGTTCACATTGATGTGTTAACCTTGTTTTTTTGATATAACTTATGCATTTTTCTTAGCACAAAAATCCAGTTCATTATTCTCGAACTAATCACATTAATATAAGACACCATTTTTTTTGGGACTTGGTTGATTATGTAAATTGTTTGCATTGAACATGTTGGGACCGAAAATCATCTTGCTGATATAATTGTCAAGTGTCTTGTTTTTGAGAGATTTTTCAATCTTTGGAAATCTCTTGTGTTTTGTGTGCCATATGATTTTACACTTAGTTAATTATTTAAAAAAAAACAAAAAAAAAAAACAAATTAGGCATGATTGCATTTTGTCTTTAGAGGGCACTCTAGATCAATTGACTCACATGTATGTGTCTCTTGTGGTTGCTTGGGAATTTCATTCAAAATATATTGTGATTTCATTGTTATGATTCTCTCTCTCTCTCTCCCAGTTCTTGAGTATGTTTAAAGTCCACAAAGGAAAGAGCTACCTTTTGAAATTTTTGGGTTGCTGCAATTTGTCAAGGTACTATGGAACTTAGGTTCTCATGGGTTGATCTTGAGTAAATTGACTCCCTTTAATTGAAAAAGTGTGAAAGCTACCTAAAGGAAAAGAGCTACCTATGAACAAGGTTGTGGCACCTTTCTTTTGGGACTATGAATCCTCGGATTTCATGGGTTGATCAAATGCAAAAATGCTTCCATTGGTAAATAGTGTGAAAGGTTCCAAGTGGCATGTTTTTATAGCTTGAAATAAAGTAAAGCTATATTCCTAGGGAAATAAAGTACCTATGGATTTTGGTTGTGAAAAATTTATGATCTTGGGAGAGAAATTTGGTTGAGAAAATTTAAAAAAAAAAAAGAGCACAATTGAAAATAAAATCACAATTTTGGCGAATGCATCTCCCAATGCAGCAACATTAGGAACTACATCCTTTGATCTGGTCTTTATCACTTGTGTGTGATTGCATTTTTTTTTATTTTTTTTTTCTTTTGCCTAGCTTTTAGTCATCATGTTTTTAGGCATAAAATTTAGGACATGCATTGTTGGCAATGATATTCAGCTTGGTGAAATTTTGTCCTAACCTCAAACTGTGCAAATCAATTTCCAAAAATCTCCATGTTGAAAAACATTTAGTGGTTGTCTAATTTTTGTGGGAAACTAAGAGTTTTTGAATCTGGATATGTTGTGCTCAGTTATTGCTAAGTGGTGTGATCAAATCTTGGTGAACAAATTATTGTGTTTTTTTTTTCAAAATCTTTGATGTTTAAGAATTCCTAAAAGATGTTTTATCTCTCTTCCTTTTCCGGTCAAATAGGGGGAGAGAGATCAAGTGTTTCTGGTAATGATGATGATTTTGTATGCATGAGAGTGCATGTTTTGTGCTTAGTAATGGTTTCTGATTTTTTACCTTGCACAAATTCAGGGGGAGATGTGATTTTCTAACCAATGCAGGTTAGATGATTTGATTGGTTTTGTATAAACACTTGTTTTTTGATTTGACCAGAAAGGTTCAACAAATGGGGAGATTGTAAGGGTAAAATAGGCATGGCCTATTTTATCTTGTTTTCACCTTTCTTGATCAAAGAAGAATTTTAATTTAGTCAATGTTTATTTTAGGTGTTAGATTTTGTTTAGATTATTTTTGGTAGATTGATTTGTTTTTTATAGGAAAATCTTTCAAAAGATTTTGGGTATATTAGTTAGGTAACTAAATCTTTGCAAATAATTTAGTTATTTCATGTATCATAGTTTTTGTTAGGAAAGATATCTTGTGATATATTTTTGGTAACTAAATCTTTACAAAATAATTTAGTTATTAGAGGTATCATAATAGGAAACATAATCTTTTGTAATATTGTGCTAATCTCTTACCCAGTTGGAGAAGGTTTCCTTGTGCCGTGTTCTTGCAGGTTTGTGCCCTATATATGCAGGCGTGATTTTCTGGTTTGAGACTACGCAGAAAGCTTGACACAGAGAAGATAGACAGGCTGCAAGAGCTTACAAGAGAGAATCTGTGCACGCAGCAAGACCGAGAGAGAAAGTGGCAGAGAAGCAGGAGTATGAGAGCTTGAGCGAGAATCAGATCATATTCAGTAGTAGTAAGAGAGATTAAATCCAGAAGTCTTGTGTGTTGAAATTGTGAGAAGAATTCAACAACTCATACACGAAGACCTTTCTGCATACCTGCTGCTGCTGCTGTGTAAAGCTTCAGGAACACAGCCTTGTGTTTCCTGAAGTTTGTGTTTCGAGCTTCCAGTTTTGGTTGATTGTTTCTTGGAAGCAATTCTTGTTTTTGATCTTTTCTTCCCACGTTTGTTCTGATAGTTTATGTGGGTTTTGTGATCTCCAAGATTCTATATCTTGTGAGATTTTTGTGTTAACTGTTAAGGTTCAAAAACAGTTTTGATTTTAATATAGTTTGTTGCCTTGAGGCTTGATCTACAAGATTGATTCTTGTAGATTGTTTTTGTGTGATTTTCTGTCTTACTAAGTCTGTTCGATTTCAAATCACAAAACAAAACTTCCGCTGCTATTTTCTGTGTTACACTTTCAGTTCACATTGTTACTGTCATTGTTGCAACATTCACTGCAACATTGACAGCAACATCGTCCCATATCGAGAATCCGTGGCATCGCGTTCTTTCAATTGGTATCAGAGCCTACTCTTGATATCACTAAGAGTCGATTCTGCTTAAAGACGTGATGGATTCTCAATATGAGAATGTGGTTCGTCCTCCTACTCTTACTAATGCTAATTATTCTATATGGAAAGTCAAGATGCGTATCTTCATCAAATCCATTGATGAAAGAGCGTGGCTTGCTGTTTTAAATGGTTGGAGTCCTCCCAAAACTGTAGATTCGGATGGTGATGTCAAGATCACCAAAGAATCTGAGTGGACCAATGATGATAGGAATACTGCTTCTTTTAACTCGAAAGCCTTGTCTGCTATTTATAAGGCCTTAGATGCAAATACTTTTAGGGTGATAGCAAATTATGAGTCTGCCAAAGATGTGTGGGAGGCCCTTCAGACTTTATGTGAAGGACCTGCCAGTGTTCGCTCTTCTAAACTAAGAATGCCCAACACTCAGTTTGACTTGAATGCTGTTTATGATTCTGATTCTAAAATGCAGATGTTTCAAAGAATGTGTCACCCGATGTTGCAACATCGTGAGCAACATTGGGAGAGACATTGAGCGTAAACAGAACGATTTCTTCTGCTTTTAATTCCACAATTGCAGAGGATGATGGTGACACGTATTCGCACTGCTGGAAGGGTACAAGGAGTCTGCATACAAGGATTGGGAGAAGAGAGCTCACCAAGTTACACTACTTGGTAAGGCAAATGAACTATTAAAAAGGCAAATGCCGATCAAAAAGAATGCATAGTGAGGCCGGAGAGTGTCCTAAGTAGAAAGGATGTGGAGATTGAGAAGTTAAAGGAGCTTACTCAAGCAAAAGAGACCATGACCAAGTGGAATTCTAGCAAACAAAAGGTTGATGATCTCAATTCGTAATACTTCTAGATCGTATTGGTTTTGTCCCTAAGGTATTTGTGAAAGAGGGAGAAGGAACATCTGAACCAACAAATGACCAATGAAAGTTTTCTCGAAACTGCTTTTCGTGAAAACCGAGAGTAAGAAAGAAAAATTATGTTTGTCACTTCGCCATAAGCACGGTCACATACAACCCTTTTGTTTTCTGAAAAGGCCATGTATGAGAATGAAATGAGGCAAGATTTCTTTGAAAAACTCATTGGCGTAATGAAGCAGCCAATCGCGCCACCAATGTTGCAACATTGGCGCACACATTGGAAGCCTCATTCAAAGACAAATCGAAATTTTTCAAAAATCTCCAACCCAAAGTTTTTAAACAGATGTGGGTTCCTAAGGGTAGTAATGACAAAGGCAAGTCCAAATATTGTGAACCCTTTGATATATGTCCTGGTTCTAAGCCGTCCTATGATGAACCTCCTCCAAAATCTTCAGAACCAGCATCTGAAACCAGTAAATCTGCACATGATCAGACTAAACTTGCATATTCTGAAAGTTCAGCCAATGTTATTCACAATGTTTCACCCAATGTTTCACCCGATGTTGCAACAATGGGAGCAACATTGGACAGAAACTTGGCAGATTCAGAATCAGGTACTGTACATTCAGAAAATCAGTCAAATTTGAATGGTTGCAGCCATGATATTCCTAGCCGTATTCAGAAAAACCATCCAATCTCTCAAGTGATAGGTGATATTCATGATGGGATATACACAAGGAGAAGAAGTAAGGTTGAATCTCAAAAATTTGCATGCTTATCAAAATATTTTTGAGAGAAGCCTTAAATCTTTTATGGATGCTTCAAATGATCAAAGATTATGTGTTCACATTGATGTGTTAACCTTGTTTTTTTTTATAACACCTATGCATTTTTCTTAGCACAAAAATCCAGCTTCATTATTCTCGAACTAATCACATTAATATAAGACACCATTTTTTTGGGACTTGGTTGATTATGTAAATTGTTTGCATTGAACATGTTGGGACCGAAAATCATCTTGCTGATATAATTGCCAAGTGTCTTGTTTTTGAGAGATTTTTCAATCTTTGGAAATCTCTTGTGTTTTGTGTGCCATATGATTTTACACTTAGTTAATTATTTAAAAAAAAAAAAAAAAACAAATTAGGCATGATTGCATTTTGTCTTTAGAGGGCACTCTAGATCAATTGACTCACATGTATGTGTCTCTTGTGGTTGCTTGGGAATTTCATTCAAAATATGTTGTGATTTCATTGTTATGATTCTCTCTCTCTCTCCCAGTTCTTGAGTATGTTTAAAGTCCACAAAGGAAAGAGCTACCTTTTGAAATTTTTGGGATGCCGCAATGCAATTTGTCAAGGTACTATGGAACTTAGGTTCTCATGGGTTGATCTTGAGTAAATTGACTCCCTTTAATTGAAAAAGTGTGAAAGCTACCTAAAGGAAAAGAGCTACCTATGAACAAGGTTGTGGCACCTTTCTTTTGGGACTATGAATCCTCGGATTTCATGGGTTGATCAAATGCAAAAATGCTTCCCTTGGTAAATAGTGTGAAAGGTTCCAAGTGGCATGTTTTTATAGCTTGAAATAAAGTAGAGCTATATTCCTAGGGAAATAAAGTACCTATGGATTTTGGTTGTGAAAAATTTATGATCTTGGGAGAGAAATTTGGTTGAGAAAATTTAAAAAAAAAAAGAGCACAATTGAAAATAAAATCACAATTTTGGCGAATGCATCTCCCAATGCAAAGAACATTAGGAACTACATCCTTTGATCTCGGTCTTTATCACTTGTGTGTGATTGCATTTTTTTATTTTTTTTTTCTTTTGCCTAGCTTTTAGTCATCATGTTTTTAGGCATAAAATTTAGGACATGCATTGTTGGCAATGATATTCAGCTTGGTGAAATTTTGTCCTAACCTCAAACTGTGCAAATCAATTTCCAAAAATCTCCATGTTGAAAAACATTTAGTGGTTGTCTAATTTTTGTGGGAAACTAAGAGTTTTCTAATCTGGATATGTTGTGCTCAGTTATTGCTAAGTGGTGTGATCAAATCTTGGTGAACACTTTATTGTGTTTTTTTCAAAATCTTTGATGTTTGAGAATTCCTAAAGATGTTTTATCTCTTCCTTTTCGGTCAAATAGGGGAGAGAGATCAAGTGTTTCGGTAATGATGATGATTTTGTATGCATGAGAGTGCATGTTTTGTGCTTAGTAATGGTTTCTGATTTTTTACCTTGCACAAATTCAGGGGGAGATGTGATTTTCTAACCAATGCAGGTTAGATGATTTGATTGGTTTTGTATAAACACTTGTTTTTTGATTTGACCAGAAAGGTTCAACAAATGGGGAGATTGTAAGGGTAAAATAGGCATGGCCTATTTTATCTTGTTTTCACCTTTCTTGATCAAAGAAGAATTTTAATTTAGTCAATGTTTATTTTAGGTGTTAGATTTTGTTTAGATTATTTTTGGTAGATTGATTTGTTTTTTATAGGAAAATCTTTCAAAAGATTTTGGGTATATTAGTTAGGTAACTAAATCTTTGCAAATAATTTAGTTATTTCATGTATCATAGTTTTTGTTAGGAAAGATATCTTGTGATATATTTTTGGTAACTAAATCTTTACAAAATAATTTAGTTATTAGAGGTATCATAATAGGAAACATAATCTTTTGTAATATTGTGCTAATCTCTTACCCGCTTGGAGAAGGTTTCCTTGTGCCGTGTTCTTGCAGGTTTGTGCCCTATATATGCAGGCGTGATTTTCTGGTTTGAGACTACGCAGAGAGCTTGACACAGAGAAGATAGACAGGCTGCAAGAGCTTACAAGAGAGAATCTGTGCACGCAGCAAGACCGAGAGAGAAAGTGGCAGAGAAGCAGGAGTATGCTGAGAGAGCTTGAGCGAGAATCAGATCATATTCAGTAGTAGTAAGAGAGATTAAATCCAGAAGTCTTGTGTGTTGAAATTGTGAGAAGAATTCAACAACTCATACACGAAGACCTTTCTGCATACCGCCGCTGTAAAGCTTCGTGAACACAGCCTTGTGTTTCCTGAAGTTTGTGTTTCGAGCTTCCAGTTTTGGTTGATTGTTTCTTGGAAGCAATTCTTGTTTTTGATCTTTTCTTCCCACGTTTGTTCTGATAGTTTATGTGGGTTTTGTGATCTCCAAGATTATATATCTTGTGAGATTTTTGTGTTAACTGTTAAGGTTCAAAAACAGTTTTGATTTTAATATAGTTTGTTGCCTTGAGGCTTGATCTACAAGATTGATTCTTGTAGATTGTTTTTGTGTGATTTTCTGTCTTACTAAGTCTGTTCGATTTCAAATCACAAAACAAAACTTCCGCTGCTATTTTCTGTGTTACACTTTCAGTTCACATTGTTACTGTCATTGTTGCAACATTCACTGCAACATTGACAGCAACATCGTCCCATATCGAGAATCCGTGGCATCGCGTTCTTTCATCCCTCGAGTTAGGTTGTTGAAAGGCAAGTCTTTGGAGTGAAGAAGTTCGGTGGAGAGGTAATCCCACCTTTTTCTTGTTTCCATGCCAATTCTTTGACATAAGCACAGAGCTTCGTCTTCATTGAACTTGAAGAAGGGAATGAAACGGGGAAGAAGGGGTTTAATATTTTTAATTTAGCTAATTTCATCGGTATCGTTAGGGGTGGCAATTAGGTGTTAATGGATAGTTTTAGGTTAGGACATTATTGATTGGTCTAATGGATAATGGTATAACTCAAAGCTATCAATTAACACCTAATTGCCACCCCTAATCCTTATATCTAGTTTTAAAAAACAAAAACAAAAATATTATGGGTAGTTATGTCTTTTCAAAAAAAGAATTAATCGACAATTTTATCCCTAACCAATATCACGTGAAACGTATATACATTGATCTAACGAAAAAAAAAAAAACAATTAGACGGAATGAACTATTATGCTACAAGCTTTAATAGAAAGTCGATTTTTTTTAAATTTTGAGACGAATTTAGAAAAAGGATAAAGTAAAGAGATTATTTTGGTAATTGGCCATTTACTCTCTCCGTCCCTAAATTATTGTCCTCCTTTCCTTTTTGGTCTGTTCCAAAATAATTGTCCACTTTGAAACTTATCTTTTTAGAACATCACTTTTACCACTTTACCCTTACTTTTTCATCATACTTTAATTATGGGCCACATACACATGGGCTTTAAAGGAAACTACACATTAAACCAATATTAATAATCCACTCAAATAAGTTTTCTTAAATGGTACGTCAGGTCAACCAGGACAATAAATTAGGGACGGGGGAGTATTATTTAGTCTTTTGGGGACCCTATTTGAATCGCAATTATATTATCATTGGATGCCTAATCAATCAGTAGACAATATTCCTTCACGAGAGGGGTGATTTGAATACGGATTTCGGTGCTCTTGTAAGTTGCAGTAATGCTTAAAAAAATGTATCGTGATTTGTGACAGGAGGATTATTGAATTATGGTAGTAGGTGTATTTACAAGGATTATTGGGGTTTGAGCCCCCGTATATTCCTAAAACCTCCTCCTCAATCTCAATTAGTCAAATCACGATGAGTATTACATATATTTTTCCGAGTCAACTCAGTCTTAGTTTCAATAACTCAAAATCGTTTTATAAAGTGGTACACCCGGTATTGAACGAAGCATACAAATCAAAACGTATCTCATTCTTTTGGATGATGCATGTATTGTTGATGAATGGGAAAACTTGTTAAATTTTAGGTAAAAAGTCTTTATTTGAAAGTTAATTTTTTTAAAAAAATATCACTTTTATTATTTAAATTTATGAGCGTTTATTATTGCAAATCTTATGAACCTATGCTCAATAAACTCAAATTGGAATAGAATCATGATATTGTGATATCTCCCTTCGTTCTTAAATTATTGTCTCGTGTAACTTTTTGAGTCAAACTACAAATTATGTTTTTTAAAATTATAAAAATAAATATTTTATTCGAGAAAAAATTAAATACGACAAAAATAAGCAACTGAGGGAGTATCTCTTTTCCATTGTAAAACTTTTACGCATCGATCATCTCTTTTTTGTATGCGACAACTCTAGTGATCAATGGTTGTTCGTTCCACTCGAAGTGCAATGACTTTCATCTCATTTTTTGTTGTATGAAGACGAGACCTTCTGTGTTTAGTGTCACTCATAACGAGTTAGAGCTTATTTGGTGCAGTACAAGGTTGGTCATGAATTTTTAGGGATTCAAAGCAAAAAGAAAAAAAAAGGGCCCTTAAAATATTATAAAAAGAGGTGGTTTCTTGTAAGACGATCTTACGGATTCTTATCCGTAAGACGGATCTATCCGGTTTAAATGAGGTAAAATTCAGAAATCTCAATGCAACCCCTTAGTTTTTGAAAATTACAGCACCACCCCTTATGTTTATATATATAGAGTGTCACTTTTTACTATTAACTGTGTCACTTTATAGTATAAAATGTGTTACTTTTGGCCTTAGAAGTGTCACTTTACATTTTTAATAAAAATTATAATTTTTTCCTTAAAAAGTGTTACTTTTTGGGCTTAAATGTGTCACTTTTAGTCTTAAATGTATTATTTTCACTTTGAAAAGTGTCTCATTTTTTTTTATAAATAAAAATCATTACGTTTAACATTAAAGTGTTACTTTATAACATTAAAAGCGTCACTTTTTAGAATTAAAAGTATCACTTTTTAGCATTAAAAATATCACGTTTTAGTATTAAATGTGTCACTTTTGGCTGTCAACGTTAGTTTTAAAGTGACACTTTTTAGTATTAAATAAAAGTGTCACTTTTTAGTATTAAGAGTGTCACTTTTTAGTATTAAATGTGTCACTTTTTAGTATTAAATGTGTCACTTTTTAGTATTAAGAGTGTTACTTTGTATTTTAATAAGAATTATGATAAATTTTCATTTATAGTGTCAATTTTAACATTAAAATGTGTCACTTTTGTATTTTTAATGTGTCACATTTGGTTTTAAATATGTCATTTAGCATTTCGTCAAATTCCGTTAGGATCTGTCAAGTATCCCAAGGCAATTGATGCTAACGGGTGGCTAACAGAGCTGACAAAGAATTAAACTACAAGGCGTGGGAATTTGGCGGCAAACATTGAAAGTGGAAGGGCATCGGAGCAAATAGAGGAAATGCGCATTAAAACATAATTTTGTAGTTGGGGCGTGTTAAATCATTAACCTCCTTGGGTTAAACCTTTAAAATTCACTATTGACCAACTCAGCTGGCCAATTTTTGTGATTTTAATTAATATGTTTAGTTATTAACCAGCGAATTTTTAAATAGGGCTCCGTCTTACGGATTTAGGATCCGTAAGACCGTCCTACACAAGTTTTTACCTTATAGAAATAAGATTTTTAGACGAACTGTTTTTTGACTTTTCATAATTTAAAGTATTGAAAATGTATACTATATACAAACATATAAGAAAAATAAATATTAAATAATTGCTGAAAACTGTTATTCTTCATTTGCTTAAACAATTTGCAATAAAAAGAATATATTCAATCAAATTTTTTTCTTTTATTTATTTTTTGACTTCTGGATGGATATGTTTTTGGTAACATGTGTGCACTATAAATTCAAGTTTAAAAAAATCAAGTGACAAAGCTAAGAATTAAACGGACATAAGCAATAAAAATTATAGTCACATTACAATAAAATTTAATTTTTGGTTGAAATATTGATATTATATACCAAATGATTATTATAATTTCCCATATATTTCAATTTAAGTAATTGTTATTTTTTATGACTCGGATAAAAAAAATAGATGGTCAACTAACTTTTTTTGATAAGTAATTTGGCGAACACAAAATAAAATTAAGATTGAATAATTCTACTGGAGCCGAATACAAAATATTTATCTTTATATAGTAACTTTTTATCTATTAGCTTCCAAAGTAAATTAAAACATATATAAGTAGTATTGAAGTTGGTAATAAATAAATAAAAATATTTAACCACAACTATTATACTTGCAATGCAATTGGAGGATAAATATGAAATATTATGAAAAAATTATAAGCATAATTTTTTAAATGATTATTTATGTAAACAAAATAGTATATGAGATTATTTATCCAAAACGGGGAAGTATATGATATAATATGCATATAAACCATACACCCAAAATTTAAAAAAAAAATACAAAATTAACATAGGTGTGACTTGGAACAAAGACCTCTACTTCATTTTCACTACCAACCAATTGAGCCAAAGAAACATTTGTGTAGTTCTAATACGTTATTTATTTTATATATAATAAAAATTAGCCTATGTCTATAAAATTGGGCCCTCTTACGGGGGCTATGTTCCGTCGGACATGTTAAACCCCTCAAAAACCGGGTCTGGTGCAGTATTTTGAAAACGCAACGGTTTCAAAACGCAGTTTTTTTCTTATAAACACGTTTAAGAAATTATTTTAAAACGCTATTTTTATAAACATAGTAGTTGTAAAAAATAACGTAACGTTCTAAAACCTATGTTTTACCTCACCGCTCCAAATTGGAGCGTTTCTAAACGCATAACATTTTTTTAAAACATTGCATTTTAAAAAACTGCATTGAAACACTTTAAAAAAGAAAAACATCATTTTTTTAACCAACATTTTGGTCAAAACACTCCACCAAATAAGCTCTTAGTTAGCAAAACAAAAGCTAAACAAAATAATAATAATAATAATAATAATAATAATAGGGTACCCCAATTAAATCAAAAATAAAAATAAAAAGACTTAAAAAGGTTTTGTTTGAAGGCAACTTTCATTCGAGTTAATAGAGTGGCCACACATAAATAAATTAAAATGTGAAGGTCAAGAAACTTTAGGGGTGTATGTGGTTAAGTTTGATTTGGTTTAACCCAAAACCACGAACCGAACAAACTCCTATTGGTTCCAAAAAAATTCAAATCTATCTGAATAAAGTATGGAACTGAACCAAATCACTCGGTTTTGTTTGATTCGGTTTTATAATTTATATAATTTGTTTTTACTACAAACGAGCTCTAACTCAACTGGCCAGCTCACTTCTCCAAGGTCGGGTGTTCAAGTCACACTAGAGACATCATGTACTTTACAACTTTCAATAGAAGGGTCGGGTGTTCAAATCTTTTTAGAAGCAATATTGTTGTTCAAGCCTTACTCATAGGCATCATTTAGCTGCTCGTTTATCTTAACGGAGAGGTCGAGTGTTCAAGCCCTACCAGAGACACCCTGGTATATCACTACTCTCATCCGAGAGGTCGGGTGTTCAAAGGTATCATATATCTATAATTGTAGCCTTTCAAGGCATTAAAATAATAAAAAATAAGGGTTGGGGTAAGGTCTATATCCCCTCTAACCTTTTAAATATATAATAGATCTTAATGTTCGTGCCTATGACATGATATTAGTATATTTGATTTCGTCAATTGAAATGACAGTGCCTAAATAGAATGTGTGATTAAAAAAAATGTTACAGTCGAGGGGTACATTACTTCAAGTGATAGTTGAGGGATTGATGTTTTATAAAGGGTGATTGTTCAGAAGATTAATCGCATGGTGTGATTTTGGAATGTGAAGACAAAACATATAAAGAAGAAAAATGGGATGACTGCTCATAATATTAATTGTAGGAGTGACTTGTAATGGATAATTACTCACAAATGTGAATGTGAGGATGAATTTCAACCGTTAAATGTTTAAAGATAATTTAATTTCAATCTCTGAATGACCATAGTCAATTACTTAAGGGTGACTGCTCATAATATTAATTGTAGGAAGTGGTTTGTAATAAGGAAAGAAAAAATAGTGAGTTAAAAATTGATAACTACTCACACATGTGAATGTGATGGTGAATCTCAACCGTTAAATTTTTTAAGATAATTTAATCTCAACCTCTGAATAGTCTAGTCAATTACCTAGTTGTTTTATTTTATATATATAATTTGTTTTTACTCAACTAAACCAACATAAACAATAACAATAAATATAATATTTTAATTTAAAATTTATATCAAACATTAAAATATATCCTATTAAAAGTAAATTATCATAAATAAAACAATATGAATTTCAAAATAAATACAAATAATGGAAGGAAAAAAAAATATCCTCCAACATTCTAGATTTGGTTTAGTTTAGTAACTAATATATAAACAAAGACCTAAATTATGCATATCAAATTATCTAACTACTCAAAATAGTTAATAAATATTACTTTATAATATGTATATATATATTATAATAAAAATACATATTATGTTTGATTTGATATCAAAAATTCTATCAATTTTTTTAATTGTTGAAATCGAAATCGAACCAAATTTGGTTCAATTATAGATATCCGGTTCCAAAAACAGTGGGAAAAAAAGGATGAAATGATAGATATTTGGGTTGAGATAAAGCAAGGCAAGTGCAGTTATTGCCTCATGTGTTAAGCTATGTTCCAATTAATGCAGACAACTTAGCTCCATAAGGTAGAATGTTAAATGGCATTGCATTGGCATGACTGAATGAATGAATGCTACCCTTATTTTATTTTTATTTTTGACACTCAGACTCAACCACTTTATATACTCTTTAAGACAATGTGTTTTAAAACTAGTAGATGTCGAATAAAGTGGTTTGAATTCTACTTTATTGACTGGGGGGTTACTCAAAGTCTCAAATTGAGTTCGTGTTTAAGGAACATAAATTCAATGTTCTAACTTTTAATTATCATAGTAATTGTGTCAAATTATAAGTTAAAACCCAATATTGCACCCGACCTATACATGACGATGACTACACTAATTTCTAAGTATACCACAATTGAAAGCAACTAATAATGTCAACTTGAACTTGCTGACTGTGACCTTGCATCTGCTTTTTATATTCTTTTCTTTTCCTTTACTTTTATTATCAATTCTTTTGCGCATATATCTGTAAAATTATATTTTTGACTGTTGTTATAAAATTAACCGTCCGGAAACAAACCAACTAAATAATTTTTAGTTCCAGTTTCCAGTTGGAAGAGTAAATGACTAAGTTAATAAGCAACTAAAAAAACCAACTTCTAAGGATATATTCGTCATTTGCTAAGTAACAGCCTATAATTCCAGCGAGACACAAACGTACAGAAAACAAATCGGCGGTTGCAGGCCTGGGTTTGGGGAGAAGTCGCCTTCTCCTTTTCTCTGACATTCCACCTCTGGCAACTACGGAGATATATATTCACATTTATCTATCTAATTTCCATTTTAGCCCCCAGCTTTCCCAAGAATTCTCATCCTGTCTTCTTCTGAGTTCTGACTTCTGACTCCTCAAACCTCCATATACAGAGACCCACCACCAGCGATTTCATTTTCATCGTCGCTCTATCTTTCTATATAATACCCGGACACAACTTTAACTCTGTTGCTCTTCTCTTTCATGCGTTCTCTGTAAGGTATGTCCCCTTTCAACATTTCTCCATTTTTATGTTTCCCTTATTTCCCCTTTTACCCCTTTCTGTTCTTGTGGTATGGAACAAGTCAACTAGTCAGCTACATACTTTTTTTCCCCATCTTTTGTTGGTTGCATCAGTCTTTCTAGCAATCGGGTTTGTGTTAATATTTGAAGCTCATGCGTGCTGATAGGGTAAGATCTGTAAGCAAGATAAAGTCATGTTCTTGAAATTTAGTAATGCTCTCTCTCTCCCCCACCCCCTGTGTGTGTGTATGCGCGCTTTTGCTTATATGATCTGTTTACAACTTTAAAAGATCAAAGTTTGTGGCAATATTGTTTTTTTTTTTTGTTGACACGTCATGTTTATAAAGACAGAAACTTGTCTTTATGATCTGTTCACAGCTTTAAAAAGAACAAAGTTTGTGGTATTATGTCACTTTTTTCTATTGCTTTTACTGATTGAATTGTTTCCTTTGTCCCCCTTTTGTAAATTGTTTATGGGGGACTTATTGATAGAATATTATATTTTTTTTCTTTTTCGATCTAATTTCAAAATATTATGGTTTTTTGTGTATTTATTATGAATGTTTATATTGCAGATAATTCGGTTGATTCTAGGAGTTAGTTGTGATTGGCATAGTTAAAGATGCCAGGATTGGCCATGGATGAAATTCAGGAAGACGTCGTTGTTAATGAGTTGAATAAGGATGAAAATTCGATGAAAGATAAGGAGCATTCATTCTTAAGTAAGTCTCCAAATGGTGGTAAAAGTCCCCAAAACCCCCTGAATGTGGGTATCTCTGCAGATGGGGAGGTGGAGCCATCGATTGAGCAGCTTTATGATAATGTATGTGAGATGCAGAGTTCTGATCAATCGCCGTCTAGGGCTAGCTTTGGGTCCTATGGTGAAGAGTCTAGGATTGATTCAGAGTTGCGACATCTTGTGGAAGGAGAGATGAGAGAAGTGGAAATAATGGAAGAAGATGATGAAGTTCAAAAGCCCGAGCATAATGATAGTCATAACAATTCTGACTCTAAGGAGCCAAGCTTGAAGTCTATCTCCTCCAAAAATTCTAAAGAAGCTTCTCAATTGCAAGCTGGTTCTGAAGCAACATCGAAATCGAGTCCTAAGAGCAAAAGTCTTCAAGAGAAGCCTCCTTTAGATAAGTGGAGTGATAAGATTTTGAAGAAACCAAATGGTGGAGGTGTCTCAACAAAGAAACAGAGGAATTTACCTGTTGCAGGGGGGAAGGTTCAGAATGGTACTGAGGATTCATCTGAATCTGGTTTAGACAATCCAGATCTTGGACCGTTTCTGCTTAAGCAGGCTAGGGATTTGATTTCTTCTGGGGATAATCCTCGTAAAGCCCTTGAATTAGCTATTCGAGCAGCAAAATCATTTGAGAAATGTGCTAATGGTAAGCCTAGTTTAGATGTTGTCATGTGTCTACATGTTACTGCAGCTATATACTGTAATTTAGGTCAGTATAGTGAGGCTATTCCTGTTCTTGAGGAGTCAATTCGAATTCCAATGACCGAGGTGGGTCAAGATCACGCACTTGCCAAATTTGCTGGTCATATGCAGTTGGGAGATACTTATGCCATGGTGGGTCAACTAGAGAATTCACTACAGTGTTACACATTGGGTTTGGAAGTTCAGAGACAAGTTTTGGGGGAGACAGATGCTCGAGTTGGTGAGACTTGTAGGTACTTGGCTGAAGCTCATGTTCAAGCATTGCAGTTTGATGAGGCTGAGAAGCTTTGTCAGATGGGCCTTGACATTCATAGAGAAAACGGGGCACCTGCTTCTCTTGAAGAGGCAGCTGATAGGAGACTCATGGGGCTTATATGTGAAACAAAGGGGGCCCACGAAGCTGCTCTCGAGCATCTAGTATTGGCCAGCATGGCCATGGTGGCTAATGGGCAGGAAAGCGAGGTAGCTTCTGTGGATTTAAGCATTGGGGACGCATACTTATCTCTATCTAGATATGACGAGGCTGTTTTTGCTTATCAAAAGGCGCTGACAGCTCTCAAGTCCTCCAAAGGGGAAAATCATCCAGCTATTGCTTCGGTTTTTGTTCGTTTGGCAGATTTGTATAACAAGACAGGGAAGTTTAGGGAATCGAAATCCTATTGTGAAAATGCCCTTCGAATTTACGAAAAGCCCCTTCCTGGTATCCCTCCGGAGGAAATTGCCAGTGGTTTCACTGACGTTTCTGCTATTTACGAGGCTATGAATGATCTTGATCAGGCACTCAAGTTGCTGCAGAAGTCGCTAAAGATTTACAACAATGCTCCAGGTCAGCAAAGCATAATTGCTGGCATTGAGGCCCAAATGGGAGTCATGTATTATATGTTAGGGAATTATGCTGAATCTTATGCGTCGTTTAAGAGTGCCATTTTGAAGCTCCGCGAGTGTGGGGAGAAGAAATCTGCATTTTTTGGAATTGCCCTTAACCAAATGGGGCTCACTTGTGTCCAGCGTTATGCAATAAATGAGGCTGCAGGATTGTTTGAAGAAGCAAGGGGTATATTGGAACAAGAGTATGGACCATATCACCCAGATACCCTTGCAGTTTACAGCAATCTCGCTGGCACTTATGATGCTGTAGGCAGGTATGTACTTGACAACACTTTTATGCATTTTGTTTTCTGTAACTGAAGCATTGCTCTCTAGTTATGTTTCAAATTTCTGCTTTTCAATACGCATTAACATTAACCGGTTATAGAAATTGATGAAATTGAATTTTGAGAAAGTGTTCCTCTAGTATTAATGCTAAGTTAAATTTTCATTCTTTATACAGATTGGATGATGCGATTGAAATTTTGGAGCATGTTGTTGGGATGAGAGAGGAAAAGCTTGGGACAGCAAACCCCGATGTGGACGATGAGAAAAAGAGGTTAGCGGAGTTACTTAAGGAGGCAGGAAAAGTTCGGAATAGAAAAGCTCGGTCACTCGAGAATCTTCTTGATGCCAACAATCATCCTACAAACAATGATGGCATTGAGGTATGATGAAGGTGGTTTTTGTGTTTGAGAATACTGTATTATAGCACATATTTATATTATACAAGAAGAAAAAATGAAGAACAAGGTATAGTAGTAGTGGTTGTGTTTATACAATAGTTGGGAGCTATTGAAATCACTTGTCAAGTTTTTTTTTTCATTGTCACATTATTGCATTGATCAGGGTGGTTCTGTTTGTATTACTTTGTTAAAGATGGTGTGAGTTTGTTGATGACTCTTTGTTCCTTTGTACATTATTATTCAAGAAAATTGATGATAGTATACACTATCATGAGATGATTTTAGAAGCCGTTTCATTAATGGGAGAAAAGAAGCCAAGGTGATGTTGATATAATAAATATGCTGCACGTACAAAGCTTTAATGCATTTTTTTTAATTTAGTTTTTCTGCAAGTTTGGTATTGCTAGTGTGAAACTTGCTACAGCCTATGTACATACCAAATTTACAGGAACCAAATTAAAGCGTTCTAGTGTTATACGCTTATTCCATTAGTGAATTGATAGTTGGTTTAATTGATCCGCAGGCGTAAATCATGCTGTTGCGCTAGGTAGGTTCTTGAAATCAAACAGTAATTTGCTGTGTTCCAAGTTCCAACTGCCATTATATATGTAGTTTGGGACCATTCATGAAAACAACTTGTTTTGAAGTGTTTTTTAGGTGGCCGTGCTCGCTGTAACACCATAATCATTGAATAAAATCTTCAATATGGTTGGTGCTTGGTACTTGGTAGATGACTAGATGGTGATTGTAGACAGTTGTCCGATCTGCACTTTAGTTTTGTTTTTTTAGTTTCAAACAATTAGTATTGTGCTTGTTTGGGAAACCTTTATCTAATTATAACAAGTCCAACAATTTATGATTACCAGTTTTTCCAAGGACCTAAGATGCAATCAAATGTTCAATAAATCCTTTCTGTTTATGGACGTGATTGAAAAGAAATTAGTGGTAATTAAAGTGGCAAATATCTAGGCTAAACTAAAACAGGAAATCTTCATCAAATCCAGCTAAAATGTACTTGTCAAGACTCAAAGAGATCTGATCATGGACCATGCTTTATCTTTGTGTTGGAGCATAGAGTGGTCCACTTAGTTTTGAGGTCACTACACAGTAGTCAGTACTCACTAGAGTGCCTTCAGCCCTGTAAAACCTCAACTTGATTCTTGATGCACCTCTAAGATTTCTACTAAAACCTGCAAAAAGTAAGGCATCGCGAGATGGGCAGTTCAGACAAGGTAAAAAGTTGTGCCCCATGCCCACCCCCAGTGTGACAACTGGGTAGCCCTTGACATAATTTCACATCTTTTACAACTTTTATAACATTTACTTAAATATTTTTATATAAAGTATCACACCATGTGAATGTCAACGTTGAGTTTTGGAGAGAGAAAAAGGTTTTTCATTGCATGATGTTTCTTATTCAGCCTTGATGAAACAAAATGAAATGTAAATTGGTGATCGAATTTGTACTTGTAGGACAAGTTTTATAATTGCATCATGTGGTGGTTGTGAGTCTGGTGACATAATTACATAAACAATTGAGATGAGTTTAGTCGTTTAATTTTGAATATTTTTTTTTTTAACTCCTGTAGATTTAAGACATTATTTTAGATTGATTGAAATGGCATACTCCCTCTTTTTCGAGCAACGAATCTACCGATTTTTGGGATGATTCACTAAAAAGGTCAACTTTAAAAAAATTGTGTTTACGATTATTATAATCTTTCATTTTTACCCCACACTTGTGTTGTTAGTATATTATTTGTGATTAAAATATTTTCATAATTATGACAAATTTTAATGATATTAATATATCTCATAATTATTAGAGTTTACAAACATAAACTCTTTTTGGTGTAAACATAACTAATCTAGATTACAAAGGATTAACACCCTTTTTGGGGTTTTTACCACTTAAGTGACACCCTATAAATCACCCTATCCTAAAAAGCTAACTCTCCCCCAACTTACTAATCTTCATCTCTTTCTTCTCTCTCTCACCCACATATCTCCTTCTCTATTGGTCTTCTTCCTAAGATTCGTTCCTTTCAAAAAATTTGTTCCAAAATTTAAAGTAGGCCTTTTTTTTTTTTGGCTTGATCAGAAAGTTTTTTACCAAAATTTTGATGTGCTAGAGTGCTATGAATTAAATAAACAACTCAACTTACATCATCACTTTGATGATGGTATGCTTTCCCATTTTTTCCATTTTCTTTTTCAATTAATTTAGTGTATTTTTTGCACTATCATTTCCTCTTTTTTAATTATTTATAACTTAAAAATTATGGGTATATTGATAATATTAAAAAACGTGACAAGACTTTCTTTAAATAAAAATAATTGATATAATCAAAATATATAATATATTTTTCATAAAATATAAAATTTAAAAGTATAAATATTGTATTTCAATTGCGGTAGGAAAATAAAAAAATAAAAATATATTGGTAGTTAGGTTTGTTAGTTAAAATGTCACAAATTTAAAGAGTTATATAGAGGGTGTTCATTGGAGTTGAAATTTTTTTAAAGGGTCTCTAAAAAGGTTTAGGGGGTTATATAAAGGGTGTTTTAGGGTGTAACCATTGTGGATGCTCTCACTCCATGAGGCCATGTATACATATGGTTGAGGAGCAAATTATTTATTTAATTCGAGGGTTATCTTAACTAGCAGCTTGAGTCGCTCATCTTTCATATATAGCTCTTATCTTAGCGAGGGCGTCGATCAGCACTCAGCACTCAGCACTCGGAAGAGGGAACATGCTGGATGGATATGGATGCAAGGCATTTCATGGATCAATATTCGCTAAGGCACAGAGATAGAGAGGGTGACTGGGATCGTCAAGGTGTTGTATGGTATTCGTAGCTATGGCTTCTTAATTAATTGAGATGTTAATCGGTTTAGCCCTAACGATTTCTATTCCTAATAGATTCGGTTTAGACAGTTATCGATATTACCCATCCAAAAACGTAACAGTTTCGATCCGGCCCTAACCATTTCGATTTCCAATCAATGATTAAATTTGTGCGTTTTTTTTTTCCAACTATGAGTCGTGTACGGTTTTTTTAGTGTATCATACAGTTTTTTTTGGCTAATTATACCATTATTATATATCATTAACTATACTAAACCGTATAAAAGACAACTTTCGGTTCAACTCTAACGATTTTCGGTCTAGCCCTAATAATTTTAGTCCCTAATAAGCTTAGTTTAAAACGGTCCTCTTGAATTACAACTCTAACGGTTTCAACTTAAACATACGGTTTTCGGCCCTATTAACATCTATGCTTCTTAATTTCGCATCCAACTCCACAAAAGTGTGCATGTCCATTATCACATGGTTACTTAAATCCATCATTCCAGTCAATTTTTTAAGAATCTACGCTAAGCCATTAATTAAAATTAAAATTATCACATGATTAATTAAAACGGGAGTTAATGACTTAGTTAAAAGTAAGAAAATCTGGAGGAATATTTTAACCATTCAACTATTTTGAGTCATCATATTTGACCATCATACTTATAATTGCGCTTAACATTAATTCTAATCGTTAACTTTCGTAAATAATAATAATAATAATGTTAGCTCAAACATGTTGATGTTGACTTTTTGACACCCATATTTTTTGTTAAAAATTTAAAGGTGACAAGGTGATTTTCTAAAACATCTTGACGTGACTCGTAACTTTCTGGGACCCATGTGGATCCTACAAATTTGACAGTAGCATGTTTAGAAAGTCACTGGTTTATGCCGGTGCCATGCTAAATAATATTTTTATTTGTAAAACCAATTTATAATAAAATGGTTTTCTAAACTTATTATAAATAATTTAAATTTAAAATTAGAATATTTTGAACAAAATTAAAATAATGTATATATTAAAATTGATTAATGAATGGATGAATTAAAAGATTTGTGTATGAATTTTCTATAGAAAAGAACTTAAAAACCAAATAATTAATATAGATTAATTAGTAATTTTAAGGTGAAATTGATCATTTTAACAAAAAGTCATTATGGGGCAACAGTAACATATGTTAGTAGTAATATGAATTGAACTTTCATTTACAAGCGGTGTAGAACTTTTTTTACACAAACAGTCTTTTGAACATGACACGTGGGCAACCAAAATCTAAGTAAATCAAGATAAATATTCTGATTGACACGTGTCATAATCTACGAGCCGATTGTGTAAAAAAATCTACACAACCGGTGCATAAAACTATATCAATTAATAGTTAATAGATATGTATTAATAGAAAAAAAGTTAGCATAAACTTGTCTTGTAAATAACTTGTATAAATAAAATAGTAGGAAAATGAAAATTGATGAGAATCGAAGAGTTTTAGTCAAATTAAACTTGTATAAATTAAATAGAATAAAATCTAATTTTAAAGTAAGCTATATCTTACAAAAGAAAAATATTTTATTATTTTATAGAAATTTGACACGTGATAGTCATTTTACTGAAAGTTGTCACGTAGCAGCAGAAGTTCTATTTTAGTAATAGTTAAAAGAATATATTAAAATTGATCATTCAAATTGGTAATTGAAATATTTGCGTATGAATTTTATGTAGAAAAAAAGCATAAAAAGTAATTAATAATTAATAAATATAAATTAATTAGTAATTTTTCTGGTAAAATTGATCATTTTAACTAAAGTCGTCATGTGACATGACTTCTATTAGTAGTTTTCATTCATCTGTGGTGTAGAATCATTTTTACACAAACGACATTTGAACACTACACATGAACAACCAAAATATAAATAAATCAAAACAAAGATTGTGATTGACATGTGGCATGTTCCAAGGGTCATTTGTGTAAAAATGATTCTACACTGTCGGTTGACGAAAAATTTACTCAATTAATAATTAATAAATATAGATTAATAGAAGAAACATTTAACATAAAATTGTCTCATAAATAACTTGAATAAATAAAATAGTATAAGGAGATAAAAATTGATGAGAACTGAAGAATTTATGTCAAGTTAAACTTGTATAAATTAAATAGGATAATATTTGGTTTTAAATTAAACTGTATTTTAAAAAAACAAAATCTTGTCTTATTTTATAGAAAACTGCCACAAGGCAGGTATTTTACAGAAAGCTGACACGTGGCAACAACGGTTTCTGTTTTAGTAATAGTTATAGATTGTTATTGTATTTAAAAATATTGACAATTTTAAGTTTAATTAAAGGTTTAATATATAATTTGGTTCCTGAACTAAACACTTTAAATTGATTTGATTCAACTTCTTTGACACTTCATATTTTGGTCCTTAAACTTAAGTTTTTATTTTCAATTAGTCCCTCATCTCACCACATTTAACTTTTCCGTCAAATTTTTAATTTAATGACATAATTGCCCTTATGGATGGTGATTGAGATTGCTAAGTGGCAGAAAATGTTAAGATAAAATAAAAAAATTGATTGAAAGGGTTAAAAGGATTATATTCTTTTAATTTTTACTTTTTCTATTAAAAAAAATGTATTTTATAAAATCAACTTAAGTTTTGTAAAAATATATTTTGATGAGTATTTACTTCTTTTTTTGGTAGAGAAAGTAATTAGATTTAACAAATTAAAAGTTAAAATTTAATAAATTAAAACTAAATTTAAAAAAATATTTTTTATTCTCCCTTTCTTTTATATTTGCCTTCTCGCCCCTTCCCCCACACCAACTGGACTGGATTCCACCAAGTTAGCATAAACTTGATTTTCATACAACAATGTTGGGATAATTCTTACTCCCCGTCCCTAAATTATCGTACTTCTTTCCTTTTTCGTCCGTCTAAAAATAATTGTTTACTTTGAAACTTATCATTTTAGAATATCACTTTTACCACTTTACCCTTACTTTTTTACTCTACTTTAATTATGGGTCACATACACGTGAACATTAAAAGAAACTACACATTAAACCAATATAAATAATCAAGTCAATTGTTTTTTCTTAAACTGTGCGCTGGGTCAACTAGGACGATTATTTAGGGACGGAGAGAGTATTTACTTACAAAATCAACCCTAAAATGTTTTCAATGATTTCGTATTGGGTGGGGATAACCACACCCAAAAATCCTATTTCTACACCCCACTTGAAAATATTACATAAATGTCATCGAGTGAAAATACGAAAAAACCGACCTCCTAAGCTCAGATAGTGTTCGGTCATGGAGTGATGAAATGGCAGAGATTGGTTCGACCACCATGAGTCGAATTGATTGAGGTTGGTTCGGCCACCATGAGTCGAACACTCTCATTTGTGTTCGACCAATGTGAGATGCCGCGCATCGGAGATGGATTCTGGTGGCCGGCGACGAGAAGACGACCTGATTGAAGAAACGCAGAATCCGAGGTGGGAAAGCCGAGGGCCTTGAACGGAAGGAGGAAGACGAACGGAGGTGGGAAGTCGAGGGATGCAAACGGAAGGAGGAAGACGAACGCGAGGAAGAGACGGTGGTGTTGCACTGAGAGAGAAGACGAGCAGAGGAAGACGGAGGTGTTGCTTTGAGGAGGAAGACGAACGAGGAAGACGGAGAGATGTGGGAAGGGTAAAATTGGTAGTTAGGCGGGGTGTAGAGTGAGATGTGGGGAAAAAATGGGGTGTAGATATAAATGGGGTGTAGAAATAGGAATTGGGGTGTTGTTATCCCCACCCTTTCGTATTTCCACAAATGGAAGGTTTAACCATCAATAAACATTCCAATTTCAAGTCAAGTCGTAGATCTTTCATCAAACCAAACCCACCTCAAAAGTGAAATCTTTATAAGTTATAACCAATCATTGCAGCCTATATTTGAGAGTGTGCAGCCTGAGAGGAGCTTGATCGACGTCGGCAACGGAATTCTTCCTCTTCTTCTTCTAACTTTCTTCAACCTTATGGAGTGCAATGGAGGATGAATGGATGTATGTAGAGGATGAAGAATGATGAAGTGGGAGAGAAATTATTTGAGTGTAGGCCGGAATTGAGCCGATCTGCCGGAATTTTAGAGGGTAGGGCTGGCTGGTTGGAAGAAGGG
Organism: Codonopsis lanceolata; assembly: GCA_013146195.2. Taxonomy (NCBI): domain Eukaryota; kingdom Viridiplantae; phylum Streptophyta; class Magnoliopsida; order Asterales; family Campanulaceae; genus Codonopsis; species Codonopsis lanceolata. Next base: position 46,010,705 of record CM028378.1, on the reverse strand, counting down.
AGAAGGTTACGTGTGATTTCAAGAAGAAAACCCTACCTTTATATAAGAGGACCTTGCGGTCGCAAGGTATGCCACACAAGGTCGGCGATCAAAAGCGCTTCAGATTCCGCCACTTCCCCATGACTGACAGTACGTTGCACGAAATCTTCATTTACGGAGCACCTTGCGGTTGCAAGGTCTCCACCACCTTGCGTCCGCAAGGTAGGCAGAACTTTCCCACTTGATTTTCTTTCTTCCTTTTCAACAGTTTGCAGTTTAGCCCTTCCGTTAATTTCCGTTATGTCTTGAATCTTTCATGTATGCAAAATCTAAACAAAAACTCTAAACTAAAATTATTAGTAACATATAAATACTAAGATGTTTTTCTCCCCCAAACTTGAATTTTGGCATATTTAATTTAAAAATTAAATGTCCAAAAATTAAATTTAACGAAGAAAAACACATTTAAACTAACTATAAAAGTAAATAACATTCAAAATAGTGGGTTGCCTCCCACTTAGCGCCTTTGTTTAACGTCTTTGGCTCGACCAAACTGCAAGCCTAATCTCGGGGTAGTTCATTGTCAACCAAACGAATTAACTCAATTGTTCGTTCAACCGGGATGAAGCATTTTGTTGGCTAACCTCATGTCATGATACTTTTTGGTCTTTTCTTTGTATGTCTTTGCATTCTCATACAAATTCAACCTATGTTCTTCTAACTCATTTAACTGAAACAATCTTTCTTCTCCGGCCAATGTTAAATCTAAATTCAATTCTTTAACAGCCCAATAAGCCTTGTGCTCAATTTCAACTGGTAAATGGCAAGCTTTGCCATATACCATTCTATATGGACTCATTCCTATGGGTGTTTTAAAAGCAGTTCGGTATGCCCATAAAGCATCCTTAAGTTTAGATTCCCAATCTTTACGATTAGGCCTAACAGTCTTTTCTAATACTGCTTTTATTTGCCTATTGCTCACTTCTACTTGTCCGGATGTTTGTGGATGACAAGGTGTAGCTAACTTGTGAGTTACACCATGCTTTCTAAGGACATTATTTAACAACTTATTGGTAAAATGAGTTCCTTGGTCACTTATTATGGCCTTAGGTACTCCATATCTAGCAAACAAATCTTCTACAAACTTAACTACTGTTTTTCCATCATTAGTCTTGGTTGCTACTGCTTCTATCCATTTAGAAACATAATCAACTGCTACTAGAATATATTCACAATTGTTTGATACAGGAAAAGGACCCATAAAATCAATATCCCAAACATCAAAAATTTCAACTACCAAATTAATATGTAAGGGCATCTCATTTCTCTTTCCTATTCCACCTGTTCTTTGACACTTGTCACATGTTCTATAAAACAGTTCACAATCTCTAAAAACAGTAGGCCAATATAGACCTGATTGCAAAATTTTCCTAGCAGTCTTGTTTCCACTAAAATGACCTCCACAAGAGTATCCATGGCAAAATTCCATAATACCTTGTTGGTCTTTTTCTGGAATACATCTTCTTATTAAAGAATCAGAGCAAATTTTGTATAAATGAGGTGCTTCCCAAAAATAATTTTTAGTTTCCGCCAAAAATTTCTTCTTTTCATAATGATCAAAATCCGGATTAATGATATCAGACACATAGTAGTTGACAAAATCAGCATACCAAGGGTCGGAATCTTTAATGGCCAAGAGTTGTTCATCAGGAAAATTATCATTTATGTGGACAAGATCATCAAGAAATTGACGTTCAAGTAAGGGAGAAATTCTAATCTAGACAAGTGGTCAGCTACGACATTCTCGGTTCCCTTTTTATCTTTTATTGTAATGTCAAATTCTTGTAACAATAACATCCATCTAAATAACCTTGGTTTAGCATCTTTCTTACTTAACAGATATTTCAATGCGAAATGATAAGAAAAAATATCACATTTGATCCTAGCGATATGATCTAAATTTTTCTAAAGCATATACTACGCTAAAAATTCCTTTTCAAGAGTTGTATAATTCAATTGAGCATCATTTAGAGTTCTACTAGCATAATGGATCACATGAGGCTTTCTATCTACCCTTTGTCCTAACACGGCTCCAATCGCAAAATCGATGCATCACACATGATTTCAAAAGGAAGTGACCAATCGCCTGATAAAATAGGGCGAGTTAATTTTTCTTTTAATAAATTAAAAGCTTCTAAACATTCTTTATCAAAAATAAATTCTGTATCTTTGGCTAGCAAATTACATAGAGGTTTACGATTTTGGAAAAATCTTTTATAAATCTTCGATAAAAACCAAAGATGCCCAAGAAAACTTCTAACTCCTTTAACCGAAGTGGGAGGGGTAGTTGTGAAATAACTTCAATTTTAGCTTTATCAACTTCAATGCCTTTATTTGAAACAACATGCCCTAAGACAATTCCATGTTTTACCATGAAGTGACTTTTCTCCCAACTTAAAGTTAAATTAGTTTCACAAAGATCTTTTCAGACTGATGTAAGGTTTTCTAAACAATGATCAAAAGAATTTCCAAAACCGAAAAATCGTCCATGAAAACTTCTACGCATCTTTCAACTAAATCGAGAATATAGAAATCATGCATCTTTGAAAAGTAGTTGGTGCATTACATAATCCAAAAGGCATTCTCCTAAAAGCAAAAGTACCAAAGGGACATGTAAAGTTGTTTTCTCTTGGTCTTCTGGTGCAACAGGATCCGATTATATCCGTAAAACCATCAAGAAAGCAATAATATTCATGACCGGCTAGTCTTTCAAGGATTTGGTCAATAAATGGCAAAGGAAAGTGGTCTTTCCTAGTTGCCGCATTTAATTTTCGCAAATCAATGCACATTCTATAACCGCTATTGTTCTTGTAGGACTAATTCATCTTTCTCATTTTTAACAACAAGAATTCGACTTTTTAGGAACTACTTGAACAGACTAACCCATTTACTATCTCGATATAGGTAAATTATACCCGCATCTAAAAGCTTAAGAACTTCTTTCCTAACGCCTTCTTCCATGTGTGGGTTAAGTCTTTTTGCCTTTCTCTTGAAGGTTTACTACCTTCTTCTAGATGTATTTTATGCATGCACATAGAGGGACTAATTCCTTTTAAATCAGCTAAAGACCATCCTAAAGCTTCTCTATGTGTCCATAAAACTTTTAACAGACTAGATTCTTGCTCTTCCGTTAAGTCGGCTGCTATAATAACATAAAGTGTTACCTTCCCTAAAATGCATATTTTAAATGGGGTGGTAATGGCTTTAATTCTTCGACTTTAGGAGAATTAATGGATGGCATAAATTCAGAATTTTCTACCTTAATGGTTTCTTTTATTTTAGCCTCTTCATTCTCCACTTTATTATCTTCCTTATTTTCTATCTCAATATTATCTATTTCAATTTCTTCAAAGAGAGATTTTAGAATCTCTACTTCATCATCTTTGATTTCATAACTTTCTTCTACTACTTTTTCCAATTCATCAGAATTATTTTCTGATTCTTTCTTTATTTCTTCTTTATCTTTCTTTTCACTAGCTTCTAACTTTTCTCTCTCTAATCTTTCCTCTTCTTCTATTTCTCTTTCAATCTCCTCAATATCAATTTTTATGGGAGGGATAGGACTATCATCATAGACAATAAATCTATCTCTCTCATATTCTTCCTCTTCTTCAAAGGTTTCGCTTGATAACTTTTCAATCTCATCTATTGAAAACAGCACTTATGTCACTAGGTCTATTCATAGCATCAAACACGTAGATTTCAACAAGCACCTAGACCGACATTGTGAGTTTACCATTTTTCACATTAATCATTGTATTGGCAGAGCCATAAATGGTCTCGCTTAACAATATTGGGACTTCATTATTGGTGCATATCTTCCTTTCCATCTCTAGAACCACAAAGTCAATCGAATGATTAAGTTTATCAACCCTGAACTAGGATGTCTTCCACTATACCCAAAGGATATTTAACTGAGCGATCAGCTAATTGTAATTGCATGTTAGTGGGTTTTAGTTCTCCTAACCCTAACTGTTTATAGACCGCAAATGGCATCAAATTAATACTTGCTCCTAAATCTAGCATTGCTTTCATCTTTTAGAGCTTCCCAAGGAAACTTGGATATTAAAGCTACTGTGGTCTTTCAACTTAGGTGGTAATTCGGGTTGTAAACCGAACTTACGCTTTAAACAACAATCTTTTCATTGTTTTCAAACTTGTGTTTCTTAGAGTGAAGATCTTTGAAAAACTTTGCATAAGTCGGAATATTTTTAATAACATTAAGCAAAGGAAGAATTAACATTCACTTTGGATAACATATTATAAATTTCCGTGAAATTGTTTGTCCATTCGGTTTTTCATAAGTCTTCTTGAAACGGAATTGAGGAACATAAGGTGGTGGAGCCACATAAGGTTCCTCTTCTTCTTGATCCAACTCTTTTTCAACTTCAATTGTATTATCTTTATTTTGAATTTCTTTTTCTTGTTCCTTATTTGGAACATCTACTTACTTCTACTTCTACTTCTTGATTACTTAACTCATTATTCTCTTTATTACTAATATCACTATCTTTTTCTATTTCTTTTTCAGAATTTTCTATTCAAGCAGCATTTTAGAAGAAGGATCAGATCACTTACCTCTTCACCTATCACCTTACCGCTTCGCAAGACGGTGATTGACTTGGCTTGCTCGGTTTGACTAGGAACTTCCTTCTTCTCTTTATCTCGCTCCAACTTTCAATGTGTTTCTTTAGATTTTCAATTTCTTCAAGCATGTACTTCATCAAAGCCGCTTGACCTTTACTAGCTACTTCTTGCTTGGGAACTTCTTCAATTCTCAACCGATTTTGATTTGGCAACCGTGGAGGTTGTGGTGGTTGAGGTTGGAATTGTTGAGGTTGCAAAGGCTTATTTCCTCCCCAAGAAAAGTTAGGATGATTCCTCCAACCAGATTATATGTGTTTGAATAGGATCATTCCTTGGCCTTTGAGGGTACATATTCATAGCATTAGCCTGCTCGTAATACATAGCACTTGACGGACAAAATTAGTAGCATGAGAATATAATCCACATAAAGCACATGCTTCTTGAATTTGCCAATTTTCAAATTGAGCTTGTGTATTTGAATTATCTTGCAATTGATATAGGCTCCTATTTTTACCTCTAGCACTTTTCTCACTTGGGAATTAATACTTAGCATCTCAAATAATTCTTCTAGTGCTTCGGTGTCATTCTATTAATAGAACCACCACCGCACTATCAACCATAGTTTGTAAGCCCGGCGAAAGACCATGATAAAATTGAAGCACTAACACATGTTGAGCCAAATTATGATGAGGACACATAATGAGCAGATTTTTAAATCTATCCCATGACTCATGGAATGTTTCACCTGGTTCATTTTGGAATGACATGATTTGTTTTCTATACTCGAGTAAGAGATGCATGTTTGTAAAATTTACTCATAAACAAATCATATAATTGAGCCCAAGTATAAACACTATTTGGTGTTAAGTTCATAAACCATCTCTTTGCCAATTCTTTTAATGCACTTGGAAAATATTTCATTTTAATTTGATCTTCACCAACCCTCCTAAAGGAAAAGTACTCATCATGTATTCATATTCTCTTAAGAAACCGACAGATCTTCATGGGGCATCCCATGAAAAGATGGTATGGCATTAAAATAATGACCTTTTAACTCAAAATTCCTAACAAAGATCGGCAAGACTAAACATGATGTCACAACATTTAATGAAGGTCTACTAAAGTCATTAATAGTTCTTTGATTTATCACTACTTCCATATTTCTTCTTGCAGTTCTTCTTCTCTTTGATTCCTATTGACTGGTCAACTAGGATTTTCGTGATTACGATTATTGTTATTTTCTTCCATTGAAGGATCAACCGTAGGATCCTCTTGATTCAATTGGTCTTGATTATCAAACTCGGAGCTAGATTTTCAAAAACTTCTTGATTTCTTCTAACAATATTTATATCTTGATTTAAGTCTACCAATTTAGGATTCAAAGATCTACTTTAATCGCATAAAAATAAATTAAAGCAATTTAAAACAACTAACTAAAATAAAATAAAATCTTTTTGTATTTTTATTTTTATAAAAACTTAAAATTAAACTAAATTAAATTAAAAACCATACCAACAAACTAACTACGTGAACTAGCTTGTCCCCGGCAACGGCGCCCAAAAACTTGATCGATGTTTTAATTAATTTTTCCTTGCAAGTGGACAAGACTATTATAGAATAGTATTGGAAGCAAGGGTCGAACCCAGAGACAAGTGATCACGAACAAGGCAATTTATTGATAGCAAATTATTAATCTAAAGGGGGTTTTATATTTATTTCTACTCTAAACTACTATTTTATAGATGTTTAACTAATTAGACAAGAATAACATATATAGATCTTATGGTGGGTGGCAATCTAGATTCTGGTTTCACTTGTATCTCTTTATGTTCAATTCATAATAAATTATCATTCAATGTCTTGGGTTCGTTCACTAAAGATAGATATACCTGTTGAACAATTGGTTCAATTCTCCATCCCCGCAAAATTCATCCATTCTATATCCTAAGCACAGAACTGTCAATCTAGTGTCACCTAGATTTATGATCTATCTGTCACCTAGATCATGTAAGAACCTGTCCTAACTTATCACTCTCGGCATCGATAGGTCCAATTTATTGTGTTGGTGAGCCAATGTGCGACATATGCACTTGGTCATGCGGTTATCCGCACCTCTAAGCCTTTATTATTTGCGATTACATTCATTTGTTCAAAGCAAAATAATATAGGGATTGATAAACAACACAATCAACAAGCATTGAATGAACATATATAAAGAATCAAAACATAAATTTGATACAAGTTACCTCCCACCTCCTAGATTATGGATGATTTAGTTCATCATAGACAATGAACAACACATGGAGATGATCGGATACATGATTTGATCTTCAATACTTGAAATTACAAAATCTAACTATGTTATACAATCTAAAAACTACCTAAAATCTACTAAAGAGAGCTTT
>CM028378.1:45598460-46003574 GCA_013146195.2 Codonopsis lanceolata | reverse complement strand
GCGTCCTTGTGATATCTTGATGTTTGTTGGGATTTCGAGTATCGTGTCTCGCTTTAGGGGGGTGGTCGCTTGATTCTATCTTAATCGAGGAGGGCGTTCATGATATGCTCGCGACTAGTGTTTAAAGGGAGTCCACTCCATATCATCCCATTTGTTCCTTCCTCGATTGTCTTCACGCTGCGAAGTCTCCTCGGCCATCTCTCCTCCACTATCACGTGTCAGTTAGATCCTTCTGGTCCTTCTTCTTTCCATCTTTCTTTGCATCTTCGGCATTTATCACCCTAAGGCGTGGGGTACATTTCTCCCACCGACCCATGGTCCCGGAGCATCATCTCTTGTCTCATCGAGGCCTGGCATGTAAGCCCGAAATGAAACACATTTTAATGGATTCCTCAGAGATATACGGAATTTGGTGACCATAGCCATGAATCGATCCATGTACATTTGATTGGACTCATTGTGGCGTTGTTGGATCTTTGCGTAAATGCTTGCTCGCTTCTTCTTCTTGCGCCATTGCCTCACAAGAAAATTGCGTCCACGAACATGCATGCGAACTCATCCGTTCCTTAATCAGGGGTAACCAGTGTACCATTTCAAAGCTTTTCCCTGTAGGGTGCTGCGAAGATTTTCCCAAGCATCCTCGTCTTAAGGGCTATTGCATTCATCTTGACTTGGCTGGCGATGTGGTCGGACCGCTAGTGAGCCCTTGGTAAGAGTCAAAGTTAGGCAACTTTTGTCGAAAGCAAGGGGGCTTTCCTCATTTTTTCTTTGAGCGGTCCGTTCTTGGATGGGGAGCATCATCGGCTTCCCTTTTCGATTGCTTGAGTCTACCCAGAAGATATTTCACTTCTGCTTTCGACCTCCTTGGGTGGAGACTTAGGGGCATCTTTTTTTCCGTGGTCGCTCCGACCACTTTTCGTTGCTCTATCCTGCATTGTCGGGGTGAGAGCGATGTTCGACGTTACGCTCTTCACCGCCTCATTTCTTGGTTGAGATTCTCCTTCCTCGCCCTCCTCCCTAGTTCGGGAAGCGAGGGCATCTTGATTCATCGGAAATGTAACCAGAAGCTTCCGCTATGAATGCTCGGTTTCGGACGTGCTCGATCATCCTCCCGCCCAACCTTGATTTCACGCTCTGGGTGGCCTTTCTTTTTCTCTTTGCCGCAGAAGGGGCCTCCTCGCTCGCCCGTCGGTTCCCGTGTGACTATCATGTTTGGTGTGGCCTCCACCTTTTTGCTCAGCTCGTACACTCTTCGCTCTGCTTCTTGGATTTCTTGGAGGTAAAGTTTTCGGCGTTCCCAATACTTCAGTTCCTCCAAGTATTTTTCTTGTTCATTCGTTGGTTCTGCACGTGTCTTAGAGCCTACTAGGTGTATCTGTCGTCCTCCTCGTTTCCCCAAATGAAAGAAGAATCGCCGGCCGAGATCAGCCCCCAGTTGCGAGCCACATCGGCGACTCCACTTTCCTTTGAAGACTTTCGAGCTTGGGGTGAGTCGGGTCTATTCCGTGGGCTTTGTTGGCCGGCTTGGGAGGTTGCATGGTCGAGGGCAGGCTCATTTGCTCGGGTTGGTTTTGTTTTGTGGGGGTTGTTCTTTCCATGACTTTATGGTTAGGGCTAAGAAAAGGAAAACAGGAAAAAGAAGAAAGAAATTTTCGTTTCCCGGTAACGGAACCACTTGATCACGCCAGAATGTGGGTGACTATACGTGGAATATACGTGGAGTGGGTCCAGGTGAAGACTACGTGTGGGAATAGCAAGGTGGATATCGGCCGATGTTCTTGTTAGTTCCCTGTTATCTTCCTTGTTTCCGTGCGTGAGCCTGTCAAATAGAGAAGACAGGTCGAGGGAGGCGGGAGGTTATCGGCCTAAAGCCCTCCGGCGTGAGAGTCAGTGCGGGGATAACAATGGAGTGTACAGGCGTACCCTGTGATCACCCTGAATAATCTGTGTTTAGTTGTAAGCTCAAAGTAGAGAGTATGCTAAGCGTGAACAGTGTCATACCTTGTGAAGTTGGTTGCTACCCTTTTTATACTCCTTTCCAGGTTCGGCTTGCCAGACAAGCAAGGACGGCACGTTGGGGACAGGATCTGTTGGTCGGCCGAGGTGGTTGGTTCCTATTGGTTCTCTCTTTTTCAGGTTTGTCAGAGTATCAGGCAGGTCAACCGTAAGTGGAGCGGCGGGCGCGAGCACGTTGGTGTCTCTCCAATCGGGACGAGGCCACTGGCGTACGTACTATCTTGGCGTTTTCGCTTAGGTCGGTTGGACTTAGGTCCTTGTTTTCTCCTCGTGGTCGGAGCCAAGGACCGATCATATAAGGTCTGTCTAGTGACATTCGGCTAGTGCAGGATGATTACGCTCGGCTTTGGGTCAGTCGGCTGGTGGTGCTCGTGCCGAGGATGGTTGCTGAGCTGTGCCACGTTGGTTCAGTTGCCAGATGTCGTTGTTCTAACAGCCACGTGTCAGCCACGTGGAATGCGAATGGTTGAGTCCCTTCATATATAAACTTAAATTCAGCCAAGATCAGCCATGTTTGATCAAGAACAAACCAGAGATTCAGAGCTCCTTCACCATTTTCGTCCATTTCAAGAACACCAACTTGATAGACCATTTCCCGGAGATCCGGTGGTCCGATCGGCGAACCGAGACCGCCAAATCGAAGGCCTCAACCTCCTCTACAACAATCCTTGCTTTGATCACCCATTCATCCATTAATATTAGGACTAAGGTATGCGTTGAAATTCTCGAGATTTTCATGTTCAATAAAGTAACATGACCCCTTCATTATAGTTGTTCTATTGATGATTATGAACATCTTTTGTGAAGACAAAACCTCCAATTCAACATATAAAATATGTGTATGATTTTATGAAATCTATATGAAGTTATGATTTTGACATTTTGTAAAGCATGAATGTTGTTTGTAATAAGCTTGGGAATAACTCTTGTGAAAGAATTCAGTTCAATTCAAGGTTTAACAAAATCACCGAAACTAGGGTTTGAAACTCGGGATTGTGTTTAAGGCTAGTTTAAGATCATGAACGGCCTAGTTATCGAGTTCTAAATGAAAGGAGAACTTAGGAAAGGGCAATGTGATGCATATAGTATCAATGCTCTATTTGGTTGAATTTTAGTAAAACTCACCGGAGTTGAGATTAGGGAGTTATTGAACAATACCGACTCCACATTCAATCCCTACGACGTTTGTAGTGCGTTAGACTAATATATTAGCTTACGTGACTTTGGGATTGATTGAAGGGCATGTTTGATATAAGTGATTATAAGACTCAATCGAGTTCTTATGTGGTTTATGTGATTGTGTGAAGCAAATGCACCATTGAGAGCATGTTGTAGAATGATGTATCTACTTGATAGGTTGAATTCGCTCTTGTCGAATTCCTACTTGGATTCTTTAATGAGTAAAAACACCTACTTGTTGAAATAATGAATTTGAGGACTATTCTATAAGATGATTTGGATTGGGGCTATCTTTAGTACTCTATACATGGAGTCTACTTGTATAAGTCGCTAGGATGACCATGTTGTTATCTAAGACTCACCGGTATGGTTTGACCTTACGGGTTATTACCGCTCTAGTGTTGCTTAAATCTTTGACTACCATCGACTTTTGTGTTATTGAATGAGTTACTACTCTAGGAAGAGTTTAGTAAATGGCTTCATAATCCGAGACTAACGGAGTAGTCTTGAATAGTACTTAATGGACTGATGGTTAAGTTGTGACTCTGTTGAATTTCATAGGTGAATATGGAATACTGTGTATATTTTATATTATGACTAAATGCATGATTTCCTACATTGTCAAGAATTGATTCTTCTACGTGTTTCTATGATATGACTTATGAGCATATTGAATGTGTTTGCCTTCGTGCCTGAGCTGTTCTACAGTTAATGAATTGTGGTGAACTTGGATTCTACTATTAAGTGGAATTATGAATCAAAATTGAACTAAGCTTGATTTCACAATAATCAACTTGGGCTTCCCTTATATAATTGACTTGGGACTTGAACTAAGATTCCTAAATGGAATGAGAACCTTGCTATGCCTCAAACGAGAACATAGAAAAGAGTCTTGGGACACATATAGTGTTCAAACTCTATTTGGTTGGAATTGTAGTAAAGACTCAACGGAGTCGAGTTAAGGAACAATTGAACCTTACGAGGATCGTGGTGAGATCCTATGACAATTATATTCCAGTTGACTAGATTACTAGCTTTTCGGACTTGAATTGAATATAGTGAACAAACTTGGCACTTATGATTTAGAGACTCAAATGAGCTTCTATTGTGGTTTTGTGATTATTGTAACAATGTGCATAATCGTATGAGTTTAGTAGATCATTATATCTACTTGAGAATTAGCAAGTAAACATCTACTTGTGCATTGCATATAAGTCTAGCTGGCATTACTTGAGTTTTCATGATGATGGTGGGACGATGCATTGCCTTCACGAATTATGGGATTCGTGATTGTAATGTATCGCCGTACCGGATTCGGGTTTCACACACACATCCACTGCTAGCTACAGTGGGGAAGTAGCCCCCTTTGTCGTAACCAATTGAGCACATTGGCTAGTGCTATTTTCCTGAGTAGAGCTCGGACGATAAGAGAGCTCTTTGATACCCGAACACGGGTATCACGCACGATATGATTATGATGGCGGAGGGCTATTCAATTTTTAGGGCCCCAAATATTTGGGTACTACCTTATATTTAGTATATATATATTAAAGTGTCAAAAAGGTTAACAATTGATTCTCTTAATCTGTTGGTTAAGGTGTTCATGATTTAAGTTAAAGGTTTTAGGTTCGAATCCTATGTTGTTACTTGTTTTAATTTGTTACTTTTTTTAGTCTGTGAACTGTATATAAGTTATAATGTGTTGGCAATTGTTATGTAGAATAGATGATCCAATGGTTAACATACTTGGTAGATTGTGAGACATCTTGGGTTCAATTCTTGCTCTAAGCTTTTTTTTTTCCAATACTTTAAAATTTAAATGATTTCATTTTTATAAAGGGCCCCCCCCTTTTTTTGGCCATGGGTCTCTTGAAACTCAGGGCCGGCCCTGTGCAGGAGCAATACGACGAAAGAGATTTGGTATCTTCTCTATCCTTTATGTGGCTTACTATGGGCACTTATGTGATAACAAAGTGTTAGTTGAACATGAGATCTTATTGACCATGTTTGTATTGGCTGATGATATATGAGAGATTTGATATGTATATATAGATATATGCATACTTGTATATGAGATATATATGAAAGACTTGATGTGTATATATATAGATATGCACACTTATGCATGATGATTTTATGGGAGATTTGATATGTATATTTAGAGATATACATACTGATATAGGTGTATATATATAAACACGCACCCTTACACGTGGTAACGGTGTGAATAGCTGGATTCGTATATATAATGATATGTATACTTGCATATGATGTCTTGTGGGAACTACCTTCTAATTCATTTGATTTGTGTGTGAACAGGGAATTACACCCTGGTTCATTTGGACGGTTTAGTAAGTAAGAAGGAGTGGATATCTTGTGGAGTATCGAAACGATACGACGCCTCTTCAGGTTTTTCGTCATATATTAAATGACACCCTGGTTATGTTTATGTTACATAATTATATGTTGCATATATATTGTAGTAGCGTACTGGGTCATTATGACTCATCTCATACTTGTTTTTAGTTGCGCGATCGATCGAGGTTGAGTAGATCGAATCGTAGCGAGCGCGGTTGGTCGATAGATCGAGGTTAGATCGTGTGGTTCGGGTTTGTAGCGGTACACTTTCCCGAGTAGCAGCTTGTGGAGTCTTGTTCCCTTTTAGCATTGTCATTGATTTCATGTACTTTGCTATTCTTGTGAGATCGATATTTTGTAAAGTTATTTAGACTTTACAGTCGGGTAGAATACTTGGGTATTGGTATTGGTTATTTCTTGGGCCGACGTGTTGTGTCGTGCCTTGTTTGTGGTTTTAGTATTTATTTCGATTGTCTCCAGCACGCAGTAGCTTTGGGGGAATTTCCTTGTTCTACTTCTTATAGTTGTTGGTTGACCCCGGTATGCTTTAGCCGTTGGGTAATTGTTATATCAGGTTGGTTCTTTGTTGAAACGCCGGCATGGAGTGCCGATGGTTTGATTAGCGTCGCAATGTTGCGGCGCGAAGTTTTGTTTTTCCTCCTTTGAGAGATAATGTCTCTCTTGGTTTCATTGTCGTTGGTTTCGAGCTTCATAGCTTGGGACTTCTTTCTTATATTGCTTCCGCTGATTCGATTTTTGAAATATCGTATTTTAGTGCGGTGTTATGTTCATGTTTAGAGCGAGTTTGCTCGACTGTTTGACTAGCACTACTGTTTATCAAGTGTTTGTCCTCTTATTAAGTTAGTCCCAACAGCACGACCTTGGGATTTCGTGTTGGAATCCGGGTCGGGTCGTTACACCTAGTCCAAGTCCAACATCTCTTCAGGTATCTGAACAAGATACTCACATTCATCGAGTCCCTCTTAGGAAATCTTCTAGGGTTCCTACTCCTCCTGTTAGATTTAAGGACTATGTCACTTCCTTTTCTAAACATCACATCAATCACTTCACAACTTATCACCACTTTGATTCTTCACACCTTCATTTTGTTAATGCTTTACATGGTAATGTAGAACCTGTATCCTATAATCAGGCTATTAAACACCAACATTGGATTGATGCCATGAATAAGGAATTGACAGCTTTAGAAGCTAATCACACCTAGGAATTGGTTCCTTTACCTCATGGCAAGAAAACAATAGGCTGCAAATGGGTGTATAAGGTTACGTATAATTCAGATGGAAGTGTTAAAAGATACAAGGCTAGATTAGTAGCAAAAGGGTACACACAATCTGAGGGTATAGATTATCATGAAACCTTTTCTCCTGTTGCAAAGATGGTTTTTGTTAGACTTCTATTATCAATTGCAGCTGCCAATGGTTGGGATGTTCATCAATTAGATGTTAATAATGCTTTTCTACATGGGGATCTTCATGAAGAAGTCTACATGTCCATGCCCCAAGGTTTCCCTTTAATCAAAGATCCAAGCCTGGTTTGTCAACTTAAGAAATCATTGTATGGTCTTAAACAGCCTCTGCAGGTGGTTGCTAAACTCACGAGTCTTTATCGAACATTGGATTTGTACAATCTCATGCAGACTATTCTATGTTCACCAAGAAGCATAATGACAAGTTTATCGCTCTTCTAGTCTGTAGATGATATCATCATCACAGGGGAATGATCCTCGCTATTCGGTCTTTAAAGCAATTTCTTGATTCTCAATTCAAGATCAAAGATCTAGGCTTCATCAAATATTACTTGGGGATTGAAGTGACTAGGTCTGCTCATGGTTTTCACCTCAACCAAAGAAAGTATGTATTGGATCTTATAGAAGCTGCAGGATTAACAGAAGCAAAGCCTTTGACTATCCCTTTGGATCCTAATACAAAGTTGTTGGCCTCTGAAGGAACTCCTATTCCGCATCCCAGCCTCTATAGACGCTAGTTGGTAAACCGTTATACCCGACCATTACTAGGCTCGATGTAGCTTTTGCCGCACATACTTTGAGTCGGTTGTACATGCTCCATCGATCCGCATATGAAAGCATTGATTAAGGTTACGAGATATCTCAAAGCTTGTCGGGACAAGGGTTCTTTCTCTCATCCATTAATGACTTAAACCTTCTGACCTATTGTGATAGTGATTGGGCGGGGGATCCAAATGACGTAAAATGCATCACGTGTCTCGCATATTCCTTGGGAATTCTCTTATCTCTGGCGTCCAAGAAGTAGTCCGTCACACTGTGTCTTCTTTGAAGCCGAGTACGAGCTCTAGCTGTTAGGCGTGAGATTCTATTGGTTCATGCTCTCTTAAAAGACTTGCAAATATCTCCTATTCTTCCTGTTCCAGTGTATTGTGACAACTCTGCTGCAATAGCTATAGCCTCTGATCCAGTTTATCATGCTAGGACTAAACACATTGAGCTTGATTGTTATTTTGTACGTGAGAAACTTCAACAAGGTTTAATACACCCTCGATACATTCCTTCCAAGTTTCGGATGGCGATATATTCACCAAATCCTTGGGGAAGGTTTCCCATTGGTTTTTGATATCCAAGTTGAAAGTTCTTAGTGCATTCCCACTTTCAACTTGTGGGGGGAGTGTAGACAATGATGAAGTGAGTAATCTGGCCAAACCTCAAATAAACAATGTGCACATATCAAGCAAGATGAAGGCTGATTTACAAAGATTTTACAAGGCTATCCAACTGCCTTATGTGGATATATGGAGATGATCTTAGGGGCACTTTTGTAACTATTTTATTAATGATCGTTTCTGTTAGTTATTAGATATTTTCTGTTTCTTGCCAGGCTGTAAACATCAGTTATGCTAGTTTGTTAGTGGAGGTTGAGAGTAACCATTTTGTATGGTAGCTATATAGTGGAAATAGGGGCTCCATTCTTCCTGTAACAGAAAATACGACAGCATGAATGAGAAATGCTCTTTCCCTCCAAACCTTCATCTCACTGTTTGATCTGATCTGCCATTTACATTTCCAAAGTTTTCATAATATAATGTTAACAGATATGTATTCCAGTATGAGATCAAAATTTAGATCAATATATGCTTGAGGTTCTGTACGTGATGACTGCTAAGAATATTAATTATGAGGGTGATTTTGTAATATAGAGAGAAAAAGAAAGAGTTGATTGCTTAGAAAAATAATTGTAGCAAGTGACTATGATGTGGAGAGAGAAAAAAAAATACCAGTAAGTTAAAAGAGAATTACCACCTTCACACATGTGGGTTTGAGGGTTTATCTAAACCGTTTATAATTTTGTAAATGATTTAATCTTAACCATTAATTAGCTTTTTTTCAATCGTAAGTATAAGAACAGAGTTGTAATGTATTATAAGGAATACTACTATTTCACATGTTAAATTCGTAAATAATAGTCTCTTTCCTTCAAAATAAATATTGTTTTAAAGATATGCATACCTATTAAAAAACTGTATCGATTGACGAACATACTCTAATTGAATATTTTTAATCTCCAAATTTTGCACACCCATCATGCTTCTCTATCCTCCTAGTTGTCTATCCTGTTTGCTTATTGGGATGATCATTGTTCATTAGGAGAATATAAGAGTAAATTAGGGGGAAAAAGATTCATCAAAAACCTAAAACAAACTTATTTTGAATTCAAAAAATAACTAAGCAACATTTATTTAAAATATTATAAAACAACACTTTTACACATGCAGTCGTATGCTTGATGAATAAATATGACAAATGAGTAAAATTTTCATTCACCCGTAATGTATAATTTTTTTTTTTACATAAATAGTCATTGGAACATGATACGCGTTAATTACAAACAAGTATCTGTGCTCGTATCATATGTACGGTGTTTGTATAAGCTCAGTCAAACAAAACACACAACTGAAAGTTTTATATGTAATGATGGAGGGGGTAATTCAAACAAAACTCATAACTGAGGAGTTTATATGTGATTAAACCTAGATTTCGTGTTCATGCCTATGACACTGTGTTAGTATAGACGTAATCAATGTATGAAGCGAGCATGATGCGAATAAATTAATATATGCTTGAGATTTTGTAGGGATCAGATTCATGTACACTACACACAAAAAAAGTCGACTTCCTGAAAATTAAAGAAATAAAATATTTTATTCGCTGTAAAATTTTGTAACTCATCAAAAAAGAGTATAATTTAGCATTCAAAAACTTTCTATTTTATACACATCAACACAACACCTGTTAATTGAAATAAACATAAAAATGAATATCGCAACAAACAAAAAATATAAAATTTATTGAATGAGACATAGTGAACTAAAAAAAAACTATTTTGAAATCACAAATATTTCAGACTATTAAGGAAAACTTAACACACATTTTTTAAAAAAGAAAGAAATTAAAATACAAATATTTAAAATTACAAAACTTACGAACAAATGTTTTTTAAAAAGTAAATCTAGGTCGGAAAAAATTAAATTGAGATTCAGTTGATTACGATAACAATTAATTAAGAAATTACAAACTAAATATTAATAATAAAATTAAAGTACAAATACATAAAATTGTAAAAATTAACTACAAAACTTACAAACAAATATCTCATTAAAACAACTCAATGGATTCTAGGGATAAATTATATATAATCACATCGTCAACTCAAACGGAATGATGTGGTTAAAAAAATGTGTTAGAGGAAAACATTCTTATAACTGTAACTGGTTGTGAAGAGGATAATTCAAAAAAAAAACATAATTGAGGGGTAATTATATACTTATTGGTTGTAGAGGGGGTAATTCAAACAAAACACATAATTGTGGAGTTTATATGTAACTCATATACTTACGAATCAATCTGAACCATCAGTTGTGTTTGATACAATTCGATCTGGGCCACCAATTAGACCCTGAACTCTTTTATTATATAAACTAGTACTCTTGCCCGTGCCGATGCCACGACGTTAGTTTGTGAATTTATCAATAAATGAAGCAGATAAAAAGAAAAAAAAACAAATATTTCAAATTACAAAACTTACGATTTTTTTAAAATTTATTTGTGTACGAAATTATGGACCGGAAACAAATTAAATTGATTAAGTTAATTACGATAACAATTAAAAAGAAAAAAATTAAAATAGAAATATTCAAAATTTAGACATAAATTCAATTGAGATTCAGTTTCAAAAAATAAATTGATTAAGTTAATTACGATAACAATAAAAAGAAAAAATATTTCAAATTACAAAACTTAAGAATTTTTTTGCATAAAATTGATTAATTAATTAAAATATCAAAAAGAAAAGGGAGGTGAGTTTGGTGGAGGAAGGATTAGCGGTCACCAACCGTGAATAGTGGAGGGAGTTGGAGAGATATAGGGGGTAGTTTAAATTGATTAAGTTAATTACGATAACAATTAAAAAGAAAAAAATTAAAATAGAAATATTCAAAACTTAGATATAAATTAAATTGAGATTTAGTTTCAAAAAATAAATTGATTAAGTTAATTACGATAACAGTTAAAAAGAAAAAAAAACAAATATTTCAAATTACAAAACTTACGAATTTTTTTTGCATAAAATTGATTAATTAATTAAAATATCGAAAAGAAAAGAGAGGTGAGTTTGGTGGAGGAAGGATTAGCGGCCACCAACCGTGAATAGTAGGGGGAGTTGAAGAGAGAGAGGGGGTAATTGCTCAACCGTCGTTCACACATGTGAACTCGGGGGGTGATAATGGCCATAAGATCTCAGTAAATGAATCAATCTCAGCCGCTCTTTATCTTTTGTTAATTGTAAGCGTGCGAGAGTAAGCTCTATTGTATATTTGTATTATAGATGTTTTGATTTTTTAAAATTTTGATTGACCATGTGTCATGTTTCGAAAACCGCTTGTACTGCCGATGAATTAAAATTTAATTCATGACAAATTTAGCATCACACATTATCATAGACACATGCACAAAGTAAGCAATAACAAATTTGTTTGTTCATATGAGAGAAAAAGTGAGAGTTTTAAGTAAATCAAACATATTATATAGCATGAAAAATTAAAAATGTTGAATACATCAAAACACAAACACACAAAATAGTGACTTCCATAATTGACATATTTTCCATCGTTTACAAAGTTACAATCCATTTCTTTTACTCTATAAACTTTTAAGAAAATAAGTTTCAATACTCCTATATCCCCCGAACATCTCGTCTTTTCCAATTGGGCAACGGTGTAGACTAGGTATTCAAATGGGGCGTTATTTGCACCTCTAAATACACCCCCTTTAAAATATTTTTTTAATTATAAAAATGCCCACAACAAAAAAAAGACCTTATTGCCCTTTATGCTTCTAAAGAAACTCCACTTGCTTGCATGTAAGTCAAATCTTCTAAACACACGCCTACCCAATTACCCATACACTACTCTACGTCCACTTTGCCTTATTTGAAACCGCCATAAAAAATAAAAAATAAAAAAGAAATGTAGCAAGGCAAGACTTGTTTTATTTGTTAAGACAAGAAATTTCAGTGTCTTTAGCCCAGAATTTACTCCAAAAAGGGAAACACATGACCAAAACTGAAGACATTTTGCAAATCACAATCTGAAATGACGAGGGAGGCAACCACATCTGCTCTGCGCTCTCAATATGTCTTTTGCAAACTCTTGATTCCCTGTCAACACAAGTCCATTCAAAACCCGATTAAAGGTAAACCTTCGAGGGAGGAATCCTCTATCCACCATTTCTATCAACAACTTCCCTGCTACCACCAAATCATCCGATCTCTTCCTACCAAACATTGAATTTACCAAAATATTGTACGTATCCAAATTTGGCAAACAATCCCCACTACTCATCCTCTCCAACACTTGCAAGCTCTTCTCAATCTCCCCCTCATCACAATAATACCTAATGATAACGTTGTATGTCTGAACATTTGGCTCACACTCGTCATCTTTCATCCTACTCAAATACTCCATCGCCTTATCCATTTTCCCCACATGGCACAGCCCTCTAATCACCACATTGTAAGTCGTCACATTGGCTACATAACCCTTCCTCACCATCTCCTCAAAAATCACAATCCCATTTTCAACATTGTCTTTCTTACACAAAACTTGAATAAAGGCGTTGTAAGTAGCAACAGAAGGAAGTACCCCTGCACCAATCATTTCATCAAACACCTTACGAGCCCTAACAACCTCACCACCAATCCCTAACCCATGAACTAAAGTTGTATACGTAACAACATCAATCTCACACTTTCTCCTCTTCATCTCTAAGAAAAATTCCCAAGCTTCCTTTATTTGACGCATCCGAAAAAACCCATTCAACAATATGTTGTAGGTTTTAAGACTCGGGGTTAAACCATATTCCACCATTTCCCTCAAAATCTCCAAACCTCGAGGCAATCGCTTAATCGAACAAAACCCATTAGCAAGTATGTTGTAGGTAATTGTATCGGCTTGAAACCTTCTCCTCAAAATCTTGAATAGGTTATAAGCCATTTCGGCTCGTCCGGACTTACAGAGCACATCAAGAAATGTATTGAAAGAAGTTAAATCTGGAGGGCAACCATGTTCACGCATTGACAAGAAGATTTTGACGGCCCGCTCAGCCTTACCGGCGGAGACGTACCTTTCAGTTATAATAGCGAAGGTTTTGGGAGTGGGGCCGAGGCGGCGGGAGCGCATGCGTGCGACGAGGATCCATAGGGTCTTGTAGTCGCGCAAACGGGCGGAGATGTCGATGGCGTGGTCGAAGGAGGAGGTGGAGTGGGTGTAGGAAGGGTGGCGGTCGAGGAGGTTGAAGAATTGGAGGGATTTGGGGCCGTGATTCCAGAGGCGTTTGAGGATTTTGTTGACTAGGTCGGGGGTCCATTGGAGTGGGTGGTCGTGGAGGGTTCGGGCTAAGGTTTGGGGGTCTGTATTGAGGACGAGGTTGGCGATGAAGGCATCGTTTTCTGGTGGTGGTGGGGTGGTGGTGAGGTTGTGGGAGAGGGGTGAGATGAGGGAGAATTTGTCGCCAGTATTTTGGGGGAGTCTACTCCTCCTGTGCAGGCCTATCATTTTGGGTGAGCAGTCGTAATTGGAATCAGGCGAGAGCATCACATACTTTATTATTCTTACTCGTCTTTCTTAACTGACTCTCCTTCCAATTTATCATACTTTTCTCTTCTTATTTATTTAAAAATAAAATGATCATTGTTTCTAGCTATCATGCTATAATTTTCCACATTTGATGTCACAAAGGAGTTATTTAAGAGACATCAATTCCACAGAAAGTTGGCCAGAATCTCAAACCGAGAGAGGCTCACAAACCGTGATGTTGGACCAATTTGATCCCACCAAAAAAAAAAAGGGGGAGTGAGTTTTGCAGTTTGGCCCTCAAGAAAAAGAAAATGAAAAAAAGAGAGGAAGAAGGGGTAAATTTGAGCCGATCAACTATGATAAGTTTTCAAGTAGGCCATGTTTTTTTAACCAGAAAAAAGTTACTTTTAGAGCAAAAATACTACGATATCTTTAATGAGTTTGAGGTGTGCTACGGTAGATCACTCACTCAAATACATCACGCTGTATCAATTTTTGTACCTAATCTAATTTTGTATCGCGCTTTATCAATTTTTGCATCGTGATGTATCAATTTTAATTGCCTAATCAATTTTTGCATCGCGCTATATCAATTTTTTCATCGCGTTCTATCAATTTTAATTACCTAATCAGATTTTGCATCGCGCTGCTATAATTGATGCATCGCGTTGCAAAATCATAATGAGCCAGATTTTCATGTCCACCACATTTCTTTTTTCTTCTCTTCCATCGTAAACCTTTTTCTTTTTCTTCCTCCTCCATCGTAAACCTTCTTTCATTTACGTTTTGGGGGTGTTTCCCTCTCGACACCTGCGATTCCCATTTCGTTGTACAACAATCATGATTTTCAAACTACAAAATGTTGGCTAAAGCTATGGATGAAGATGATATGGGCAATTTAGGAACAATATTTTAAAAATAAACTTTAACGATTGAAAAAAAGAATGCAGAACTATATTGAAAAAAATATTTTGAAAATAGGTACGGGAGAGCAATTTTTCCAAATTTTTTGAATGTGCATCGTAAGGTGAGCTCCCACAAAGAAGATTTAAAATTGAAAAGATATAGCAGGCTTACAACTTACAAGTCAGAGTGAAAGTGAGAGTGAGAGAGTGCGATAAGCAAAATCAGTGATAATCAATGGGTACAAAGAGGAATTGCAGGAACGAGCTTCGTACTGCTATCCGTCAACTCACCGCTCGTTGCCTCTACTCCGCCTCCAAATGGTCTCCCCAGTTTTCTCATTCTTATTTCGAAAATCTCATCTTTTTAAAAGTCCAATTCTCATTTGCAGGCAGCAGAACAGTTGGTCGAAATCGAGCAAGACCCTAACAAGTACACTCCCTCCCACACCCGATTCTAGCGTGGCAGTTACAGCTTTCGCCGGCGCTTCCGCACCAACTAAATCACTTCCATCCCCATCGCCGGCATTTCCTACGTGTCCACTCCTTTGCCGGACGAGGACAGTGAGGCTGTCAACTCTGACTTCTTGCCAAGTCCTACTTTGATTGCAGGGAGTACAGGAGGGCTGCTCACGTCCTTCTTGACCAGACTGGCAAGAAAGCTTTGTTCTTTTGCTGTTGCTCTCTTTATCCGGTGTGATTCCCCTCTAAACTTTGTCGCATTTACATTTCTTTTTCGTATTTGTTTGTTTCGCCTACTCCCTTCGGTAATGATTGAAATTTGTTACACTTTGCAAATATAAGGTCATTTGATAATATTGTGGTGTCATTGATTGTTTGGTTCTCTGTAAGAAGAATTGAAACTTCTTTCCCATCCCTTAATAAACTATTAGAACGATCTGTAGATGTGCGAGGCACCTTACTGGGAAGTACTTGAGTTTCTGTGGCCATACTTTGAATAAATCACCTACAAAATGTATCTCTGTGTCTACCTATTTTCTTGATAATCCCCAAGCACTTCAAATATTCTGCCTATACGGATATATGGAGACTTGAACATCTCCCCTTTCTTTATGTGACATCCAATCACTTTTGCATTGGTGGTTTGTGAATGGGGTAGTTAGGTACATCAATTTGACAAACTATCTAGAACTTAACTTTTGGGTGTTTTGAATCACTGAACATTATATATAATTTGAATTGCAGTTTTAACTACGCCTAGAGTAAGGTATACGACTAAGTAGATGATGCTTAGAGTTACCAAGAAGAAGTTGACTAAGTTGACGATGCTTAGAGTTACCAAGAAGAAGTTGGTATTACTTCCACATAAAACAAGAATCAACTCATTTCTTCATATAATATTGAAGAGGAGCATAGTTTCCCCATTCTCACCCAGAACCTTTGTTAAATGCATAAATGAGTTCTTGCCAGTTGGAAATGGTTAAAATTGATAAACCATGAATATGGTGAACTTTTTTGTAGGTGCTGGTTCTTACTCCTAGATTTCACTATCAGAGTCTAATCGGAATTGGACTGTATAACACAATTCTATTTACTGTGCCTACAAAAGTGAATTCCGCTGTAATAAGCTGCTTAATATTTAGCTGTTGTGAAAAGGAAAATAATTGCATCTATGTAATAAGAATGCCAGTCTTAGATTGTTCCTTGCAGATCGTTATCTTTTTCCAACATTCACTTCCATTCCCAAGTTTTGGCCATGGAGCCCACCCACCCTATTAGTTTAAAGATACAAAATTGTACTCCTTAACTCTTTAATTAATGAAAATACTTTTGGGGAAATAGGAAGGAGAAGAAAGTAAAGTATCTTTTTAGGAAGATAAACAAAATCCAAGGAAATGCCTAAAACAAAAGGTCTGCCAGTAACCACCACTGCCATGTTAGAGCGGGCTTTTTTTTTTGTACAGTTAGAGAGTGATGAAAGTAGAAGCAACAAAAAAACAGTTAATCCATGTATCTTATCATTTCAGATGTGGCTTTTCAGAATTTTGTGTTGTTAAGTTAATGGGAGAATTCCACTTCCTACCACATTCTTGAGAATGCATCCATTGAATACTCTGTTTGCGTGTTACTTACATTGCAGAGTGGATCTCATGTTGTTGCCTTAGTCATTACCTCTTTGTATTCAATTAATGAACTCATGTTAGGATTGTTATGTGAACTGAATGACTCGACATTCGGCACAAGCTCGGCTCGTGAAACTCGAGTTCGATCAAGCTCGAGTGGATGTTCGAGTTGAGCTCGATTGTCAAATATTGTTCAACAATTATTCTAGCTGAACACAGCTCGACTCTTTTGTGCATGAGCTTTGTTCGCGAACGTCTTGTTCAAATTGGTGTTCGGGTGTTAGTGACGGTCGATTAAATTTAATAGAGTTATATTATTAGGTTATATATATACAGAGTCTTGGCCTTGGCAAGTATCAATTGCAAACACAAACAATGTTCGACACTAGGTGAAGGGCCTTAGTTTTTGTTTTCAAGTACGACCTTTCATGGATCGGATTTGGGCTTACAATCAGAGAGGGACAACTCGAGCTGATCCAATTTCGAGTCAAAATCAAACTTTTTGCGAGCGGCTTGAGCTCGAATCCGTACAAGATCTTGGAGGCTCGGCTCGAGCTCAACTAAGCTCAACTCGACTAGCATTTCACAAGCTTGAGCTCGAACCTCCAAAGCTCGAATTGTGGCAAAGACCTTGAGGTCCGTGGTTTCAATCCCCATACCAAGGGGCCATACTTACCTATCAATAAATAGCTCGACTTGGCTTGGCTCATGAACAGCCTAACTCATATTGTTATTTGGTAATTAGTTACTGCAAGTTGTAACCTAAAGAATCCCTTCTTAAATGTGTAGAACAATATATCAAGAAACTACAATCACGGGAACCAGTTAATTGAATTATTCAGTCAGTTTTTCATGAGAAACAACATAAGGTAATGTGAGATTTATTTATCAGTTTTTTTGTTTGTCCTCATAAAGAGTAAAACGCTATGATAAATCATGCTATGAACTTGTTAATGTTGATTAATATTTTCAAAGTGAAATGATAGATTACTAAGAAGCTATAATAGGAAAGAATGGACAGAAAAGAGTAATTTCTATTATGATCAAGACTGCTAACGTTTATGGAATATATTTAGAGAGGATATGAGGCCTTGATCCCAGCATATTCATTCAACAGCCTTCAACAGCCAGGAACGGGCAAAAAGATTGAGATTGTGAGTTGTGGGAGCAGACCAAGTACTGCTTAGCCCATTTATAAATTTTGGTATAGACCTCATGAAACCTAAGACAAGCTTTGATGCTTCAGTGGGTTTACAATAGGTTTTTTGACGATCTTGGATTCTTGATCTACCCCATGTGATATGAGCTATTAAAGGTCTTAGACTTCACGTGTTCAATTAAAAGAACTCTTGGGCAAACATAAGTAAAGGATTTGAAAAGAGTATCAATTTCTACTTTGAGTGTGAAAGTTATTGGGAAGATTGTGAGGCTATTTATGAGTTATGCCATGAAAGTAGTTCATATCATGTGCTTAACTTGTTAAGATTTTGGCTGCAACATGTTAGCTAACTTTGTTCATCCACAAAATGTTTGAATATTCCAAAGAGGGTGTATATTGGGAAATAAAACCATGAAGTGACTAAGGAGATATTCAACTGCATACTTGTGGGATTTAATGAATATCACTAAATGATGGTGACTGATGATATGTGATTGCGTAAGCACTTGTGCTGGTCCTTGTTTGCTCAAGCTGTTATGATTTATTTCACAATAAAGATGTACAACTCATCCTAGTGATTGCAAGTGGACTTGGTAATCTGAATTTGTTTGTCATATATCCATTCACAGTATATTGGCTTCTTTAGAGGCCAGACTTGTGAAAAATTTGTACATCAAGTGATGAGTTCAAGCTTCATGGTTTTGAATGCCACTGGGATGAATTCATGGTAATTCTTCCTTGTTAAGTGGCATGTTACACATGGTGAAATCGAGAAAGGACTTCTTGATGTGGAAAATCACCATTTCAAGACATAATTAGGCTTCTATTTGAATGAAATTATGTTAACTACTTTTACCAGATGATATAGGTCTCATTTCATATTCGGACAAGAAATTGAATCCTTTAGTCGGCAATCAAATGGCATAACCAGCATATGCACTGCCTTAGTTCATGATAATGGATTATGGATGCCAAATTTTAAGCACAAACTTTCTGTTTTGATTTTTACGATGCTTGATTATTTCTCTTGGATATAGTCAAAAAGAGTACCTAATTGGTAAGAGACTGACCATGAACACTTTTTCCTTTTCCCTGTCCCCTTTTGTCTTTCATTTGTCGTGAGGTCTTCTATTTCCAAGAATAATGCAGTTTGACAATGTACAAGTCATCCAGGGTCCATTGCTACCTTTTCACAATATCTCTGCCTCCAGGTGTGTGTGTGCGTGCGCGTGTTGTATATTGGTTTGAGGGGTGGGAACCTATAAGATACTCTCTCATCTTATCCAGGCAATGTACTCCTTTTTTGTTGCAAAACTACCAAGCACTGCTTACCTCCCTTGTCCATACGTTCCTACCTCCTTTTTCCTCCAATTTTTTTCGTCTTCATTTTATTGCATATGCCAAAAGAGGAAAGAAGACATAAATATTCAAGTTTTTCCTTCCACTGTTGCTTTCATCAGATTTTCTTATCTTTCTAACTTTACTCAGAAACTGGTCAATTCACGTTGTTTATGTCTTCCTTAATAGCTGCTGGGTGCACCTACTCATAGTCATAGTAAATGTTTGTTAACCTTGTTGACACTTGGGGACAGTTGCAATAATTCATTCTTGGTGGAATAAACTAATCTTGCAATTCATCATTTCAGCATCATATACAACCTGTGTTACACATTTTGATTTCTCTCTCTTTATTTTTGCTTCTTGGAGGCTGGAGAAAAGCGAAAAGAGGAAGAGATGATAGAACTTGAGGGACCCTTGGGTAAAAGTGATGCTGTGAATAGTGAACTGGTTTCTTTAGAGAGAGAGTTATCTTTGCTGAGGAAAAATGGGACAATTGACTCCTTTGGGCTTTACTTGTATGGTCTTGTTCTCAAAGAAAAAGGCAGTGACAGTCTCGTCCGTACGGTCCTTGTGGAGTCTGTAAATAACTATCCGTGGAACTGGAATGCTTGGTCAGAGCTGCAGTCTTTGTGCACTGCTATAGAGACACTAAATAGTCTTAATCTCAATAATCTTTGGATGAAAGACTTTTTTCTTGCCAGTGCTTTCCAAGAACTATGTTTGCACAATGAATCGTTGTCAAAATATGAACATTTGCAGGGAACGATCAGTTTTAGCAACAACATTCAAGCTCAAATTGCCAAAGCCCAGTACAGTCTACGGGAATTTGAACAAGTTGAAGTTATATTTGAAGAACTTCTTAGGATTGATCCTTATCGAGTTGAAGATATGGACATATACTCTAATGTGCTATACGCAAAGGAATGTTTCTCTGCTCTAAGTTACCTTGCCCACTGCGTATTTTGACTGATAAATACAGCCCGAGTCATGCTGCATTATTGGCAACTACTACAGTTTGAAGGGGCAGCATGAGAATTCGGTTATGTATTTTAGGAGGACACTCAAATTAAATAAAAATTATTTATCAGCTTGGACACTTATGGGTCACGAGTATGTTGAAATGAAAAACACCCCAGCTGCTGTTGATGCCTATCAAAGGGGCTGTAGATATAAATCCATTTGATTATCGAGCCTGGTATGGGTTAGGACAAGCGTACGAGATGATGGGAATGCCCTTTTATGCCCTTCATTACTTCAGAAAATCAGTTTTCTTGCAGCCAAGTGATTCCGGGTTGTGGATAGCTATGGCTCAGTGTTATGAAACAGAGCAGCTTCGTATGCTTGAGGATGCAATAAAGTGCTACAAGAGGGCGGCTAACTGTAATGACAGGGAAGCAATTGCTCTTCACCAGCTAGCCAAGCTACATATCGAGCTTGGACGTTCTGAAGAGGCAGCATTTTACTACAAAAAGGATTTGGAGAGGATGGAAGATGAAGAGAGAGAAGGGCCAAACATGGTGGAAGCTCTTATGTTTCTTGCAACCCATTGCAAAGCCCAGAAGAGATTTGAAGAAGCAGAAGTTTATTGTACCCGTCTTCTTGATTATACTGGCCCGGTAAGTAAAATAATTAAATAGTTGCCGTTATTACATCTACATAGGCCCTTTTTTCAGTTTCTTTTGTAGTAGGTTGGTTATCCTTAAAAGTTAAAACTGTGCTCTTTTATCCCGGGTCATCAGTTTTCCACAATGAGACCATTAATTAACTCATTCATGATTGCAGAAGGAAACAGCAAAGAATCTTCTTCGAGGAATAAGATATGCACAATCTGGTTTCCCTTCCATGGACGTTGAGCATCTCCCCCCATTATAAGTTTGTCCATGTAAAATACAATTGGTTAATGCAGGTAGGCATCCTTCGGTTTGGCTCATGAAAAATCAACAGAAGATAGGTGAAAACCTTAGGGAAGGCCATATAACACCGAGCAGATCATGGACTCCAAACACAGCGAAGATGATGCATTTGTTGTGTTATTTTAAAAAAAATTGACATTACAAGAGGCTAACAAAGCCTAGGTATGAGAACATGTAGTTGATATGATATGATGTGTGATTGTTTAGTTCGTACTTGTGTGCAAGTGTACAGTTCCAGCAAAGAGATTAAGATTTAAGAATTAAAGCTAGCATACCAACAGCACGCCAAGCGGAGTTTTTGGGATCATCATGTTGTTTTAAAAATATATTTTTTCTTTCTATTTAAAAAAATATATTTTAAGCAAATTATCTATAATACCATAATCTAAAATATTTGTTTCTTAACAGATTCTAACATGGTAGGTCATTAATGTTTTTGTTCTTACAATGTTGGTTCTTGTATTTTGCTTTTATTTCTTCCAATAATATTTATTATTAAAAATAAGTCATAAATCTTTTTACATGATTGTCATCGTGTTATTTGACTGGTAATTATCATACTACTGTATTCTTTTCCTTTTTGAAAGTTATAATTACATAGTAATTGTTTATACAATAATTGGTAAAGTCATTTTTAGCACGCACATAAACATGAGTATGTCTTTTTTAAGATGGTCTTACGGAGTTTAATTTGTAAGATGATGTTTCACTTTCTCACATCTTAATAACACACGATGGATAGGATAAGGAGAATTTGTTTTACAAAAAATTATGAATGACTGTCTTACCTAATTTTTTGTCTTCTTAAAATATGTAAATGATAGTAAAATTTAGCTAAAAATTAGATTAAAAAGTTGGCACCATTAGAAGATGCTCTTAGAGCCGATGGTTGAGAAAACTTTCTAGTTAGACCCAAAAGCCGAAGTGAATAGTGAATGTGTGATGAAATAAGAAGGCGTGAATACTGAATGTGTGATATGAAATAAGAAGGCAGTCAATCAAAGCTTAAAGAACTCGGCCAAGCTCAGTTCAAACCCGAGTTCGGCCCAAATTAAATTAAAGTTTTGAATAATTGCGACTTGGTACCATTGGCAAGAATTGTAACCGCTCAAATATCTTCTTTTTTTTTTAAAAAAAATCGCAAAAGTTTATTTTGATAATTTTGTTCCAAAAATGCCCGCAACTTGCTACTTCAATCTACTTCTTATGTCTTCTTCTTCATCTTCGCCTTCCTGTGAGTATCACGGGGTTTCTTGCATTTCAACCTCTCTCGTTTAGGAGAAAACAAAATTCAAGGAACACAACGCTTTTTTCATTCCATCACCCCTTGCTTAGGGTAAAACGAAATTAAAAGGACCAAAAAAAAAAAAACGTTGTAAAGAATGCGTGAAATACGTCCGACCTCATTGTGGACTTAAAATGTTGAACAGAGTCGCCATCTTTATTTTAAGGAAAAACAAAGAAAAACCAAAATGCAACCAGATTTGTAAAAGGGTTCGGAGGTTAAGTTACGAGGTGAGAAGGTGTTAGGCACCCAACTCGCTCTTTCGGTCTCAAAAACAAGTTTTTTTTTGCTAAATATGTAAAATAAAGCATTCAAATATACATATCTGTACATATATTATTACAAACTTGGAACGGTCTCTTTTCGGAAGTTATGAATACATTTATAAATATTTGACCATAATAATGGCTCTTTTTAGTGCTATTTTTTAATAGAAATTCGAGCAGCATAACTGCTTATTTTTATTACATGGGGCCGGCCTAAATATCATTTTTTTAGTAAATAAAACTTTATAGCCTACCTTTTGAAGCGTGGAGGCTTTATCCCGTACCAACTAGCTTCTAGTAGATTTTAGGGTGCGCTCGCTCTGTCCTTCCGGGAGAGGGGGTCTTTTTGTTGTTGTTTTGCTGTTGCGGAGATTCGGGCAGAGTAACTGATTCCGAAAGTTGCTTTCAGGCCTCGGGAATCGGGCGGAGCAACTGCTTGCTTTTTTGCTGTTGTTTGCTTGCTGACGGCGGAAATCGGGCAAAGCAACTGCTTGTTTTTTTTTACGGATTTCACGTCTGAATTCGGGCAGAGCAACTACTCTTTTAGGAATTTTTGGATCGGTGGAATAGGGCGGAATCCTAGCAGGGCAGCTAGGTTTCAATTTGGCCGGTTAGTTTTGTGTTTGAGGGAGATTTGACTGAGTTTCGGGGCTAGAGGAATAATTTCCTTTGGCGCTCGCTCGGAAAAACGATTACTCACTGCGCGGTGAAAGTTTAATAACTGCATGTACTGTGTTTTTTTCACAAGTCGGGGCCTCTTATTTATAGGCTGGAGAGGCTTTTCCTTCGTCGTTAAATTTTTTCTTTCTGTGCTTCATCGGCTTGTACCGCACGCTTGAGAGATTGTACATTAGGCAAATTGCAACAATGCACATGGCATTATTGAGCGCCACCTATGGAGAGTACTGGCGTGGCGCCCATAAGCACTATGGGTGGCGCCAGGCTCCTTTTTGGTCTTCTTTCTGGCACTTTGACCCCCTGCATTTCACTGTTTGCGCATCGTACTTTTCCTTTTGCATTTTAAACCATGTAACTTGACATTCGTTAGTTTTTAACAGATATTGATATTTCATGTCATGTTACATACCATGGGTACGAAATTAGGGTGTCTACACTTCCTTTTCTTCTTCTTAGATCTTCTTGTCATCCAACTTCGTCTTTATCTCTTTTTTCTCCATCGCCGACCTCTTTTCATATTCTACGACAATTTTGAAACTAATTGTAAGTCCATTTGGCAACCAAATAAGGCTAAAGGGGTGAATAGCATTTTAAAAACTTTAAGATTTATTTTGAAAATCTTTAAAAGTTACAGCGAAAAAGATAAGTTTTTCAGCAGCTAATGTAAAATCAGCAGGAAGTGAACGTAAAATAGTTTTGGTAGCAGCTACTAAATGTAAAAAAGTTTGGTTTGATTTTCTTTTGATCACTTAAGTATAAGGATTGAATTGAAGTACAATATATAAGATCAATTATGTAAATAAATCAGGAATCTAATTGTTAAACACTTAAGTAGATGGAAGTCGTTTAAGTATATAAACAAGTAAAAACAACAGATAGAAGAACAACGTATTTGAAGTGGGTTCACAGTGTTAAAACTGTTACGTCCACTACCAAGTTGATCAAACTTGGATTTTGAAGTGCACTAAATATATTGAAATTCTATGTGATAACTAACGGATCTGTATACAACAAAAACCAGTTTTAAAGATTATGATTTAGCAACAATCATACTCGTGTAACAACCGAATATTATTTTAAGATTAGAAAGAAGTATGGAAGAATACAATGATTGTCCAAATAAGAACTAGAAAGGAATAAAAGGTGAAAAAACATCTAGTAATTGTTTAAGGACTGGAACACATCAAGGGAAGAATTGCATAAAGGAATCAGATGAGTGTCCAACCCTGGATTAAAGGAAATCAAAGAAGGAATATCATTTGAGTGATGAATGATTTTCTTCAACCCTTCTATCCTCTGTTCTCTTATGTCTTCTATCACGAGAACTGGAACATTTCAAGGAAGGAGTAGTTTGAAGGGATAAGTGAAATGTTTTTACCCAGTTCTTCGTTTTTTTCTATCCTAACATTAGCGTCTTTAAATAGAAGTCTTGAGTTTGGAGCCGTTGGAGAGAAAAGATAATCTTTTAAGAGGATTTATGATACATAAGATATCACCTATCATAAGATAATAAATTTATAAAGAGAGTGGTTAGATATCTTCTTGCATAAAATAAGGAGAGTAGATATCTCTAACATGAAATATTAAAGAGGGTGGTTGGCTAGAAGATATGATACACCGTGAAATATTTAATGCAATGGTAAACTATTTGAGTAATATAATGATCTTACAAAAAGTCTTTTTTTGAACAGTTTAATGTTTGAATTTAGATGACCAAGTCCAATTTTCCTTATTTCAATTTCAATTAAATGCGTGAGAGTGACCAAAAGTGATCCACAATTTCTTTTTTTCTAAAAATTGTTTAAGTAGATAATAGATTAGAAATTTAAAAACATTTGTTTAATATATATATATATATATATATATATATATATATATATATATATGAATTTGTTTAAGTATTTTAATCAAAAGAATGTAAATAGATAGAATATATTTTAAAACAGTGACTTTCACTGATTATCAGCAAATACTATCTGTTAATTACTTTAGCTTCAGCAGATGGGTTTATCTTTTAACAAAAAATTGATTTAAGCTAAGTGTTTAAATGAAAGTAAAGTCCATATGTTTTCGAAAATATTGTTTTAGGAAATTTTGAAAGTATTGATTTCGTAGTAAGATTGAAGCGTATTGTTTCAACATAATATAGTTTTCAGAAGATAGAGATTTATGTATATAAAAGCATAGCGGCTGAAAACTGATTTTTAGATAACAGCAGATGTAATAAAACTTTTTAGAAAACTACAGTTGTTAAGTACCGGGATCAACAACTAGCTAGCTGCTGATGACTAAGTTATGGGAGATAGATGAATAAGACTTGTGAAAAGCTTAGTTTAAGCTTATTTTATCTTGCTTAAAGTGATAAAACAATATATAGTTGTAAGTCTACTTACTGAACTTCAGTAGGAAGAACTTTAAACTTGCTAAAGTCTAATCAATTTGATTTTAATTAACAACTAACTATCGTTCTAAACATGCAAGATTTAATTAACTAAACTTATTGAATTTCACTTAGATATATCTATTAGAGTGATCTTAATTCAGCAGGTGAGTTTCTATAAATCCTTACTGATTAATACTTTTATGTTCTAAGGTTGTTGTTAATGTGTTTAATTAATTCTAGACATCTATGTTTCAACACTAATGCACAAGTAGAAATAAAAAATTGAGGACTCTTCCGTTGGCATTACATAACTTTTGATCCCGGATGAACCATGGGATCCATTGCATATCAAATTGAAGCTCTTGACGATAGCTACAAGACACAATGGGTTTACCTTGTGATGTCTTCGTTTTAAGGCCAAAAAACGTTGTTTAAGACTTGTTTTGGGCTTTGGAATTTTTTTCGATGCCCAATTTTTACACACAGATTTGGGCAGTGTTCAAGTTATTCATTCTGACACCAATTTTGCCCTTTTTGATGCCCAACTTTATTGATATTTGGTGAAAGTATTTAATTTATTCATTACGACGTCAATTTTGTCTATTACGATGCCCAACTATGTTGATATTGGGGGCAATGTTCAATTTATTTATTCTTATATGCAAATTTTCTATTGCGATGCCCGAATTTGGTTGAGGATTTTTACAATACAATGCCTGAAATTGGACATATTTCAATTGTGCATTGCGATGCCCGAATTTGGGAAGTTACTTTTTGTGTTTCGATACCCAAATTTTGACAAATATTTAATTGTGCATTGCGATGTCCAATGTTTTCACTGCGATGTCAAGTGACTTTTTGCATTTCGATGCCCAAATTTTGATAGATTTTCAATTGTCCATTGCGATGACCAAATTTGGGCAATAGATTTTTGCATTTCGATGCCCAATTTTTGACAGATTTTCAATTGTGCATTGCGATGACTAATGTTTTCATTGCGATATCCAAATTTTGGCAGTGGCTTTGTCAGTGTGTCTTTCTTTCATTAAGGATATTTTCGTCATTTCCCTCAAAAAGTGTACTTAATTTAGCGGTTTAAAACAAATAAAGGAGACCTAGGCGATTATAATTTCACCAGGACCGGCCTGATTATATTATCCCCCTTAAAATATTTCAAGGGTGAAATGCAGGCCGATCTCCTTTGAACAATTTTCAACCGCTTTACTTCCTTATATATATATATATATATTTTAAAATGAAAAAACACCTTTTTTTACGAAAGAATGACTATACCCTCTATGAATCGAACATGCGTGCGAAAAGATACGTCATGCATCGTGCTACACAATTATTGTGATTCAAAATTGTAAGTCCAGTAGGCAACAAAATAAGGTCAGAGGAGTGGTGAATAGCCTTCTAAAAAAACTTGAGGCTCGTTTTGAAAACTTTTAAAAGTTACAGCGGAAAATATAAGTTTTCAACAGCTGATGTAAAATCAGCAGGTAATAGCTGTCGAACGTAAAACAGTTTGGTTTGGTTTTTTTTTTGATCACTAGAGTATATATATATATATATATATATATATATATATATATATATATATATAAGAATTGAGTAAATGATTCAAGAATGTAACTGACTGACAATTAAGTAGATTGATGCTGCTTAAGTGTTAGAAATAGTTCTAATAGTTGGAAGATATGAGACAAAGTATTTGGAGTGGTTCACAGTAAACTGCTACGTCCACTACCAAGTTGGTCAAACTTGGATTTTGAAGTGCACTAAATATATTGAAATTCTAAGTGATCACTAACGGATCTTGTTTGAGGAATGATTGAACTTGTGCAACAATCAAACATTTTTTTAAGATTTGGACAAGTGTGATTATTGGCCAATAATGATTAAATATTTTGAAAGTCTTTTCATAGATAGTGTTTTGGAAACTCTTTTAAAAAAAGTTGAAGATATAAATTCTAGATAATTTTTAGAGCATTATTCAAACAGAGTATATTGTTTAGTAGATAGATGTTTAAACGATTAAAGCATAGCGGTTGATAAGTAAAGGGATCAACAACTAGTAAGTTGTTGATGACTAATAAGCGACACGTAGATGAAATGACTTATGTGAGATGCCTATCTTAATCTGAGTTCACTTCATCTTGCTTAAAAGTTGTAAACCAATAGTTGTAGGTCTACCTGCTGAAGTTGAGTAGGACGAGTTTTAGACTTGCTAAAATCTAATAAATTAGATTTTTATTCACAACTAACTAATGTTTCAACTTAGTGAAACATACAACACTTAAGTAATTCAACCTATATGATTTCACTTTAGATAAATATATTAAAGTGACGTAATCTAAATTCAGTATGTGGGTTCTTATAATTTCTTCTTAACAAGTTACTTGTTAAACATTCATGTTTCAACAAAAATCATGCATCATGATTAAATTTTGTACATCGCGATTAAATTTTGTAATTGTTATTCGATTTAATATATAATTTAGTCCATAAATTTAACACTTTAATTTGATTTGGTTCAACCTCTTTGACGTTACCTATTTTGGTCCTTGAACTTAACTTTGGGCAAGTCCTTCTAATCTATTATGTTATTAATTTTTTAACAAAATAATCATTGTGCCACCATATCCCCTCAAATACGACCCTTTCTCATATTTGTTCGTTATTCTTCTTTTGTTCCTTTAGTGATTTTGCAAAGAAGCCATTTTGTTTATCTTTTATAGATTCAATGGAAAAACTATCATTAATCTCAAACATTAATCAATTATCATCAACATCACAAAATTTGGTTTTTGCTTTTGTAGAATATGTTGAAAGTGAACCCATTGGATTAGTCGCATTTTTTGCCTGAAACACTTCCAATGTTTCATCACTTTGATCCCATGCAATCAACGTTAGAATTCTCTAAAGAACATTGAACATGTCTTAGAGACAATTTTGAATCGATTTTAGTTGTTAAGGTTAAGTCTTTCAGTTTCAAGAGAAATACTATTAGTAGTATTCAATATGTAACTTCAATGTTAGTACATTTCACTCACTTAAAGAACACTTAGTATTGTGAATTTTGTGAGGATCTATCTACATTGATTCTTGTAAATCCCATGTCTTGACGACTTGACGAAAGATCTACATGAAGCACCGACGACACATCACCGATGCGAGTTAGCTGAGTAGGGGACCGGAGGACCATTTTTGGGAGATTGGGTCGAAGATGAAAGGGCGAGGGAGAACGAGGAGTAGGTGTTCGGTTGTGGCAGCAAGGAGTAACAATTTACTGGAGACGGAGACAGATTGAATTGAGAGGTTGCGTGACATGAATAAGGGGTGACGGATAAGGGGCGTAGAGGTGGGTTTTCCGGAGGCTAAGAAACAAAAACCCATCTGGGTGAGATGGGATCGAAGGATGAAAATTCAATTAAATTGGTGGAATTGATGGTAATTTTATAGCGTAAACTAAAAGGCGGTTGGAAAGAGGGGGAATAGATTTGACGGTACCATGAACGAAAAATGGAGTAGACAATTTAAGGGTCGACATGGGAGGGTGAAAGTTAGAGAAAAAAATTAATACCATTGCTGAAAAAGGCATTGTAGAGAAAGAAGGTTAGAGAGAGATAGAGTGGAGAGTAATCAAGAAATGGAGTAAGAGCATCTCCAATGTGGGAATTCTTCCCAAAAATTTTTTACACAAATGGCCACCTACGTCTTATTTAAGATACGACTTGGTCATTTATACTTTACATTTCATTCTTATTTTTATACTTTTAAAAAATAAATTTATTTCACGTTATTTTATATATTTCATATTTAAAATTTCTAAAAATAATAAATTACATTATTATTTTTAAATTTTATAATTTATGATTTATAAAAATTTAAAAAATGTTATAATTTGAATTTTTAAAATTTTTTTAAATCCTTTCTTTTAATAAAAAACGGTAAGATTGGTTTTTAAAAAACAATTAAAAAACGTTTTTTAAATTTTAGTGACGGCCCACCGAGTACTCCTTGGACGCGCGCTCCCGCCCGCCTAACAGCCAGTGTGTGCACCACACTCTCTCCGATTTGATGTGATTCCTCAACAAGCAATGGTTTCTTAATTAAGAAACCAAATTTCTCTCACTTCCCAAGAATCCACTAAGAAACCAACAATGAGGGGAAGAGATGGATTCTTAATGGAAGAATTCATTAAGAAACCAACATTGGAGGTGCTCTAAGGGCCAAGAGACGGAAGGAGGGAGGTGGGGTGGGTGAAATGGGTGGTGGGTGGGAAGGGGGAGGTTATGGGTATGTGGGTATGTAGTAGAAGAAGAAGAAGAATTTAGTATGAATAAATTTTCTTGTTTCATTATTAATGGCCACGTCTCTCACCTCATAAATATTTAACTTTTTATTTTGATTTATTTTTTTCCATTTTATTATTTGATACATCCATCTCAATAATATTGGCCACAAATATCAATACCTTGAAATTCATCAGCATCATTAAGGGTACAAAAGTCTTTTAGTTTCATTTTTAACGTGAAAATTAACGGACGTCACTAGAGGGACTAATCATATGACTGAAAATTGAGTTCAAGGACCAAAATATGAAGCGTCAAAGAGGTTGAACCTAATCAATTTGAGGTGTTATGTTCAGGGACCAAATTGTGTATTAAACCTTGTTATTTCGATTACATTGTGATGCATTGCGATTTCCAATTGATGCATCGAGTTTCAAAATAGATGCATCGCGATTCAAATTTTGTACATCGCAACTCAAATTTTATCTAAGAACCAAAAAGTTTTATTTTGAAGTATTTCAACAAAGAGTTTATATGCATTCAAATTTTATCTAAGAACCAAAAAGTTTTATTTTGAAGCATTTCAACAAAGAGTTTATATGCACTTAGTAAATTTAATTTCTCAAAATTATTAAACGTTAGTAATATTTTTTTTCTTAATTTTATAAACTTAAACTTTTAAATTTACTAATAAAAAATATCATTAAATAATTTAAAAACTAAAAAGTAAATATTTCATTAATAGTTAATACTATATTTAATAGTTAATACTTAAAAGTTAAAACTCCCTAAACATCTTTAATACTAAGGCAAAGACTTGTGTAGGACGGTTTTACGGATCCTAGATCCATAAGACGGAGCCCCATTTAGAAATTCGCGGGTTAATAATTAAACATGTTAATAATAATCACAAAAATTGATTAGGCGAGTTGGTCAATGGTTATCCTTTACGGGTTATCCTATGGGCAAACAAGGGTTCAACTCGCCCTAACTTCAAATTTTACAAATATATATATATAATAATAATATAACTTTTAGACATTATAATTATATTGTTAATCTCTTCTATGATTATAATTTTTTTTTATTGTTAATACTATTAAATGATTTTTTTACCTAAATACTTTTAAAATTAATATAATTTTCTAGCTAACGTGAAATACATATTTTATATTAATAATAATAGTAATTTTTTTTTATCTAAAGACTTTTAAAATTAACATTTAACTTGATAATAATATTAGAAGTCATTTTGTTAAAAACTTTTAAAATCATAATTCATTTTTAAACAATGTAAAATATACATCTTCTATTAGTAATATTGGTAGAAGTTTTTTATTAAAAAACTTTGAAAACCAACATCACTTTATAACAAATGTATGCTACATCTTTTCAATTAGTAATTAATAATAGTATTTTTAATACAAACATCAATTTCTAACCAATGTGTGATACATCTCTTCTATTGATAATAATAGTAGTATATTTTGTAACCATGTGAGATATATCTCTTATAAAAGTGAAAGTCTTTAGTCTAAAGACTTTAAAATCTAACATTTTCTTTTTAAACAATGTGTTATACATCTTTTTTATTGGTAATAATATAAAATAATTTAAACTCAACATCATTTTCTAGCCAATGTGAGATATACATCTTCTAATGATAATAATGGTAAAAATCTTTTATCAAATGTGTAAAAGTAAAAATCATTTTCTATAGTTCTGTCACATCACCACATTTAGATAAATCTTCATTCTAAAGTATCTATGTGGAAGCTTTAAAAACTTTTGGTTTTCTAGTGACTTTGAAAATCAACATCACTTTCCAACCAATGTATGATGCATTTCTTCTATTGGTACTTAATAATAGAATTTTTTAAACAAACATCAATTTCTAACCAATATGGGATACATCTCATCTATTGTTGAAAAATTGGTGTTTTTAGTGAAATAAATTGTGCAACTTGAGGCACGAATTTCTTTACGTGTCATTTGTTTGTTAACAAAGGTAATTGCGCAAATGTATTCTACTCGGTGAGAGCATCAAAATGATATATTTATTTGTCCAAATCAAGTTTTGGATAATAAGATATCAAGACTTAAAGTATAATACTTGTTAAAACAATTAGTGTTTTTAGTGAGAGAAATTGTGCAACTTGAGGCACGGATTTCTTTACTTGTTATTTGTTTGTTGGTAAAGGTAATTGCGCAATTGTGTTCTACTCGGTGAGAGCATTGAAATGATATATTTATTTGTCCAAATCGAGTTTTGGATTAATAAGATATCAAGAGTTAAAGTATGATACTTATTAAAAAATTAGTGTTTTTAGTTAAAGAAATTGTGCAACTTGAGGCACAAATTTCTTTACGTGTCATTTGTTTGTTGACAAAAGTAATTGTGCAAATGTGTTCTACTCGTCAAGAACATCGAAATGATATATTTATTTGTCCAAATCAAGTTTTGGATGAATAAGATATCAAAGTTTAAAGTATAATGTTAAAAGTGAGTCATTAGAAATAATATCTAACCTTGAAGAGTTTTATTTCCCACATTGGTTAGAAGTAATGTTTATTGTAAATTTTTTTAAATATAAGTCTTCTACTATTGACAATAGAAGAAGTTATATATACTAATACTAATACCCCTTATCATATTGATTATTATTATGTATTATTATTAGCTAATTGCTAGAAACCAAAAGATATTAAAACTTTCCACATAGATGCTTTAGAATGAAGTTTTATCTAAAGGTGGTGAGGTGGCACAACCATAGTGCTCCTCACCAACTTTAAATAAATATATATATATATAGATTTTTAATGCTCATTTCCTCTATTTGCTTCGGTGCCCCTCTACTTTCAATGTTTGTCGTCGAATTCCCACACCTTGCAGTTTAATCATTTGTTAGCTCCGTTAGCATCAATTGCTTTGGGATACTTGACATATCCTAACGGACTTTGACGAAATACTAAATGACACATTTAAAACTAAACGTGACACATTAAAAACACAACAGTGACACATTTTAATGTTAAAAGTGATACTATAAATGAAAATTTATTATAATTTTTATTAAAATACAAAGTAACACTCTTAATACTAAAAAGTGACACTCTTAATACTAAAAAGTGACACGCTTAATACAAAAAGTGACACTCTTAATACTAAAAAATTGACACTTTTAATACTAAAAAGTGACACTCTTAATACTAAAAAAATGACACTCTTAATACTAAAAAGTGACATATTTAATACTAAAAAGTGACACTTTTCCTTAAAGAATTTACCGGACCAAAATGAATCATCTTGTGTGTCAAGTTTATCTACTACATGCCTAAATCATGCTCGCTCTGTTATGAAGGAAAGGAGAAAAAGAATTAAGAGAAGTATTGAAAAGGGCAAGAAAAAGACTACTGATTTTTCTGATTTCCATCAAGCCAAGGAATTTGGTTCCAAGACTCCTAATACTCGGTTATTTTAGAAATATTTTCAGTAAATTTTGTAAGTTTGAGTAAGAAACATATACTTTACCTTGAAAAAGTTATGGTTTTGTATTTTTAACAATTTACACTTGGGATTATATACATTTCTATGAATGAGAAGATATATTTCAGTAGTATTCAATTGGTTATTGTTGTTAAAATCACTAGCCCAAAAGTGACATACTTTAGTCCTAAAAGTAACACACTCAAAGCTTAAAAGTGACACTCTTATTGATACAAATTGTATGCTTATAAAACTAAATTGTTTTACCAAAAGTAACACATCTAATGCCTAAAAGTGATACAATTAATACCTAAAAGTGACATACTAAACGTGACACTTATGAATAAAAATTTAAAGATAAAAAGTGATTTTTTTTGCCAAAAGTGACACACGTAAAATTTAAAAGCAACACATTCTATGTTTAAAAGTGACACTCTGATTTAAAGTAACTAAGTAAAACTTAATCAGACCTAAGGCAACAATTATCCAAAAGTGACACACTTTTGTTCTCAAAGTGACACACGCCAAGCCTA
The DNA here is from genome assembly GCA_013146195.2 of Codonopsis lanceolata. Classification (NCBI taxonomy): domain Eukaryota; kingdom Viridiplantae; phylum Streptophyta; class Magnoliopsida; order Asterales; family Campanulaceae; genus Codonopsis; species Codonopsis lanceolata. Next base: position 45,969,571 of record CM028378.1, on the reverse strand, counting down.
AAAGTAACACTCTGATTGATCGTAAATGTAAACAATGCCAAAATGACACATCTCTGAAAATAAAACTCAAAAGTGACACACGCCAAGCCTAAAAGTAACACTCTGATTGGTCGTAAATGTAAACAATGTCAAAATGACACATCTCTGAAAATAAAACTCAAAAACAACCCTAAGAGGTTTCAAACCTAAGACCATGCGCATTGATTGATGCACCTTATAAGATGTGGTATCAACCATCTCAATAAGTTGGTTTTTATAATTTTTTATAACGTATTATTAATTTATTATGACCCGCGAATTTTTAAATTGGGCTCCGTCTTACGGACAAGGATCCGTAAAATCGTCTTACATGAGACCACCCCTTTTTTATTCGTGCCTGACCATACTAAATTGTGAAAAAATAATATATACTCCCTCCGTTTCAGGCAAACAGTTCTCGTTTGAAAGTTAAATTTTTTTTTTAAATATCACTTTTAGAAGTTCATTGGTAATAAAATAACATTTTATGTCTTAATTTTTGAAAGTAAACTTTTTAAGTGAAATATTTTAAAATAAAATAATAGACTTTTTGTCTCGAACAGAGGGAATATATATATATATATATATATATATATATATATATATATATATATATATATATATATATATATATATATATATATATATATATATAGCTAGTGGTTGAGCCGAACTTTAATTTTTGCTTTACTTAACCAATTCAGAATTGGTAATCCACTACTGGTCCAATTCATGTTCTTATATGCCAATTTCTTGCTTTACTTAACCAATTCAAAATTGGAAATCCACTACCGGTCCTACTCATTTCTAATATGTCAATATCTCGTTTTAAATGAAGATGGTGTGAAAATCTTTTAAGTTTCATACTTAGGTCCACCCTAGGTCTCTACCCAATCTTACAAGTAAACTTTAATTAATACTTGTTCCATTTCGGTCGTTCAGTTCATATTTAAAAAGTTAAATTATTAAAGAGATATATTGATGATATTAAAATTAATTATAATTACAAAAATACTTAATAACAATAATATGGGTACAACAAAAATAAAAGATAAAAACAAAATGCTAAAGAAATTATAAATATTTTTAAAAAAATTGACTAACATCTGGAACAAGGTAAGTATTAATGTACTACAAAAGCATAAATGTTTACTTCAACATACTTTACTTGAATTTCTTTATCAATTAAGAACTTTTGAAGTTATTAGTATGTCAATTACAGCCAAAAAAAAAAAAGGGACTCTATTAATAATCTTATTTCCTGTACTATATACTCCAGTCAATTTTGTTCAATAAATAAAGAGGAATGTGGTAGGACCCACGGATCTTCTAAAGAAAAAAAGGTTAATTAAAAAATCTTATATTGTTCCCTCTATCGAGGAAAATAGAGTTTTAACTTTGAACTCCTCGCATCGATTGGATATTATTTGATCAGATCCAATCATGGAAAGTAAAGGATCCGAATCCGATCTTCTTTCTTTGTATTGTGTATTTAAAACTTTTCTACTTGTAAACAAAAAAAGAAAGCAGATTACGCAATATCTCTCTCGGGCAAAAGTTCACTTGGTAGGGTAGGATCACCTATCATGAAAAGTGGTCATCTTTTCACCTTTTACTTTTGCTTTCAACAAACTTTTTGCTTCTTTGTAAGGATTGTACAAATTACTCCTTCACTTTGTCGTTAAATTCCTCAGGCGGTGTTTATTTGGTAGTCGGATAAGAATAAACATTATTATTAATCTCAGTATTATTAGTATCTTTGTAATTGATTGAAGCTATTTAAAGGTTGAGATTAAATTATTTTAAAAAAAATTAATGATTGAGATTCACTCTCACATTCACATATGTGAGAGTAGTTATCTACTTTTAAATCTCTATTTTCTCACACTGTTATAAAGTCAGTCCTTGTAATTAATATTATGAGCAGTCAGACCATAAGATTACTCTTCTAAATCATTATCCCTTACAAAATCTTACATTAATATAATCTCACAATAGAACTCAATTACCACTTGAAGTAATGTATCCCTCAACTATAACATTTTTTAACTTTCTATTTAGACGTTAGCGTTTCAATTGACGAAATCAGATATACTGTCACTGTACCATAGGCACGAACACGAAGATCTAGTATTGTAACTAAAGCATAGTGATGTGGTGCATTTTATCCTCTCCTTTTTTTTTTTTTTTGGCAAGATTGCAGCACTACACCGTGCATAATGTCAATGAATAGAGTGTAATTAGGACCCATTCATTGGTTAAATTATTTGTACACAGTGGCGGCCGGACGGAAGGCAACCATTAAGGTGTCCAAGGACACCGGTCAACGAAAAAAAAAATGTGAGTAAACTTTTTCTTTATTTTTGACAACTAGATCCTTTTCAATTTTTCTATTGGACCCCTATCAATTTTTCTCAATTCCCAAATCACAATCTATTTATCCGAAATTATGGTTTTTGGTTAAAATGTAAAATTGTTGATGATGTGTCCGCCCAAACCTGGTCACGAGCAAAACACGAGCGTCCATTATGTGTCAGTCACAAGCTCAATTATCATGAGATCTACCAACCTAGTGGACAGAGCTAATGAGGTATCGACCAGAGAACACTATGACTCCCGTCTAAAATTGGGATTCACACTTGTCCATATCAGATCCACATCATAATGCCGGGTAGAGTCTTGCTCGCCTGGACAAACATCGAGCAGGGAACCTCAGAAACTTGCTCTTCAAGACAGGTTAAAGGTTGCCTTATCCGAGCAGGACACTTACATTATCTGCTCCTATATTCACGCAGCCAGCAGCCTGCCTACAATTTAGAGATTTTCTCAAAAATTGGTTTGGTAACTATGGAAACTGAATCTCACAAATATTTTACGTCAAAAGGGGCTTATAAATACTCATCCATAAATCATATACAAGGTAAACACACTTTCTTGAGCCTCGAATTTCTGTCAAATTCTCTTTTAACTCTCACACGATACTTACTTTCACGCCAAAGTGGTTTCGCGAGACCAAAGTATTGCACTTCCACTAAGGTGATTTCGTGCTCTTAAACAGGTTTAAGAAAGTAGATCAAAACCAGATATCCTACACACCAATCGGACGGACCAAGAGTGTTTTCTTGCCACATCAGTTGATTTGATTAATTAATTGATAATCTTTTATAAGAAAACAAGCTTTAGTGTCTTTGGAAATTTGGTTGAGCTTATATTGGAGAATTTAGAGCAATTTGAAAAAATTAAAAATTTAATTGTTGAAATTATTTGTTGATTTGTTGGGTTTTCTTGAGAATTATATTAGCTAATATATAAAATTAGAGGGTTTTGTGTTTTAAAAAAATTAGTTTAACTTTTTGTTACTCATCTCATTTACTTGTGATTTATTGATTTAGTGAATTTACTTGTAATGTGTCAAGACGAATTTATGAAATCGAATATCCGATAAATCTTTAAAATGATTCTCTAGTATTTTTTATCGAAAAAAACTTGTTAATGAATGTTATAAAATTTTAGACACCCTTTAATCTTATTTTTGGACCCGTCAACAATTTTTTACGTGTCATATTACAATAACGACAAATTCATCTCTTAGCAAACTTTTTTTTACAATGGTTAAAACTATTTTACCACTTTTTAAGGGTCTTACAATCATAAAATTATTAATTATCTCATTTTTTTCAAAAAAAAAAAAAAAAGAAACCCCATGAACCACTCATTCCTTATAAATCTTCAACAATGATAAAGTTTTTTTATAAACAAGATCATATTCCTAAAAATCCATGATACTATTTTGGAATGTTTTACTTTAATATCTATTTTCGAAAAGTTATGCTTATAACATTTAATCATTACCATCCACTTGAGTTGTAAGCACATTGTTTTTACTTAAGTATATATCTTCTTAATAATTAGATTTTTCACGTGAGGATTTTTTGGGTGGAGAGTATTACAGTACTTCATTCCTCTAAATACTCCTCCGTCCCCAAATTATTGTGCTACTTTCTTTTTTCACACGTCTCAAAATAATTGTTTTGTTTAAAACTTTTATTTTTAGGATAACATTTTATCACTTTATCCTTATCTTTTCATCCTACTTTAATTATGGGTCACATACACATACACATGAGTCTTAAAATAAACTACACATCAAATTAATATTAATAATTCAGTCAAACGTATTTTCTTAAACAGTGTACCAAGTTAACCCAGATGATAATTTTGGGACATGAGGAGTAATTGTTTTCTTTTACTTTCATATCCGCCCAAAATAATTATCACTTTTTAAAACTTTTTTAATAAAACATTTTTATCACTTTATCATAACTTTTTATACTTAAATTATAATCACATGATTATGGACATTAAAGAAAATCATAATTTATACTACTTCGTCCTTAAATTATTGTCTTGATTTCCTTTTTCGTCTGTCTCAAAATAACTGTTTTGTTTAAAACTTTTTTTAGGACAACACTTTTACCATTTTACTCTTACTTTTTTATTCTACTTTAATTATGAGTCACATACGCATATGCTTTAAAAGTAAACTACATATCAGGGGTGGTCCTAAACTTTTAGGGGTCCAGAGTGAAAAGAAAATAAGGGGCCCTTAAAAAAATAAGCATATGACTTTTAGACGAATAATTTATTTGACTTTTCATTATTTGAAATATTGAAAATGGATAATACCCAAACATATAAGAAAATAAGTATTAAATAATTACTGAAAACTGTTATTTTTCATCCGTTAAAATAATTTACAGTAAAAAAAATATACTTAATCAATTATTTTTTATTTATGTTTTGACTTCTAAATGGATATTTTTTTGGTAACATGTATTGTGCACTATAAATTCGAGTTAAAAAACAATCAACTAACAAAGAAAAGAATTAAATAAACATAAGAAATAATTAAAAATGATAGTAACATAACAATAAATTTTGATTTTTGCTTGAAATATTAATACTATATGCCCAATCAATTGTTATTTTTTATGACCCAGATAAAAAATTGATGGTCAACTAATTTCTTTTATAAGTAAATTTAACGAACGCAAAATAAAATTAAGATTGAATAACTCTACTAAAACCGAATACAAATTATTTATCTTTATATAGTAACTCTTTATTCATTAGGTTCCGGAATAATTAAAACATATACAAGTAGATTTGAAGTTGATACTAATAAAAAAAACTTAACCACAACAATTATACTTACAATACAAGTGGAGGATAAAGATAAAATATTGTGAAATTATAAGCATATTTTTTAAAAGTTGATTATTTACATAAATCCTATCAAAATATAAGGGACTATTACCTAAATCGGGGGAGTATATGATATAATATGTATATAAAATAATACTAATGATAATTGACCGTAGACCCAAAAAAAAACAAAAAAACAAAAATGGCAGAAAAGGGGCTTGAACTTTGGACTTCACTGTTACACTCATCACATATACAATTACCTAATTCATTGAGTCAAAAGACGATTTGTTCAATATTGTTACATTATTTATAGAAAAAATTACAAGTCGGTACATCTTTTAAAATATGTTTTCAAATGTATCCACCTATTTTTTACACATATCTTTTAGGTACAATTTTAGGGTGAAAGTACGTCTCTTCCCCTCTGTGTCGTATTTGATGAGCGGGAGGTGGATATTACGTTCTAGTTACAGAGCATAACTTCTAATGGAAGATCTTCACCAGGGCTGCCATTCTTCAATTGTTCAACCGCTGTCGTCTCCCTCTGCCCAAGCAGTCCAGCCGACTTCGTCTCCTTCTGGGTCAATTTCCGGCCCCAAGTAAACAAGCTTCACTTCTGCCTTCTGTCACAAACTCCGGCCCCCCTTACCAGTTTGTCCCACCATTGCTGCCTCTTTCCCCCAAACCCGACTCCATCTCTCTTTATTCCTGCATCCAGCAGGCACCTCCATCTCATTTGCCATATCTGTTTTCTTTTCTCCGATTCTAGACATATATCCGACGGTTTGAACGGGGAAGACGAAGATGGCGCTAGGGCTCCGATGAAGACAGCCGAAACTGGTGTTTAGCGGGAGGACGAAGATGGAGATATTTCTTGCCTTGGCGGCTTTGCTGGAGCTTTTGACCGGAGGTGGAGTGACAGGACTGAGGATGAAAGCTGGATCGTGGCGTCTGGCCGGTGAGAGGAAAGAAGACGGAGCGAGCTAGCGTAGGGCGGCGGCGACACTGCCGAGACGAAAACAACAGGCACGAGGGGGGGGTCAGAGATTAGCTGGACTGGCTGGAGAAGATGAGGGAGGGAAAGATGGATGACAGCCATGGGGGCTTTGATGGTTGAAGATCGTGGTTGGTCAAAGGCAGCAAAGGATGAAGATTGAGGGAGCAGACCCGACAAGAATGGTGGGCGACATAGAGAGTGGAGATGGCGGGGTTGGTGACAGGGAAGGGAGGTCGTTGGACTGAAGATTTGGAGAAGAAAAGACGGCGGCTTTGCCAAGCCTTGACATGAACCTGATGCCTGGTTTGTCAACCTGATGCCTGGAATGTCAACTTGATGCCTGGATTTGTCAATCTGATGCCAAGCCTTGATATCAACCTGATGCCTGGATTTGTCAACCTGATGTCTGGATTCATCATTTTTGAATTTCTTTGGTTTTACTAATGCCAAGTCTTGACATCAGCATTTTTGAATTTTTTTTGGTTTAATAAAGTATGAAAACAATCCTGATGCTAAGTTTTGGCATCAACATTTTTTGGTTTTATTGGGTTTGAAATAAACAGTGAAACAGTCTTGATGCCAAACTTTGGCATTAACATTTTTGAATTTTTTTGGACTTGAATAAACTGTGAAACAGTCCTGATGCCAAGCCTTGATATCAGTATTTTTTGGTTTTTTTGGGCTTTGAATAGACTGTGAAAACAATCCTGATGTCAAGCCTTAGCATCATCATTTTTGAATTTTTTTTGGCTTGAATGAACTTTGAAAACAGTCCTGATACCAAGCCTTGACATCAGCATTTTTTGGTTGTTTTTAAGCGGGATGAGATTTATCTTCATTAATGACATTTTTATCATTGACACCCAATTTGTAGTTATATGAAATGTTTAGAAAATTAATGGACATAGATGAAAAGATGTTTCTAAAGTTGTACTCACTTGAAATTTACCCTTATTTATACTATATCTATAAAACTAGTCTATACATATATAAAATTGAACCCTCTTACATTGTGGGCCATGTTCGGCCGATCACTCTGAATCCCTTTAAAATCGGGCCTGTTATATATTAAATTAATATTAATAATTCAGTTAAATGTATTTTCTTAAACCATGTATTAAATCCATCGAACGATAATTTTAAAATGGAGAGAGTAATATTTATAATTAATTCAATTTTTTTTTGCTTAAATAATATTTTATTTTTAATTTGTTCATAGTCCATATTAGACTAGTCGGTACAGTGTATCATCAAACGGGGGCATAAAGTTTAGAGTGATTGATGAAGCTGTTCTGTGGCTGAAACATGACCGATCCTTCACGCAAATGGAGGAGATTGGCTGACCCCTCGAAATCTTTCTGGGAAAGTGGAGCCCACCTGTCACCAAATCCAACTATCAGTGGAGTACTTCTGTACAAAATCCCGATACAGATATAACTGTACTGTATTTACTTTTTGTGGTAGTACCATAATGAATGCACTCTTACCATGCCCAATAAACATTAGAGAGAGAGCGAGGGAGCGGCGGGTTTCTACCTTTTGACCCCGCCGGTAGGGACAGAAAGGAGTGTATTTCCAACGAGAGGTGGCGGAGGCAGACCGAGACCTGCGAAGGAGGTTAAGTCAATTCTTGATTTGACTGTCTTCTCTTTGACTCTCTTTTTGTCAACTATTTTTTTTTACTCTTTTCTTCTTTTTCAACTATTCAGTAATGACTGATATTGAATGGAATGGAACCCTATGCTCTACAAAAATTCAAGATTTACCGGATTGTATGCGGAGTTTTTTTTTTTTTTTATTTAAAATTATTGTAATACTCCTTATTATGATGATAATTTTGAACCAAACCATGGATATCCGAACTCAACTTTATTAAAGTTATAGTTATTAATTGATTTAATTGGGTATAGGGCAGTTAATGAGGAATAACGGAAACGAAAAATTGAAGAATTGTTAGGTTTTGATATTAGTAATATCCGCCCATTACCCGTCTCATTTCTTAAACCACTACCCAAACTGCTAATAATATAAACTTAACATTTATCATACACATATTTAATTACCATATAGCTTATGTGTATATATATATATATGGAAATCAGAAAACCCCTAACATTATTCTCTATCACGCAAATTCCCCACTTACTTTTCTTATCTTCGGCAAATCTCGTTAGATTGTTTTTTTTCATCAATCAAACCTGTTATAGACATCTATAATAATTTATCAACAATATACTACTTACATATCAATAATGTTCACTTCTCTTTCTCTCGTTCTCTCTCTCTCTCGTTCTCTCGTTCTCTCTCTCTCTCTCAATATTTATTATGTTAACAAACAAATTTAAGGTAAAATTCACACGGTTTAATAGATACTTCCATCTATGAAAATGCGTTTGTTTCTCATTTATCATGAAAGATTGTATTCTAATAACATTGTCTCGTGTTTTTAACTATCGATCAAGTTCAGTCAAATTGATTGCACTCTATTCATTAATTACTTTTCTCAATTAGACAAGTATCTTTAAATTTATATATATCAAATACATTTTTAATTTCAAACACTAACCAATGACTTATGATTCTTTTTTTTATCTATAAAATTTAAATATGTAGTAGGTAAATTTTCATATTTTTTTCTTGACATCTATATATACCTTAAAAATGTTGAGCTAAAAGTAAGTTTATGTATTATTGTAAAACTTAGCAAAATAAATTTTCATTCGCATCAATGTTAACTACTAATACTATATTTTATTATGAAATTGTGATTGCATCCTTCTGGTGAATGTTTCCTAATTAATTAACTCCTCTACGATTTTCTGAATCATCTTTGATTCTATTTATGCAAGTTATATTACAAGTAATAGATACTTGTATGTATTGAATATATTTAAACTTAAAGGTTTTTTAGATGCTAGATCGTTCCCTATAATTTTATTATTACAACTTAATAATTTTTTTTTGATATTTGCTGAATATGTGGCATGAACAACATAATTAGATTATTTAGTTTTTATAGACACGATTATAATGAGTTTTAAGAAAAAACATTATCATTTATCAAGTTTTATTAACTTGACTATATAACATGTTTTTTGAATTAATTTTTTTATAATTTTTAAAATGTCTTAAACTAAATTAGTAACTTGACCAATTCCTCGTGGTTAATCCCCGATAAACCATTACCCGTGAGAAGTGGATATGGAAGGACAAATTGAATAGCCGATAGGGAATTGGGTGGTTATGGGGCATCAAATTGAAATTTGGAAATGAGGGTGGTATTGTATATAACCTCTCCCGAACTGCCCCATTGCCATTCCTACTTATTACTGGAGTATTACAAAAGATTGTTTATTAGGTAAATGGGAAAAATTGAGGGTTTTTTTCTGGGTAAATTATAGATAACCCTCTTTAACTATATATAAAGTTTGATTTACTCCTTCAACTATCAATTGAAATATTATACCCTCTTCAACTATAACAATTTCTTAAATTACACCATATGTTTATGTAATTTTGTTTGAATTAACGGAATTTTCCTACATATGACTCACATGACCATATTTAGTTGTCATTTTTTATCATAATATTTAAAATAAAGAAAATCAATTATTTATATTGACCATCTTTAGATATAAAGACATTCATAGAGTAACAATGGTAAAATAATAAGTTGAAATACTAAATGAATATTATAGTAAAAATATTACCAATTGATGGTCACAACCTCACCTCACATGTGTCTTAGGTGCACATTTTACGTCACCTCAAATGACAGTGTTTAAATATAAGATGTAATGAAACAAAATGTTGTAGCCGAGGGGCAATTTGAATTCATCCCATAGTTAAAGGGGTATATTTGTAATTTACCCCTTTGTTTGAACAATAAAGAATATGTATGAGTCTCTTTTTTGTCATACTCTCTACGACCCTATATATAAGCAAAACTAATCGATTTTACATAGATTAAGAAAATACGTTAAATTAATCAAATTATCTTGATTTTATATAAAACAAAAGTATACTTAGTAAAATACCTTTAAGTATCCTACTCAAAACTGATGATAATTAATGTAATATTAACTCATTGTCATCAATTCATTATAGCTCATTTTATTAGTGGCACTTTGTGTATAAGGAAAATATGTACCCATCTTGAAAAACAAAAGAATTAACAAGAGGTATTTTTGGTACAAAACTTTTTGAAAGTTGTGAGTAGAGTTTAATATGATGATTTTTGCTTATATTTAAGTCCACCAAAATTTAATATTTTTTGCTTATATATAAGACCGGAGGGAGTATTTTGTAACTCAGATCTTGTAATTTTATGTTTTTTTATATCTATTTGGTCTTACCAACTTTGTCTACCACAAACAATGGATATTGGACGTCGTGCCTGTTGATATGTATAGTGTTGTAACTAACAAGTTAAAGTATTCTGGTGAGAATGATTGTAAAAATGAAACTCAAAAGAATAGTGCACTTTTAATTTTAAAAGTTAATTTAATAAAACATCAAATTATTTTTTTAACATATATTTATTATATTTTATGTAATATAATTTTAATCATTGAAACAATAACGAAAAATATTACTACAAAGATTATCAGAATGGCTTTAATTTATAACATTGATAGCAGCTTCCAAAAAAAATTGAAGGCAAGTAAACTTTCATGGATTTTGGTCAAAGTTTAGTATTTGTTCATCAAATAAAGTCAAAGTAAGATTAGTTTGTGAGACTAGGAGAGTACTTTGCATGAGTTTTAGCGTCAAGTGTCCATTTAACACTTGTTGATATTTCTCGATTGGAATATTAATTACATTGAGAAGCAAATCAAATGAATTGGCGAAGATGTTTCAACGTATATTGTGAATGATTTTGGATGCAACCCATTTTCATCGATGAAAACTTATAAATTGTTATGACAAGTCCACTTATAAGGGGTCAACATTAAATTTTGATACTTATGTGTAAGTACTAGGTTGTCCAATGCTAAAAAAATGAAACATATCAAAATTCGATGGGGGGTATTCTAATACTCCCTCCGTCCCTAAATTATGGTCTTGGTGACTTGACGCACAATTTAAGAAAACACATTTGACTGGATTATTAATATTAATTTAATATTTAGTTTACTTTAAAGTCCACGTGTATGCGACTCATAATTAAAGTAAGATGAAAAAGTAAGGGTAAAAGTGATAAAAGTGTTATCCTAAAAAGGAAAGTTTCAAATAAGACAATTATTTTGGAACAGACAATTAAACAAAAAAAGAAAGAAGAACAATAATTTTGGGATGGAGGGAGTACCAAAATTAATTTTAAAACCCTACATTTTTTATTCATATGATTTTAGATTATAATTTAAAAGTATATTTTATTTCTTGGATGAGAAGGAGACTCATCCATGTGGATTGTCTCAAAGGCTCAAAGCAACATCAATTAGTCTATCCAGATCCTGTCGATTATCAGTTAGGCCCCTTTCTTATCTTTCTGTTCAATTAGTGTGAGTTCATGTATAGGGTTTCCATTTTTGAAAATAGGGTAGGGTCATATAAATTAACAATAAATAAATGATACAGATAATTTAAACCAAAAAAAAAAAGGAATTCCTGCGGATCCCAGACCAATCTCTTTGTCCCTTAAAAAACACGAGGAGGCCACCAAGATTTCAAGAGGGGTCTGTCAAAGCAAGCAAATGATACTGTCTCATGAATACTTTGTCTTGATTTTATCCTTATTCGGTTGTCTTCAGATATATATATATATATATATATATATATACACACACACTGTGAATCTAAACAAAACAAAATTGTGAATTGAAGGGATCAAGAGGATTAATTAACTAGTGGGTCTTGTGTTGCCACTCTGCAATCACATGTACAATTGGGAAACAAAAAAGTACAAAGCTTTATCTATAAAAATAAACATACATTTTACGGTGGTGATACGTTAGACAACGGCAATGGCAGAAGCCGCAGAACCCTCAATCTCTTAGAATACTTCATACTTGGTACGGGCTTTTGAGGTTCAATTTTTTCCTTTTCATTTTACAATTATTAAAAGAAAGTTTTAAAGATATTAAGAGAAATCGGAGGAGTAAAACAAGAAAAATGTCAAAAACCAAATCCAAATTCTATACAGTGGTGTATTTTTCTCGAATCTTGCGAATTCAAAAACATAATCTCTTTTACTTAAAGATTGTTACGAAAAGTCATGGTTATGAACAATAGCCTGCAATAGTCTATGTATAGATGAGGGAAAAGTGGTGTCAAACATTAAAGTTTGACACAATTGTATATGAGCTGTTCGATTATAAATACCGAGTAACATGATGTTATTTGGAACCTGAATACTTTAGCTCTGAATAAAACTCTTTTTACCTCTTTCTCTAATATACTTTTTGTACTAAATTTGTAGTTACTTTATAACACGTTATCAGTACGATCGTTCTATTCTTAACGATCCCAATCGGTAAAATTTTATGTCGATATATTTTTTATTTTATATTCATGGTTTACTGATCAATATATATCGTATATCACCATTATTAAGAAAATGTTGGTTGAGCCACCGTCAATAATATATGGTGAGATGACGAAGTAATAATTTATTACTTTACGCATAATATATATGTTCGTTGATACTTGAGCGGAAATAACCTCAAGCTATTAACTGAATATTTATAAATATACATATATTTCAATTTGATGTATGAATAATTATATATATATATATATATATATATATATATATATATATATATATATATATATATATATATATATATTATTGACTTTCAAACACCCACACGAAAGACTTGCCGAGTAACGTGGCGTGAATATATATGTATGCTATATAATAGTTGTATAGAGTTGACTGAAAAATATTCATACATAGTTATTTTATTTGTGATCAACTTATTATTCCTAATATGACTTATATTTATACATAATATAAATGCAATTCTATTAAATCAGAATTTTTACATTTTTACCCCTCTCCTCCAACGGCTAGTTAACTGATTTTTATCTCTCTTCTCCAACGGCCATAAACGGCTAGTTAACGGTCATAAACTGTCTTTTTTTTCCTCTATATATACAACATCTCAATAGTTTACTCACATTTTACTACATCCTCTACAAACTCTCAATACCATATCTTCTTCTACAAAATGTTTAACACAATGTTGATGATTATTATCATACTAATTATTATGTGCATCACATTGGTTTTCGTTGCTGAATATCCTCCAAACAATTTTCAGATTTTTATTACTTATCTTTGTATCATGTATGTCTTGTTAGCAGTAGTAATAACTTTCAACATACATTTTAATATGTAATGATTATCATGTAATAAAATTTTCATGTCATATTTTTATTAATATATATGTTTCATTTTTATAGTATTTTTCTTCACAATGGCAAACATCGCTAAGATTGAATTTGAAAGGCTGGACATATTTGAGAAAAATTATATGTCTAGGAAAATAGATGTTGAAACCCACCTAACCGCCAAAAGCCTTGAAAATACTATCCAACGAAGCAATAATAAATGGATAAGCAATCAACATTGGGCTCAAGCCATGATTTTCCTTCGACACCACGTCCACAAAGATTTAAAGATGAAGTATCTTACGGTTAATGATCCACTCTTTTTTTGGAAAAATTTAAACAAAAGATAGGACCATTTGAAAACGGTCATTCTCCCCAAAGTACACTATGATTGGATTCATATCCGCCTACAAGATTTTAAAACCATCATTGAATATAATTCTATGATATATAAGATAATCTCACAGTTGAAATTATGTGGGGAAACCATCACTGAATATGATATGTTGGAGAAGACATTCTCCACATTTCATGCCTCGAATATGCTTCTGTAGCAGTAATATCGAGATAAGAGTTTTAAAAGGTACTCCGAATTGATCTCTTGTCTCCTAGTATAGCTGAACAGAATAACGAGATTCTAATGAAAAGTCATGAATCTAGTCCAACTAATTCAGTCTCATTCCCTGAAACGAATTGGACTATGTACGATGATGGGCAAGAGCGTGGGCGTGGTAATGGTCGAGGTCGCGGTCGTGGTCGAAGCCAAAGAAATCATGGACAAGGTCGGGGTCGTAGTCCAAATCAAGACCGAGTAAGAAGCCGTGGAAGAAATAACTATCATCATCATCATCATCATCCATATAATGGACATTCCTTTCGCCACTTGAAGTGGAACAAAGATGATGATAGAAACAACTCTTCAATTCGAGTGGGCAAAATGTACGTCAAAACAATGAAGAAAATTCATGTTTTAGGTGTGGCATGAAAGGCCACTGGGCACGCACATGCCGAATGACGAAACATTTAGTTGATCTCTACGAGAGATCACAAAAAGGAAAAAAAATGTTGAGACAAATTTCCTTGAAAATGATCCTGAAAATCTTCATTTTGATTTTGGTGATATGACCAATGTCATTAGTGATGATATTGGTCATGAACAATAAATTAACATAGGAATGAAACTATGGTCCGAGTTCAAGATAGAAGCTGTGGAAAAAGTAACATGTTGTTATGCAAGAGTATTATCTGTTTTTTCTATGTATACTAGAATGTTAACAATAAATTTTATATATGTATTTTGTATTTAATGTGTTATCATATTTATTCATCTTATTTTTCTTTTCTCATATTGAAATAGATCACAAATATGTTTCAATCCAAAATCTAAGGAGGAGATTTATGTCTTGCAGACAGCGCAACTACGCATACCATACTTAAAGATAAGAGATATTTTTCTTATCTCAAAATTGACAAGGCTAATGTCAACACTATATCTGGTAATACCAAAATAATTGAAGGATTTGACAAAGCAATTTTCCTAATGCCTTGAGGCACGAAATTCATGATAAATAATGCATTGTTCTCTCCTAAGTCTCAAAGAAACTTGTTCAAGTTTCAAAGACATTCATCTGAATGGATGTCATATTGAGACTATGACCAAGGGGAATGATGAATATCTTTGCATTACCTCAAACACTTCCGGAAGCAAGTGCATATTGGAAAAATTGCCACCTCTATCTTCTGGATTGTATAGTACAATCATAATAATATTTGAATCATATTCTACAGTAAACCTGAAGTTTACTGAAACATTTAAAGCTTGGCATGATCGATTGGGGCATCCAGGATCAATAATGATGCGGAGAATTATTGAGAATTATAGTGGGTTTCCATTGAAAAACCAGAAGATTTTTTAATCTAATGAACTCCATTGTGATGCTTGTTCTCAAGGAAAGTTGATGATTAGACCATCACCAACTAAAGTTGGATATGAATCACTATCGTTTTTTGAACGGATTCAGGGTGATATATGTGGACATATCCATCCACCAAGTAGACAATTCCAATACTTTATGGTATATATTAATCGATGCTTCTAACAAATGATCGCACGTATGTCTATTATCAACTCGCAATACGGTATTTGCCAAGTTCCTTGCACAAATAATCAAACTGAGAGTACAATTTTCAGATTATATGATCAAGAAAGTTAGACTTGATAATGCTGGTGAATTTACATCTCAATCATTCAATGATTATTGTATGGCAATATGGATTGATGTTGAACATCGAGTAGCTCATGTTCATACACAAAATGTTTTGGCTGAATCGTTGATCAAACGTATTCAACTTATTGCCAGACCATTAATGATGAGAACAAAGCTCCCTACTTTTGTATGGGGTCATGTTGTTTTACATACAGCTGCACTGATTCGCCTCAGGTCAAGTGCATATCACAAGTACTCCCTAATTACAACTGGCATTTGGGCGAGAGCCGAATCTATCTCATCTAAGAGTTTTTGGTTGTGCGGTATATGTACCAATTGCTCCACCACATGTTCATACACAAAATGTTTTGGCTGAATCGTTGATCAAACGTATTCAACTTATTGCCAGACTATTAATTATGAGAACAAAGCTCCCTACTTCTGTATGGGGTCATGTTGTTTTACATACAACTGCACTGATTCGCCTCAGGCCAAGTGCATATCACAAGTACTCCCTAATTACAACTGGCATTTGGGCGAGAGCCGAATCTATCTCATCTAAGAGTTTTTGGTTGTGCGATATATGTACCAATTGCTCCACCACAACGCACAAAGATGGGACCACAAAGGAGATTGCGAGTATATGTTGGGTATGAATTTCCTTCTATAATAAAATATCTTGAACCAAAAAAGGGTGACGTTTTTACGACACGCTTTGCCAATTGTCATTTTAACGAAGACAAGTTTCCACCTCTAGGTGAAGAGGGGAAACAAATGGGAAGAGAGATCAAATGGTGGACATCATCGTTATTGCACCTTGACCCTCCCACAAAGCAACGTGAACTGGAAGTTCAAAAGATCATACATTTACAAAATCCAGCAAATCAATTGTCAGATGCATTTTTAGACACAAAGAGAGTGACAAAGTCACATGTAGCTGCTATAAATGCTCCTGCCCGAATTGAAATAACAAAAGGGTTACCAAATGATAAAATGACAAATGAATCTAAGACACACCTGAAGCGTGGACGACCCATTGGTTCAAAGGATAAAAACTCTCGAAAAAAGAAAGTGATTGAAAATCCCCAATCACATGAAAGTGTTCCAGAAGAAACACACGATCGTGAAATTGTTCCAGAAGAAACACACGATCATACAAATCTAGTAAGCCCTGCAGGTAACGATAACCATGAGATTTCCATTAATAACATGTGTAATGGAAAAATATGGAACCGAGATGAAATAAAGAATACTGATGATATATTCTCTTATTCAGTATCACAAGAAATTAATGACGGGACTGATAATCCCGAACCAAAATCAGTATCTGAATGTCAAAAGAGACATGACATGATCAAATGTATAGATGCCATGAAGGCTAAATTAAGTTCGCTGAATAAACGAAAAATATTTGTATCTATTCGAAAGTGAAATGAGAAAAATGAGATTGTTAGATACAAGACTCGCCTTGTTGCACAAGGTTTTTCCCAAAGACATGAGATTGATTATGAAGAAATGTATTCTCCTGTAATGGATGCTATTACGTTCTGATATCTAATCAGCTTATCAGTTTCAAAAAATATAGATATGCATCTCATGGATGTTGTAACGACTTATTTATACGGGTCATTAGATGCCGATATTTATATGAGAATTCCTGATGGAATCAAGGTGCCTGAAGCACTGAGCTCAAAGCCCAAAGAATTATGGGAAATTAAACTACAACGATCACTGTATGGATTAAAGCAATCCGGATGTGTGTCGTATAATTGCTTAAGTGAACATTTGTTGAAAGACGAATATGTGAATGATCAATTACGTTCGTGTGTCTTTATAAAGAATACGACAGTTGGATTTGCAATTATTGTTGTCTATGTAGATGATCTGAATATCATTGGAACTCCCAAAGAAATCCAAGAAGCAGTTGATTACCTAAAGGGAGAATTTGAAATAAAAGATCTTGGACAGACAAAATACTATCTTGGTTTACAAATCGAACACTTGCATAGTGGAAAATTTGTACACCAATCAAATTACACAAAAAAAAAAAAAGGTTTTGAAGCGCTTTTATATGGATAAGACAAACCCTTTTACTAGCCCTATGGTTAATAGATCGTTGAATGTTGAAAAAGATCCATTCCGTCCCTGTGAAGAAAAAATGAAGAGATACTTGGTTCTGAAGTACCATACTTAAATGCTATTGGAGCCTTCATATACCTTGCTAATTATACTAGACCGGATATAGCATTTGCTACAAATCTATTGGCAAGATATAGTTCATCTCCATCACGGAGACATTGGAATGGTATCAAGCACATATTTCGTTATCTTCAAGGGACGATCGATTTGAGATTATTTTATCCCTGAGGATCAAAGGATGAAATAGTTGGTTTTGCAGATGCGAGTTATTTGTCTGATCCTCATAAGGCCAGATCGTAGACCGGCTATGTCCTCACGATGGGTGGTACTGCAATTTCCTGGCGTTCTCAAAAGCAAATGCTAGTTGCTACATCGTCAAAATGCTAAGATGATCACACTTCATGAAGTCAGTTGAGAGTGTGTATGGCTTCAATCTATGACTCAGCATATTCAAAATGCCAGTGGACTACCTGTCAACAAAGACCCGACATTATTATTTGAAGACAATGTCGTATGTGTCGCCCAAAGTAAAGAGGGATACATCAAAAGTGACAGATCCAAACATATCCCCCCTAAGCTCTTTTTATACACTTAAGAACTTGAAAAGAAGAAAGAGGTCAGCATCCAATATGTTCGATTAATTGATAATGCAACAGATTTATTTACGAAGGCACTTCCCACTACAACCTTCAGAAAGCATGTTCACAATATTGAGATGTGAAATCTACGAGATTTATAAATGTTATTTCTCTTGACCCTTGTCAGTTCAAAGGAGAGAATATATGGTTGTACTCTTTTTCCCTTTATCATGGTTTTGTCCCACTGGGTTTTTCATAAAATGTTTTTAGCGAGACAACCCATGCACATGATTAAGATTTAAGTTGTTTGCTCTTTTCCTTATGTCCGATTATTTCCCTACCGGGTTTTTCGGCTTAAAGGTTTTTAACGAGACATACTTAGTCAACTTACAATGCTATGTTCAAGGGGAAGTGTTATGAAAAGTCATGGTTATGAACACTAGCCTATAATAGCCTATGTATAGATGAGGGAAAAGAGGTGCCAAACATTAAAGTTTGGCACAACTGTATGTGAGCTGCTTGGCTATAAATACCAAGCATCCTGATGTTATTTGGACACTGAAGCCTTCAGCTCTGAATAAAACCCCCTCTCTCTCTTTCTCTAATACACTTTTTGTACTAAGTTTGTGGTTACTTTATAACAAAGAGTTTATTCTTGTAAAAATTTACTCACTCGTTCCAAGTAAAATATTAATTATTATATTTTGAAATGATTTATTTAATTAGTTTATATCAAATATTCACTTAACTTTACCCTCTATATTGGTATAATCGTCTTGAATATACTTAAATATTCCCGTAATTATTATCTACACTATTACTGCTACTATATCATTTAATAATTACTTTTCGAACGCTATTTTTTTAAGTGAAACAAAGAGAGTGATAATTTAAAGATTTAATTAGGAGAATGATATATTTAGAGCGGGTTATTGAACATACTCAATGCGTATAATTCATGTAAAGAAGTAGATTCGAAAGATTAATAGGACGAATCGCATAAATAGTCCCTTGGTATATAGGTCACTCACAATTTCAATTTTTTAACAATTTTTTTTAAATCTGGATCCTTTGAGTATTAATTTTTATCCGAAAAGGTCCTTTTGATGGACGTCGTTTACTTTTAACCATTAAATCTGACATGTGCCTCCCACGTGCAGTTTCTCAAGGATTAATTGGATATTTCTCACAGTAATTCTCAGACTTTATAGGCGAGTGTGGATTTGTTCTTAAAGTGTCAATATAGTTGGTAGCAACCCATTTTGGTGTTACATACATATTTTTGTGATTGTTGTTACACATATGATTATAATTGTATGTAGCAACTGCCCATTTACATAAATCTTTATTATAAGAAACCAATAGAACCCAAGGACATGCAATATTCCCTATGCATTTCACCCTAATCTTTAGGTTGTCATTCTTCACAAACTTCAGTGTCCTTTTATTCACAATTGAGTAATACTTGATAGCTTCCCTAACATCATCATCTCTAAAAAACTTAACCCCAATCTCAAATCTAGGATATGTTATATGGTTTTCAACTTCAAACTCAGGATATCTATTGTTATTTCTGCTGACAATCTCTTTATCATCTGAGCTTGATAAGCTCCTTAGTTCATCTGAGTCAGCATATTCAGACCCTACATAGTAAGAATTTGAATCTACAACAACTTTTTTCTTACCATTCTTATACACAGGAATTGCAACTTTCCTCCCAACAGTAGGATGAAACTCATGTTCTTCATTAGCCTCCTCATCATGTTCTTTATCAGCCTCATCATCATGCTTTTCATCAGCCTCCTTATCATGCTCTTCATTACTCTCTCCATCATTATACTCATCAGCACTATCATTTCTAGGGGTGTAAATCGGAACCACCGAACCACGTAACCAAACCAAACCAAACCGATCGGTTTGGTTCGGTTTTGGTCGAAGACGGTTCGGTTTAGTTTCAAAAATTGGAAAGTCACTCGGTTTGGTTCATGATTTTTTGTATCGAACAAAACCAAATCGATCCAAATCAAACGAATCTATATATTTTTATTTATTTATTATATAATGTATATTATATATCATTTGTTAACTATTCTAAACTTTTAAATCATTTTGATTTAGTCATATATATATATATATATATATATATATATATATATATACTAAACCAAACAAAATCTTGATTGTTGAAGGACTATTATTTCTTCCATTGTTTGTGTTTATTTTGGAACTTGTATTGCAATCTTTATGATAATTTTATTTTACTAGGTTATTATTTAATTTTGATGTTAATTCCAGATTAAAATCTTATTTTTATTTTTATTCTTAATGATGGTTAAGTAGATTAAAAATAATTTACATAAACCACAAAATCGAACCAAACCAAACCAAACCGAGCGATTCATGTCGGTTCTATATGACATTTTTTACCTAAACCAAACCAAACCGAACCACTTACACCCCTAAATTCACCATAAACATTATCCCCAACACCATCATTTTCATTAACATGCCTCTTATTTTCCTGAAAGTATTCCAGAAGCTTTACTCTGTCATTAACCCTATGGTTCCTATGTCTTAAAGACCCCCTTGCACTATCTTGAAGTCACAAAACATTAACATTTTCCTCATCATCTAGCTTTTCAATTACCACACCACTAGAAACAAATGAATTAATCATAGTGTATGGATGTTCTACATACAAATCAATTACTTTTTGGTCCTTCACATACTCAAACAATTCAATAACATCACTATCTCCCCCTAAGGGTTTCAACCCATCACTCAAGTCATACTTTACATAATGATAAAACATGATGTCATCATCTTCACCATCATACCCCAACTTTTAAACCATCTCATTAATGTCCATTACTGATAGTGTTTCACCATCCACATAATCGACAAAATCAATATAACCCTCCTTATAAACCCTCTCAAAATTGGATTTAATGTAGCCCTTATGACTAATCTTAAATATAAAAAACATGAAATTTGGAACTGAAAATATACAATATATGACTTAGAAATAGAGCATAATAGGACAAAAGTATAAACAAAAGTACACACACTAAATAGATCTTAACAAAAAAAAAATGTTCTTAAAAAACAAAGCATTATAAATCATATGAGACCACCATAAACATATATAATTGTTATATAAATATAAAAACCCTAAATGCATATACATAAGGGCCCCTTAAGGGACCACATCACCATATACATATGACATAAATGTTATTAAAAAATAAACATTTACAGAGACTAAAATTGTGTTTTTTTTTGGGAAACACATAACGTTGTTTTGAATTTTTTTGAAAGCAGTAAAATTCGAAAAAAAAAAAGAGGAGTAATCTGAAATTAATCGAATACTTACAGTAAATGTCATAAAGGTCGACTGCATCGCCAATTTGTCGTCGACACCACAACGAACCCATTCCTTTGATCAATTTTGCAGATGAACGATGATGACAGAATCTAAAACCCTAGAATCTATGAAGTCTGATCGTGTTTTGTTTGCATGAGTCAACAACACCAACAAGCAGATCGACTTTGTTTGATTAATACATGGGGTGGTGAGAAATACCCAATTAGTCCTTGAGAAACTGCACAAGGGAGGTAGGGGTGAGCTTGGTCTGGTTCGGTCCAGTTTTTTTTTTTTTTTTTTAAAGAGAAAACTGGAACCAGACCAATAATCTGATTCTCAAAAAAATTAGAACCGGAACCAACCCAATATGTATGAGAACCAAAACATTCGTCTGGTCCAGAACCAATCAAAGATGTATGAGAACCAGGACCGAACCAATATTATGATTTTTTACTTTTTAACTGTTTAATACAAATACAAAATAAAAATTTTAAGACTAAAACTTCATTAAAAAATTAAAAAAACTTTTGATAAAAGTACATTGAACAATTAAAAATGTCAAACTTAAAAACTCAAAGCATAACAAACAAATGGAAACAAAATAATAAAAGAGTACCAACTAAAAAGTAGAACAAAGAAAGTATTAGGAATTAATATATATAATATATATACTTATATAATAATAAAATAAAATATATAAATAAACAACATATTGGGTCGGTTCGGTCCGGTTCCGTGTTTTTTTAGTTCAAGAATCGGGACCAACCCAAATGTCCGATTTTATGAAAATTCAGACCCAGGATCAAACCAAAGTATTAGTCTGGTCCAGTTTTGATTGGTTCGATCCGATTCTATTGGTTCGGTTCCGAAAAAATCCTGCACACCCCTAATGGGAGGCACATGTCAGACTTAACGGTTAAAAGCAAAGGACATCCATCAAAAAGACCTTCTCTAAAAAAAAAATTAATACTCAAAGGACCCATATTTAAGAAAAATTATTAAAAGACTAAAACCGTGAAAGACATTACTTATAATTAAGGTGGTATTATTAGACCAATTATGTAATCTAATTCACCCTAATAGTTATTAATGTTTATCCTTATGACTACCAAATAAACTCTAAGCCATTTATTTTAGGTTCTCTTCCTAAGCCTTTTATGTTAGGTTCTCATTCCCGATATCTTAATTAACAAACCTAATTACTCATATAATTATTGAATTGAAATAAAATATTTATACTTTTAAATTTTATATATGAAAAATATATTTTGTGTTTTTCGGCTTACAAAAAATCTAAATTTTGAAAAGAAAATAGAAAAATGTTACACTACATTTCTCTCTCTCTCTCTCTCTCTCTCTCTCTCTATATATATATATATATATATATATATATATATATGTATGTATCCTACTTTTATTATTATATGATTATTTTATTTTTAATAATCCCTTGCGCTATTTATCAAAATAAAATAAAAAATGGTACCCTAAGTACTCTTTTTATCTCTAAATTTGTATTTTCACAAACATTAAGAAAATTAACTATTAGATCATTTTAATATTAGCATATACGTTAATGCTATTACTGTTCACTTATAATATTAAAAGTTCCTATTAGCTAGGATATGATTTGTATCAAAGAAAAATTAAATTTTTTATATAAAAATAGAAACTTATTTAGATTTTTTCTAAACAAACTCCACTATCCTTCCATTACCAACACAAATAGTTATTTGGGAGAACGTTTAATGATTTGCTACTACTTCTCCACCAATCCTCCGTCTCCCCATAAAGTAGTCCTTCGTTCGCTCTTTTATTTGTTCTAAAGTGGTTTTATTTTTTTTTAAAGAGATAAATTATACTATTTTTTCATCCGTCTCAATAAAAATTATTCCTATTATGTTTTCAATTTTTTGTTCACGGAAAAATGTTTTTATTATATTGTCTTTACTTTTACGACTAACTTTAATTATGGGCTTGATGTATCCAAATTAATCGGATACACTAGGTTTGACTGTTCGGATATTTGGCTTTAAACTTTATCTGTGTCTTCGAAGACTCAAATATGTCAAGAAAGCAACAAGAACCATGAACTGGACATAGACTTACCTTGCAAATGCGCTCCGACGTGTGAATTAGTAAACGCTCAATTGAGTAAGCAATTTGACAGGGTTTTTACCTGTGTATATGTCAACGTACCTCCCTCCTTTATTTCGAGGGGTTTATATAGCCAACCCGGAGAGCTGGAAACTGCTCATTGAATGCCGGAGCATGAAAGGCGGACACATTAATGGCCACGTCTTGAACGTAGGGGCGGGTTTCCCGGCAATAACTGTCCACGTCCAAGATGACCATTACTGTGTTATCGAGCACGGCGAGCATGCTCACTTTGACTTCTCTGCCTGCTCGTTGTATTCTTGGCCCCAGGTTTCATATGGATGGGTGCTCGCCTATTATGCTAAGAAGGTTAGAGATTGGTCTTTGCTCACTTATGACTTAAGCTTGGATCATAAGGATTGCACGTGTTTTACTTCGTGACTATAAGGAAGGCGTGTTGAGCACGTGACCGGTGCTTGGGGCTGTTGGGCCAGGCAGTTCAATGGCCCCCTGCTTCTTGTCTGGTGAGCATACGTACTCGAGCAAGGAGCAAAATATCATGATTTCTTCTGAATGCTTGATCGTTGCAAGATTTGTTCATTTTGATCACAAGAAAGATTGGTCAAGGCAGGCTGGGCAATAAGAAATGCAGGCTGAAACAGGAAAGCAGTGATGGGACATTAGCACAGTCGTCGCCTAGGTCTAGGTTGCACGCGTGCATCTTTCCCGAGGCAGTATTAAATGCGATGCCTCGGTTCCCACGCCGCGTGTCCAAGAAGTCCCATCTGCAAGCATTCTTCTCTTCCCATTTTGCCCTCCATTTGGCCTATAAAAAGGGTCCTTCCCCTCTTCTTTACTCTTTTTACAATTCCTTCAAACTCACGAGCCTTCAAACTTTCTGCCTCTTCATTCTTCACCTTGTCGGTTCGCTTTGAAGAATCAAGGCTGTTTCCAAGATCATAATTTGCCCAAACTCATAAATCTTCCAAAACAACAGGTATTATTCTATTTCTAACTGTTTTTCTTTCATTTTGCGTCTGCATTTCATTTCTGCTAAAAGCCCTAGCCCTAGAACATGATGAAGATTACTGGGCATTCCAGTGTCTCGTATCCGAAGGTTCAAAAACCTTCGTTCTTGCTATCTATTATAACACTGTTCTTCACGAATCCACAATCAAAAATTTCTAAATTCATCCTGGCTGTCCTTTCTAGTTTTTTGCACCGACCCACACACACCTAGGTAGGAATCGAGGAAAAAGCCCACTGGTGCCTTGTTCATTGGTTTGAAACGTAAAACCTAACCGAGGGTTTTATTTTGATCATTCTTGCATGTCTTCCCGAGCAAGAATTAATGTCTTTCCTCGATTTCGGTAGGATGTCTTCTTGTGAGGAGAGTGACTCATAAATGGAAGGACGCAGCTATGACCATGGAGCTTCAAGCGAGCAAGAAGAAAGCTATGAGGTTGAATCTAGTAGCTCTGAAGGAACCGAGCTAGACGGGACCTTAACAGTTCTCTAGAGTGCCAGAAACTTACGAGCTGGAATCTCTGATGGCCTCTAGTGGAAAAGATGTAGACGCTGAGGTTGAGCAAAATGGTGGTCATAATGTTAGTGAAGAACACGAGTAGGCAAATGCTCAAAACTTCAATGCTGAGGACAAGCAAGCGTCTGTTGAAGAGGACAGATGCTCAAGGTCCGCATCCCCGAGCACGAGCGCTCTTCGAGAAAAAAAGAAGAGAGCTGCTCGTCATAAGGGTAAACAACTTGTGGCCGATGTACCGACCTTGATAAAATGGGACGACTTGACATGCGAGGAAGATGTGTTTGCCTAGTTTTACTTCCTGGGCATGGACCCCAAAAACTACCGAGTGCGAGCCTTCGATCTAGACATTGAAGAGAAAGGTCACAATTACCAAGGAGACGGAATGGTCTTCTATTTTGACTTTTTCTTTATCGGCCTCAGACTTCCCTTGGATTTTTTCATCGCCGAATTCCTCCATCTGACCAATGCCCTCCCCTATAACCTGACCCTTACTATAGTAAGGTTTCTGGTCGCATATATTATAGTTTGCAGGCTACTCGAGTTTGAACCCGAAATGACCTCGTTCCGAAAGTTTTTTCTGTTTTAGCTTGACAAGAAAAATGGACGCATCACTGGTCGCTCCAACCCCAACTACTTCAAGCTTCTCAGCGACAGCCCTAACAAAGTTGAATCCTGGGATGGGAAAGCCTTGATCGTGGAATTGTGAGTAGGATGGCCCTTTGCCCTATACTTGCGTAACTTAGAAATCCCAAAGTACGACAAGAATGCCTTCCGAGCTAGAGATCCCCGAATAGCCATTGCTTTCAAAACTTTGCTCGGGGTGAAAGAAGGTAAATCTGGGCAGGACTGGGTGCTTGATTGGTCGAACCTTACATCTGACCCCTCATTTCTTCGTCTGGCCGGCGTTCTGAGTTGGCCGTGGAAGGAGTAGAACCTAGGGTCACCATTGACGCCGATAAACCCCATCGTTACTGGGGGAATTGTCACGGGGGAAGGTTCCCCAGTGAATGCCCTGACTGTGCACGGACTAGAACACATTGTACACCCGCCTTCTCGCTCAACGGTCTGTCTGTCTTGTATTTTTCCTTTCTATCTATTATTTCCTTGAACATTGCTTTTGTTTAAATCTTATCTGACTTTTGCTGTTGATATTGATAGATATGAAGGAACTTAACGACGTCAACAAGTTCCTTTAAACCGCGAAAAAGGGGACAACAAAAAGAAACACCCAGCTCGCCGCTCAGAATCATGCTCCCCTTCCCACAATTCCTGCTGCTACCTCCGGCCGAGGAGGCAGCCGAGGCCGTACCGAAGCGAGCAAGGTTGCTCCTACAGTCTCCATTATGCCTCCTGCTCCTACGGCTGCCGAGCAAGCTATTCCAGCTACCACACCGGCCCCAGTGGTACACATCATCTCCCACACGCCGAACAAGAGGCCTACTATTGACCCTCCCCTAGAAAGGGTGACCAAGTCGCGGACATAAAAAGTCGAGTAGGGGACGTCTGGCTCCCGTGTGCCCACGTGGCACAAAGAAAATTTCCATATGCCCGAATCCTGGGGAGAAAGCTGGCCCACTCATTGCCGAGATATCTGACGTGTCTAACCTTGACAAACTCAACATTTATAAGTGCGACGGCTACCCTGCAACGGTGGGGCTTGGTGTGATGGGGAGGCTTCGCCACAGTAGGGTCCGGAAGAGGAGTGTTGAGCACTCGAGCTCCATTCTGGTCAGAGAAATCGACATGTGTATGACCGAGGTAAAGATTTCTCTTTTATCCATCAAGCTAACAGGCCTTAAATGATGCTTCTAACCTTGTTGTTTTAACATTCGCATATGGCTATAAAGACTGAGTTGGTTTATGAGCGGTTGATGAAAAGCATCAACTCCAGCGCCATACTGACCAGCGAGAAGAACCAGTTGAAAGAGCAGGTCAATCTTCTTCTACCCGAGCTTAAACAGAGCAAGGAGGTTGTCACTGCCAAAGTGACAAAACTTTCAAAAATCGAAGAGGAGAAAAGGACCTTGGAATCTCATCTTGACTTCTCCAAGGAGTCCGAGGAGGCGGCCATCAAAAACATTTCGGCAGTGAGGAAAGTGCTTCGAGCAACAGTGAGCCAGCTAGAAGAGCACGGAGTTGAAACTGCTGAGAAAGAGAGGAAAATAAGGGAAAAACTTTCCCACCCGAGCGAGGAGCAGAGGCAAGCTGTCATCACTTACTACAAAGACTCTGCTGATTTTTCCGCTTGTGTCGAGAACGAGGCTTACCCTTTTTATCTCCAAGGGATAAACCACATTTTAAGGCAAATAGCGTGCACCGACCTGGAGATAAAACCTGAGCTGCTCGCCGAGTGGGGTAATAACACGCCCTTCTGCCCCTCTGCTCAATCCGGTCATACACTAGTGCCCTACACTAAAGATGAGATGGAATCACTTGCGGAAGCTAACGCTTAAAAAGGGCTGCCTGCTTGGACTCCCCCTGAAGGCGCTGAATTCGCCGTGACTGCCCTGATGACGTAAATCTGGATGGCTCTGGCTCAAGAAACTGCAACCATCACCGCTCACGCCCCTGGAGATGACGGAGAGGTGGTCATGATTGAAGAAAGGCCAACAACAAATGAAAAGGAGACAAACGCCTCTGGGACCACCCCTCTAGATATTCTTTCGGACAATTAAGCCTCCTTTCTTAGCCTGCGCGCCATAATGCTTGTAATTTTGACACTTTTCCCGCCAAGCAATTTTATTTTACATGTAATATTTTTCATTTCACTGTGACATCTCTAAGCTTGTACTGAATTACTCCTCCACTTTGTATCAAAATTTTCGAACACCAATATTTCCAATCAAGCAAAGACATACCAAGCTCAATGAAAAGACATAATCGAAATAGAAACTGAACACCTCACTCGAACACCAACCTTTTAAATGGAGTAGAGACACATCATGCTTGATGAAAATGCATAATCAAGATAGAAATTGACCACCACTCGAACACCAACCTTCTCAATCGAACAGAGACAGATCGTGTTCGATGAAAAGGAATAATCGAGGTAGAAATTGAACATAACAGACGAGATGTCAGTAAAGATACCAAAATGATTTCATTTATTCACCTACTTTACAAATGAGCAGAAGGAAAACTAGCCTGCACAATTCTCATTCAATGGTAATATTTCTTTAAATGATCAGTGTGTCATGGATGTTTCAGCTCACTGCCCTCCTCTATTCGCAACATATAGGTCCCTTCCCTGACCACTCTCGACAACTTGAAATGGACCTTCCCAATTAGGAGAGAGTTTTCCCCACTTTGCTCGATGGCCCGTTGCCTCAATTTTTTGAAGGACCCAATCGCCCACAACAGACGACCGACCTCGAACTCTCTTGTCGTGGTGGGCTTTTGCTCGCTGCTTATAATTAGCCATCCTCATTCTAGATTGTACTCATTTTTCCTTGAGAAGATCGAGATCAGCTGGCCAGGCGACACTATTGCTCTCATGCATCATAGTGAGACACTCTGTGGTTTGGCAAGTACATCTCTACTGGTGCTATGGCTTCTGAATTACAAGCGAGGGAAAATGGTGTTTCACCCGTAGGCCCCCTGACCGATGTTCCGACTGCCCACAAGGCTGATGGAAATTCATCCACCCATTTCGCAACCTTATCCTCCAGGCCTCTTTTGAGAGCATGCAAAACGTGCTTATTCGCTGCCTCTACTTGACCATTTCCCTGGAAGGGTATGCCACAGATGACTACCAGTGCTTTACATGCATCTGCTCGCATGCCTTTGCAATTTTTTTTGAAAACTGAGTTCCTTGGTCGGAAACTATAGCCCGGGGAACACCAAAACGACACCAAATATGTTCATGGACAAAATCGATCACATTCACCTCACTAATAGTTGCCAATGGTTTAGCTTCTACCCATTTTGTAAAGTAATCCATTGTTACCACTGCATACTTAAACTTTGAGCGGGCTAACGGAAAGGACCAATCAAGTCAATTCCCCACATGTCAAATGGCCATGATGCCACCACTAGCGTCTGTCTCGGTAAAAGGTAAGCGGGGAATATCAGCGTAACGCTGACACTTGTCACACCGCTTAACATACATTTCTGCACCTTGCCTCAAAGTGATCCAATAGAAACCTGCAGCCAAGACCTTTTCTGCCAGTAACTGTTGACCCACACTTTCCTTCATGAATTTCCCCAAGTATACCTTCGATCATCCCTGGTCGCACACATCTGAGTAAAGGCCTTGTATATGACTGTCTGTAAAGAACCCTATCCAAGATGGCATATTTACATGCTCGCTTCAGAATAATCCTTGCTTCTGACTTATCCTCGAGGCAGAATTCCCTGCTCGATATAATCCTTTAGGTCATCAATCCAACACTTTGTTGTAGGCTCAATGTCCATGATTACCTCCTTCTCTATTGAATGTATTTCCAGATACTCGATCATGACACCTGGGTGCAAAAACTGGATTTCTTCCTTTACCATCTTGGAAAGATAGTCAATGCACATGTTATCCTCACGGTCAATTCTAACTAGCTCCCAATAATCAAAATATTTCAAAATTTCCTTCACCAACCCACAATATCGAACTAGAACTAGGTGGTGCACTGCATAATCACCCTTGACCTGATTCACTATCAGTTGTCAATCACTGTAGATCATGATCTCCCAAACACCAACGTTTTGTGCGAGTTCAAGTCTCGCCATCAAAGCTTCGTATTCTGCTTGATTGTTAGATGTTGGAAACTTCAAGCGTAAAGCCTTCTCAAGCTCCATATCCTGCTTGGGTGGCACCAATTAAAGGCATGCACCACTTCCTAGACTGCTAGCTGCTCCATCCACATAAAGTTCCCAGCAATAATCCGGACGAGGTTGCTGAAGGGGAGCAGGCGTTGGCTTGACCTGAGGGGGAACTTCCTCCTCGCTTGGACTGTTGAAACTTGTCTTTGCCACGAAATCTGCCAAAGCTTATGCCTTTATAGCTCGTTGAGGTTGGTAGTCTATGTGGAACTCAATCAGCTCGATCGACCAAGTGAGCAAACGACCAGAAGAGTCTGGTTTATGTAGAATTTTCCTAAGAGGAGTGTCTGTGTATACAATGATCAAATGTGCAGAAAAGTAAGCTCGAAGTTTTCGAGCAGCAACAACAAGCGAATAGGCCAACTTTTCTGCATTAAAAAAACATTCCTCAACTGCAGGGAGGGCCTTGGAAACATAGTAAACAGGCTTTTGGACGTTACATTCTTCCCTAACTAAAACATCGGCCACAACCTGATCTATGGCCGTAAGGTATACATACAGACTCTCACCCATGACCGGGCTACTCAACAATGGAGGTTGTCCCAAATATTTCTTCAGCTGCTTGAAAGCTTCATCATACTCCGCTGTCCATTCAAACCCTTTGTTTCCTCTGAGGATTTTAAAGAAGGGCATTCATCTTTCTGCCGACCTAGAAATGAAACGGCCAAGAGCGATGACCCTGTCATTGAGCCGCTGTATGTCCTTTATGCACCGTGGAGGCTCCATTGTGACCAATGCTGCAATTTTCTTGGGATTTGCCTCGATCCCCCTTTCATTCACCATGAACCCCAAGAATTTGCCAACCTTAACACTGAACACACACTTTCTCGGGTTGAGCTTCATATTATGCTTCCTGATTTCACGACCATGTCGTCAATATAATCCTCGATATTCCTTGTGGCTGATAGTTATTTTCTGCTCTTCATTTTCCAGAGTCAGCTTCTGCTTCTTCCTCTGGCTGTCTCGAACATACTCCAGCATTGCTCGCGGCTGGCTCTTCAGGACCCCAACCCCATGATCAGTGCAAAACTTTACCCGCTGGTGAGGGATGGAGGCTACCATTTGTAACTTAGTCATGCCGGGCACCCCTAAAATTATGTTGTAGGGGGATTTCAAGTCAATCAACATCAAGGTGATCTTTTCCACTCTGGAATGATTGCCTTCACCAATGAAAACCTCCAGTTCGACTGTGCCTTTAACGGGCACCTAGTGGTTGGTGAAACCTTCCAGAGTTCCTACATAGGGCTTAAGGCATTCATCCTTCAATTTCAGACCCTGAAAACATGAATAATACATTACATCCCTACATGCTCCTATATACACCAGTATCTTGTGTACCACCCATCCATCAACCAGAGCTGAGACGATCAAGGATTGTTCACCAACTACGTTACTCGCCAACTCGCTGCAAGTAAATTGTATGGACTTTTCCCTGCCTGCAAAGTGGTTGGGCAATCCACCACCTTTGGCAAAGAATAAATCTACTTTCCCAGTTGGGTGAGAGTAGACTCCTCATCCATAATCACGATTATTACACCCTGAATTGGGGGTGTATCTCTGTGAGAGGCATTTCCCATGTTGTTTCCATCTCACTTGAACCGGTCCAATCGACCTTCTTTAATCAACTTCTGGATGGCTTTCTTCGATCCCTAGTGTCTGCCGTCTCTGTACTTATGCGTGATGCCCGAGGAAGCTCATCCTAGATTTCATACATAATATCCTCTCGCAGTATGTTGAGTGGGGTGAGATCACTTTCTCGAAGGAACTCCTTAGGGCGGTCATACCGCAACTTGTTTCTGTTGTAGTCACCTCTGCACCCTGGCCGCAGCTCTTGCTAGTGTGTCCATTACCCCCAACCTCTGTGCTCTCTTTCTCCTTCTTCACGGTCTCCCCCGAACACCATTTCTGAGCCCGCATTAGCATTTTTGCCTGCCTTTTAGGCTCCCTCATACTCAGCTATAATCTTAGGCCCACATCTCCCTCGAGCAGGCCCGTCTCAAAACATAAGGTAACCTCCTGCTAGGAGAGACCAGGCACCTGCTCGAGCATCTTCGTGAATCTTTTCAAGTAGCTGGATGTTGATTCATAGGTCCCTTGCTTAACCTTAGACAAGTCTGCCCTTGTCTTTGCAATTGCCCTCGAAGTCGGCCAAAAACTTTGCTCGTAAATCTACCTAGTTGTTGATCGATCTATGAAGAAGTGCTCCCATCCAGGTTAAAGCCTTTCCTTGTAGCGAGCCCACAAAAGAACGAATCTTCAATGCCTCATCCGATGTCACTAAGCCAATCTGGGATTCAAAGGACATCAGCCAATCCCTTGCCTTGGTCTTCCCTATATACTTGTTGATATTGGGAAAGATGAGACCTTGGGTTGGAGGGGCATTCTCTATCCACGGGGCTAGAAGGCTAGCTGAGGTGCCCAAAAAATTTTCATCCAGGGCCTTGCCTTGCTCCCATGCTTCCATGCGGCGCTTCATGTCTTTAAACTCCTGCATACTGATTGTTGCAGGTAAATCGCCCGCGGGCTGAGGCTGTACACCGGGCACAAGAGGGGCCTGTAGGGGTCCCATAACTCCCATAGCCTAAGTTATGCCCATGGCCTGCGCCACTTGTGCATGTGCACCTTCCGCGGCCTGATGTGCTTGGCCTGGGGCTACTCTGCCCCGTTTTTCTGGCCAATAAGAGGGGCAATTCTTGCTTGCTTCTGGAGTATCGCGATGGTGACCCATGTCTACGAGCCAGTGATCCTTTAGGTGAAGGTGTGCGGTGCCGGCGAGCATGTGACCTCCCCGGAGATGGAGAACGATTCCTGTGAACATGCGACCTACGCGGGGATGGTTAGCGGGGCTGCGGGCATGCGACCTTTGCGTGGAAGGTGACCTCTGACGGCGGTGAGACTGAGCCGAGTCCTCCCCTGCTTGAGGGCCAAGACGAGAATACACGCTGGGAACAACCCTGTGACTGGCCCGTCTTTCTTGCTGGCTACGTCCCCTGTTTGATTCCCGCTCTTGGGGTTGTGAGGGAACCTGAACCGGTCGCTGGGGATCCCTCCCTAACTTGGACACATTGACCGCTTGACTCGTTCCAGCTTAATGAGCAATAGAGGTTTGCCCATAGCAATCAATTGCTGGTTTAGCTGGTGCATATGTCCCAAATATACTGCCCTCTGACGTAACACCTCCTCCCGAAATTCATTGACCAACCCAACTGCGGCCACAGCACTCCGGGCCAAATAAGTTAAACCCCGCCTTTGATTGATCTGATGACAGGCATCATGTGGAGGGGGAGGGGGAGGAGGAGGTAAGATGTTACGAGCCTGAACCTCCACGCTAGGGTGGTTGTACGCCCATCTTCCAATACGTTTCCCCAATTAACATCGTTTGCCGCCATGTCCAAAGCTTGAAAAGTCGTCGAAAATTGAATTTGAACTTACAAATCAATCATTTCCCGGCAATGGAACCAACTGATATATCCAAATTAATCGGATACACTGGGCTTGATTGTTCGGATATATGGCTTTGAACCTTATCCGTGTCTTCGAAGGCCCAAACCTGTCAAGAAAACAACAAGAATCATGAACTAGTCAGGGGCTTACCCTGCAAATGCATTCCGGCGTGTGAATTAGCAAACACTCAATTGAGTAAGCAATTTGACATAGTTTTTGCCTGTGTATATGTCAACGTACCTCCCTCCTTCATTTAAAATGGTTTATATAGCCAATCTGGAGAGCTGGAAACTGTTCATTGAATGCTGGAGCGTGAAGGACGGGCGCATTAATGGCCACCGGATTTCCCGGCAATAACTGTCCACGTCCAAGACGACAGTTACTGTATTACCGAGCACGGCGAGCATGCTCACTTTGATCTCTCTGCCTGCTCGTTGTATTCTTGGCCCCCAGGCTTCATGCGGATGTGTGCTCGCCTGTTACGCTAAGGAGGTCAGAGATTGGTCTATGCTCGCTTATGACTTAAGTTTAGATTATGAGGATTACACGTGTTTTACTCGTGACTACGAGGAAGGCATGCTGAAAAGATTTTTTATTTAAAAAAAATATATTTAACTTGATTCGTAATATTGCTATAATGTATTACATGTGTGTGTGCATATGTATAATTTTAAATAATTTAACTTGTTAAATTAGATTTTTTCTTTTGTATTATCTCCGTTCTAAACTAAATGATGTTTTAGCAAAAATATTTATCCCAAAATGAATAATGTACATAATTTCAAAAAATATATATATCAACATTTTGTCAAAATTGTCCTTATTAATTATTATCTAGTAAGATGTGTTGTTCAAATTTTAAGAACATACATGATTTAAATAGGAATCTTAAAAGAAAAGAGAAAAATAATTATGTAATTTATTAATAATAATTTAACTTAAATAAAGCTACATTAATTCCTTTGCAAGTTTTCTTAATATATATACAAAAAATGGTAAGTCTATTATATTATAAGACTGTATGAAGTTTTACTATCTTACTGTTCAATTTACCAACAGACGATAAATCAAATAAAAATAATTTATCTTATAAAAAATATTTATAAAATCATATTACCTAAATTTTTATATTAAAAAAACATCATTTATTTGTAACGAGGTCGAGAATATATAGCTTAGCATCACAATACAATGTTGAAAACACCAAATACAGTACAGTCTTGTCTTTTACGAGCTACAAACAACATAGGAGGGTGGAGTGGGGAGAGAGAGAGAGTGGGGGTGGGGTTGGAGTGGGGTGGGGGTAATTGAATAGAATTGAATAGGGACAGACAAGAGCAGTGTGATTATGCGGAGAGGGGAGGTGACCTAAGATTTTCAAAGATCTTCTCGTATCTCTTTATATATTACTGTATTAGATTTTCTATCCCCCACCTCCCCTGTCCATATTCTTCTACTCCTATTTCCCTCTACCTTTCATATATATACAAAACACGGTTAGCATATACATATATATACGTACTCCTATATATCAAACTAGGGATTTCTCTCTCCCTCACCCTCCCAATCTTATTTCTTCCAACTTTCAATACCTATGTGGAGAAGTTGTTCGTCGCCTGACACTATGGAGGTTTCCTCTGAATCGGTATCGGATTCCAAAGAGTTACACGTTCTCGCTGTTGATGACAGCAACATCGATCGCAAGGTCATTGAGAAATTGCTCAAGATTTCTTCCTGCAAAGGTATTTTTGGAAAAGGATATTCGTTTCTCGTCTTCAAATACTGTTTGTTCTATTTGATCTTGATTCGATGATGATGAAATTTGTTAGTAAAGCTGTTGATTTGGAATTTGCAGTGACTGTTGTGGAAAGTGGTAACAGAGCTTTACAGTATCTTGGTTTGGATGACGACCAGAGCTCCGCTAAATTCGATGTAAGGATTCTAATTTAAGTGCCTTCAGATTTAGATATATATTTTTGCGCTGTGTTTGGTTGCCTAGAGATGAATGGAAAATTACTGGAAGTTGAAATTTTGAGATTTAGACACATTTGGGGGTGTTTTCCATTTAATTTATAATTTATGAACTATCTTTCCCCCAAATTTCATGAGGTAGAATTGGAATCCTGTTTAATTTTGTAATGATTGATTTTCTTGTTTGGTGTTAGGATTTGAAGGTGAATTTGATAATGACAGACTATTCTATGCCTGGGATGACTGGATTCGAACTGCTCAAGAAAATCAAGGTTGGTAATTCTTAGTTTCGTTTTTCCCTTATTAGCATTATTATATCTGGCCAAATTTTGATGCTGCCTTTGTTCTTAGTTCTAATAGTTTTCTTTTTGCTAACTATTTGACAGAAATCATCAACTTTGAGAGAGATTCCTGTGGTCATCATGTCATCGGAGAATATTCTGACTCGTATCGATAGGTATTTTCTTAATTTGACTACCATCTACTTAAATCAAATAAATGAACAAAGATGGTTATTGAGAGATGGATCTTGCTTTGATTGTTTAGCTTTTACATATAGCAATGGTGTTATCTATATTGATCAGACATGATTCAACCTTTCTAATGGTCTGCATATTGAACTGTTAACTTTGGCAAGGAACGAACTATATTCATCCGGAATTCCGGATCCATCAACACCTGAAGGGCTAATTATTCAAACCCTAATAGTATTATTCATGAGAGTCAACACATATCATGACTCAGATGCAAACACGTATGCACTGCACATACTTGCTAAGAAAAACACTAGCCTTTAGGCCTTATAATCATGTAATGTCTCAAATCTTTCACTGCACGAAACATATGGCTTTGTTCTGTAAACCTAGTAACCTAAGCTTATTTCTATATTGACAATAGGTGTTTGGAAGAAGGAGCAGAGGACTTTCTTTTGAAGCCAGTAAAGCTTTCTGATGTGAAGCGCTTGAAAGATTTCATACTAAGAGGGGAAGATGGGGAGATACAAACTCATAAGAGAAAGCGAAAAGATGATTCATCGGTACCTCCACCTCCATCACAAGCGTCTCCAAAGCGAGCCAAATTATAACATGAATTTGATTTACCATGTAGAGAATCGTCATTGAGAAATTTTTAGCTAACCCTTGCCCATACCCAGTTCTTGTTAATGGATTGATAGTGATTCTTTTGAGCGCCTGGGTTCTTAAAGGTTGTAAATACTTCCTTATAGTTGATATATTTGCGAATCCGCCAAGTAAAGTTAGAGGCATGAAGAAGTTGGGAGATAATTTTTTTGATTTCATATTTTGTCGATCGATACAATGATACCCTAGATACAATTTTTAACTCTGCATCTCCGAAACTAAAAGATGTGCCATTGTTGCATGGATTCAGGCCACTAGATTTGCTTCAATTGAGTTTTATGACTGCTCTATTTTCGTTGCAAACACTTGACTGGAAAATGCTGAACTTTGTATTGATGTCTAATGTCTTACAAAGTTAATTGAGAGATTTACTGAGAAAGTACAAATTGTGTCGACACTAATAAGTCGGAAACTCTACGCTGGACATAATATTGAATCACGGGCTTCCTGATTGCTCTGTGGAGACTGGAGAAATTGCAGTGAGACTATTGGTCCCTCGATTATGTGTCATTCTTAATATTAGTCCCTAAACAATTTTTTTTTATCAAATTTGGGTTCTAAAAGTTTTAAATTTTTACAGCCTTATTCCTTTTGGTGGATGTTGTTAGAAAAATATTATTAATTACCACATGTATTTGTGTAAGGGTTAAATTGAAAATTTTCACAACTAAACACTTTTTCAATTTACAATCAAATCCCTATAATTTAAAAAGACCAAATGATCTTTCCCAAATTCTTAAAACTTTCACGTCTTAGCAAGCGGAAGATCCTGAAAAGATCCCCTAACCATACCCAAGAATAGAAAAACAGGAAAAATAAATAAAAATCAAAGCAAATCAAAAACTAAAAGACTTGGAGGCAAATAGGCCTACCACCTACCTACTTGGAAAACAATAGCTTCATTCTCCAGCTGGAGAAGCACGCCAAAGACCTATAGGCATTAAAATGGACACCCTTTATTGGTTGAACCTTCAACACCTCCATCTCCGTCATCATCACGATCGCCAACTACATTTCTCTGGAAACAATACCAAAACAAAATCCTTTATGACATTTGAAGAACCCAGAAACAGAATGCGAAATCTCACCTCAATTTTTTCTTTCTGTTGAAAGAAGACTTGGAACTCAATAAATTCCGTCCCAGCCATTCCTCTCCAATTGATGTAGAAACAGACTTAAATTAAAGGTCATGACTGATGGGTAGGTTTGAAAGCAAAAGCAAAGGTAACAACTGGAACTGGAAAGGCTTATCTTTCATTGTTCTCAAACTCAAAGGTAGCTGTAACTTTTGTCTAGTGGAACTACGCTCATTCCTTCTCGAGAATTGCAGTGAACTCGAGAAGAGAAAATTACGCTTATTTCTGTCTGTTGATAGAGAGGTTAAGGAGTTTAGGATTTTGGGCATTCCATGTGTTTGAAGAGGTAGAAGGTTGGTTAACCAACAAC
The DNA here is from genome assembly GCA_013146195.2 of Codonopsis lanceolata. Lineage (NCBI taxonomy): Eukaryota > Viridiplantae > Streptophyta > Magnoliopsida > Asterales > Campanulaceae > Codonopsis > Codonopsis lanceolata. Next base: position 45,931,270 of record CM028378.1, on the reverse strand, counting down.
AGACTACAAACCAAAAACCAGATTACAATTTACACAGACTACAAACCCTATATTTCTCTTGAAATCCTGGGCAATTTCGCAAACGAGGCGGTGGAAGGGATGTGTTTGCCGATGACGACCTCAGTGTATTTCTGATACTTGGCGATTTCACGGAGAGTGACTGTAGACACCCCAATTTCATATCCATGTTGATAACATTCCATAAAATATCAAGACCTGTAAAAAATGACTAACAGATGTTAAGTTACATGATTTAAAGTGTAAAAGGACGGAAGAATTAACAATTAAGACCTGTAGTTGCTCTGCCCGATTTCAAACTTGACAATAACAAAAAAAAATAAAAGCAAGCAGTTCTGCTGCCCAGATCCCGAGGCGAAAAGCAACCAAAAGGAGCAAAAGCAACCAAAAAAGGCAGTCACGCTGCCCGAATTCCGACAACAACAAAAACAACAATAGAAAAAAGACTTCATATCCCTAAGGGACAGAGTGAGCGCACCTAAGAACATGCCAAAAGAGAAGTTGGTCTGGGAAAAAGCTCACACGCTTCAAGAGGTAGTCACCCTAAAGTTGTTTAATATTTCATTTATAAAATAGTGTTATTTAAATAATAATATATCACGAAATGAGTCGTTATAATGCTAAAATTTCTGGTATAAATAGCACTAAAATAAGTCGTTATTAATTATATATATATATATATATATTGATGGTGAGTTGGGTGTCTAACCCCTTCCTAGCTCGTAACTTAGCCTATGAACCCTTTTTAAATGCTGGTATATTTGGTTTTTCTTTATTTATCTTTAAAATAAAGATGACGACTCTTTATTCATATTTTGAGTTCATAATTAAGGCCAAACGTATTCCATGTACTTCAAAGTTTCGAAACCTCCCACTTTTCAGTAGCGGTGGAAAGGGTTAAAAAACGGGACACACACAGTTGTGAATCTGCTGGGGCCGTTGTTTTATTTTATTAATAAAATAAAAATAGAGGGCTAGACTCATTTTGTTTTTTATAGGTATATATAAAAAGTTTATTCTTTGAATTTTTGGCTAAATATGTTCGTTATATTTATTTAACAGTTTAAATATTGCATATATATATATATATATATATATATATATATATATGTATATGTATGTGTGTGTGTGTGTGTGTGTAACCCTGAAATCTTGTAGCAGCTTCATTTTGTACCAGTGCAACCCGAAAAAAAAGTGGAAGCAATTTTTGTGTTATATTTTGTTATTATATTATTCCTAGTGGAAATATAAATATTAGTTTATTCTGTCATTTTTTATTTTGGGAATTATGACCAAATGTAATTAATAAGAACATATAGTTTCCTCATTTTTCTTTCTATTTATTGATCTGAATGGGCGTCACGCTCGCTCGCGTTGTCCTTTCGAGGATTCAAACTAAAAAGCCGAGAAAATCAACAAATGAATAAAAAGACTGGCCATAATTTATTGTTTTATTATTGCTTTATACCTGCAAAAAGAAAAAAGAAAAAAAAAACTTTACTGCATTTGTAGATAACGCACACACACGCACTCATGTAGAGATATTCCGATTGTTATTGTAATACCTCGATAATGTTAGAAAAAAATATTAATTCACGTTAATTAATATTACTATTGTTTTGATCTATTAAGTTAATATTGTAACGTTTTGGGTTAATTTAATGGTTTAGACCTATTTAGTAATTAATTAAATTGGGTTGGGCTTGGTCCACTTTCGACTTAAATTAAATATAAATTTGACTTAAATTAAATACAAATTTTATGGGTTTAAATTTTAATAAATTTTGATCCAGTCAACTTTACGATTTCAATTAGGGGTAGGAAACCTAGTAGGGTTTTCTCCATATAAATGGAGTTGATTGGGGGATGACGGCAGTGAGAGAGGGAGCACGGACTGGAAGCCGTCGGCGAGATCTCCAGGTGGAAAGGAATTGGCGACGCACCGAATCATCGTTAAACGAAATCACAAATCGTGATCGGAGGTAAGACATTGCTTTTCTGTTCTAATTGCAAGTAGTTGATTCTACTATTGAGACAGAGAAATAAATTGTGGTGTGTGTATGCATACTAGAGCAAGGAGAAAAAAAAGAAAGAGATTAGAGAGGGGGTGATGAAGTGATGGGTTGTCTTGTTTGTTGTGATTTAAGAAAAGAAAAAAAAGGGGGAGAGCAGAGAAGAGAACAGAGAGGAAGGGAATGGCGAAAAAAAATGAAAAAGAAAGAAGAATAAGGAGGTGGGTATTTACTGGAAGAAGGAAGGAAAGTAAGAATAATATATATACTTATATTAATAAAAAAATTGAAAGTCTAAGTATACCACAAACAAAGCAAAGTTGGATTTCGGTGGTGGATATTTTTGGATTGTTTCCCCTGTACTTTGGGTTTGCTAGCATTGTTGCTGTTTTGTAGACTTTAGGAAATATTCTCTCAAATTACAAAAGTTGTTAAATAATCCCTTATAATTATATTAATTTTATATGTAGGAATTGTTAGTTATGTATTAAATTTTAAAGGTTACTTGAAGGATTATAAATTCGGAATTTTTATTTTGTATTATGATACTTTAGATTCAAATAAGCGCGGGTAGTGAGAGGTTGTGCTCAAGCTAATTTTCGCAGCATCACTAAGGTAAGAGATTACGTTTCTTTTAGGTTCTTTGAAATATATATATATATATATATATATATATATATATATATATATATATATATATATATATATATATATACTTTTAATTTTAGGCTTCCGCAAAATTCTTGAAATTTATTCGCTCCTTCATTTGCCATGTCCGACCTCGTGTCGGTAATTGCTTTGACTCTGTCGGTTGCTTTATTGAATATCTTCGTTATACCTTCGTTTTCGCAAATTTTCATGTTTACTCTAATTTTCATGAAATACCTTGTTATTGAGAAATTTTATTTGTATTCGTAAATTTTGTCGGTATGCTCTTTGGTATTGAAAATGACGAATTTTGATATTATTTATGTTTTGAAATTATTTATGATCACTAAGTATGAACAACCCGTCACGGGGATTTTCGTGACAACGTTTGAAATAATTGAAATTGCACCACTTGGCCTGTAAGTGCGGTTATCCGGATATACCTTAATATTGTACCATTTCGGGGGATTTGTGTACCCTTCGGGGGATTCGTGTACCCTACGGGGGATTTGTGTACCCTTCGGGAGATTTGGTTCTTGGTCAATAGACCCTTATTTGATCTAAATAAATATTTTGATATTCGGTTATTACTTGGCTGGTATGGGACAGTCAGTAATGACACACTTGTTTGATTCATATTTGTTCTGTTTGAACTTTCCATTTAAAAAGAGATTTTTAAGTCTTTCGTTACCTATCTTTGATTTTTGCAAGTTGTCAAATATCTCAAACTCTGTTTTACATATATCATGATTGTTCTTTGAGTCACCCCTCCTTAGAAACCGGAGGGGCGACGTATGAACTTACTGAGCTTTGTTCGCTCACCCTTCACAACCATCTTCTTCCAGGTCGAAATTAAAGACTAAGTTTGAGGTAGAGGATACCGGCGAAGAATCAAGATTTTTTTTAGGTTATAAATATTATGTGTTGGAAGTTAATGAAGACAGAGAAATTTTTAGAAGACTTTGTTCCGAAATTTATTTTGGATGACTATATTTAAATTGGAGACTTTTGTAATATTAGTTGGATGTCGTTTTAATTTAGTATTTATTTTAAGTTTGAATTTATAGTGACGTGGCCAGATGTGGGCCCATGTAGTGGGACCCGAGTTTGAGGCGTTACAGTTATCCTTCAACCCGATAAACACGCCCGGGTATCCATGATTTTGAAAAAGAGGCTACGGAGATATTCGGTCAAAATTATCACATCATGCGCCCCTTAATAAGGGGCCAACTGGGTGAAGCCAACCTAGCCATGCATCAGCCAACGTTAAAATCATATATATTTTTTAAGACACTTCATGGACCGATCGGTTTTTATACTTCAAAATTAATGACCAATCCATGTTGCAAAAATATATCTAAATGAATAAAGATATATGCACATGAGCTGATCATTAATTTTTATGGTATTTGTCCTGGACCATTTGAATGGTGGATCCCGGAAAGAGTATAGACCCTTCGCCTGAGATCTGTCTAATATTGGGAAATCGAAAGTCGGGTGGAATACAAAGGTTCTATACTCTGGAGAAAGAATCTATTGTTCGAAGAAAGGTCCCAGATTGTCAAAACAAAGCATGTGCTTGTCCGATCAATTCTAGGAAAAACAAATAAAGTTAATTATAAAAGCACATTATACTTGAATCAAAAATCTTGGAACATTCTCTTCTGATACCTTCAACCCTTTTTCTCAAAAACTTGGCCTGAATTTGGAAAAGAAGAGATAGCACCGGTCGTTTGATATGGGATATAAGCGCAGAGGTCAGGTCAAAGAGTATAAGAATTAGTTAAGAGAGTACAGATTTGGGTAGAATGGCTGCCGAGAATGAACAGACTATTGTAGGTACTGAGACAGGGGCTTTATGGTACGCTCCTACTCCGGCTATGCAACAGTGGTTAGACCAAAATTTAGGTGCACATACCGATCGCCTGTTGGGCCATATAACAAACCTCATGCAAAACCCAAGACCCAATGTAGAAGGAATCAACTTTCTTGCAACACCTCATGAAGCATCAACTTCTCATACTCCCCTAAACCCTAAGCCTCAGTCAAACACTAACCCTGCACCAAATACCAGCATCCCAACCGCCAATTTCCCACCAAACACTTACTACCAAAATTTCAACCCTTTCCTTCAAAACCCACCATACCATTTCCTAAACACCAATATACTTCAAAATCCGAGTGGCCTCCCATTTCCCACCACCAATCCGCTCCAAAACAACCCACATATAGACCCAAAAGCTATACCTAGTCAGGACAAGTGACGACTTATCTACCATTCAATGATCCTTGTCGTCAAGCAGAAGCTGTAAATATCTCACCTCCTCAAAATCCTTACTAAATGCCTCAGCAAATCTCAAGAATAAACCCAGGTGCCGCCAATCCCACAACTATATACCATGTCCCAGCACCACCTCCCACAAAAGTAGAGGCAGATATTGAGAACCTCAAAGGGATGATGCTCATGGTTCTAAAAAAAGTGGAGTTTTCTACGCGATCATTGACACTACAACCATCAGCTATGTTACCCTCAAAATTTAAAATGCCTAACATAGAGAAGTTTGATGGGACTGGATGTCCTATCTCCCACTTAAAGTCTTACTATACTGGTATGTAGTCAAGGGGGGCTACTTTCAAGCTAGGGTCTCCAATTTCCATCTCACCTTAATAGGGACAGCTAAGTAATGGTTAATGCTAGCGGACAAAAGTACTATGGGTACTTGGGATCAAATAGCTGAAGAGTTCCAAAAGAGATACAAAGACAACAGTAACTCTGAAAATAAAAGAGAACTTGAGGCTTGCACCCAAAGAGAAAAAGAAACCTATGCAGATTTTGCAGCCAGGTGGAAGAGAAAAATAGCCCAAACATTGGACATGCCTGATCTATCTTAATCAGTTAGGATGTTCATAAAAAATCTCCAACACATATACTTGGAACACATGCGGTATCTCCCTTATGACAACTTCAGCGAGATAATGGAAGTAGGAATTCGTATCGATGAGGACATACACACTGGACATTTAAAATTCGGTACACCTCTTAGTTCATTTCGCTACTCCAAAGGAAAAGCAGCAGCATCGGGATCAGCTGCAACATGGTGGAAAATATACCAACAATACCACCAACAACCTTTTCTACCCAAAACTACGGCACTGTATCATGGTCCTATGGAACAAATAGATCCATCAATACAGTTGGTGGAAATAATGGTCCAAACAAAAACTTCAGAGGATCAAACAGGGGAAATAGGCATTTTGATGAATTACAAGCTCCCCTATCATTGATACTACAAGAGCTGATGGCACAGGGAGTACTAAAGCCATTGAAAAACTACAAGCCGCCGAATCCTCTACCTAACTCATGGAATCATGCCCAGTATTGTGAATACCATCGCTGCAGTGGTCATTCCACCGACAAGTGCTACATACTCAAGGGTGCCATCCAAAATCTTATCGATGATAAAGTCATCGAGAAACCTCGCCCTAGGCCCAATGTAGTCAATAATCCACTACCTTAAATCAACATGATTGAGGTCGATGAAGAAAGTTGTGTACCCACTAAGTTTGAAAGGAATAAAAAGTCATTGCCTTGCATCATTGTTCCTCTCTCTCTACAGGAAAAAAAAAGCTTAGCTGCAACATGCTCTCTTGGGGCACTATCTTGGGTAACAGTCAGCCTATGAGCAGCCCTGAGAAAACCAGTTGTATTGGTGGGGATGTCAGTCATCTTACCAAATCTGGTCGGGCATATCAACCAAACCAGGAAAGTGGTGACCACTCTGGAAAAGATAAAGAAGTAGACGCTGGGGCTAGGAGTATGGAAGATACCCTGCTAGCTCAGATGAAGAAAACCCAAACCAACATATCCATCTGGAGCTTGTTATGTGCTTCCAAAAGTCATCGCGATACATTGGCCAAATCCTTAAGTCAGACAGTTATCCCTATTGAAACAACTACAGGCGAGTTAACCCAAATGGTCGAAACATACATTTTGGGAATGTGATTATGTTCACTGATTTGGATCTGCCAAAGGAAGGAACCAACCACATTGACGCTCTTCACATCACTGTAGGGGTTATGGAAAAAAAGGTTCCTCGGGTCCTAATAGACAACGGCTCATCTCTGAATGTATGTCCTACAAGCACATTAGCAAAACTGGGGACAAAAATCTCAAAATTAACTCCTTCATCACAGACAATAAAGGCATACGACAACACAAGTCGATGTGTCCTAGCAGTGGTAACTCTGATGATGACAATTGGGCCGCTAACTATGCCAGTTGAATTCCAAGTCCTAGATATTCCTGTCACTTTCAGTTTATTGCTGAGACGTCCTTGGATCCATGGAGTGAAAAGGGTAGCTTCTTCACTGCACCAATGTGTCAAGTTCAACCACGATGACCATATAGTGATAATACTTGCTGATAAGATCGTGGAAAACAAAAAAAGTGGGGATATCCCAATCCTCGAGATAGGGCATGATGACACTGGTATCTTTCTAAGTGGCTTTGAAGTCATCCCTCAGGCCAGAGTCAACACAATTGAATATGGGCGAGAGACTGACATTACCGGAAAGAAAATCACAGTCTTCAGAGATATGATCTCATTAAACAAACTCCGAAAAATGAATTATATGTCTGGTCTGGGTCTTGGCAGAAATCAATAGAGGCTTATCAATTTAGCCCATGATGAACTCAAAGAATGTACTCCTCCATTTGGTTTAGGATACAAACCTACACCAGTCGAGTTAGCAGCGGTTATGAGACAAAAACGTGAAAAGAATAAGGCAGAACGTGAAAAGTGGCCTTACAAGGATCCTCCTCTACAACCATATAGAAAAACTTTGAATGGATATTTTGTAGGGGTGAGCTTGATCTAGTTCGGTCCAATTTTTTAGAAAAAAAGAGAAAATCAGAACCAGACCAATAGTTTGATTCTCAAAAAATTTAGAATCGGAACCAACTCAATATGTATGAGAAACAAAACATTGGTCCGGTCCAGAACCAATCAAAGATGTATGAGAACCAGGACCGGACCAATACTATGATTTTTTTATTTTCTAACCGTTTAATACAAATACATAATAAAATTTATAAGGCTGAAACTTCATTAAAAAAATTTTAAAAACTTTCGATAAAAGTATATTCAACAATTAAAAATGTTGAACTCATAAACTCATAGCATAGAAACAAAATAATAAAAGAGTACCAACTAAAAAGTAGAACAAAGAAAGTATTAAGAATTAATATATATATAATATATATACTTATATAATAAAATAAATAAATAAACAACATATTGGGTCGGTTAGGTCTGGTTTCGTGTTTTGTTAGTTCGAGAACCGGGACCAACCATATGTCCGATTTTATGAAAATTCAGATCCAGAACCAAACCAAAGTGTTGGTACGGTCCAGTTTTGATTAGATCGGTTCAGTTATATTCATTCGATCCGGTTCGAACAAATCCTGCACACCCCTAGTATTTTGTAAGGAAAGGAGAAACATATGTCTATCTCATGTTCTCAAAGCCCTGGATAGACCGAAATGGGAAAAGACGCCCTGGTTGGGAGATATTCGAAAATGTCAGTCTCGCCACCAATGAAATGGAAAAAGTCATCCTGGAGCCCCGTAGCACCACATACAAAATTATAACAGTCGAAAATACCTGGACCATAGATCAAGATGACTATGCCTTGGCTGTGCTTGGTGATGATTTCATGGGGATAGTTTCTTGGGTATGATTGACGAAGGAACTAGCTATGAAGAACTCTCGGCAGAATTTGAGGCTATTGCTAATAACCCACTGCAAAATTGGTGTACAACGGTTGGACCGCTCTTGACAACAACATGCTTGGTGGACCGTTTCAGATACACCCTTCCCCCTGTTTCCCTTTTTCCCTTTTTCCCTTGGACTGGTCACCTACGAGCCCGCTTCATGAAATTGAGGACCTCAATCCCCAGAACCTTAATAATGTAACCAACCCTGTAACCCCTAAAATTAATAACGAAAGTCTCGATGTCTTCGCATATTCCTTTGTTGCACCTACGTTAAAAGACGAATTAACAAACATAAATAATTAGTCGTTTAACAAAATAGACCCAAAAGATAAAGAATACCTAATTGAGCTCGCAAAGTTAGTCAAGCAACAAGAAAAGCATTGATCAACATCATCAGATGAAGGCTTGTCTGTTATCAATCTGGGGCTGAACAGTGAGATGAAAGAGGTCAGAATTGGCAATTATCTGCAGGGGTCAGAAAGAGCAACATTGATCAGTCTACTCAAAGAGTTTTCAGATGTCTTTGCATGGTTTTACGAAGACATGCGTGGGTTGGATCCAGCAATTGTAGAGCACCGGATTCCTACATACTCAGATGCTAGGCCAGTTAAACAGAAGCTCCGTAGAATAAAGCCAGAATGGTCACTGAAAGTGAAAGAAGAAATCATGAAGCAGCTACACGTCAAGTTCTTCCGGGTAGTCGAGTACCCAATTTGGCTGTCAAACATAGTGACTGTGCCAAAAACTAATGGAAAGGTTCGGATCTGCGTAACAAGGCATCACCCAACGATTTCCCTCTACCCAACATTGATATTGTCGTAGATTCTGTGGCTTCTCAAAAATTAAGATACTTTGTAAACGGCATGCTAGGCTATAACCAAATCAAAATGGCAGCAGAGGATCAGGAAAAAAACTTCACTCATCACCCCCTGGGGAACATATTGCTACACTGTCATGCCATTTTGATTTAAAAATGTTGGGGCTACATACCAAAGAGCTGTCACTACTCTCTTCCACGACATGATACATAGAGAAGTCGAAGTGTATGTGGATGATATGATTGTGCATTCTGACGATACAAATGGCACCCATGTCAAAGAGCTTCAAAAATTCTTTGAAAGGTTAAGAAAACACCAGATGAAGCTCAACCCAACAAAATGTATATTCGGAGTCACCAAAGGCAAAGTCCTAGGGTTTATGGTAACCGAGCAGGGTATTGAAATAGAACCTACTAAAGTAAGCTATCATAAACATGTCACATCCAAAGACTCCAACAGAGGTTAAAGGTTTCCTGGATCGATTGCAATACATCAGTCGCTTCACCAGGCAGCTAACATCCATGTGTGAGCCACTATTCAAACTCCTGAAAAAGGACACTAGCCGGGGCTGGGATGAAGAATGCCAGCTTGTTTTTGAAAAAGTCAAAGACTACCTTGTTTGCCCGCCAGTCCTAGCTCCCCCTCATATTCACAAACCTCTCTTGTTATACCTAACTATCACAAACACGTCAGTAGGGGCTATGCTTGTACAAGAAAAAGAAGATTCCTACATTGAAAATGTCATTTATTTCATAAGTAGGAAGTTATAAGGAAGTAAGCTCAATTACTCAGCCTTAGAGAAAAGATGTACCAATCTAGTCTGGGTTACACAAAGGCTCAAGACCTACCTGCAAGCTCTGTCCATCAAAGTAATCTCCAGAATGACCCAATGAAATACATCTTCGGAAAGCCATCACTATCCAACTGGTTGGCTAAATGGTCATTCTTACTAAATGAGTTTGACATCACATACGTCACATGCAAATCTATCAAAGGAAGTGTGATCACAGACCATCTAGCTGATTTACCATTAGAATCAGAAGATTCTTCAGAACCAAGTTTCCCAGATGAGGGTGTCCTAAAACTTACATATCATGACACCAAATGGCAGATATTCTTTGATGAGGCTGGCAACAAACGAGACTTCAGCATAGGAATCTTGCTAATTGATCCAGCATATTCTTATACTCCTTTAACCATAAGATTGGAGTTTGAATGTTCAAATAATATTGCTGAATATGAACCTTACATCGCTGGTCTAGAAGAAGCTCTCCAAAGAGGAGCAAAGGAATTAGAAGTTTTTGGTGATTCCACCTTGATTATAAATCAAATCGAGGGGAAATGGAAAACACAAGATCCTCGACTATAATTATATCATGCTCAATTGACAGCTTTAGCAAAAGAGTTTGATGATATCGTGTTTCATTATTTGCCGCGAGATAGATATCAATTTGCCGATACTTTAGCAACATGAGCTTCGTTGGTCAAAGTCCCCACAAAGATCAACATTCAACCATTTCCAGTGGCATTTTAGTGATTCCAGAGACTTTATATTGGACTAGTACACTGTTTTGCAATTTTTTAAAAAATTGAGCTTTTAAAAGTATTTTTAAGTCATTTTTGGCATATTAGTTGTCGTTTTGGGTTCTAAAATTACAATTGGGACTATACGAGATCCAATATTATTATTTTCCGTAGTGAAAATATTTTTGTACATGTTATGTACTTTGATGGATGTGTTCTATTTTAAGTTCTTTTGTTCAAATAATTAATTTGTGAATATTTTTACGTTGTGCATGCTTTAGGTTGTGATTACGAGCCTCGCAGATTTTCCTCCTTACGTGTTCAATGTGATTGAACACGTAATTGATTTTTTGTAATTGATTTTTTTTTAAACGAAAGTGAATCGAAATATATGCTTATGTTTTTTCCGTGCACTAAATTGTAGTGAAATGACTTCTAAAAATGTAATCGCTGACCTTAACAAGGATAAAAAATGTGTTGCTCAGACTATAGTGTTTGGCCAAGAAAAATCGCATGCTTGCTACACGAGCAAGAGGTTCTTGTGAACTTAGAAACTGTGATGGCTAAACCAGAAATGGGTAATTCTACCCTAGTCCAAAATTGTAATGATGAGCTTGTGGTTAAGTCCTATGATGTGAGTCGCACAATGAGTGTTGTAACTTGTAAACTTGCTCTTATTTCCCTTGAGGATCAACGCAAGCCAAACGAGAAGTGTAAGAAACAAGTTAAAGGAATACAAGCTCATAATATACCAAAACGTGATACGATCGCTAAACGCCGTAGAGGCAAAAAGAATATTGCTAAGCAGAAGTGCTACAACTGTGGTACCTTGGGTCATTTTGCTCGGACTTGTCTTGAGCCCAAGAAGGTATCTCTTAATCATATATTTTTGCAAAGTTGTGTTTGCTCTCATGTTTTATTAGTTGACTCTCTCCATGTGTTGATCGTAGACTCAGGCTCAACCAAACATGTAACAAGAGATCAAGAAGGATTTGTAGATTATCAAAAAGTCATGCGGGTCCAAGAAGAATTTTCATGGGAAATTTTTCGTTTGTATAAGTCAAAGAAGTTGGCTCATACCAACTTCATTTGCGGAATGGACGCACATTGACTCTTCATGAAGTTCTTTATGCACCTAGAATTCAACATAATCTATTATCAGTAGTACAATTGCTATGACATGAATATTCTTTTAACTTTAGTGATGATCACTTGGATATTTGTTTTGGTGATGAGATTTTGGGACATAGTTTTTTGTCAAATAATTTCTTTAAATTAGATTTGTTGGTTTATCATAATTCTTCTTCTTGTATGGTTTATGATGATTCTAATTCCGAGTTATGACATGCTAGGCTTGGACATATAGGAAAAGATAGGATGGCTAAATTGGCTAGAGAATGCCTATTGGGGTATCTCACCAAAGTCAACCTACCCATGTGTGAACTTTGTTTGGCAGGAAAGGCTTTCCGAAAGCCTTTTGGTAAGAGAAAAGGGTCACACATCCATTAGAGTTAGTCCATTCAGATATTTGCGGACCAATGAATGTAAAAGCATATCATGGAGCTTCCTATTTTCTTACTTTCATCGATGACTATACACGATATGGTTATGTTTACCTTATTTCTCACCGTGATGAAGCTCTTAAATGTTTTGAGTGTTTTCTTGCAGAGGTTGAGAATCAGAAGGATAAAAGCTTAAAAACTTTTAGAAATGACTGAGGCCATAAATATGTATCTGATCAATTTAAAGAATTGTGTGAGAAAAGGGGAATACGCCGACAATTGACAATTCATAGAACTCCACAACAAAATGGTGTTGCAGAACAAAAGAATCGAACATTGTTGGAAATGGTTAGGTGGATGATGGCACAGACCAACCTCCCAATTTTGATTTGGGGGGATGCGCTAAAGACTGTCGCATACATACTTAACCGAGTGCCTTCTAAGTCAGTTCCCACAACCCCTTATGAACTGTGGAAAGGTGATAAGCTAAACTGGGGAATCTTCATCCTTGACGTTGTGCAGGTTATGTCCATAGTACCTCCAATAAGTTTTGAAAAACAAGGCCCTAGAGGAAACAAGTGTGTTTTCTTAAGTTATTCGGATACCTCAAAGGATTATGTTATGTATAGTGGAAAACCTAATGTAGGAATAACTGAAACAAAGTCACGCAATGTTGATTTCATTTAGTATGATTTCCCTCAGATAGTGGAGTTAGGAAAAACTTTAAACTTTTTGAGATGGAAGAAGAATATATGATGTCTTTTGGCAAAGGTGGAGAATTGTCTCAACCTAATTCTACGGTAGAACATGAGGTTGATCTTATGGAAGTCGTCAATGAGAGTCAAGATGATCTTCATCCGAGCGGGAGTACGGATCCTAGTGGGAATCTGATACTAGAGTAAAGAAGTAAGCGTGAAAATATACCTTTTCGTCGATTTGTGATCGAAGAGGAATCTTTCTTGACTACTTCTTACAACTCAAGTGAGTCTACATCGTTAAAGAAGCTCTTTCTTTACCTAAAAATTAACAATGAATGGATGACTGTAATGAAAGATGAAAAGAATCATGTTTAGGAGTTAGTTGATATTCCACAAGGTCACAAGACTATTGGAAACAAATGGGTTTTCAAAGTCAAGCGAAAGACAAATGGATCAATTGAAAAATATAAGACATGTCTTGTAGCGAAAGGTTTTACTCAAAGAGATGGTTTAGACTATAAAGAGACATTTTCCCTAGTGGTGAGATTTTCCTTTGTTCGCCTATTCCTAGCGATAATAGCGCACATGGATCTAGAACTTTATTAGATGGATGTTAAAAATGTTTTTCTCAATGGAGAACTAGATGAAAAGATCTATATGACTCAACCAGAGGGATTTGAAGTCAAGGGACGAGAGAGCAAAGTGAACTGGCTCAAACGTTGCATCTATGGTCTCAAACAGTCATCTAGACAATGTTTTATTCGATTTCATCAAGTGATAACCTCAATTGGCTTTGTGATGATTGAGGAAGACCATTGTGTGTATGTTAAACGATCCAAGAAAAAAATCTTGATTATGTCATTATATGTTGATGATATCCTACTAGTTGAGAATGATATGGCGATGATAAATGCCACTAAATAGTGGTTGTCTCCGCTTTTCGATATGACAGATTTGGGTGAAACAAACTATGTGCTTTGAGTAAAAGTCATTAGGGATCGTTCGAAGAGATTTCTCGATTTGTCTCAAGATACTTACATTAATAAAATCATCGAACGTTTTGGCATGACAAACTCAAAACTCATTGTCACTCAAATGGAAATAAGATGTGTCCTTAGTACAAACCAATTCCCTAAGAATAAAAAGAGAAGAAGAGGATGTCTACAACTTCATATGCGAATGCGGTAGGGAGCTTGATGTATGTTATGGTGTGTACTCGGTCTGACATATGCTTCGCAGTTGGGATGTTGAGTTGATTTCAAAGTAATCCTGGACCTGACCACTGGATGGCAATGAAAAGGGTTATGCGTCATAAGGTGAGAACCACAAATTTAACTCTATGTTATCAAGGTAGGGATTTAAGCTTGAAAGGTTTCACTGACGCGGATTGGACTGGAGATGTAGATGGATGTAAATCCACTTTAGGCTATGTTTTCCTCCTTAGTGGTGGAGTTATCTCTTGGAGTAGTAAGTGACAGAATAGCACCGCTCTATCTACGATGGAGTCAGAATACATTGCTTGCTCAGTTGCGGTTCAAGAACTTGTATGGTTGATGAGTTTTCTTCAACATCTTGATATTACGACGCATGTGGATCGTCATGTGATCATTGTTTATGATAACATGGCAGCTTTTGGTTACACTAAAGATCCCAAGTATCATGGGAAGACGAAACACATTAATATCAAATATCATTTCACTAGAGACATGGTTGCAGAAAATAAAGTTGTTCTAGAATATATTCCTACTAGATGCATGTTGGCTGACCCTATGACTAAGCCTCTAGCTAGAGAGATCTTTCAGGATCATATGTTAGGTCTAGGGCTTCGTAGGATTTGATATTTTATCTGAGAACACATTTTGTTGACATTTGATTATTATTTTCATTATCGTTTGAATAAATTGCAGTTTCATTTAATTCCTTTTATATGTTAATAATTGGATGGCTTAATATGAAATTGTGTAGCATATATATTTTGATTAAAAAGATGTCGTGGATATTGAATTGGCTCTCTCATACGGGTAATTCACCTTGCCGCTAGGTGGGCGAACAAGTTGATATAGTAAAAGTCTTTGGCATCTACGAAGGGGGCTGCGGAAATGACATTACATTTATCGCCTTGTCATGCGGCCAAGATGAGAACTTTTATGAATGTCGACTTTATGTCCCAATAAAAAGTCTGAATGTGAGATCTCAAAAGAGGCTCTTGTAGAGTGACTGCTTTTGAGTACTCAGGTTAGACGCTAGAATGGCAGCTAGACTAAGGTTCGTACGACGTTTAAGCATGACATGCCTACTTCGTGTGGGAGTTTCGTCGTAGCATACACATCATAATGTATGTGACTATAATGCAACCTAAGAAAGTGATTAAATGATCCCTGCTTCATCACTATGTGAGTTCTAGTGATCAAATCCAAGTCACGATTATACCCTACCCTATGTGACTTAGAACTATATCATGAACTTGGACGTTGATGATGCTACTTTGGCATGTCGACCAACGGACTATGCATATGCAGTTCTACAGAACATTGATGAGAAAGCAGCTAATCAAGAGTGATTGGTATGGGGGTCTAAAAAAGATAGTATTATATGCATCTCTATTTTTGTGTCTCAATGCCATGACAATCATATTGAACATACGGTTCAAGAGATTGATCTTGAGCACACAAACATGTTGAGGTTTAAGCACCGCTCTCGAGGATTGAGGATGCTTGAATAGATGTATATATACGGTCTGGGGTATAGATAAGTTTTGTTTTCTAACGAGGACGTTATATGCTAGTCAGATGATGATTTGGTATAACGCTCTACCCTTTATCTTTCTCGTTAGGTCGCACGCTTCACTTCCAGTATGAAGAGGTAATGTTTAATGGGTTTTGATGATACAATGTGGTAAGAGAGGTGAGTCCACATGTGCGAGTGGGAGATGTTAGTAATTGGGCTCATGACCCGATTATTTACTTCCGCTCATATGGACTCTACGTTATATTATTATGATAAGTTAATTTCCTAATCCGAAGGTGTTCGAGATTGACTTAACTTGACCTACAAGAAATAAGATTTCTTGTACAATAATATAAATAGGGCAATTAAAGTGATAAAACTCTAACTGGTATTACACACGGAAAAAGAAGAACATGTCTTCTTTGTGTGTTGGTCGTCCCCTCTCTCTCATATATTCTATCTCACCAAATACTTTCTTTAAACCTAACCATCGAGAGGCTTGGATTTGTGGTGTGAATTAGAGGTTGATATTCGTGTTACATGATACCAATCCGACGAGAGAGACTTGCAGGATTATAGTTCATGACATACGAAGATCGTAGCTAAAGTCGAAAATCTTTCGCTTCGCTCAAGAATCGAATTCACAAGAGGTAACTCATGATCCCTCTTGAATAACGAATTCGTAGTATATATCCTTTGGTGATAACATAACATCTGTTGAGATATGCAATATAAACCTTGTTACTTTAATATATAGAGGACGTTGGGTTCTTACTTCTTCGGGATGCTCCAATATCAAGCTAACTATTAGCAGTCCGGCTTATCAGTTTTTGAATGAATTGCTTACACAGCTCTCTTGCTGCCTCCCTCAGCTAGAAGGAATTTTTTTTACATAAGGTTAGATATGAAAATTTAATGTCTTCAGTTTAGAGCATTTATAGTTGCAGTTTCGTACTCCCGTCTTTCTTCAGGACTGAAGGGTTTAATGTGCCTCTCGAATTAAGCAATCTGGAAAAGATGGTCTAGAAATCATTTGTGGTTGGTGATGTTTCCCTCCTTGGCTACTCATTATCGTGTGTTAGATTTTCCACACAATTCAAATCTCTAGTTATTGGGATACTTTTTTTCTTTGTATAATCCTGTTCTTAGCAAAGCTTTGCAAAATAATCATTACGTAAGAGGAATACACTTTGCATGTAATGTTTGGTCTGATATATCATATATGCCATGACAATGATGCAGATAAATTTCAACATATTGTGAAACTTTTAAAATACAAAACATGACTATAATGAATTACACACATATTGTAGACATTAACGTTTATAAGTATAACCTGTTGTATGTGGAGGCATATGAGATGATTGTAGGGTTTGCATGAAGTAGTACACAGTTTGTGGTAGTAATGAATTTGAAGGAGGTGGGGGTGCAAATGTTTTAGTTTCCGACCACTTTGTACTGTAAAAGTTAAGAAGTTTAATTCGATGGTTAATAAGGAAAACATGTATGATAGTTGGTTTGATGATTGCCTATTAAGAGACATGTTATCAGGGACGTAGTTGATGAATGTTAGTGCAGGCATGGTGATGGTCGTGTTCTCCAACTATTGGAGAAAGATTCGTGCTTGGATACGCAAAGGGGGCGAATTGCCAACTCTTCGAATTTTGGATACACATACGAATCGTCAAAAACACAGTCGTTTTATCTTTGAAAAGGGTGATAAATCGATTTGTTAACATGTCGATACTTTTGAGATCGACTTAGACTATTCAACTAAGAAAGAGAGAGACTAACCTCGCAACTGCCGTCTCGTCGAGCCCTAGCCACCGGCCCACCGCAGCTGCTTGCTTCAGTTCAGACGAGACCACTCGAGTCGACCAGTCAAGATAAGTTCGATTTTCGAAGCCTACTCTTCTTCTCTTCGAAACGACGATTGACGAGAAGGTCACGACTCACGAATATGCCATTCTTCCTCTCTTCTCTTCTCTAATTCTCTTCAGCTCAGGCTTCTCTCGGTTAAATAGTTAATGTTTACACTTTACTATGTGGTGCCTGTATTATATTAATATATAATATTAATATTACAATATATCTATAATCTATTTAACTATTTCTGTTTGATTTTACACATTTTAGACTTTTAGTTGTGTGAATATTTAAACTATTGAACTATCATCTATTTACTACTTTCGTTCCATCCAAAAAATCTCTATTTGAAAATTTTAATTATTTAAGGATATATTAATGTCATTAATATTAGTCATAATTACAAAAATAGTTAAGTACAAATAATATACTTACAAGTTACAACACAAGTGGAAGATAATTAAATATGAAATGTTAAAGAAATTATAAACATACTTTTTAAAAATGAACTCTTAAAATGAAACCGAAATCTCCCAAAATAGTATAGTGATCTATTTGCTTGAAATGGGGGAGTATATCTATAATATATTTTGGATGTTGAAAAACTTTATTTTGGAAGTTGAATATTTATATTTTGGTGCTTATGTTGAATATTTATACTTTGGTTTTTATAATTTGAATATTTACATTTTACCCCCATGTATCTATATCTTGAATTTTTCAAAAATCTTGTATCTACGAATCCGTATCCGCGTATCCGTATCGATACAACCTAGGAGAACATTGAGGAGGTGGAATTGGGCAGCCTCGCTCAAGAAAATTATTGTTGATCCACACGATGATGTCAGTGGTGGATATGAAGAGTATAATGAAATTACAGTTGGTATCAGTTTAAGAGAAGAAGTTTTTGTGTTCGTATTTGTTTTGTTCTCCCTAGGGCCCTCGGCCTCGAAACTCTTTTTTTGTTGTAAACATCTTTCACTTTTGGTTTTAGGGAGAGACTATTTTCACTACAATTTTTTCTTATCCACTACATCTTTAGTTAGTGCATCAAATAAGTACATGTTTGGACAAAATTACCCTTTAAATATTTGCTCATTTTAAGTTGACTAACCAAATTATTTTCCTAATTACCTTTTAACATTATTTTTAGTTCAAATATTAATAAACAATATAGTTATTCTATTATTATTTACTTTTTGTAAATGCTTTATTAATTAATCTTATGACTAAATTTACATTGTATAATAAAAAAAATATTGAAATGACAATTTTTGTCTACCAATCTTGAGTAAATATGTGTTCTTTGGTTTTGAAAAAAATAAATAGTTAAATTTAAAATATGTAATTGTAAAACTTGATTGAATAGTAAAATTATAGTATGAAATAGTATCGTAAAATTTGATATATTTTGCATACCTTTATAATTGATTCAAAAATTTATTCTTTGAGTTGATATTGAAACCAATATACAATTTAATACCTACCATTAATATTATTGAATTGATATTTTAAAATAAAATTTAGTAAACTAAATTTTAATTTTAATTTTTTATTATAAAATATCCAATATATTCTAAAATTTTGGTAGAAAAAGTAATAATCATATTATTTTTATGATAATGAATATGAGATGTGAGTGATTAAAAATTGATTGAACATATTTATTATGAAAAAAAAAATAAATACCTTGCTTATTGAGAATTAAAATGCTATAAATAAAAAATATAATAATTATGTTGTTCATTGATGTTTGAACTAAAAAAATCATATTATAAGGTAATTAGGAAAATAATTTGATTAGTCAACTAAAATGAGCAAGTACTTAAGGGTAGTTTTGTCTAAACATGTATTTATTTAGTGTAATAACTAATAATATAATGAATAAGCAAAAATTATAGTGAAAATAGTTTCTTCTTTAGTTTTATTCATCTATAACCTATATATCAACTTGTCGTAAAACGGTCACCATATATTTCATAATTCATACTCACAGCCTGGCAATCTGGTAAGTAGAAAGAACAAATGCTGAATATGGAGCCAATGACTTCCAATTAAGAGCTTATTGCAGGCCAACAAATCTAAATTAATATCCTACTAATATTTAAACACAAAATCGCTTCAGATTTAGTCCTTACAGATACCTCTTTGATAATACCTCTTTGATATTCATGTGGCACATGTCGGTCAATTACAATGTTTAGAGAGAGCACATGGTAATACTTGCCGGTACTCCATGTAAGTGGCATGAATGTCTTTTCAGTAGATAAAAGCAAAAAACATCGAACTAACGTCAACAACCTTTCTTGAAATTGTCAACACCCAGAGTACATACACAGACAGCCACAACCTCAATTGTCTACTACTCCCAAAATAGAAACCAAGAGTTTTCTCTCATTTCCCTTGCAGCTCTACCCAAATCCAGAGTTTCCCAGAAACACCTAGGATCCAGAAATGGCTCTAACAATCGTTACGGCCGTTGCTGCCACGGCTGGAATTACCATACTTGTTGCTGGGATATGCTTCTATTTGTTCTACAGATATACGATGGCTCGTCAACAAGAAGCTGTGAGGGAACTGCACGAGTTCAGGCAAAGGGGTGGAACTGTGAAAGGTGTACTTGTTGATGAGAACGGTCTGGAAGTACTTTATTTGAGAAGACTCCAAGGCGGGCAACTTAGAAGTTGTGTCTCAACAGTTTGGTTTAATCCTATGGAAGAAGCGCAGAAAAGGGTATCTAGTAGAGGGAATAAACCCATCATTTCTACACCAATTCAGGAAATTCATTCAATTCATCTGCCTTCTGACGGTGATGATCTTTCGCGAGCCGTAAAACCGTCTCCACAACAGTTACAACACCCTCGGGATCCACAAACAGATAAACCAATTCCACCACCATTTCTGCACCTTCAGTCCCCTCCCTTGCCACCATTGGGCATACCTGCGACTGTGCCACCGCTACCACCGCCGCCGCCGCCCCCGCCGCCACCGCCAACTGTTCCAACAAAAGTAACTCCCAAACCACCACCTCCACCAATGCCAGGAAAAGGATACCCTGCAGCACCACTTCTACCATTTCGATCAGGTGGATTAGCTTCATCACTGAAACCTCCAACTGCACCAAGAGGAAAAGTAAGCAGCAGTAGTAGGGCAGATGCACAGACCGAAGAAAGATCGAAAGGCAATAGTGAAGCTCAAATGAAGATGAAGCCGTTTCACTGGGATAAGGTCAATACAAATTTTGATCATTCCCTGGTTTGGAATGAAATCAACGATGGCTCTTTACGGTGAGTGGAATTCTCTAATCGTACCCTTAATGCATTCTGCTTTTTGTGGTATTAATCTTTACTTTATATGGAAAATGCTATATATACAGAACCCATTAAGTATTATCCTATTCAACTTTGCAGTGCATTCTGTTTTCCTGCAGTGTAATGTTGTTCATGCTTCATATGCCTGGCAGGTTTGATGATGAACTTATGGAAACTCTGTTTGGATACGATGCTGCCAAACGAAAATCCCCCGAGGCAAAGTATATATCATCTAATACAGGTTGTTCCTCACCAGCCCAAATATTCATTCTTGATCCTAGAAAGTCCCAGAACACAGCAATTGTTCTTAAATCTCTTGCAATTTCTCGCAAAGAGATCCTCGATGCCCTCCTAGAGGGCAGAGGACTTAATGGCGATACCCTCGAAAAGTTGACCAAAATTTCCCCAACCCAAGAAGAAACATCTAAAATCCTCCA
The DNA here is from genome assembly GCA_013146195.2 of Codonopsis lanceolata. Taxonomy (NCBI): domain Eukaryota; kingdom Viridiplantae; phylum Streptophyta; class Magnoliopsida; order Asterales; family Campanulaceae; genus Codonopsis; species Codonopsis lanceolata. Next base: position 45,909,933 of record CM028378.1, on the reverse strand, counting down.
ATTTTCTGGGAACCCAACAAGACTTTCAGATGGGGAATCTTTCCTCTACCACATTCTCAAAGCCATTCCCTCGGCATTCATACGCATCAACGCGATGCTGTTTAGATCAAATTATGACCCGGAAATCTTGCATCTCAAGGAGTCTTTGCAAACCCTTGAATTTGGATGTAAGGAGTTAAGAAATCGTGGGATTTTCTTCAAACTTCTTGAAGCTATTCTCAAGGCTGGTAACCGTATGAATGCTGGAACCACAAAAGGAAATGCACAAGGATTCAATCTAAGTGCTCTTCGAAAGCTTTCTTATGTCAAAAGTACCGATGGCAAGACTACTCTCCTCCACTTTGTAGTGGAACAAGTTCTTCGATCTGAGGGCAAACGCTGCCTGGTTAACAAAAACCATCGTCTTGGCAAAAGTAATAGTAAAGATAGCAGTGATCAAGATTCTAATAGCTTGGAAGCCAAAGAAGAGAGGGATAAGGAGTGCATAATGCTAGGGTTACCAATTTTAGGAGGCTTAAGTACCGAGTTCTCTAATGTGAAGAAAGCTGCTACCATAGACTATGACAATCTCATGAGTATGAGTCCAAATCTCACGGTCAAAGTCACCGAGATTCGACAGCTTGTGACATGGTGTGGCAATGGTGAAAGAGGCGGATTCGTGAAAGAAATGAAAGGGTTCCTAGAGGAATCCGAGGATGAGCTTAAGGTGGTGAGAGAGGAACAAAAAAGGGTTATGGAGCTCGTCAAAAGAACAACTGAGTTTTACCAAGCAGGAGCTTCCAAGGACAAAGGGGCGAGCCATTACAAATATTTGGCTTTGTGAAGGATTTTCTTGACAAGGTTGATCAAGTTTGCATTGACGTTACCAAGAAGCTTCAGAAAAAGAATATAAAGACAGTTGGATCGTCACCTCCATTGTCTCCAACCACTAGGACTTCGTTAATGTTCAAAAAATTGCAGTCGTATTTTACGCCAGAAAAGGATAGATCATCATCTTCTTCTAGCGAATCGGACGATGATTTCTGAGGAGGTAAGATTATCCTTTGGTTCTACTGGGGCGAATGAGATTGTTGTAATTTGAATAAATTTGACATAGTACATGTTTGACTATTCTGACTTAAGCTTGGGTTTTTCAACATATCTACAAGATGAACAACCTGAAATGTGACATTATCTTCACTCCCCATATGATTCCAAAACAATGAATCATACTCGCTAAGGAAGATAGATTAAGGTAACGATAAGAGAAGTCGTTGATCATGAGTCCAAAGTGGAGAATCGTGAATATGACATTGAGCTACGAATCCACAAGCGGAATCGGATGGCTACAAACCTCAGCCTCTGACATTCAAATCCGAGCAAGGAAGCCATTGATGACACAGACAAAGTCCCAGCTTTTGACTTTGGTTTCGGAATGTACAGCCTGAAAAGTTTTGCTCCAAATAAGCAACTTTGCAAAGGCAGATTAATTGTTAATAGTGATTGCCATAACTCATAATGCCTTCGGTTGAGATGAACCAATTGAAATGACAGCGCCTAACTAGAAGGTGTGATTTAAAAAATTATTATAGTTGAGGGGTACATTGGTTCAAATGATAGTTGAGGGATTGACGTTTTATAAGGAGTGAATGTTCGGAAGATTAATCGCATGGTATTATTTTGTAATATGAAGATAAAATATAGAGAGAAAAAAAAATGGGTGATTGCTCATAATATTAATTATAGGGGGTGATTTGTAATAAGTAAAGAAAAAATAGGGGGTTAAAAATAGATAATTACTCACGCATGTGAATGTGAGGGTGAATCTCAACCATTAAAATTTTAAGATAATTTAATCTCAACCTCTGAATAGACCAAGTCAATAACCTAATTGTTTTATAAAATAGATACTTCATTCAAAATTTAAATAAAACTTAATTTAAAAAATGATAGTCATGTCGATGTTTTATTACAATACAAATCTTGTAGATCATAATTGCGTTGGAATATAGTAATAAATACGAAGAATTTTGGCACGATTCTCTTAATAGCTCTTAAAATAACAAAGTTAATAATGAAATTGTGTTCAACCTCATGATAACAAGGAAATCATATGTTTTTTAGCCTAAAAACTTAAGTTTGTCCCACAACAAAAAATTAACAAAACTTTGTCTGGTATATATATACAATCTCCTTTCAATTAAAGAGTAAAATTGTATAATATAGAGGTTTTCCACGCCTTGTTTCACTCTTTTGTTCTTCAATGAGTGATCACGATTCACGGATGAAATTTGAAATTTCTTTTTTGAGGTTTTTCAGTGGAGGCGTACGCATAAGAATTTAATTTGAGTGAGGTCACATGACTGCCCTCCCTACTTTAAAATTTTACGCTAACAATACAATCCCCACAAACCCTTCTTGTAGAAAGCCATTGTTGAGCTAAAAATAAAAAATGGAGGATTACAGCAACGACTGCCACTACACCCATTTTCTACTGATCGAGTGTGTAGTCGGTAAAACATCAAATAAAATTCATCCCTTAAGAGTTAGAGCAGCCAGTGCCACTGAATGGCATCTTCCTCGAAATGACATCAAAGTCAAGAGTCAACGGCCTAGACAAAGTCTACTAAAGCAACTACAGCCCAAGAGAAAACACAAAGGGAAAGAAGGTGAAAATGGTGAACGAAGAAGAGCTTGGAGATGAGGTTATCAAGAAAGCTTGTTGCTTAGCCATGAAAGCTCACGATTCAACCGCCCACAAACAACCAGCTTATTATATTCACGACAAATTACGCGGCTGCGGCCACATCTTTTTCGCCTTTGCTGGATCATGGTCCATCCATGACTGGTTTCCTCAACAACATTTTGGAGAAACTATCATCAATCCTACCTTGTTCCCATCTCTCAGAAGCATCGGTAACGATGAACCTGCAATTGTAAACCAAGGATTCATGTCCAGATTTCAAACCATTCTGGAATCATCTTCACTTCAGATTCAGGTACGTACCTAATTTCTCATTTTATATCTATAATTAACTTAAAATAATCAATACTTGCCTAGAAAAAGCAATTTCACGATGGCAAATTGAACAAGAATAACAACTTGATCGCAGGTAGAGAAAGCAGTAAATGAGAGGAAGCAAATAGTGTTTACAGGGCACTCTTCGGGCGGTCCAGTCGCCATTTTCGCAACCCTCTGGTTCTTGGATAAATACATAAGACCGAGTACTAGCAGCCCTCGAATCCCCCCTCGTTGTTTGACTTTCGGATCCCCGCTTGCTGGTAATCGAATACTTTCACACGCTCTAAAACGAGAGAATTGGGCTCGTTACTTCATTCATTTTGTACAAAGGTACGACCTTGTCCCTCGTATTATGCTCTCCCCTCTCTCATCCATTGCACAAGGACTAGCCCCAATTCTAACTTCCTTCAATCCAAAATCGCCACTTTTCAATCACGCATCCATACATCAATCCAAGGAAGCTATCGCTTTCTTCATGGCTGTGATGAGGAATGCATCATCCGTTGCTACTCGTGCTGCTTGTGATCTCATGGGAAGCACAAACTACTTCCTCGAAACTATCTCCAGCTTCGTTAAACTCAGCCCTTATAGACCATTTGGAACCTACATCTTTTGCACCGGAAATGGGAAACTAGTTGTAATGAAGAATCCAAATGCTGTCCTCCAAGCTTTAATTTATTCTTCTCAGCTAAGCTCTGAAGCAGAAGTTGCAGACACTGCTCATAGAAGCTTATATGAACACACTGCCTATGAACATGAACTTAATGAGAGCTTGGAAATGCTGAATGTGGTTTACCTGAACGACTTAAAAGGCATTCCCTTGTCTTCAGATGGCAGCCAATCTGGTGAAGCAGCAACCATAAACGCAGCTCTAAATGACCTCGGGCTGGTGAGTTTTATTCCCTTCACCTCTTATTTCCAAGTTTTAACAGCACTATTTGACATGAGTTTCAATTTCTTGAATTCCAGAGCACAAGGGCCAGGATATGTCTTCGAGCAGCCGAAGAATTAGAGAAGCAAAAATTGAGAAACCAAGCAAAGATAGATTCCAACACAAAAACTATTGACAGTGCACTAATCGTGATAGGTGATTACCAGAGGAGATGTAAAGATCGCAAAGTGGGTTACTATGATGCATTCAAGATTCAAAAAGACACGGACGACTTCAATGCCAACGTGAAGAGGCTTGAGTTAGCAGGAATATGGGATGAGATCATAGAAATGTTGAAAAGGTACGAGCTTCCAGATGAGTTTGAGAATCGTAAAGAATGGATAGAGCTAGGTACCAAGTTTAGGCGATTGGTTGAACCTCTAGATATTGCTAACTACTATAGACACTCGAAGAATGAAGATACGGGAACTTACTTGAGGGATGGAGGTAGGCCCAAACGATACAAGTACACTCAAAGATGGCGTGAACATGCAGAACTGATGAAAGAAGGATCCAGCTCAGAGACCATTTTTTGGGCAAAGGTGGAGGAACTGAGAAGAAAGTCGTTTGATGAGGGCAAGGAGGGAATCCTTGTGCTAGAGCGGGAAGTATTGGATTGGGTGGATAAAGAGGTTGTAGGGATGGACGTGTTCTTGGAAAGCTCTACCTTTGTCAATTGGTGGAAAACACTTCCAGAGAAACATAGACTGGGATCTTGCCTCAAAGGGCGCATGAGCAGCTTTGTACCTAAGCTTTGGTCTCTTTCGACACCCTTGAGTAGTACTGAGTGATTATGTATTATCTAGTAGGACAATGTTATCGAGAATCGAGAATTACCCTAATAGAGCAATAGTGGCATTTTAGCACTTATTACAAACTGAAAACCAACAAAAAGAAATGATGAAACTAAGAGCAAGCTGCCTTACCGCTCTAACTCCAAGTTTTTCAAAGCGACATAAAATTTCAATACTGAATTGGGCTATACCTAGAAGTGTTTCAAGAAACGGGAAGCTAGCAACTGTAAGATAAGTTAACGACCTATCAATTGTAAGTAGAAGAATAACGAGTCTCTTAGCTTCGAACCACTCTCTTTCTTGATGGGAATATGAATTCTATATCAATGCAATGAGCCAAAAAATAAAAAAAAAAGTTCTATTCGCCTGAAATTGAGTGACATTAAGCAAATGTTGAATGCAGCGGTAACCATGACAGCCAGCAGAGATTTATGGCTGGAAACAATCCAGCATTCTCGGTTTACGTAAATCCATGAACAGGTAATATCTTGCATCTTCAAAATAGCTACAGAATCATAGGTTTGTAGAAAGATAGCTCAATATCTAGCAATTGTTCCCACTGTCAAAACATATTCGAGTATGTTGTAGCCTTTTATTCAAAACAAACAAGCGTAATACTCCTCCCATTTGAAAAGTTTAATTATTAAAGGATATATTAATATCATTAAAGTTAGTTATAATTACAAAAATAATTAAGCACAAAAAATGTGGTTACAACACAAGTGGAGAGCAAATATGAAATGTTATAGAAATTGTAATCATATTTTTTTTTTTAATTGGACTCTTAAAGTGAAACATCCCAAAATAATATAGTACTCTTTACTTGGAACAGGGGGAGTAATAAACTGAAACTAGTGGAACGGTGAGTAGCAAAAATGTTAGGAGTCAGCAATATTGTGGCTGAGCTATATATAGATTATTCGATCCAGTTGCATCTCATCAATCAAAAAGAACAAAATATTGTGTGAAAACTATTAGCATAGAATGGCAGACTTGAGCGTTCAAGGATTCCGTGAGAAATGAGTTAAAAGGGTTGAAAAACAGTGTCTGGTAGAGTACCACCTAGCAGTAACCCAAGATATGCTTCAAAACCTCCTTGAAGTAGTAAGGAACTCTAGAAACATGGTTCACAATGGAAAAGATCAAACTCCTCTACGATGAAAACAAGGAAAGAGTAAAAGCCACATCAAAAAATGATTTAAAGACCAAACTCCATTTTTACATGTATCAAGAAGCCCTCAAAGACCACATAATTTTAGCCCAATGTCATCACTATCTAAACTCCGTATAATACCTTATTTCTCACCATTAAGAAATCCAAACTTCTGAAACAACTACAAACAGTATTTACAATTTACACTTGACCTTATTTCTCACCATTAAGAAATCCAAACTTCTGAAACAACTACAAACAGTATTTACAATTTACACTTGACCTTATTTCTCACCATTAAGAAATCCAAACTTCTGAAACAACTACAAACAGTATTTACAATTTACACTTGACGCAATGTTCATCAACCAATTGCATCAGTAAAGAAAATCTTAAGACCTCAAGCAACATGTTTTATACGCATGTCCAATCCTGATTTAAACTGTATAACACCATATATCTTCTTGCCTGTAAGGATCCAAACTCATGAAACACCAAGAGGAAATGATTGCAAATTTCAAGAATCAACAATATGCTGTCAACTAATGCCAGCAGTGACATATCCAGGCTACTGATGGTATAAGACAATGCTTCAACTGAAAGTTAAAATAAATAATAATTGAAATAAGAGAGATAAAATGATTTGTCTTTTAATGGTGAATAAATAAGAGAGGCCATACTTATTCAAGAAATAAGAGAGATAATACCTGTTACTCTTAATACTGATTACAAAAAGAGTATGATGATGACGAAAGATTATACAAGAACAGACTTAAATTAGAATTTACCACGTGAGAAATTTACTCACAGGAGTAGATGATGAGCACCTAAAGCCTCAAAATTGGAACTTCAGAAGAAGTTGCATTTTTTGCAACAAGTACCACAAAAGTTAAATTTCTAACACAACAGAAAATGTTCAAGTCAAACCCCAAATAACCTATTGCACAAGCCTGAAGGCAATCGACTGCCAGGAAACGGGGTAGTATTGCTTCCAAAAGACCTTGGAAATGCTTGTGTTTTGCAACAAGATACATATGCAAATTTTAAACACCACAGAGGATGTTTAGCTCGTATTCCAGCGACCTATAGCACACATCTAATGTAATATCAACACCAAGGAACAGGATTGCATCTGCTTCTAGTAAACCTACAAAGAGTTCGACAACTCAGCTCAAGAAGCACCAGAGAAAGATACATCAAAGAGAACTGACCCAAACATGACACAAGTCATTAGGAATCTTGAACAAATCAAGTAAATCAACAGACACAGTGCCAATCCTCAATGTGTTCACATTTCATAAGTAAAATAAAAATCAATAAGGAATGAACTATACAATCTAGTAATTAAAAAAAAAAGTAAGGCTCAAAAAGGAAATCAATAGATTTTATCATCAAATTAGCAGTCTAGAACAGTACGCTTATACATATATTATTGAAAGCAACCAGTACTCCTTTAGGTACCAATTTTCTCTTGCATGAAAGCACTACAATCAAACCACATCACTTCAGAGGCCTGCCACCCCTACAGTAGCAATTCAGATTGAAGCCATGAAAATGCACAAGCAAGAACCTAGCATCAACCAGGTGAAGCATCCTTTGTATCACGGAGTATACGACTACCAAAAGATCTATACAATAGAAAATCAAGTAAATCAACAGACACAGTGCCAATCCTCAATGTGTTCACATTTCATAAGTAAAATAAAAATCAATAAGGAATGAACTATACAATCTAGTAATTAAAAAAAAAGTAAGGCTCAAAAAGGAAATCAATAGATTTTATCATCAAATTAGCAGTCTAGAACAGTACGCTTATACATATATTATTGAAAGCAACCAGTACTCCTTTAGGTACCAATTTTCTCTTGCATGAAAGCACTACAATCAAACCACATCACTTCAGAGGCCTGCCACCCCTACAGTAGCAATTCAGATTGAAGCCATGAAAATGCACAAGCAAGAACCTAGTATCAACCAGGTGAAGCATCCTTTGTATCACGGAGTATACGACTACCAAAAGATCTATACAATAGAAAAGCTATCTAAAAACTCAACAAAAGAATCCTGCCTACTCCGAGATCTCTCTGCCCACCAAAAGCGTAGAGACTCCAAGATACCCTCCTTCAATCTATATAGTTAACAATACCATGAGCAGAAAATTACATGGAAGTGAACTTGTGACTGAATATAGTATTAAGCAGGGGCTGATCCATGATTTTGGTACCACGTGGGCATAGTATTTAAAAATTATTGTAAATGTTAATAAACATGCAAAATAACTTTATTTCTCGAAAAAAGAAATTACAAAAAGTCGGTGACTTAATGAGCCTTGCCCATTACATATATAATTTTAAAAAAGCTTAAGGCTAACTAAATCTAAAAAAATTGAAAACCATGCATCAATAAATTTGTTCGCTTTGATTGTGGTTTCTCAGTTATCATTTTAGTTTAACACACTAATAAATTTAGATCAATTATATGTCACATCAAGGTCTAGCAACTAGCAAGCAATCAGAACAACATTTCCGAGTATAACAGGGCAAGCACCAAGCATTATCTATGAAAAGGACCAAAATGTGAGCATTAATGAAGAACAGCTCTAATTAAGCTTCCAAACCACCTACAGATCAATACAATAGTGACTTCCACTTCAAAGTCCTAATGATCCCATCCAAACAAAAGAGCCATAAACCTGAGTTCAAAATGGTGATTTCAAATGTTTCAATCTTTTGTTCAACAGAAACCCGAAAAACCATAAAATTGTAACAACCCATTAAAACCCACTTCAGAAAACACAAAACTAGACATGCGCAAAAAATTAAAAAAACAAAACAAAAATAAGAAGGAAAAGGGAAATCACCTGATAAGACAATCCGAGCTTGCTTGAACGACCTTGGATCCCAAATAAGATCATAAAGAAGGGAGCTTGCAAATTGCAATAACAAACGTTGTTGTGACGGGTGAGTTTGGGTAAGGGTTGGTGTATCTGTTGGGTAATGGTTTCCGTGCCATGTGAGTTTGGGTTATAATTATTTTTTTTTGGCAAATCTTGACGTGGGGTGGAGCCCCACTCACAACTCCTTTAGATCCGCCCTGGTACTAAGAGGTCCCTAATCAATTGTTTTTTCATAGGTAAGTGTGACCCCTTGTTGATATGAGGATTGAAACCAAGGACCTCAAAGTCTTCACCTGAGTGCCCATGCCTCAAGGTCCCTAATCAATTGTTTCGAGCAGCACAAATATGTACATACCTCAAATGTTTTCCAAGTTAACCAGAAATTTCCTTTCACAAATATGGTGCCAACAACATCCCGATTACAAGCTTAAGGAGGGCACCAAAACAAAGACTACAGCACAATGTGAAAAATAATAAGCAGAGTAATAATCAATGGTATACCAACTATTTCAGATGGACATTTGCAGCAAAGCATGACACATCCAGGTACAAATTCTTGAAACTGAGATGAGGGGCCGGTAACTAACTTACCCGTTCAAATTGACAGATGAGGAAAGCTACCAAACATGGATTGCAGGTTCAGCTCATGCTATTTAAAAGGGACAGGTTTCAATTAAACTAAGTGAGCAGATTCATATGCAACTCCTTCAATCAGTATATCTACTGCTCCCAGGAAAAGGGAAATCTTAGATGCTTGACAGGGAAAATACTAAGCAAACATCACCATGCATGCCAGGCCACATCAAAGAAACGTTCTATAAGTTAAAGAAGAAAAATCATTGCAGAAGTAGTAAAACAATATGAACCTGCCATATATATATATTCAGCTAGGGTGTGATAACTGGATAACTAGGCATTACATGGATACACGACAAAAATGGCATCACATGTGGCCATTATGCGTTTCCCAACTTTGTTTAAAAATCATCAAACGTTGAGCTCCATCAATCTATGTCTATGAAATGGTAAAACATTCTTTGGTTAAAGTTCGCTTTTTGCTTTTGAGCTTTCATTTCTTTATGCTCAAGCTTACCCACAGATTTCGTGAGTTCTCTTTCCCTACTGCTCTACTCAAACTTTGGTGCTCCACTGAGTATAGCCGACTCCTAGATTATTGGGCGTGTGTCCATGTATGCTTTTCTAGGAGCCATTTACTTTTAAGACTTTGTTATACTTTCAAGTATCACATGTTGCCAACAAGGAATTATATGTTTCTCAACTTTGTTTAAGGATCATCGAACGTTGAGCTCGATCAATCTATGTCTATGAAATGGTAAAACATTTTTTTGTCAAAGTTCACTGTTTGCAGTTGAGCTTTCATTTCGTTAAGCTCAAGCTTGCCCATGAATTTAGTGAGTTTTCTTTCTACTCTGCTTTACTCAAAATTTGGTGCTTCGCTGAGAATAGCTGACTCCTAAATTATTGGCCATGTGTCCCTGTATGCTTTTCTTGGAGCCATTTCTATTTAAGACTTTGTTATACTTTTGAGTAAGACATTTTACCATTTTAAAAAACATACACACACACATTTATGCAAGTTCAAACATTTTCTGTTTCCACTCCCTTCTTTTGCCCCGCACATTGTGACCTGATCCATTTGATCGGGCACTCGCCATCTATTTTAATAGTTCAACTCTTTGACAACATGAATAAACCAAAAGCTCTGCCCTCCCTCTCTTATTTATTCAATGGATGGCAGGACAGAGGCCTTTGGGTCCCCTCCAGTCAAGAATTGGGACCTGACAATCCCTATTTTCTTTCATGCCTTCTTTGTTCAGGTTCGATATTCTGGCTCCCTAGCAGTTGTAACAAGACAATCATAGAGGTTGTTACAAAGGGTTCATTGACACCTTGCAAGGAAGGGTCAACCCATCTACTGTACCTTTTCTGGCAGAAGACCAGACTAATAATACAAATTGCCGCTTATTATAACAAATTCCAAAGAATATATAAATGAGGTTGTTACATATAATTGTTACAAGTCAATTACGCAAATTCAACACCCAAACCTACAATTTCATAGCAAAAGATGAAATTAAGAGTTAATTAAAACTTTACATAAGACATTTCTAGGCAAAGCCTAAAGAAAAGAAAATAGCAAGATAGTGAAGAACAACTTAAACAAAAAAGGGAAAAAAATAATCACAAAGTAAAAGAAAAGTGTGTGATACTGAAGGAAAAAAAGACAAATTAAATTGAAAAAATATATAGACGAAAATCTCAAATTAAAAAATAAGATAAAAGGACAAAAAAAGAAGAAGCAAGTAGGGACTATCGAGTGCCTCAAGACCTGCAGAGTAAGAATAAAGAAATTAAAGAAGTAGCAGACTTGTGAACTGAAGCAAGGTGACAAATTCAGAAAAATTGTATGTATATTTATTTCATTATAACAAATTCCAAAGCATGTACAAATGAGAATAATATTTGAAATGAAGTTCACATATGATAGTTACAAGTCAATTACACAAATTCAACATCCAAACCTACAATTTCTAAGAAACTGATGAAATTAAGAGTTAATTAAAACTTTAAATAAGACATTTATAGGCAAAGCCTAAAGAAAAGAAAATTGCAAGATAGTAATAAACAACTTGAACAAAAAGGAAAAAAATTCACAAAGTAAAACAAAAAATGTGTGACACTAAGGGAAAAGAGAGACGAAGTGAATTGAAAAAAAAAACTATACAAAAATCCCAAATTAAAAAATAAGATAAAAAGTCAAAAAAACAAAAAAACAAGTAGGGACTACGAGTGTCTAAAGTACCATAGGGTAAAAAGAAAGAAAATAAGACACAAATAACCAAATAAAGAAGTCGAAGACATGAGAAATGAAGCAAGGTGGCAAATTAAGAAAAAATGTATGTATATATATATATATATATATGTATTCATTTTATCATAACAAATTCCAAAGCATGTATAAATGAGAATAATAAACGAAATGAAGTTCACATATAATAGTTGCAAGTCAATTACACAAATACAACATCCAAACCTACAATTTCATAGTTACAAGCCATATTGCGCATGTCGCATAGTTATTAAAGGCGAAAGAACAGAGGTGTATTTTTGGGCCGAGAGGCGAGGCGAGAAGTAGGCGACCGAAAACTGTTCCTAAATAATTGTCATCCTTTCCTTTTTCGTTCATTGCAAATTAATGGTCTTCTTTCCAAATGTTTCTTTTTAGTACGGCCATTTTACCATTTTATCCTTATTCTTCTTCCTACTTTTAATATGGGTCACATATACATATCTTTAAAGGAAACTACATATTACACCAATATATAAAATAAGAGTCAATTATTTAAGAACAGAGGGAGTATTTTTTTCAATCTTAAACCTTTTGTTCCATAAACTAACACCTTATCCATTAGGCCACAAAGTCAATTGTTAATTATTATTATTATTATTATTATTATTATTATTATAAATAAATAAAAATAAATAAATAAATAAATATAATGTTCACATATAATAGGCTAATAGCAACAAGTCAACAACACAAATTCAACATTCAAACTTACAATTCCGTAGGAAAAGATGAAATTATGAGTTAATTCATCAAAAAAGATACTAATAAATAGTTTTAAGAAAATAAAAGCTTCAACTAAACAGGAAAATAAAATCACCAAGTAAAAAAGAAAAAAAAACAGAGTAAACCCAAGTACATTGAAAAAAAAAAAAGAATTGAGTATTTAAAAAAATTCTCAAATCCTAGATTAACTAAATGATAAAATAAAAGGTCAAAACGAAAAAAGAAAAAAAACAAGATTGGAACTTTAAATAGTATGCATAATTAGTAATAAGCAGCACATACTCATTGTAGGGTAAAAAAACGAAATTACATTATTGCCTTGAAGACGGTAAAGTCGATCTGCCTTGAAGACGACAAAGTCAATCTGCCTTAAAGACACAAGAATCAAAGACACGCAGACTCGCGAAGGTAAAGCCCTAGGTCGCGTCTATCGAGTCGATTTGCAAAGAAAACTCCAAGCCCTAGGTCACGTTTGCAAGAACCACGTTTCTAAAATATAGGGTACGAGATTGGGGTGTCTACGGCGTTTGAGTCAATTTGTGAAGGAACGGAAGTCGGAATGTCAATTAGTCTACGTCGAAGTCGATTTGTGAAGAAAACTCCAAGCCCTAGGTCGTGTCTCTGTTGATTTGGGAATGAATGGAAGTCGGAATGTCAATGTGTTCGCATTAGCTCGCCATATCACGCCCGCCGCCTTCCCAAAAGGTGTGAAAGGCGACCGCCCAAGGTCCCGAAGGTGAATTAGCCTCGCCTCAACACCATTGAGGCATAGGCCCCACGCCTCAGCCTCGCTTGCCTTTGATAACCATGGCATGTCGCCTTCCCAAAATGCGTAAAAGGCAACCGCCCCAGGTCTTAGAGGCGTAGCATCCTCGCCTCACCTCAATCGACCTAGGCGCTCGCCTTTGATAAGTATGCCTACCATGAACGCTTAATGATTTAGGGGACACAGTGTGAACACTCCCCAACAAGTGAAATGTGAAATTGGGGTTTCTAGAAAGAGAATAAGATTTTACTTTATAGACAAAACATTTACCAAATTCCCTCGAAGATTTGGTTCTTTATATCAAGTCAAGACGTGCTCTCATAAGATAGTATAAAAGAAATTGTTGGAGGTTGTAGACTACAAATATCCATCCATGTTTAATAAATCTATTCATAAATTATATAGATGCATGGCCATGACCTTGTGTTCCGTATTTGACTATCGTAGCTGCCCTTGCCGACAACACGAGTCCATATTGATATTTGAGACTTCTGTCCAGGTCCACATATCACAGAACTAAAGTGAAACTCTTCAATATCTGCCATAATCAGGGTCTTAAAATACATGAGCTTTTCCGTTTTTAGTATATACAATCTTTTCTAACAAATAATTAAAAAAAAAAAAAGAATAACATGCCAATTGACAGGTAATCTGAGGTTTTACGCAGAAATCTTACTTAAATTCTGCTGCTAAAGGACTATAATAAGTTAGCAATTCGATAGATGTTATGGTAGCAAACACATGATGAAAAAACAAAAATCAATCCACTTGCTTCAAAGAAAATGTTCAAGAATCATATAGTCGTTACTTTCATTTACAAGAGATTCAGAAATTAAGTGCAGAACTGTCCAGCAAGAAGGCAGAATCATATTATTGTATGTAATTTCTATACCACCTTATGTACTCACATACCAGCTAGTCCCTTTATAAGCACATTGCTAAAGAACATAGACCAACAAACTCATGAGAGAATCAGCATAATTCCCAAATGCTAAACAACCATGTCTCTATAAACATGCCTAAAAACTAATATCAGCGTCTAACAGTAAGAGAACATGCATGACACACAAAAAAGGAGGGACTCCAAACATACATATCTGAAGCAACCAGAGACTCTTCCTAAGACCTGGTGATCATGCTACAAGACCGAGCGAGCTTGAACGTCAGGCTGTTCCCATCTGAAGACGCCTCCCCCTCAACAGGCTGGACATACTGCTTCCTGCAACCCGGACAACGGCCATCCTCTTCTAAAATTCTCTTGTGGCAGAATAGGCACAGCCGAAACCCACATGAACAGGGAAGAAAGCTAGAGTCTGTTAAATCCAGATCCTCACAGCATATGGGACATGATGACGGCGCAGATACAACATTTGTACAAACCCATCCTCGGCCACAATGCCGCTCAGAATTCATGGGAAAACTATGCTGCTTTAGTAAATTTGGCAGACTTTGAGGTCGAAAAGCATCATCAGGTCTCCACGCCCGACAATTTGGCTGTGCACGACGATTCCCCAAAGCCATGCGAACAGTCCCCTCTGGCTTGAGTGCGGGAGCTGAATCAAACTGGGTAATATTCTCATGCTCAGGAGATTCCAAATTAGGGTTATCAGGCTCGTCCTTGGTCTCATCAGCGGCCAAGGCATCAGCCACAGCCTCCCAATCATCCAAGCACCCATCGTCACCTTCATCTTCTTCAGTTATGCTTCCTGAACAACAACCCCCACTGCTACTACTGCTGCTGCTCCTGCTACTACTGGTAAAATTCGTTCCTGATCCGTTGCTACCCAAAACACTACTAGTAGGACTGTTTGACGGAGAGGATTCTGAGTCACTATAATTGTGACTCATCAACCCCTCATTCTCTTCACTCCCAGAATTGATCTCCAATTTCCCAATTGATCGCCCTCTCTCACCGCGCTCATGCATGGACGGCAAAGCAATTTTCCCACCATTGTTCAACTCCTCCTTACCCCCTTTGTTTTTCACTGTACAATTATCCGTTTACCAAAATAAGCAATTATATCCTATGCATATCAAACATACAAAAACACACGCGTATATAAAGGAATGTAACAAAAACCTTAGGCAATTCATATCAAGCATGCAAGTATAAATTAAAAATACGGAGGGATCTTTCCGTACCTTGAGATAGCCATTGCTCGCGACGAGCATCGAGCTTGCACTGTTTCAATTTAGCAGACCTATTCGCCTATATTCCATTACGGATATAATCACAATCAATTAACCGGAAGGAATAACAAAAATTGAAACAAAAGACATCTCATAGATAGGAGGGATGGAGGATGGAAAACTTTACCCGCTTCTTCTTGGCGAAGTCCTTGGCGTTGGAGGCAGCCGTCGGGATCGAAGCGATCGAATCAAAAACCATGACTGAATTGGAGAGAAAAAAACCCTAATTTTCGAAGGGGAAAAAATATCTCAAGAATTTAGATGAGAGAGAAAGAATTGGGAGAAATTTCAAAGATGAGAGAGAAGGTGAGTGAGAGATTTAAGAGATAAAATGGATAACGGAAACTCCTCTGCTTCGTTCGCCCCTTTCTGCAGTCTAAACCAAGGCCTATACCACTGAACTCTATATATATTCGTCGAGTTACATTTATACCCTCGCTCTCCCCTTGATTTACGCTGAAACCCTAGTGATAGAAACGAATTATCGTGGGGGTGGAAAATATCGTGTAACCAATAATATCGTCTTAGACGGCCATGGGCAAAACAAAACCCACGCAAACTATGTCGTTGGAAAGATGGTTTAAATTAGGCCAAAATATAATTAACCCCAAAAGTATTCACCTAATTTTAAAGTGCATCATAATCTAAGGGCTTGTTTGGTAGTCAGACAAGTATAAGCAGTATTATTAATCTCAATACAATTGTTAGTCGTGACAATTGTTAGAAAGATAACAAAAAGTTAACAAAAAAATAATGAAAAGTTATCTTTTAAACTTTATAATTGTAGAAATTATATGATAGAAAAAAAAAGTAGATCGAACTAATATATACAAATAATACAATTTACATTTAAAAAATTACGACAGAAAAAAAATTATACATATATATATTAATAAATTAATATTATGAAATTTATAATTTTTAACTCTAACCCTTAGTATAAAGGGTAAACTTAATTTTTTCAGTAATCCGCACCGTGTTGGATGACCAAAATTTAAAAAAATAAAAAGAAACCCCAAAAAATAAAAATAAGCGAACAAAAAAAATAAGTCAAACATGACGTGACATTTTATTTAATCAAAAGATTGTGCTAGTATGTATAATAAGCAGTGTTCTAATTTGTTAATTGACCTATGAATTATTGAATTATGTATTGTAAATTTGTAATTTGTTAATGGACATATGAAGTAATATTCAGCTATTAACTATTTTTTGTTTTTTTGAACCGTGGAATGATATTAAATTGTTGGCATTATTTTTAAATAATTTGATGATATTTGCTATTAATAAATTTGAAATTTTAATGCTTGTTAATTATGTTATATTAAGAAAAATATTCAAAACAGGGTAATTATATTAATTATGATATCTACTAATTATTTTTTTCTTCCATACAATTTCTTTTGAACCGTGGAATGATATTAAATTGTTAATTTTACTTTTAAAATTTAATATTATATTGTAATCGTTATTTTTAAATAATTTAGTGATATTTGCTATTAATAAATTTAAAATTTTAATGCTTGTTAATTATGTTATATTAAGAAAAATATTCAAAACATGGTAATTATGTTAATTATGCTATCTACTAAAAAAATATATGTCGTATAATTTCTACCATTATAAAGTTTAAAGGCAACTTTTCGTTATCTTTTCGTTATCTTTTTAATGGTTGTAACGGTTAAAGTGCAAACTGGGACAAATAGTAACGTCAGATGGCTTTATAGGACAAACCTTAGGCTGGTGTATACTTTGGGATTGAGTTGATACTTTGGGTGGTAATTATATTTTGGTCTTTAAATTAGTAACACAAAGTTTTAATGGTTGTAACGGTTAAAGTGCAAACTAGGACAAATAGTAATGTCAGATGGCTTTATAGGACAAACCTTAGGCTGATGTATACTTTGGGATTGAGTTGATACTTTGGGGGTAATTATATTTTGGTCTTTAAATTAGTAACACAAAGTTGAACGACAACGTTTTAGGGTGGTGTTTAATTCATTTGGCTTTGGCCCCAAGCATTGGTTCCAAGTTGTAAATTTGTGTTTACCCGAACTTAAACCCCTTTTTTTAAGTTTCATAACCGTTGATAAATTGATACTCCATTTAATTAAGAGGTTGCATTTATCAATGTTCGAGTATCTCCGATAACAAATTTAAAAGGTTTATTTACCATACCACATCATTGTTTTATAAACATTTTCTTTATTATACATAGACATGTAAAAATTTTATAGCTTGTACCCACTACTAAATATTTTATTTTTTATAAATTTTTTCTCTACCTTTTGTCAAACTTAAAAGTAATAATTCACTTTGACTTAGTGCTTGTTTGGTGGAGCATTTTGACCAAAACACTGGCAAAAAATACATGTATTTCAATGTAGCGTTTTAAAACGCTCTAATTTGAAGCGTTTTCGAAATATGTTACTTTTACAACTACTTTATTTATAAAAATAGCGTTTTGAAACAGTCTCTCAAACGTGTTTAAAAGAAAAAAAACTACATTTTAAAAATGTTGCACCAAACGAGGCCTTACATAAATCGTTTGGTATTCTTCAACATTTTCTAAGTAGTGACTTGGCGTTCTACTATAATTAGAAACCGTTTGAACTTTATGGAAAGTTTTAAGAGTGTCACTATTTGAGATGTTGTTATTAATTATGGTAATATTTTTTGGATTTGACGTGATTTTACTACAAAATAAGGTTACAAAAACTAACTTTAGACACTTATATGTTTTTCTTTCTTCCGAATGAAGTATAATATAAGCTAAATTAACTATTCTCTTGTCGACATTTTGAATACGAGTTTGTCCATTGAGAGATATCGATTATAGTATTATTTTTTCTATAAAGATATCAATAATATTATAAAATAATTTTATATCTTACAGTGTCAATGTTTTGATTAATGTTGCTAGTAACATTATGATTATTAGTTATTTAGTCCGTGTTTCACATGGGTACAATATGAGATATATATATTTTTTATAATAATAATATAATTTTTAGACATTATAATTAGATTGTTAATTTCTTTCATGATTTTTTTTTTCTATTGTTACTAATATTAAATGATTTTTTTACCTAAATATTTTTAAAATTAATATAAATTTCTAACTAACGTAAGATACATATTTTGTATTAATAATAATAGTATTTTTTTTAAAGACTTTTAAAATTAACATTTAACTGGATAATAATATTAGAAGTCGTTTTGTTAAAAACTTTTAAAATCATAATTCATTTTTAAACAATGTGGAATACTTATTTTATATTTTTATTGGTAATGAAAGTTTAAGTCTTTTATCTAAAGACTTTAAAACCAACACCACGTTCTAACCATGTGGTATACATATTTTCTATTATTAATAATAGTAGTAGATAAAAGACTTTTTAACCAACATTCATTTCTAAACAATGTGGATACATAATTTCTATTGGTAATAACAAAAGATGTCTTTATCTAATGACTTTTATAATCAAAACTCATTTCTAAATAATGTGAGATATATTTTTTTGTAACCAATGTGAGATACATCATCTAAAAAAATTTTAAATCAATATCACTTTTATAACCAATGTGAAATACTTATCTTCTATTGCTAATAATTGTAGACTTTTAAAATCAACATCACTCTCTAACCAATGTGTAATACATATCCTCATTTGGTAATAATAGTAGAAGTCTTTTATTTTAAAAAATTTATAGCAAATATCTCTTCCTAAATAATGTGGGATATATCTCTTCTATTATATTGATGATAAAAGTAAAAATCTTTTATTCTAAAGACTTTTAAAACCAACATCATTTTTTAACAAATGTAGGATATCTCTTCTATTAGTAATAATAGTAAAAGTCTTTTATCTAAAATTAAAATCAACATCACTTTCTAACCAATGTGATATATTATATATACATATTCTATAAATAATAATGGTAGAAGTCTTATATGTAAATACTTTAAAAACAGACATTACTCTCTATCAAATGTATGATACATCTATTCTATTGGTAATAATAATATTTTTAAAACTAACATTAATTTATAACCAATGTGTGATACATCTTTTCTATTGATAATAATAGTAGAATACTTTGTAACCAATGTGAAATACTTGCATCTATTTTATTTGTAACAAAAAGTATTTAATCTAAATACTTTTTACACCGATATTTATTTTTAAACAATGTGAGATACATATTTTTTATTGGCAATAAGAGTAAAAGTATTTACTATAAGACTTTTAAAACTAACATCTTTTTTTCTAAACAGTGTAAGATACACATTTTTTCATATTTTAACAATGTGAGATACTTCTTTTATATTTCTAGTGGTAATAAAAGTTTAAGACTTTTATCTAAAGATTTTTAAAATAAGCATCTCCTTCTAATCATGATATACATCTTTTCTATTGGTAATAATAGTATTTTTAAACCCAACATTAATTTCTAACAAATGTGAGATACATTCTTCTATAGTAATAATAATAGTCTTTTATATAAAAAAAATTTGAAATCAACATCTCTTTCTAAACAATGTGGGATGCATCTCTTCTATTGGTTATAACATAAAAATAATAATAGTAGTAGTATTTTATCTTAAATAGTTTTGAAATCAACATCTCTTTATAAACAATGTGTGATACATCTATTGTATTAACAATAACATAAAAATTCGTTTATATATGAATTTTATAACCAATACATGTTTCTAAATAATATGGATCTCTTTATAACCAATGTGAAATACATTATCTAAAAACATTTTAAACTAATATCACTTTCCTAACTAATGTGAAATACATATTTTTTCTATAGATATTAAGTCTTTTATAAAAAGACTTTTAATACCTATATCACTCTCTGACAAATGTATAATACATCTCATCATTTGGTAATAGTAGTAGAAGTTTTTTATCTAAAAATATATATATATAACCAACATCTCTTTCTATATAATATGATATGTCTATTTTCTTCTCTTTTATTAATGATAAAAGTAGAAGTCTTTTTATTTAAAGACTTTTAAAATCAACATCACTTTTAACCAATGTAAGATTTATCCCTTTTATTGGTAATAATAGTAATTTAAAACCAACATCAATTTATAACAAATGTGTTATATATATATTCTATTGCTAATAATAGTAAAACTTTTATATAATCTAAAATAATTAAAAATCAACATCATTTTTTAACCAATGTGAGATATACATCTTCTATTGGTAATAATGGTAGAAGTCTTTTATCAAAAAACTTTGAAAACCAACATCACTTTCTAACCAATGTATGATATATCTTTTCAATTATTAATTAATAATAGTATTTTTAATACAAACATCAATTTCTAACCAATGTGTGATACATCTCTTCTATTGGTAATAATAGTAGAATATTTTGTAACCATGTGAGATACATCTCTTGTAAAAGTGAAAGTCTTTAGTCTAAAGACTTTAAAATCTAGCATTTTCTTTTTAAACAGTGTGTTATACATTACATCTCTTTTATTGGTAATAATATAAAATAATTTAAACTCAACGTCATTTTCTAATCAATGTGAAATATGCATTTTCTATTAGTAATAATGGTAAAAATCTTTTATCAAATATATATATATATATATATATGATCACACAATTTTTGTGGTGATCTTGTTGTCCACGTATGGAACAAGAGTGGCATGGCTCTTTGCACGCTCATCCTCGTCCCGTCTCCTAGTTACCTGCACAAGATAAATGGTAAACGCCGTTAAGGAGTTGGGGTGGCCCGACTAGAACCCTCCGGCGTGAGGATAAGGTTTCCGGTGGAAATGAGTAATAAATGTGTCATAGTATTAAATGGTTTGACAAGGGTTGTGATAAGAGAGTTTGGATATCTGAAAATTGACTTGTCATTTACAAATAATGAATGTCCCCTATTTATACCTGATTTTCCTGATGACGTGGCGGCTTCTCGTTGGGAAACAGGTTGCGGCGGGTATTAAATGCACTGGAGGCTTTATCAGAAATAAGTGGGCTGACCGCTGTCAGAGGGTTAGTGGTTGCATGTAGCGGCTTTACCGGGTCTTGGGAAGCTTCTTTGTCAGGCCTGGTGATCATTGACCTTACGCCGAGGCCGAGCGATCTAAGGGCAGTAGGCTCTTGTGGCCGAGGCCGAGGGCATTGAAAACCACTCTTGTTACCGAGGCCGAGGGCATTGAAAGCCACTCTTGTTGTCGAGGCCGAGGGTATTGAAAGCCACTCTTGTTGCCGAGGCCGAGGGTATTGAAAGCCACGAGTTTTATTTGCTCCTTGTCTTCGGCGAGCTCGCATTGGCTCGGCTGCCTTGCTGAATCTGCTAATGGTTTCCAAAGTGGGGCCCGTAATTATGCCGAGGATGATTTCCACGGTTTCATCCTTTCAGTGGCCCCCTACTTTTTGGCCGCTCGCTGTCGTAAGGCCAAGAAGTATTTTCTCTTGAATTCTTGGTGGTGAGAACTTGATGCTGAGGTTAGTTTCAGGGTTTAAGCCAAGGGCTGAAGAAGATAATGGGGCGTTTTAGGTATCCGTCCAATCAGGACGGTTGTCTTTTCGGGCTGACGCGACATTAAATGCAAGTTTTTGGCGGCTTTTCGGGTTTCGTTTGGGCGGCTTTTCGAATTTCGTTTGGACGGCTTTTCGAATTTCGAAATGTCTTTAATGCCGCTCTTTTTCCCAAATTTAGAAAAATCCAGGGTGTACAGTGTCGTTTCGGATGTTTTTAAGAAAAAACACGCGGGTTGACCCGGCAGGCAAGGGTGCCCCGTCTTGATGCAACGTCGTTGCAGGGGGGTATAAAGACCTTTTTTTTTATTTTTTACTTTTCACCGTTTTCACTTTCACTTTCTCACTGTTCCTCTGCACTAAGATTTGGCGATTTCTGGCGATATTTCCGGCCATCCTTCCCGTTTATTCCTGTTGTCTGCATCCGTAGGTTTGTTCTCTTTTCCTCTGTTTTGCTTATTTCTGGTGGCTTTCATTATCACCAGTTTCTATTATCTGGTTTGTTATTCCGTCCGGGGGGCCTTTTCTTCTGCTTGCTTAATTTTTCAGCTTCTCTTTGGTTTTTTCAGGTGTGTTTCTGCTTGTTTTGTTGATTTCCCCAGCGTCATTTCCAGCTTCATCTCTTGGTACAATATTTCTTTCCTTTTCTTGTTTGGAGTATGTCTCGTAGATTCCCTTGATGCATTGAGGGGAGTAAAGTCCTCTAGCTCATTGTCTCGCCTTGGGCCCTTGATCTCACCGGTGAACTTTGAACCCCGTTCTTCCTCTCTCTTCTTTGCAGGGTGAACCTCGTCCTGCCGAGCCCTTCCCTGGTCCTTTCCCTTGTGACTTTTGTCAGTGGCGAGTGGCGAGTGGCTGGTCGGCGGTGTTAGTTATGCCCGGAGGGGGCGTGGTTGTCCTTGAGCTTGTTATGGTAAAAGGCTGCTCGCCATCTAGTAAGGCCACTCTTTGGGCTGTTAGGAACATCTCTCCAATTGTGTCCCGAGGTCTCATGAGGAGCTCAGTTCGGCAGTTCCCTCATAGCAATCCCGCTCCAAAGCACATTCTTACCGAGGTATCAAGGATGTCAGGGATCTAGTCCAGGACTTCTTTAAAGCGGGCCATGTATAGGAGCACCGTTTCTCCATTTTCTTGTTTGACACTGCACAGGTCCGTCTCGCTTTTTGGGAGGGCACCTGCCGAGGCAAACTTTTTCAGAAAGGCCCCTTTGAAGTCACCCCAACATGTGATAGTGTCATGGGCCAACCCATTATACCACTGTTGGGCCTGCTTTTTTAGGGTTCCTGCGAACACTAGGCACCATATGTCATCGAGCCTGGTCGCGATGATCATCTTTAACTCGAACCCCGACACATGATCCAGGGCCGTCGTGGTACCATTGTAGTCTTCAAAGTACGAGATTTTTACTTTAGAGGGCACAACTACCTCCCTGATCTGCTTTATGAAAGGCCCTCCTATTTTTTTGATGCCCGCGTTCGTTCCAGTGCTCTGCCGAGCTTCTAGCTTTTCCATCCATGCTCTTATCTCGGCATCCGTCATTGGTTTGTCGCCCTGTGCCGAGCCTATTGCCTGTGTGGGGATGCCGTTGGCCCCCCTGTCTGCTTGAGGTTCCTCGATCTCTTCTTCGGTTCCGTTTCTTATTGGGGACCCCAAACGAGCTTCTTTTGCGAGCTGGCGGGATGGATGTCGGGATTTGGAGAGACCTTTATTGGTTGAAGCCTGAGCGCAGGGTTGAGACTCTCGTTCCTCGCTGTGAGTCGAGCGGTTTTTCAGATCGGGGAACCTTAGGTGAGAGTGGATGCTCGTCCTAGATCCCTCGCCAGCCACTCTTTTGATGAGCCTTGACTTTACGTTAGTGGTGAACTTCCCCCTTTTGGGCTTTGCTGTTCCCATCCTTTGCCAGATTGAGTTCGAGCGAGCTGGTGTATTATGCACGTTGATCACAGGCTCGGGCTCTGGGACCCGGGCTACTTGCCGTAGTTCGTGCATCCTGGCCTCAGCCTCCTGTATCTTGGTGTATAGGGTTCGCTGGTGCTCCCAATATGCATATTCTTTGTCTATTTGTTCCTGGGCAGTAGGCTTCTTCGTTTTGGCTTGATGTCGTTCCTCCTCATGGGTTATTGAGGACTCGATTTCAGTGAAGCGACCGTCCCGGGGGTCGGCGTCTGGCACTTTGTTTTTGTTGCTAGAGAGCCGCTTTGTCATTGCAAGTCTTCTCTGGGCTCTCGCTGACACTTCGGGTACCAAAGCGCCAGAGTCCTGTCTCATTGAGAGAGCGGGGCCCTTCGCGCCTCTTCCCTCGTTGTATTCCGCAAGCTCTTTTTCAGGGTGGTTAGATGTGGCGGGGGTGATGTTCTTGGAGGCTTGCTTCTTGGATTTCACCATCCCTGCTCGTTTGTGGACACGACGTGACTGAGAAAATTAGTCGTTTCCCAGCAATGGAACCAAACTGATCACACAATTTTGTTGGTGATCTTGTCTTGTTGTCCACATATGAAACAGGAGTGGCACGGTCTGCATAAAATAAATGGTAAACGCCGTTAAGGAGTCGGGGTGGCCCGACTAGAACCCTCCGGCGTGAGGATAAGGTTTCCGGTGGAAATGAGTAATAAATGTGCCGTAGTATTAAATGGTCCGATAAGGGGTTGTGATAAGAGAGTTTGGATATCTGAAAATTGACTTGTCCTTTACAAATAATGAATGTCCCATATTTATACCTGATTTTCCTGATGACGTGGCGGCTTCTCGTTGGGGAACAGGTTGTGGCGGGTATTAAATGCATTGGAGGCTTTATCAGAAATAAGCGGGCTGACCGTTGTCAGAGGGTTGGTGGTTGCGTGTAACGACTTTATCGGGTCTTGGGAAGCTTCTTTGTCAAGCCTGGTGATCATTGACCTTACACCGAGGCCGAGCGGTCTGAGGGCAGTAGGCTCTTGTGGCCGAGGCCGAGGGCATTGAAAACCACTCTTGTTGCCGAGGCCAAGGGTATTGAAAGCCACGGGTTTTATTTGCTCCTTGTCTTCGGCGAGCTTGCATTGGCTCGGCTGCCTTGCTGAATCTGCTAATGGTATCCAAAGTGGGGCCCGTAATTATGGCGAGGATGATTTCCACGGTTTCATCCTTTCAATATATATATATATATATATATATATATATATATATATATTCATTTGGATAAATCTTCATTCTAAAACATCCATGTGGAAGCTTTAAAAACTTTTGATTTTCTAGTGACTTTGAAAATCAACATCACTTTCCAACCAATGTATGATGCATTTCTTCTATTCGTACTTAATAATAGTATTTTTAAAACCAACATCAATTTCTAACCAATGTGGGATACATATTTTCTATTGTTGAAAAATTGGTGTTTTTAGTGAAATAAATTGTGCAACTTGAGGCACCAATTTCTTTACATTTGTTTGTTATTTTCTAAATTGTTCTACTCGGTGAGAGCATCAAAATGAATATTTATTGTCCAAATCTAGTTTTTGATAATAAGATTCAAGGCTTAAAGTATAATACTTGTTTAAAAAAAGTGTTTTTATAAATTGTGCAACTACGTGATTTGTTTGTTGGCGAAGGTAATTGCGCAAATGCGTTCTACTCGGTGAAAGGATCGAAATGATATATTTATTTGTCAAAATCGAATTTTGGATGAATAAGATATCAAGAATTAAAATATAATACAATTAAAAAAAATAGTGTTTTTAGTAAAAGAAATTGTGCAACTTGAGATACAAATTTCTTTACGTATCATTTGTTTGTTGACAAAAGTAATTGTGCAAATGTGTTCTACTCGGCAAGAACACGAAATGATATATTTATTTGTCAAGTCAAGTTTTGATGAATAAGATATCAAATCTTAAAGTATGATATTAAAATGAGTCATATATTTATTTGAAGAGTTTTATCTCATATTGGTTAGAAGTAATGTTAGTTGTAAAAGTTTTTAAATAAAGTCTTCTCTATTGATAATAGTATTTTGATCTAAATAATAAGATATCAAGATGCTTTAGAAAAGATTTATCCAAAGGTGGTGAGATACCTTTGATAAATCTATATATTTGTAAAAAATACTTTGAAATATTTAAGATTATCGAGTTTGTTTGGAAAGTATTGAAAAGTAAAATTTATGAAGTTATTATCTTGTTTTTCATTCGCTAAACCAAACATTCTACGGTATAATTTGAGTCAAAGAGTTTGACTCCATGGAATCAAAGCAAATCAAAATAGTATCTTTGTTTTTATTTTTTCCCATTAATTTTATGGCATTTACTCCTTTTGTTTTGCTTAAAAAACCTCACAATTTGAAAATCTAACCAAGTAATTAATCTTTGGAAGTGGTCATAATTACAATCTACCACACTTGGTATATTCATAAAGCCCCCTTACCTTCTCCATTTTCATATATAACCCATTTTTGCCCTCTTAATATAAGGATAAAGGGACTAACAGCGTAAAGCGTCGAAATGCACGTCTCAATGGTATACTTTACCCAAATTTAGTTATACAAGTTGAATCACCTTTCTCAAGTTTAGTCATTGACGTACAAAAATTGTGTTCATGCCTAACATGTTTTGTTGACAAACAATGAGTGAAGATCATGAGTAATAGAGCTAGCTCAGTGAGCCCTAACCAATATTTTTTACATGTATGATTTCAATTCTTAAGCATGTGTGATGCTACTTGACAATGCAATTGGATTGACTTAAGGAATGTGACCAACTCTACTTGATATAAACTATATAATGGTTTCAAATGAATTCTAGTTCATTGTCTAATTTTTATAAAGTGATGATAGAAATCCCAATTATTCAAACAAATTTTTATCTCTATCAATACATTAAGACATATGATTAGCTATAAATCATACTATGTATCAATTCACTTGTGAAGCTCCATGGTGGTGGTACGTTGACGAAGTAGAAAAAAAAAACCTAAAACTTCATGAAATGTGCTCACTTTTCATTTTCACTCACCCAAAATGATTGTATGCTGGGTACATCATGTAGAGCTGTCAAGGTGGGTTGATGGGGCGAGCCAACCCATAACCCACTTTAACCTGTTATCAGGCGGGGCGGGGCGAGCCAGCTCAAAAAAGTGACGGTCCTAAGAAATATCAACCAAACCCACTTTTTTAGGTGACGATGCGGGCTAGCTCAACGGGACCAGCCCATTTTGGCAACTCTAGTCGAGCCAACACACAACCCACTTCAACCCATCATTTGGCGGGACGGGACGAGTCAGCCCAAAAAAGTAGTGGGCCTAAGAAATACCAACACAACCCACCTCTTTTAGGTGGCAGGACGGGCTAACCCAACCTATTTTAACAGCTCTAGGTACATAATCATTTAATATACAATTAACAATATCCACTTTAGAGATCAACTACATATATGCAAGAACTACATTCTTTGCAACTGATGTAACTCCTTAATTATATATACATAAACGAGGGAATGATTGTAGGCTTATAGTAGGCTACCTAATTGTTGGAGCGAGAAGAACGAAATTTAATTTTGAAAACATTTCTCAAGATCCATGCGAATTAATATAAATTATATTTAGAATAATTGGAGCGAGAAAGGTTCAAAAGAATCACACTTAAATCACGTTTGAATCACGATTATTGCTACAAACGATTTGCACGGTTTCTCTATGATATCCACACAAATGAATTGAACATGACTAATTCAACAATTATTTGTTAGACAATTGTTGGATCAAAATAGGAAACCATTCGTCACACAAACACTAATCCATAACTTTTCTGTCTACAAATTTAGTATTCACTAAACCCTAAAATCTTTTTGACCAAGTAAGTCATTTGACAATCAAAAGATCCGTATATATACAGATGAGAGTGGGGGCCGGTCATACATAGTCCTAGTCTAACTGAGACTATGTTATGGTCTCTATTTTAACTTTATTTTATTTGAGATCATTAATTTAATTAATGACTCAAATAAATTTCAGTGCAATTCATTATAAGTATGCGACCCAATAGATTCTTGAATTACGTTAGTAATAATTAATTACTATATTAAATATATAATTAACTATAAACAATGAACGACATCTAGCAATACATCATTGTTACCAACGTAATAAGAATTATCAATGATTGCAAATAACTTATTATGACTAAAATAGTTTTTGTCTATTTGTCCAAATATTTGATTAAACACATGGCATGGAATGTATCATCCTTATTATATTTTAATCTAGGTTTATTGGTGTCTGAGTAGATTTATATAATAAACAAATAAAGTCAATATTGCATATTAATTTATTTGAGCACGACCATGCATTAACCTAACTTCACTCATCAAGGGGGCCCACAAATATTATACTTATTTTATGTAGGAGGGACAAATTCTATATATATCCTTTATATCCCACACCATGATTTATGGCATATTCAACTTCTGACTTTATAATCACATTGTTATAAAATAACGTTTTTCAGTATCAAAATATACGACTTCTCGTCTGGGAGATATAACGACTTCAAGTCAAAGGACAATAAACACATTGTCACTATGAGAATCACTTATGACACTTAGAAAACGATCCATGTAGCATTCCGATGCGGGTCAATCTAGCACGTCATTACACATAACATGCACTATATGCAGATTGATATCAACTATATAAATTTCAACACATACCAGTCTCAATGCACTATTATGTACTTATTAGTATTAATGTTTGACCATGGATATTTAAGAATAATATTTTTTTAATAGATAAGTGTGACCCCTTGTTGGTGTGGAAGATTGAAATCAAGGATCTCAAGATCTTTACCAAGTGCCCTTGCCATCTCTCACATCCCTTGGGGAAGAATAATATATTTATTCTAAAGGTTTTATTGTGTATTACTATGAATAAACAAATAATACATAATAAATAAAATGTTGTTATAAAAACGGGAAATTTTTTGGATTAAAAATTCTAAGTAACTATCTTCAATGCGAAAGCGAATCGGTCGAAAATAATAGCACCAAGTATTTGGATGAATAATGACAAGATAATAGAAAATATAACGAAATAAAGCAACAAAAAAAGGGAAAAAATGATTTTACGTGGTTTAATACACTTTAAGACAAGCAACAACTTCATTATAAACAATGAGAAACTACAATAAAGTGTTTTTAATGTACTCACCCTACCTAGGACAAGAGTTGCAAGAATTGATACGATCTCACAGAGTACCACACCTCTCACAGCTCAAAATAGCCACACACTATTTTGTCTAACAACGCCAAGATCTTGAGACCCTCGACCACCAATTGTATCATTGTCGTATGTCTCCATTTTGTATCATAAAATATGTCTTCGGCTTTCACAATCTATGCAACATATACATGCCCTTATATATGTCATGTTCACAAATATTATCCTTCACTAATTAGGATTAACAAACTTCTAATCTTTTAGCAATTTATCAATCTTAATCCCAAAAAGATTTGAGACATAAATATAACAAATCTCCACCTTGGTTCAAATTCTATCAATCGCCTATCCCCTTTGTTGCTTGCCCATCATGCACCCCACCATGGATGCCTATAATTGATCTCGAATACACGAATCCAAGCGGCCCTTGAATTCGCTCCATGAAATACTACCAAATCGGATCCTTCCAAAATTTTCATATTTGACATCTTAACTTTGAATCATAATATGAGCTCCATCTTGAATGATACTCCCTTATAGTATATACAAGTTGCCCCTTTTGTTTCCACTCATGAGAAAACGATCACCACGAAAGATTTTCATTCTTCCATCACGAACATTGTAAATGCACCCTTTCGAATCCAAGTAATCTAAAGAAATTAAATTCCTCCTTAAGTTGGGAACATGACGAACTTCGGTTAATGTTTTTCACTCCACCATGAATCTTGAATTTTATTGTTCAAACACATTCAATTAATCTTACAAGAAGAACTATCCACTAAAAATACATCACAACTTGCAGTTTTATAAGTAGAAAACATATCTTTATTGGAACACATGTGAAAAGAAACAATCGGAATCAAGAACCCATTCATTCCGTAGATTATCACCTACGGTCACATTGAGTACATCACCACTCACCACTATCCTCGTCATTGCTAGTACCACTCTCATTAAAGGTGACAATATTAGCATTAGAATTTAATAATTTATTCACTTCATCCTTGAGCTTTTGATAATTACGAATAATGTGACCTATCTCATTACAATGTCAATACTTTTGTTTGGAATTCTTCTTTTTCTTTTTATCACCACTTGAACCTTGATCAGACAAATCACCAGCATGTTTAATTTTGCTTCCCACATACAATACATCACTATTAATATTATTATTCTTAGAACCCTTATTCATAAAATTATCCGTTAATAATGAAGTTTGTACCTCACCCAAAGTAAGCTCGTCTTTCCCATGCATAATAGTAGTAACTAAATACTTATAAGATGGTGGCAAAATTTTAACAAAATTAAACATTGATCTTCATCCTCAATTTTAACACAAATATTCATCAACTCGCAAAATATCTTATTAAAAACATTCAAGTGATCATGAATATTCGCACCTTTGTCCATCGTGAAATTGAACAGCTCTTTCTTTAGGTACAACTGGTTTGACATTGATTTTCCCATGTAGAGACTATCCAACATCACTCATAATGCCTTCGCGGATTTTTCAGAGATAACATTGTAGAGAACATTATCCGCGCACCATCGACGGATAGTGCTAGCCGCCTTTCGATCATTTATCTTTCATACCTCATCTTTCACATCGTCGGGTTTTACTTCCTTTATTTTCAAATTAAAGCAATCTCTTGATCTACCTAGATCAACACATTCCTAACTTATTTCCACAAGCTAAAGTTATTATTTCCATTAAATTTCTCTAATTGAAATTGCGTAGAATTTCCAACATCCACCATCTTAAAAAAAAAACTTCAATCTTTTGATCTCAAAATTTCGACTAGCTCAAAACTCTGTTATCAGTTTGTTATAAAAACGAGGAAATTCTTGGGTTAAAAATTCTAAGTTTATATCTTCAATGTGAAGGTGAATCGGTCGAGATAATAGAAAATATAACGGAATAAAGCAAAAAAAAAAAAAGGAACAAAAGATATAACATAATTCTAAGTTTCTATCTTTAATGCAGAAACGATCTATGTGGCATATACATGCTCTTATATATGTCATGTTCACAAACATTATCCCTTACTAATTAGAATTAACATACTTCTAATTTTTTAACAATTTATCAATCCTAATCTCAAAAGAATTTGAGACATAAATATAACAAATGCCTCTACAAATAATGACACGATCTTTATGACTTCACCTTGAAGATGATTTAAATGGGTGAGCGTTGGGGAGCCACATTTGGAACTTGTTTGAGCCCCCAATTTGAAACCTCATTTTTGTAATCACTAATTATTTAGCCTGTGTTCCGCACGGGTACAATATGAGATATATTTTTTTTGTAATAATAATATAACTTTTGAACATTATAATAATTTAATTTCTTTTATTATTACTAATATTAAACATTTTGTTTACCTACATACTTTTAAAATTAACATAATTTTCTAACTAATGTGAGATACATAATAGTAAAAATCTTTTATTTAAAAACTTTTAAAACTAACATTTAACTTGATAACAATAGTATAAGTCTTTTTGTTAAAAAATTTAAAATCATTATTCATTTTTAAACAATGTGGGATACTTGTTTTCTATTTCTATTGGTAATAAAAGTTTAAGTCTTTTATCTAAAGACTATTAAAATTAACATCAATTTCTAACAAATGTGAGATACGTCTATTATATTAGTAATAATAATAGTCTTTTATCTAAAAACTTTTAAACCAACATTCCTTTCTAAACAATGTAGGATGCATCTTTTATATTGGTAATAACATAAAAATTCCATTATCAAATGAATTTTATAACCAATACTCATTTCAAAATAATATGCGATACATCTATTTATAACCAATGTAATATATATCATCTACTTTTTTGTAAACCAATATCTCTTTTCTAACCAATATGAAATACTTCTATTTTATTGGTAATTAGAGCTGTCAAAACGGACCAGCGGGACTGACCAACCCGCTAAATGGCGGACCCCGCCAATCGGCGGGGTGGGGCGGACCAACCCAAAAAAATAATAGACCAGTATTACTTTAACCAAACCTAACCCACCTTGGGTTGCGGGGTGAAGCGGACCAACCCGCCCTAAAATAGTTGCTAGACTAGAATACTGCTTGAGAGAAACACACAACCCTCAATCAAATATTCAATCTACATACATATATGGTATATCCGGTAGAAATTTAAATTTTAAAATTAAAAGAATTTTTTTTATTCAAACTATCTGAGAAAGAGTTATAATCATAATAATTTTCTATCCCTTCTCATTAGAAAGCTGGTAGCTATATATTATACATACATATCAAAGTATAGGAAGAAACCCACGAAACTCCTATGCAATCAAGAAACTATATACAAATGTATAATAACCATATTAAAATAATAACACATATTAAAATAATAACACAATGTCGGACCAATACTCCTCAAGCACAACCCATATTCCTCGAGCAGTACGACTCAGCAGCATATGCATTCATGATGGCACACACATGCTTCCACAACATTACCAAATAGTAATTTGAATCTACTATTCAATTTCTCTTCAAACCCAGCTATTAATTAGTTGAAATCGAAATCCACATGTCACTCCTCCGCTAATCTCCCCTCCATCATCCTCGTCCTGATTTCTGAACACCTCTAAAATTGATCGGTCGGTGGCAAGAGAAAGAGGATGCTGCTGGTGAGGCGTGTGTGTGTGTGTGTGAAAGAGCACAGATCCAAAGTCACAAAAGATGGTCGCCGCCAATGACCTTCACTCATAGCAATCCAAGGACAAAAGATAGGCTAATGAAGAAGACAAAATCAGATACAGAGCATGAAAGAAATGAGGGATGATAGAAGTGGAAACTGTGGGTATTGCGTGAGAGAGAGAGAGAAGCGATGAGGTAGAGAGGAATGAAAATGGTTGAATTTTGGAAAGGTTTGAGTGGGTGAGTGAAGGTTGGAAGAAATAAGGAGAGGGAGGAGAGAGAGGGTAATAACGGCATGAGTAATAAGGATAGGGTTTCAACACTTTGTACAATATATAATATATGAAAATTAGCGGACCAACCCGCCCCGCTTAACCCGCCGCCCGCGTGGGTCTAACAAAAAAAGCCAGCCTTTTGACGGGGTTGTATTTTTAAAACCCAACCCGACTTTTTAATATGGTGGGGCGGACCAACCCAACTGGGTTGGTCCATTTTGATGGCTCTATTGGTAATAATGGTAGACTTTTAAAATCAACATCACTCTCTAACCAAAATGAGATACAACTCCTCGTTTGTAATAATAGTAGAAGTCTTTTATCTTAAAAATTTTTAAAACCAACATCTCTTTGTAAACAATGTATGATACATCTCTTATCTTCTATTAATGATAAAAGTATAAGTCTTTTAACTAAAGACTTTTAAAACCAACATCGCTTTTTAACCAATGTATTGACAATAATAGTATTTTTAAATCAACATCTATTTCTAACAAATGTGAGATATATATTTTCTATTGGTAATAATAGTAAATTTCTTTTATCTAAAATTAAAATTAACATCACTTTCTAACCAATGTGAGATATACATCTTCTAAAAACTTTGAAAACTAATATCATTTTCTAACCATTGCATGATACATCTCTTCTATTGGTAATAATAATGTTTTTAAAACCAACATCAATTTCTAACAAACAAGGTTCTAAAAATCGTTAGGCGGCACACTAGCGCCTAGCGCATAGGGGACTAGTCGGGGCGTAATCGTGGCCTAGAATTAAAGCATAATTACCATTTTTTTGATAATTTACATCAAAGATCAAACACATTGACTACAAATTAAATTTTTTTTATGTTTGTTATTTTATCAAACACTTGTCTATATTTGTAAAATGAACAAAAATATACAAACCTACCATTAATCCCAATTCTCAACAACCATAAAGCAATAAACCAACTAAGTTTAGAACTAAAAACAAAAAAAAAAATTACTCCATCTACCTACTATCCCTACAACCCACAGTCTAACATATTTTCCCTAATCCCTTCTCATTCTAAATTATGAGTCTCGAGACAGCTCTCTTCATCTTCATCTTTTTTTTTTTCTTCTTTCTTCTATCTATCTTGCAGACCGGCAACCCTTTTTTCTTTCTTTCTTTTTTTTCTTCTCTCTTTCTCTCCAGCAGACTGACCCTCCTCATTTTTTCATCCTTCAATATCTTTTCTCCTAGATCTAACCCTTTAATCTATCCCTCTCTCATCCCACCGAATATCCACAAAATCAAACCTTTTTTTTTACCTCCCTCTATGCCTCACCATTACAACTCCCTCTTCCTTCTCCAGTTCGTCTTCTTTCCTTCTCCGGTCATCGCATGCCACAAAATCAAAGCTACAAACATAAATTAAGGTTAACGAGGTTTGGCGTAGGTTTCGACTTGGTCGATTAGGTGGCGACTAAGAAAATTGCAGCGGTAGAGAGGGGCCTAGCGCCTAGACGGGGTCTAGGCGGGGAGTTTTAGAACACTGCTAACAAATGTGTGATACACCTCTTGTATTGGTAATAATAGTATAATACTTTGCAACCAATGTGAAATATAAGAAGTCTTTAATCTAAAGACTTTTTAAACCAACATTTGTTTTTAAACAAAGTGAGATACATATCTTTTATTGGTAATAAGAGTAGAAGTCTATAATATAAGACTTTTAAAATTAACATCTCTTTCTAAACAATGTAAGATACCTATCTTCTATGGTGATAAAAATATAAGTCTTTATCAAAAAGACACTTTCAAAACTAATATCAATTTATAACTATTGTAAGATACATCCTTTTTATTGGTAATATCAAGTCTCTATCAAATGATGTGCCCGACCCAAATCCGCTCACGAGCACGGCACGAGTGACCATCACGTGCCAGTCATGGGATTAGTTAGCGTGGGACCTACCAGACTTAGCGGGCAGAGCTAGCAATGTATCGAGTTACGAACAATACAACTCTCGTCTAAATCTGACCGGGCACAGACTTTGCCTGCCCGACCAGGGGACATGCCCGGGGACTACACTTACATCAGGCAAAAAATCAAAGACATTTCACCCAAATTTGGCCGGGCACGGGCCTTGCCCGCCCGACCAGGGGCCATGCCCGGGACTACACTTATCTTCACCAGATCTGCATCATACGGCGGGGAAGAGCCTTGCTCACCTGGGCAAGCATCATCAAGCAGGAAACCTCAGAAACTAGCTCTCCAAAACAAGTCAAAGGTTTCATTACTCGAACAGAACACTTACCATATCTGCTCCTAGATTTACGCTGCCAGCCGCCTATCACGCCTATAATTTAAGGATTTCCTTCTAAAATGACTAGTTAATTATGGAAGCTGAATCCTAGACGGGTTAAATGACACTGGGGCCTATAAATACCCCTTCATAAACCATACTGAAGGTACACACTCTTTCTTGAACCTCGAACCTCTGTCAAATTCTCTTTTGACTCTCTCACACGATACTTACTCTTACACCGAAATAGATTCGCGAGGCCAAGTCTTGCACTCCCACTAAGGTATTTTTTGTGATCTTAATCAAATTCAAGGAAGCAGATCAAGCCCAGATATCCTACCCATCACACGGACGGCCCAAGCTGTATTTTTGCTACATCATCAAAAGACTTTCAAAACTAACATCAATTTATAACCAATATAAGATACATATCTTTTATTGGTAATATTAGTAGAGATTTATTTCATATTAATTATAAATTGATTTTGGTTGTACTAGTTTTTAGATTAAAAATATCATATTATATTACCAATAGAAGAGTTGTATCTCACATTGGTTTGATAGTAATTTTGGTTGTAATTATATATATATATATATATATATATATATATATATATATATATATATATATAAGACTTCTATTATTAATAATAGAAGAGATTAATAGTAGAGTATAATATTTCATTATATATTAATTATTAATAAGTATTATTAATAGGTTATGGTTGAGAAACAAAGAGTCACACAAATGCTCGAGAATGAAGATTTATCTAAAAGAGGGTGATGTCGCACAATCATAGTGCTTCTTACCAACTTAAAAAAAAATAAAAAAATATATAAATATGTGTGTGTGTGTGTGTGTGTATATATATATATATATATATATATATATATATATATATATATATATATATATATATATATATATATATATATATATATATATATATATATATATATATATATATATGATTTTTTAAAAATGTACCTAACAGGCTAACCCCCCTCCCCGAAAAATATTTCGAAAAAATTACGGGCCGGTACCTTTTTTTCAAATTTTTATTCACTAAAGTACCATATTTTTATTTTTAACCGCAAAAAGTTACTTTTGGACGGAAAAAATCTATGTTACCCTTAATGAGCACGACATGCGTGTAACAGATGACTAATCTCTGAATCGCGGTTCATAGTTGTATATACCGCGATGCAAA
Source organism: Codonopsis lanceolata (assembly GCA_013146195.2). NCBI lineage: Eukaryota > Viridiplantae > Streptophyta > Magnoliopsida > Asterales > Campanulaceae > Codonopsis > Codonopsis lanceolata. The sequence goes on along the minus strand of CM028378.1, from coordinate 45,873,465 downwards.
ACCTATACTTCAAATTTAATTTGTACCGCTATATATAATAATGTTGCACTGCGATATAAATTCTTATTTACTTACATTTCTCTATTCAAATAATGAATGAATTACTATTTTTGTATCACGGTGTATAGTTTTTATATATCGCGGTACAAAACCTATATATAAAAATTATGAACCGCGATATATAAAAAAGTTGTACCACGATACAAATATCTATTTAATTCAATTTTTCTATTAAAACTTAAATAATGTAAAAACTAATAAATATTAATTGCTATGAACACTGGTTACCAATATATGTGCACCGCTGTATATCTCTCAAAAATTTTGAATCGATGTGAAAATATATTTGTGAACCGCGGTACAAAAATATGTAAAATTAATTGATGAAGGAAATTTTGCACTGCGATAAATAAATTTGCACTTTATAAACTTTGCACCGCGACATATAAACTTGTTGTAAAAAATATTTAAAAATGAATCTTTGAATCGCGGTGCAAAAATATGTAAAATTAATTGATCAAAGAAACTTTGCACCGTGATATATAAACTTTCACTTTATAAACTTTGTACCTCGATATATAAACTTGACGTAGCGCGCCTATTGCTCATTAAGGGTATCGCAGTCTTTTCGTGTCCAAAAGTGACTTTTTTCGGTTTAACAAACAAAAAGTGTACTTTAGCAATAGGCAAAACACACAAATGGGCCACCCAACTTTACCTTTTTTGCAATTCGGCCACCGAAACTTTGAAATATCTATTTTGGCCACCCAACTTTTGTTCTGTTGCATGCGAGTCCATTTTTTGGTTGACGTTAGCCCAGGACGTTAAATTTAAGTAAAATTCATTTTTCGCCCTTGTAAATATACTCCATCTTCATCTTCATCTTGAACATCTAAACATGTTGCAAGCATGTGCAACACATGATCGAGTTGAATCCAGTTGCACCCAACCATAAGTGAAAAAAATAACTAACAAAAACCAATGTCACTATCAAAATCATGATTTATAAATCAAGACCCAAAAAAATTAATACAAATTTGGGGTACATATCTGGGTTCATCTATCTGGGGGTACAGATCTGGGTTCATCTATCCGGGCAGACTCACTGTGAAAGCAAATACTCCCCAAACCCACCATCACCAAACCTTTCGTTCTCTCTCTCACGCTCAGTTTGGCCTCACTCATTTCCTCCCTCAGTTCTGGCCGAATCTTCTCCAGCCGCCGGCCGAGCAACAAGCTCTAGCAAAGCCACCGCCCTCCTTCTCTGATCTCCTTTAGATTTGGCCAAACCTAGCAGCGTCATTCTCCATTGATGAAGACCTCCCTTCCCTGCCACCATCTACATCCTTGTTTTTTATCTCCCAGTTTCCAACAAGGCAGCATCCAAGCCATGCCATCTTCATCGTCATCGTCGGGCTTCACCAAGAGAGCTCGCTCCGGATCTTCATCGTCATCGCCCTTCATGTCTTGCTGAGTTCTTCCACCTTCAGATGAAGTGCCACGTCCTCTCTCTTCTCTGGTGAATTCCCGTCAAATTCCCATCTTTATCCTTCTCCCACAACACCAAGCAAACCTAGTTCGATCTCTCTGCTCTAGTTCTACCTGTGGTACCGTCTTCCATCTCCGGCCAATTATGTCCCAGCTCTTGTCGAATTTACCGAACCCCCATGGTCAACCTCTTACCTTCTCTGATTTCCATCTCTAAGTTCACTCCGGCCGACCCACTACTCCAGGCCACTTCTGTTCCAATGTCGTCTCCTTCTCCCAAGTTTGCTATATAGAGTCTGGCTGGGTGGGATTTGAGAGAGAGAAAGAGAGAGGACAGAGATGGAGGAACATATATGTGTGTGAGAGAGAGAGAAAGAGAGAGAGAGAGAGAGATGAAGATGAACAGATCTGTAACAGCCCCAGGTTCAAAATCACACAAATTAAATATTTACAAGGGCAAAAGAGGAATTTTACTTAAATTTAACGTCTTCGGCTAACGTCATCCAAAAAATGAGCTCGCTTGCAACAGAACAAAAATTTGGTGGCCAAAATAGATATTTCAAACTTTCAGTGGCCGAATTGCAAAAAAGGGTAAAGTTTGGTGGCCCATTTGTGTGTTTTTCCTTAGCAATTAGAAACTTGGGAAAGTGGACCGGCCCGAATTTTGCACAAATATTTCAACTAACCCAACTATATAAATCACAACAGGCCCCCTCTAAACGGACCTGGGCCAGGTCCATGGTCTGCCTCCCCATCTATGATGCCGGCCTCTTAAGTTGCCCCTCCACCCAATTTGGACCAGACCAGAAACTGGCCCCCATGTCTTCCATGCAAGCCAACCCGCCTGCTTCCTCCACCCCGCTGCAGCTAAAATCCTTCAGGCCAGCCCAAAAACCCAACCTTCCCACCTTCATGATCAGCCCAGCAAGCCTGCTCCTCCTCCTTCAACAACAGCCCAGAAACTCAACCTTTTATCTTCCAAAATCACAAACCAAATCACTCCCTAATGGCTCAAAAAATTTCAAATCGAACCACTCGGTTTGGTTTGATTTTGTGGTTTATATAAATTATTTTTAGTCAACTTAACAAACATTGAGAATAACAATAAAAATAAGATTTTAATTTGAAATTAACATCAAAATTAGAAAATAATCTACTAAAAATAAATTATCATAAAAAAACAATGCAAATTTGAAAATAAACACAAACAATGGTAGAAATAATTGTCATCCAACAATCAAGATTTTGTTTGGTTTAGTGTGTACTAAATCAATGGCTTAGATTATGCATATCATATGATCTAAATGTTCTGAATAGTTAACAAATGTTATATAATATATATTATATAATAAATAAATAAAAATATATAAGTTGGGTTGGTTCAATACCAACAACTGTGAATCGAACAGAGCTAAGTAGTTTTCCAATTTTTGAAATCGAAACTGAATCGTCTTTGACCAAAACTCGGTGGTACGGTAGTTGATGTACACCCCTACAAAATAGGCCGGAAAGCCGATCCTTAACCTTTTTAAAAGCCTCTTAAAAAGAGGTGTTTTGAATATATTTTTTGCTAAATGGATGGAGGCAAAATTGGAAATGTAAAAAAATGGAGTGCTGTTTAGCATGTATAGCGAGGGAGAATCACAACCCCCGTCCCTAAATCAAGAGTGTCATTTCATTTGTACTATAAATATGATTGGAGTAGATGTTTATGTGATTGTCCAACTCTTGAATAAATAAAATGTTTACCCTAACCCTAACAATGTGCTTCCTTGCTTTGAATCTTTATTAAACTGTTACTATGAGTAGAATTTTGTTGTCGGTAAAGAAATAAATAAATGGTCTAAGAAATATAATGAACCTGAAGTGTGAAGTGTGAAGTGTGAAGTGTGAAGTGTGAAGTGTCCCCATTTGAATTCGTTGAACAATTGTTTTCCAAGAATCATTACAGATCTAGCTGCTCTATTTGCCGACAAACACCCTTTTTATGTTAAATCTGTGCATAGGATCTTCACATAAAAAAATAAATTACAACTTCATGATTGGGAAAAATATATTAATAAAATATAATAAAGCAAGAAAAATGAATAATAAGTGTCCTCTATCCACTTTTTTCAAAGCCAATTTCATTAATTTTTAAATAAATATTTTTCACATTTTTATTTAATTATCGATAGTAAAACTTATAATCATTTGAAAGTACACGAATGAAAAGTAATATAAATTATGTAAAACATTCTAAAATGAATAACTCTTTACTCGAAATGAAAACAATAGTAAAGATTAAACCAATAATTTGAACGGAATTCATGATTGTTGACTTGCTTGCATGTGGAATTATTAGGAGTGATAATTAAATATACAACTATATTTGTAATTTTGTATTAACGCTTTGGATTGAGACAAAATATTGAGAAAAAGAAAGAAAATGTTTGGTCCACCACCACCACCACCGGCACCGCAATAACTTAACTTTGTACATTAGAGGAGCTGTTCCAGCACATGGCTAATGTCTTGCCTTCCTTTCTACGAATAATCTTACCATTACCTTTCTTATTATCTTATTATCATACTCCCTAGTCCCTATTGCGTCCAGAAACTGTTGTCCTGTTTCTTTTTTGTCTGTCAAAAAAAAAAAATAAAAAAATTTGTTTTGCTTGTAAATTTACAATAACACCTTTATCATTTTATTATTTTTTTTCTTCTAATTTTATTTATGGGTTGCATATACGTAGAGTTGATGATTGGGTGAGTTAGTTCGGGTCAAAACATGTTGATTCATTTTAATCTACATTTCCACCAAAAAGCCTGTAATTATGTAGCAAAAAAGTAACGGGGCGGAAATGGGTAACGGATCGGTCCGCTTTAACCTGACCCAAACCAATAAGTTAGTTTTAGGGTCGAAATGGGTAACCCGTTTCGACTAAAAAAATAACGGGTTGGATTGAGTTGGGTAATTTTCAAGTCTGCCTAGGAGGGTTAACGGATTTTGAGTTATATTAGTCAGGCCTACACGCACATGTGCTTTAAAAAAATTATACATTGTACCAATATTAATAAGAGTGGGGATAGTTCCAACGGTAAGATTTTGAAAAAGAGCGGTTGGAATGCAATGGACGACCCAGATTTGATCTGGGGTGCAGAACGGTCATGAGACCTTTTAGGGGGGGTTTATAAAAAAAAGATTTCTTTTTATTTTAGGGTTGCGCTAATCCGACCCCCAATTCCTCCAAGTTGACCCCCCATTCCAATTTTTTTCTTTATGACAAAAATATCCTCAAGTTCAAAGACAATTATACCCTTTAACCTTATAAGTATACCCCCATCCTATTTTTCTAAAACAAACAACCTCTAAGTAAACCCCCACCCCAAAACAAATATACACCTTCTTCCCAACTTCATTTTCTTCATCCCCTTCATTCTCATTCTTCATCTTTTTCCCCACCAATCCTTAAGTCTTCTAAATACATTCTTCTTCACACCCTTTTTCTTCATCAACTAAACATCTTTACTAACACAATATTTGGTTCTCCTTTATCTACCTCTTCTTTTGTTGTGAAGAAATCACCTTCCAAAAACCTTTAATTTCCAAAAAAAACTAGGGCTTCAACATTGGGTGTGAAGATATCAAGCATGGATGAAAAAAAAGTCATTATGACTTTTGTGGTAAGTATTTAAAACGTTGTTTTACTTAAATTTGTGTAAAAAATCTTTTTTTTCTTCTTAAAAAATAGGTCTTCGTCCTAAACGGTTCGATACTGCAGCTCAGAACATTTTTTAAATGTTTGCCTGTGACCAACCGAACATTTTTGAACTGTTCGGCAGGTGGCAACCGAACAATTAAAAAATGTTCGGTTGAAGGTCACCGAACATTTTTGAAATGTTCTTCTAGTTCCAAACTGTTCGGATGTCCGTAACCGAACTTTTTGCAAATGTTCGCCTTGTACCAACCGAACATTTTTGAATTGTTCGGATGCAATTAACCGAACATTTTTGAAATGTTCTTCTAGTTCCAAACTGTTCGGAAGTCTCCAGCCGAACATTTTGAAATTGTTCAACCTACGCCTGCCGAACATTTTGTAAATGTTCCACCACCCCTAACCGAACAGTTTTAAAAAAAAATGTGTTTTTGATGGGTTATTGTATTTGATGACATGATTCAAACACGTTGTCAACAAATCCTAATGTTGATGGTCCTGCTAATAATGAGATTGTTGAAGTTGAAAATAATGCGATAGTTCCTATTCAAGATATTGTGGCAGATTACACCGATGTATTCATGACGCATGAACTCTTTTCGTCTCGTCAAATGTTGATTGATTGAGTACGTGCTAGGAGGAATGAGCATGAAATGGTAATAATAGTTAGGAGGTCGGACAGTGGTGCGGGTAAGAAAAAGCCCCGGGTATCAATGACTTGTGAACGTGTTGGTCATTACAGTGGACGCAAGAAATCACAAGCAAATGATGAAAATCAAAGTGGAAAGAAAGATCAGAAAGAAACTGGATCTAATAAGGTTGGTTGTCCATTTAGTTTGAGGGACAGAGAAGTGTCAGTTGGAGAATGGTCATTGGTTGTGAAGTGCGGTGTTCACAATCATGAACTTGGAGCGTACAAAGAAGGTCATTCATATGTCGGTCGATTATCAAAAGTTGAGGAGGAATATGTGGTTGATATGACACATGCCAATAGTAGACCAAAGGACATTTTGGCGCGTTTGAAAGAAAAATTTCAAGATAGATCTACAATAAGGACGGTCTACAATGCACGTTTGAAGAATAGAGTTATCGAGCGTGAAGGTCGATCACAAATGCAACAGCTTATGTTTATGTTAGAGAAGCATGGATATGTCCATCATCATCGGCGGTGCGAGAAGACGAACACTGTGAAGGATTTGTTCTTCGCTCACCCAGGAAGTGTTGATTTATTGCGTGCCTTTTCGAAAGTCATATTAATGGATTGCACGTACAAGACAAATAGGTACAAGTTACCTTTGTTGGAGATTGTTGGTGTGACGTCTACAAATATAACTTTTTTAATTGCAGCTGCTTATTTAGAGAATGAGAAAGCAGACAACTATAAGTGGGCGTGCTCATGCTTGAAATCATTGATGGACCAATGGAGCATGCCTAATGTGATCGTTACTGATAGAGAAATAGCTTTAATGAATGCAATTGAGATAACGTTTCCTACCTCGTGACATTTCCTTTGTCGATGGCACATCAATAAGAATGTTTTGGCAAATTGTAGGAAAATCTTAACGACGAAAGAAAATGGGATTCGTTTAATATGTTTTGGAATTTGTTGGTAAAGTCTGATACTGAGTCGCAATATAATGACTATTTGGGAAGACTACAGTCTGAGTTCAAAGATTATCCAAGTGCCATCAACTATGTGATGTATCAATGGATTGAGCCCTACAAAGAAAGATTTGTGTCATGTTGGACAAATACCGTCATGCATTATGACAATACCTCTACAAGCATGTATTAATTGTTTTCGTTTATTTGTTACATACGTACTTCAAATTACTGAATATTGTTTGTACTTTCAGGGCGGAGAGTCAACATGCGTCATTGAAAAGGCAACTTGGATCGAGCCAAGGTAATTTTGAGACTTGTTGGCGACAAATTCACACTCTCAAGACTTTTCACATCGCAATCAAACACTCATTTGAGAAGAGCAGAAACGTAGTCATGCACAAATTCAAATCATCTATATACATGGATCTGCGAGACATGATATCCATACAAGCGTTGAATAAAATTTATGAAGTAGAATATGTGGTTGGAAAATATACTGTTGTGGATTCTTTGTTGTGTGGTTGTGTACCGAGAAAGACGTGTGGTTTGCCCTGTGCGTATGAGATCGTTGAGCTTGTGAAATTGGGTAGGCCAATTCCCCTTAACCAAGTTGATAGTTTTTGGAGAAAGTTGGATATGTTAGGTTAAGTTAAGGCGAAGGTGATGGAATTCGGGGTGAAATGGATTGTGCATGGAAAAACACACGGTTGAAGAAATTCATTCTATATACAACAATGCCTCAACCAGGCTCGAGATAGGTTGGCAGTGTTGAAGAGAGCAAGAGAGTTTGTGAAGCCATCAATTACATCACTGATTGAGCCTCAGGTTTTGGAAGTTATTCGTGGTCGACCTCAGAAAAAAGGCTAAAATTGACAAATCAACAAAACATGATCCGAGTAGGTTTGAGTATATCGAGTCGATGGAAGACAGTTACTCGTCGCGAGAACAAGTGACGTACGAGGTTGGCATATCGACTACTAGGCGAAAGATACCGGTAATTTTAATTAATGTATTTTTGTTGTTAACTAGATCTTTACAATTACAAAAAAAAAAAAAAGAAGCTAAATTCATGCTTAATTCGTCTTCGTTCAATAGGTTACACGACAACGATTGAAACTCAACTCTGCGATTCGTTTCGTTGACCTACTCCCATCACAGTTTGCCAATTTTATTACGGAGACAAAGGATGTTAAAGCAGATGGACATTGCGGATATCGCGCGATTCTTTGCCCTTGGGTTAACTCAAGATTGGATGGCTGCGGTTCGGCGAGACCTCCATCATGAGTTGACACTAACTTAGAGTTATACAAACGTGTTTTCTGGCAAATGATTGTGTTGATAAGGTCCTGCAATTTGGATTACTACAAGGACAATGCGCGAAAACATTGGTTTTATTTGCGAAATGGGTCACTTGGTTGCATCAACGTATAACGTAGCTCTGGTATGTCTCGATACACGAATGTCTGTAACTTATCTCCCGTTGAGGACTGCGGCCAAGACTTCCCCTAAAGTTATTTGTATCGGATTAATAAATGAAGACCATTTTATCGAGGTACACACAACCCAAGTTACGTAAGTGTTTTTACAATTATATTATATAATTTGTTGATATGTATAGCTTATTTGCAGGTTTTATTGCGCGAGGGTTACCCATTACCACCGGTGTCTATACATTGAGATTCGTTTCACGACCAGTGTGCATCAGGGTGGAAAGACTTGTTTCGGACTCAACTTGATTTGTACTCGCATAGTGTATGATCTGATCGTGTTGGGCGAAGTACTAAGACTATTATTTTAAACTAGCAAGTTTTGTAATTATGGTTTTAAACTAGCAAGTTAAGATATAAAAGGTACTAGTTATCGAACAAGTTAAATTACATATGAAAATTGTCTAAAATGTCATTGCATCAACGCAATCAAGTGTTTCTTCTACGACGGCGCCTAGATCGCTCTCCCTGCCTTGTCACTTGTAGGCGGTCCGGTCCCCATGTTGTTGCCCTCCCGATGCTCGTATGCACACGGATCGCTATTCCCATCTCGTAAATGCGATATATCTTGGTCTCCCGCACCATGCGCTTTCGCCATCGGTTCCAACAAACCGTGTGCTAAGCTAACCATATTCCATGGATACAGTAAACTGCGTCGGGAAGCGATCCATTGGAAGGTGGAATGATGCTCAGGGTTACATACGATTGGATGAGATACACGGTTATACCAATCCATATAGCCAGGTGCACACTGCCATGGTCGCTCGGCAACTAGACCAAGTTGTTGCTCAGATAGGATTTGTCTTTCCCAAATACCGAAGTATCGGATGAGCATTGCCAAACCTTCTTATTTGCCAGAGACCTCTCTTCTCGATATCGGGGCAATAATCATCCCGGAATCGTCACACGTATCCAAAGCTGTCGAGAACGCGATCAGGGTGGTATGGCTCAACATGATCAGTTGATCATATGCATCCATGGCATAAGGCTATCCGATTAAACGGGAAATGCTGTCTAACCTGCTCGGTATATGACATCCAAATAACCTACAATAATTGAAAAAAATTGATTAATAATATATAAAATATGGTTATTTTCTACATATAATCAATACATATAAAGACATTAAGACTTACATCATCTGCACGAAGGGCGTCAAATTGTTCCCACAGACCTACCAATCGGTCACGGGGCACACCGGCAATATTCTTGTGCTCCCACCTACTTGCAAGTTCATGACCTTCGTAATAGTGCACGTTAGGAATAGCTGTTGTACACATTCAGAATCGCTCAAATATCCATGCCTATTTGAACAAAATACAAGTATACAAATTAAAATATAAATACAAGTATACAAATTAAAATATAAATACAAGTAATTACCTCCAATAATGTGGAATATCCGGCCATTTGTCTCGTATTCACCTCTGTTGCACTCCCTAGATGTTTATATAGAAAGGCTAGGGCTGCCGCTCCCCTTGAGTAAGTATGCACAGCATCCCAATCGATGAGGAACTCCAAGTATGTGGTGCTAACCCTACTTCCGCTCTTATCAGCAAAAATTGTACAACCCAACATGTATAACAAATAGGCGCGAAGAGAGAAAAAGCAACCGTTTCTGGATCCTCAGACAATGCATCTGAAGCACAACGGGTACATAGCCATTCTAGCCTCACAGACGGCCCTCTAGCACCACGTATTCCCTCTCTTGCCTCATCTTCAGACACTCCTAAATACCGACAAACACAATCAACCGAACTTTGTGCGGAAACTGAACCTTCCAAAAATACTGACTTCCCAGCAATTGGAAGACCAATAATACAGAACACATCATCAAGTGTTATAGTCATCTCATCAAATGGCATGTGGAAGGTATTGGTCTCTGCATGCCACCGCTCCACAAAGACACTAACCAATACCTTATCACTCTCCAGATATGAAACATGCCTTAACGGCATTAGTTTGGTAGCAATAAGAGTGTCCCTCCATAGTTGGGAAGCAGTTTTTGTGTTTACTTTCCATGTTAAAAGTTTTTGTTTGTGGTTGTTCATCTTCAGCACCGGTCGCTCTAGCCCTTGATATATATGTACAGCTATGTGTTTCGGGTAGAAACGAAGTACACTGCCTTCTGATGGACCCCCAGGACATGGAAAAGTAATTAGAGGCTCTCCTTGTTCCTCTATTGGTTCCGATTCTTCCTCGTCAACATGTCCATGTGCGTGGGCTTGTGCCTGTGCATGTGCCTATGCCTCAGCCCCAGCCTCAGCTTGGGCCTGTGCCTCAGCCTCAGCCCTTGCTTTTCGACTCGAGGCGGTGGGTCTATTCTTCCTCCTTTGGTATGTATCTGTACATGACATTTATAAATTAACATGTTAGTTCATCAACTTTTTAAAAAAATAGAAAAAATTTAAAATCAAAACTGTTCGGCACCCCCTACCGAACTTTTTCAAACTGTTCGATTACTCCACACCGAACATTTTTAAAATGTTCGGTAGAGAGTCTCCAAACAGATTAACATGCTCATCAACATTTAAAATCAAAACTTTTCAGAGACCCCTTACCGAACTTTTTCAAACTGTTCGGTTTTGCTTCACCGAACATTTTAAAAATGTTCGGTAGGGGGTATCCGAATAGATTAACATGCACATCAACATTTTAAATCCAAACTGTTTGGCAGACACCTAACGAACATTTTCAAAATATTCGGTGAGTGGCCTCTGAACAATTGAAAAATGTTCGGCAAGATGTATTCGAACACACTAACATGCTCATAATTTGAAAAAAATAGAAACAAAAACTGTTCGGCCTTCACTGTTCGAACTTTTGCAAACTGTTCGGCATGCACCCTCTGAACATATTCAAAATGTTCAGAAGGTCAAGTCCGAACATTTTAAAGATGTTCGAAGGATGCATGCCGAACATTAAGCCCTAATTCCGGAGTTCAGGGCCGAATTTTTCCTTACAAAAATCACATTTTTCTTACCGATATAAACAAAAAACGTGATTCAAAATAAATCAAACTAAAATCAACAAACTAATACATTGTATAAACACAATAAATCAAACTAAAATCAATTCAAAATATACATACCTCTTTCCATTTTTTATAATGTTCGTGAGATGAAGAACTGAAGAAGGAGATGAAGACTTGAGGAAGAAATGGACTGGAAAGGAAAAATGTGTGGATTGTGGCTTGAGGGAGGAATGGGTATGGGTATTGGAGGGGGAGGGGTTTCACAACCTGATATGGGTTTTGAGGGTGGTTGGGGTTTTGTGGGGTTAATGTGTTAAAAACTTAGAAAGGGTAAAATAGGAAAACATGGGGGGGGGGTACACATATAGGTATCAAGTATTTTAAAATGAGGTGGGGGTACACTTATAAGGGGGGTCAACTTGGAGGAACCGGGGATCTAAATAGCGTGTCCCTTATTTTACTAACCTATAAATACTCCCACTCTTTCTAAAAATAATTCCACTCATTTTCTCTCTAATTCTCTCAATTCTAAAACTCTTCAATTAGTTAGTAAGTTTACTAATTATTTTTATTAATTACGTTTTTTGTTGTAATTATATATAATATTTATTAAGTACTATACATTAGAATAATTATATTTTTAATTATCGATATTATTATTAAGTATTAACTACTATTTGTAACTACTATTGTTTTCGTTATTTATCAATTATCTATAAATTGTAATAATTTCGTTTTAATATTATACATTAATTTTTATTAATTACTACATTTAAAATTATCTACGTTTACTAGTTACAATTTTAATTGTTTAGTAGTTATTAATTTATACTATTAACTACATTTTATTACATTATTTATTATTTTACAAAAACATGTCTTCTTCTCGATCTGACATGAACAAGGGAAAAGACAAAGCTTCCCAAGGACCCCAAATCCCCAAGCCGAGAAGAGTTGGGCCCGATGATATTTTTTGGTAAAATTTAGACACGCCAATTAGTTTAGATTTTTGCGATGATAAATATGATATTAACAATCCAATGGGTGATGAGCCGATTAATCCTTCCACCTCTGAAACTCATCCTCATACTCAAGAGAGTATCACTCAAACTCAAACCATTGGTGGAACAACAAGAAGTTGAGTTTAAGGTAGCAGTCGAACTCGAACAACGGATAATCTGATATATTTACGTTGCATTATACAAAGACGCATCTTGAATGTAAGGATTATTGAGTCACATGCAACTATTGCAACGTCATATTCAACTTTAAAACTGGAAATAAATACGACACGTATAAGAAACATATAAGGAACAAGCATCCCGATAAGATACAAATGGAAGAAGGTCAAACACAAATCCAAGGAGTTGCGGGTTCACCACAACAAGATAATGACTTCTCTATTTAAATTTACCGAAGCTATATATAAAAACAAATGGTAAATTTGATTTGTGCTAAAGGTTTACCATTTAATTTTGCAAATGATGTTTTATAAGGTAAATTTTGCACAATTGTCATTGAATCTCGCCGTTAAAGAACTTCATAGGAATATGATTACTCGTGACACAAAAATTACTTGTCTAGAGAGAAAAAAACATTAATTACTATATTTATAAATTTATTGTAAAAAGTTTCAATATGTGTAGATATTTGGAGTGAGAAATGACAACGACGTGATTATATAGCACTTACATGTCATTGGATTGATAACTCATGAACAATACAAAACGATTAATTGGATTTAAAAACATTGATACTATACATAATGCTCGTAATATTTCCGTAAAAAGATATGAATATTTTAAAAGACTATGGTTTAGATAAAAAAATATTTTCAATTGAATTTGATAATGCTTCAAATAATACTGCTACTTTACCCGCACTCATTTCATTTTGTCAACCATCAATTGGTGATAAAATTTTTCATGTTAGATGCATATGTCGTATTTTAAATTTGTGTGTACAAGACGGTTTGACGACTTTACGTGATGAAATTAAACCAATTAGGAATATAATATCTGTTATGATGAGACAACATAATAATTTTAAAAAAATGGGCTAAATTTTGTAAACAAAATATAGAATCTAAATCATTTCATTTAAATGTTCCAAATCGATGGAATTTTATCTATAAAATATTATATGAATCTTATCAACATCGGAAACAATTATGTGCATTTTTTTCAATCGATAGATTACACTATTCCAATATTTCCTCATCAATGAGATGTTTGTGAAAATTTAAAGATGATTTTGAAAGTTTTAAACTACGCTACCGAACAATTATCCAGTTCTTATTATCATACTTCCGTATAAGTTTTAGAACATTGTGCTAAAATTAGTTATATATTCAAACATTTTAAAGATTGCCCAATTTTAGGTGAGTGTATTGCTAATATGAGAATAAAATGACTAAAATATTTTTTGAACATTCCACCATTGTTTTTGTTGGAAAAATTGTATTTAAATAATGAAATTGTGTAATGTTGTGGCACGGATATCTTCACGTGTCATTTGTGTAATGACAATGGTAATTGCGGAATCATGTTCTATTCTGTGAGAACATCGAAATCATATATTTATTTGTCAAATTTGGTGTTTGAATGAATAAGTTATGATTGATTAAAATGTGGTTGTTGGAAGTGAATTTATCCCACATTGAGAAATTAACAAAAGCTTGAGTGATTTATATACAAGTGTCTTATGCAGTATGTGTAAGCTTGTATAGAACAAAAGCTCTCTCTCACGCATGCCTGCGCAGGGGAGGTGCAAATCATGGTCCAGTTTAGCATTCGGGATACTGTACTCATGTGCGAACGCGTCCCGCAGGCACGAATGTCGGACCAACCCACGTTTTGTTAATTATTCTTTTGGTTTTTGTAATTTCAGCTTTAATGAGAGATATTATTTGCCTATTGATGATGAATTTATTTCATCATCAATGTGATTTTTTAATTAGTCTCGATTTTTCTCCTTTAAAAGGAGATAACATCCACAATTGAAAGATACAGTTTTAGAACAATCAGATACATATTTAGTTCGCCGGAAACCTCTGTGCTAAAGGCCACTCTGGTGTCTTCGTTGTATCCTGGGAGACAAATGTTCAGTAAGCTTCCAAGCACGTACGGGAAATGACAAATCTGTTTTAAGGAAACTGTGGAAACTGTGTGCTACACAAGCCTCGGACCAGCAGACTTCGTTTTGCATTGCAGTATTCCTATGCTATCAACAGACTTGGTATCCACCAACAGACTTCGCTAGCCCACCAGTAGACTTGAAGTCCACCAGCAAACTTGACGTCCACCGACAGACTTTTTACAAGCAAACTTTACGATCTCAATCAGACTTCTTGTGCAGTACTCTCCATAGTAGTAACTATTTCAATTGTTTATCAATAATGTATAAGAAATATTTATTGATTTCCTTGTAATATCTTCTAACAATCTTAAAACAGAAAAATATTGCTATCTTGGATAACATTATACCCTTCTAAAGGGAAATCATAAAATTTACAATTACAGAATTGTGTATTATGAATTTTGTTCATATTTCAGCAATATGACAACTGAACCAAATACCCAAACTACTGGAATAGAGAACAATGTGACCTTGAATCCATCGACTTCGAATCCAACAGTCACCAATGCTCTTGTGAATCAGATAATGACCAATCCTATTGTCCCGATGCATTATAGTGAGAAGCCGGAGAAATTCAGTGGCTTGAATTTCAAGTGATGGCAGCAGAAGATGTTGTTCTACTTGACCATCCTGAACCTAGCGAGGTTTTTGAAAGAAGATCATCCAACGGTGGGTGAGAATCAGAATGATGTCCAAGCTGCTACTGTTGTGGACACATGGAATCATTTTGATTTCCTTTGCAGAAACTATGTACTGAATGGGTTAACAAACTCGTTGTACAATGTTTACCGTTATAAGAAAACGGCAAATGAGTTGTGGACATCGTTGGACCACAAGTATACATAAGAAGGATGTTGAAGCCAAGAAGTTTATTGTTAGCCGCTTCCTGGATTACAAAATGGTGGATTCCAATACTATTTACAGTCGATTGCAAGAGTTGCAAGTGATTTTTCATGAAATTTAAGCTGAAGGGATGGTGGTGAGTGAAACCTTTCAAGTGGTTGCAATTACTGAGAAATTGCCTCCAACTTAGAAAGATTTCAAAAGCTATCTGAAACACAAGCGAAAGGAGATGAGCATGGAACATTTGGTTGTCAGACTTCGTATTGAAGAGGACAACATGGAAGGCAAAGTTGTTGCTGGAAAAAGGTTTAGCTTGGGACCCAAGGGAGGAATCTCTAAGAAGAGATTTTCTAGGAAGTGCTACAATTGTGGTGGCACGGGTCACAAGTGCTACGACTTGCAGAAAGCAAAGTAGAGATCGTGAAGCAAACACGGTGGATGACATTTCTCAAGATGTATCAGACCTGAGCCTTGCTGCAGTTGTCACTGAAGTGAACTTGGTGGGTTCAAACCCCAATCAGTGGTGGATCGACACTGGTGCCAGCAAGCATGTGTGCTCCAACAGGGAGATGCTTATTATCTTTTAAGCTGCTGAGAACGGCGAGAAGATCTTTATGGGAAATTATGCCACTTCTGAAGTCAAAGGTCAAGGCAAAGTGGTGCTGAAGATGACGTCCGGGAAGGAACTGACTTTTAACAATGTGCTCTATGTACTAAATAACCGGAAGAACTTAGTCTCCAGAACTCTGTTGGTGAAGCATGGCTTCCTTATTGTATTTGAGTCAGATATTGTAACTTTGTCTAAGAGTGGAATGTTTGCTGGAAAAGGTTATGTAACTGATGGGCTGTTTAAGCTAAGTGTAATGGTTGTTAAGCCAACAAACAATAATAATAAGAATACATCTTCAGTTTATTTGCTTGAGTCTTCCTATGTGTGGCATGATAGACTAGGACATGTTAATTATAGAACCCTACATAGGTTAATTAACATGAATTACATACCTAAAATCCAAATCGATTCCAAACACAAGTGTGAAACTTGTGTAGAGGCAAAGTTAATAAAGACATCATTTCATACTTTTGAAAGAAATAGTGAACCACTTGAATCAATTCACACTGATGTGTGTGATTTTAAATCAGCACAATCACGTGGTGGAAGTAAGCATTTCATTACTTTTGTTGATGATAGCACTAGGTATTGCTATGTATATCTTCTCAAATGTAAAGATGAAGCTATAGAGAAATTTATTCTTTATAAAACTGAGGTTGAGAACCAACTCAACAGAAAGGTTAAGATGTTACGAAGTGATCGTGGAGGTGAATGTGAATCACAATTTGCTGCATACTATGTTGAGCATGGTATCATCCACGAGACAACAACACCTTATGCACCATAACAGAACTCTTAAAGAGATGATTAATGCTATGTTGTTAAGTTCTGGATTACCACAGAACATGTGGGGAAAAGCTGTACTGTCAGCTAATTACCTTTTAAATAAGGTACTTGTAGACACCCCAATTTCGTACCCCCTGGTATGTAACATGACATGCGATATCAAGACCTGTTAAAACTTAACAAATGTCAAGTTACATGGTTCAAAAATGTAAAAGGAAAAGCAGGATGCGTAAAATAGTTAAATACAGGGGCCAAAGTGTAAAAAATCAAGCTAAAAAAGGATCCAGGCGCCACTACCAAGCCAACCTGGCGCGGCGCCTAGAGCTCAAACAATGCACTCTGTTTTGACATTTTGTACAAGCTCTCAAGCGCGCGGTACAAGCTGATGAAACACAAAGAAGAAATTTTAAAGACGACGAGGTCCCTTCTTTAGCCTATAAATAGAGTTGTTCTGCCCGATTTCTGCCAGCAGCAAGCAAACAACAGCAAACACACAAGTAGTTGCTTCGCCCGTTTTACGGTGCCTGAAAGCAACTTTCGGAAGCAGTTATTCTACCCGAATCGCAATAGCAGCAAAAGACTCCCTCTCCCGGAAGGATAGAGCGAGCACACCCTACGCTCTTAAAGGTAAGCCTTTAAGAGTTTCTATATAAAAATGCTATTTTCATCCGGCCCAATGTAAAAAATATAAGCAGTTGTGCTGCCCGGATTTCTATAGAAAATAATATTAAAAAGAGCCATTATTATGACCAAATGTTTTTAAATGTATTTGTAATTACTGGAAGGAGGCGGCTGCAAGTCTGTAAATAATGTAGATACATATATATCTGCTTTTAATGCTTTATTTCATTTGCTAGACAAATATAATAAAAACATATTTTAGCCAAAAACTATTTTTGAGACCGAAAGGGTGAGTTGGGTGCCTAACACCTTCCCACCTCGTAACTTAGCCTCCGAACCCCCTTTTTAGAAACTCTAGTTATTTTTGGTTTTTCTTTATTTCTCCTTAAAATAAAGATAATGACTCTGTTACAACATTTTGGATTACAATGAGGCCCGCAACATCCTTTTTTTGCACTTTTCCGTTTTCCCCTAAACAAGAGACGATGGGAATGAAAAGGGTGATGCACTTTCTGTATTTTGTTTTCTCTTAAACAAGGGAGGATAAGACATGGGAAATCCAAAGCACTCATAGTAACCCAGAATGTACATCAGTCCACAATGAGGCAGGGCGTGTTCCCATGCGCCTTCGCAACATCCTTTTTTTTGCACTTTTCTGTTTTCCCCTAAACAAGGGACAATGGGAATGAAAAGGGTGATGCGTTTTCTATATCTTGTTTTCCCCTAAACAAGGGATGATGAGATATGGAGAAATCCAAAGCACTCATAATGGACTAAAGCACACTCAGTGACCGAGGCGTATTCAACGCGCTTTCGACAACACTCCTTTTGCACTTTTAATTTCGTCTTTCCATAAACAAGGGAGGATGGAATGAAAAGAGTGATGTCCTTCCGCAGCGCGCGTTCCCCTAAAAAAGGGAGCGCGGGATCCGGGAGATTCCGGGGCACTCACAATACCCCGCAAGAAGCTTGACAAAAGCCCTTACGAGATGTGGCATGGAAGAGTTCCATCCTACAAATACTTGTGAGTGTGGGGGTGTCTTGCAAAGGTTGTTGTTCCTTTACCTAAAAAGGTAAAAGTAGGACAAAAAACTGTTGATTGCATATTCATTGGTTATGCACATAACAACAGTGCTTATCGGTTTCTTGTGCATGATTCTAAAATTGTAGACATTCACAAGAATACGATAATTGAATCAAGAAATGCTTCGTTCTTTGAAAATGTATTTCCATGCAGGTTGAGTAGTGTGTCTACCTCATCTGAAAAAAATACATGATTCAATATAAGAAGAACATGATGAGAATGAGGAAGAAGTGGTAGAACTTAGACGCAGTAAAAGGGCTAGAGTGGAAAAATCCTTTGGTCCGGATTTTCTAACCTACATGTTGGAAAGTGAACCTCAAAGCTATTGTTAAGCTTAAAACTTCCCCTCACGTGTGACCCGTCCACACGTGGAGAGATATACAAACATGCCTCACCAGGGGCATCACAAAGTAAACAGAATGACAACATGCACTCACAATATTTTGGGTAACAAATGCAAGCGGGATGACTCGAACCCGCAACCTTGTCAAACCAAAGCTCTGATACCATGATAAGTAACCAACTCATCTAAAAGCTTAAGCTGTTAGATAGGGGCTCAACAATAGTGAAAGAAGCTGTGAGATCTTCTGAAGGACCTCTCTGGAAAGAGGCTATCAAGAGTGAAATTGATTTCATCCTTCAAAATCACATTTAGAAATTAATGGATCTTCCTCCGAGAAGTAAACCACTAGGTTATAAGTGGATTTTTAAGAGGAAGATGAAAGCTGATGGATCAATTGATAAGTATAAGGCCAGACTTGTAATTAAAGGCTACATCCAACGTGAAGGTTTTGATTACTTTGATACTTATTCTCCAGTTACGAGGATAACATCAATAAGGATAGTACTTGTAATTGTCGCGTTGCGAAATCTTGAAGTACATCAAATGGATGTAAAGACTGCCTTTCTAAATGGTGATTTAAAAGAGGAGATTTACATGGAACAACCAGAAGGATTTTCTGCTCCAGGGCAAGAAAACAAAGTGTGCAAGTTGGGTAAGTCTTTGCATGGCTTAAAACAAGCACCAAAACAATGGCATGAGAAATTTGATAATGCCATGTTGGGTTGTGGATTTAAGATCAATGAATGTGATAAATGTGTATATGTAAAGACACTGAAAATGGTTATATCATTTTATGTCTTTACGTAGACGACATGCTTATCATTGGTAGCAATGATAATATGATTAAATCCACAAAAGACATGTTAAAATCGAATTTGACATGAAAGATATGGGGTTAGCTGATGTAATCCTTGGTGTTAAAATATCTAGAATTTCAAGTGGACTTATTTTAAGTTAGTCACACTACGTGGATAAAATTCTAGAGAAGTTTAGAAAGGATGAAATTGCAATAACTAGAACTCCTATTGACACAAGTCTACATCTATCAAAGAATAGAGGTGAGACTGTCTCTCAGGTAAAATACTTGAGAATCATAGGAAGTTTGATGTACTTAATAAGTTGTACAAGGCCCGACATTGCCTATGTAGTGAGTAAACTGAATAGATATACAAGTAATCCTGGAACTGATCACTGGAAAGCGATAGTCAAAGTACTAAGTACTTAAGATTTACTCGTGATTATGGACTGCACTATACAAGAGATCCATCAGTGATCGAA
This sequence comes from Codonopsis lanceolata, assembly GCA_013146195.2. Classification (NCBI taxonomy): domain Eukaryota; kingdom Viridiplantae; phylum Streptophyta; class Magnoliopsida; order Asterales; family Campanulaceae; genus Codonopsis; species Codonopsis lanceolata. The sequence continues at coordinate 45,853,510 of CM028378.1, read as the reverse complement.
GGATACTGTGATGCTAATTGGATCTCGGATATTAAAGACTCAAGGTTTACTAGTGGATTTGTATTCAGTTTGGCAGGTGCAGTCATATCATAGAAATCTTCTAAGTAGACTGTCATAGCTAGATCCACGATGGAGTATGAGTTTATAGCTTTAGAAAAAGTGGTGAAGAGGCTGAGTGACTACGTCAATTCTAAGAAGATGTTCCCAGATGGACAAAACATGTCCCTGCAATCTGCATACATTGCGATAGTCAATCAGTAATTGGCAGGACACAAAGTAATATGTACAATGGTAAGTCTAGACATGTACGTCGTAGACACAATACCATTAGACAACTACTCTCAACGGAACTATCTATATTGACTATGTGATGTCAAATGATAATTTAGCGGATCTATTAACCAAAGGGTTAAATAGAGAGTTAGTTGATAAGTCTTCCAAAGGAATGTGACTTAAGTCTCTAGATATGAGTTGATACAATGGAAACCCAACCTTGTTGACCGGAGATCCCAAGATCTTGGTTCAAAGGGACAACTTTATTGTAAAAAGACTCTTAGTTTCACTGTGGGGGTCATCCCTTGTAATAATGATGCTCGTGTGAAAGAGGATAATCATATGGCTTTTAATGATTTCTTAGTAAGAATCACCTATGCGAGAGAGAAGTGGGGTCGCTTCTAGGAGAATTGTGTGAGGCTCAATTATTAGACCCTCTCACGTAACCAGGCGTATGTTCAAGGCCATGAATGAACATAGCCATGAGAAATGAATTGTGTTAGAAAGATTCATGTGTAAAGTATATGATTGTTTATACTAACGACAGAACAGTTCAAAGACATCATGTCTACTGATCAACCAGTAAAGTAAATATGCTTTTTCGAGGAAAGGTTCAAAGGGTAACACCTACCTATCCTATGTAAGTTTCGACTACTGGACTTTATCGCCATTTTCGTCAATTTCCTTCTTGTGGGGGATTGTTGGAAAAATTGTGTTTAAAGAATGATATTGTGTAATGTTGTGGCACATATTTCTTCATGTGTCATTTGTGTAATGACAAGGGTAATTTTGGAATCGTGTTATATTCCGTGAGAATATCGAAATCATATATTTATTTGTCCAATTTGGTGTTTGGATGAATAAGTTATGATTGATTAAAGTGTTGTTGTTGAAAGTGAGTTTATCACACATTGAAAAATTATCAAAAACTTGAGTGGTTTATATATAAGTGTCTTATGTAGTAAGGGTAAGCTTGTATAGAATAGATGCTCTCTCTCTCACGCACGCCTGTGCAGGAGGTGCAAATCATGGTCCAGTTTAGCCTTCAGGGTATCGTACTCATATGTGAGTGCGTCTCGTGGACACGAATGTCAGACCAAATTTGTCTGTTCAGACCAACCCATGTTTTGTTAATTATTCTTTTGATTTTTGTAACTCTAATATGATGAATTTATTTCATCATCAATGTGGTTTTTTAATCAGTCTCGGTTTTTCTCCTATAAAATGAGATAACATCCACAATTGAAAGATACATTTTTAGAACTGAACAATCACCGCATACTCTCTTGCATCAAACTTTGCTAGTGTTTCCTTTGGCTTCCTATATTTCTATTGGTGATAGAATCTATGGGTGAGCTTGGTCCAGCTTTTTGAGAAAAAAGAGAAAACCGAAACCAGACCAATAGTTTGGTTCTCAAAAAATTTAGACCCGGAACCAACCCAATATGTATGAGAATCAAAACATTGGTCCGGTCCAGAACCAATCAAAGATGTATGAGAACCAGCACCGAACCAATACTATGATTTTTTACTTTTTAACTGTTTAATACAAATGCATAATAAAATTTGTCAGACTGAAACTTCATAAAAAAAATTAAAAAACCTTCGATAAAAGTACATTTAACAATTAAAAATGTCAAACTTATAAACTCATAGCATGGAAACAAAATAATAAAAGAATACCAACTAAAAATAGAACAAAGAAAGTATTAAAAATTAATATAATATAATATATATATATATATATATACTTATTATATATATATATATATATATATATATATATATATATATATATATATATATATATATATATTTATTTATATATAATAAAATAAATAAATAAACAACATATTGAGTCAGTTTGATCCGGTTCCGTGTTTTTTTAGTTCAAGAACTAAGACCAACCAAAATGTCCAATTTTATGAAAATTCAGATCCAAGACCAAACCAAAGTATTGGTTCGGTCCAGTTTTGATTGGATCGGTCCGGTTCTATTGGTTTGGTCCAATTTTGAAAAAATCCTGCACACCCCTAATAGAATCAGACACATATTCAATTCACCGGAAACCTCTGAGCTAAAGGTCACCCCGGTGTCTCCGTTGCATCCTGGGAGATAGGCGTCTAGTAAGCTTCCAAGCACGTACGGGATGGGGCAAATCTATTTTAAGGAAACTATGTGTTACACAGGCCTCGGACCAGTAGACTTCGTTCTGCACTGCAGTATAGACTTGAAGTTCACCAGCACACTTTTTACAAGCAAACTTCAGGATCTCAATCAGACTTCTAGTGCAGTACTCTCCATAGCAGTAACCATTTCAATTGTTTATCAATTCTGCATCTGAATTATTTATTGATTTCCCTATACTATCTTCTAACAATTTTTAGTAGTTAAAATATTAGATCCTAGAATATGATAAGATGGTTTAGAAGCAATGCAAAAATATTATTATGACCGATGGTGTTGACTTATTTTCAATTGACTCTATTCTAAATTCAACAAATATTTCGAATGAAGTTAAAAATATTTTAAATGCACCTTTTAAAGAATATAACGCAATTTATGATAATAATATTAGTAATGAAAATGTAGGTACTAGTTGTAGTAGTCAACTTAGTGATGACCATTTTTCTTGGGTAGATAGTTTTATTAATACAAGAACCCAAAAACGAGCACGAGGCGATGAAAATACATTAGAAGTTTAGAACTTAGTAAGTGATTCCCATAGTGACAATGTGTTTGTTATCCTTTGACTTGATGTCATTATATATCCCAGACGAGAAGTCGTATATTTTGATACCGAAAAACGTTATTCTGTAACAACGTGATTATAAAATCGAAAGTTGGATATGTCATAAATCATGGTGAGGATATGAATGATATAGATAGAATTTTCTCCTCCTACATAATATAAGTATAATATTTGTGGGCCCCCGTGATGAGTGAAAGTTAGATTAATGCATGGTCGTGCTCAAATAAATCAATGTGCAATATTGACTTTATTTGTTTATTATATAAATCTACTCAGAGATCAATAAACCTAGATTAAAATATAATAAAGATGACACATTCTATGTCATGTGTTTAATAAAATATTTGGACAAATGGACAAAAAATATTTTAGTTTTTACAAAATATTGTTGGTATTTTACAAAGTATAAAATGATTACACAAAAGTTAAAATAATGACTTTTTATCACTTTTAAAAATTCAAAAAAAATATTTGAAGATAGTTTTTAAAAAATAAAAAAAGGTTTTTTTTAAAAAAATTAAATTTGGTGAACCATGGAACCGGTGAACTGTGAAAACGTTTCCTGGTTCGAATCCAGGTTCTCCCTTTTGCTCTCCAAGAACCGTCGGTTCCAGAACCGTGAACCGGAACCGTTTGGGCATGTCTATCTACACCCCATTCGAATGACAATAATACCCTTATATTAAAAGACAAATAATATTTCCTACACTCCATTGTGTTATATTTACACCCCAACCCAAAAAAATATACATGCAGCAGGAGCATTACGGGGCATTCATTCTTCATTCTTCTTCCAATTTTTTTTTTCAAAACTCTCTCAAAACCAACCATAAACATAATCACATTGTGAAAAAAAAAACTTTACAAGGACCTTAAAGAAGTCATTGAGACGAATAATGTAAGTATTTCTTTCACTTTATTTGATTAAAAGTTGGTTTTTTTTTAAATAAAAAAATGGAGCTGGGTTTATCGACTGTTCGGCTCTAGTGTGATGAACACCCTTAGGGTTGTTTGTCCAATATTGACCGAACAGCTCACATAATAACAAGAAGAGAATGTAGATCGAAGAAATGTGGTTGTCCATTGCGTTTTAAGGGCATACAAGTATGTGAGGGAGTATAAGAACTTCAGGTTGAATGTGGGTATAAACATGGTCCTGCGCCTCACTTGCATGGACACTTATTTGTTGGTCGATCATCAGAAGAGGAGAAGGCTTATATTCTTGACATGTCACATGCTAATTCTCGGCCCAAGGACATTTTGCAAGGTTTACACGAAAAGTTTAAAAGTAATAAGTCTTTAATACATACTATTTACAACACTAGTATGAAGAATAAAATTATCGAGCGTGATGGTCGATGGCAAATACAGTAGCTTGTGGCAAAATTGATAGAGTATGTATATTACTACCATTATTGGAGATGTGAGAAAACTAACAATGTTCAAGATTTGTTCTTTGCTCATCAAATGAATGTTGAGCTATTGCGTTCTTTTCCGAAGGTTCTCTTCATTGATTGCACTTACAAGACAAACATATATAAGTTACCCTTGTTGGAGATTGTTGGTGTCACGTCGATACATATGATATTTTTGGTTGAGCAGCCTATATGGGTTCGGAGGTGCAAGATAACTACATTTAGGCGCTTGGTATCTTGAAAACTTTGATAAATATTTCCTCCTTGCCAACTGTGATTGTAAGTTAGTAAATGTCAGAGATCTTGCGTTAATGAATGCAATCGAGGTAACTTTTCCTACCTCAAAACATTTCCTTTGTCGGTGGCATATCAACAAAAACATCCTATCGAATTGTAAGAAATACTTTCGTACGAAAGTACAATGGGATCAATTTAGCATTTGTTGGAATTTTTTGGTGGATGCAAAAAATGAGACAACGTATGAAGAATACCTCAAGAGATTTCAGTTGGATTTTAGTGATCATCCCGATGCGGTTGAGTACATCATGAAGCAATCGATACGGTTGTACAAGGAAAGATTTGTGTTGGTTTGGACGAATAATGTAATGCACTTTGACAACAACACAACAAGAGTGTATTTGAATGTTGTAAACATTTCATTGTTTTCTATAAATTTTGTCATGAAATACAAATATTAATTATATCTTATTTCAGGGTAGTCAACATGCAGCTTTGAAAAGGCAGCTGAAATCAAGTCGAGGTGACTTTGAGACATGTTGGAAACATTTGCACACCCTCATTGAGACATCTCACATTGCAATCAAGGTGTCATTCATGAAGAGCCTTACAATGGTTCTTCGGAAATATAGATCGGTTCAATTTCAACACCTTTGAAGTTTGGTGTCTATTCATGCATTGAATATGATATACAATGAGATGACCAATATACCTGAAGATGGTTATATAGACCAGTTGTTGTGTGGTTATGTACTTCAAAAGACATGTGGGTTGCCTTGTCGTTATGAGATTGCTGAGTATAAGAGAAATGACATATCAATTCCCCTTGATTAGGTTGATGCATTTTGGAGGTGAAAGAGACGAGACCAAAATTCTTAATTGTGCCACATGATGAGGCTCGCACTCGTGGTCGTTTGAATCTGCGAAGGTCAAAAATTCAAAATCAACCAAACGTGATTTGAGTTTGTTTGAGCATCTCAATTTATTTACAGGTTTTTTTACATGATGGTTAACCATTAGCACACGTGTCGTGGGTCTAGGACCAGAATTGCACGTCGTCTGTTAATGCGTGGAAATTACTTTATGTTAATCGACAACTTTCATGTAGTGAATCTATAGGCACAACTAGAGTTGTTGGTAGTTCTGACAGTATACATTTGGAGTAGTGTCTGACATGATGTTTGTATTATATTAAGTAATGATGATTTGGTTATACTACTTTATGTTTGTATTACATTTGGAGTTGTTATCTCCTTTTAATGATGATTTGGTTATGTTGCTTTATGTTTGTATTATATTTGTAGTTGTTATCTCCTTTTAATGATGATATAAATTGTTTTACAAGTCATAACCACAAATACCAACTGTTTTACAAGTCATAGCATTAAAAAATACATAAACCGACAATAGAGATCACAGTTGCCTCCTATGAGACGGTCCGTCATCAGGTGGATCGTTTATAACTGTATAAACTCTATCAAGCAATGACCCCAAATCCTCATACGTTATAGATCGGTCACCAGATCTCCAGCGCTGCATTGTGGGATCAATCATAGTGGTCACAACTTCCAACGTCCTGCCATCTGAGTCGGCTGCAACGACGTCAGTCGTAGTGGTGTTAACGTATCTAGATCGTCTATCACGGGGTTGGACGATTACATGTGAACGCTCCCGTACCAATGTAAATAACCAAGATCATAATCCTAAGCACGAATGACACGCCTACCGAGACGTTCTTCAGATAGAAGATATCTATATGATGTCAACCAATACAAAGTATACCTAATCCAGAGAGGCAAAAACTTCAAGTTATCTCGAGGGCGGTAGTTCGGAGCAATAACTTTCGACGAAATCGTTTGAACATACCCGAACTGTCAAAGGATTATGTCTGGATGGTATGGCTCGACGATATTGCCCATTTGTATGCATCGCAGATACGTGGCAATCTGATGCCATTCAAACCGCTGCCTGACCTTATTGTCATAAGGAAGCCAGTCAACTTACAACAATAGACCAATAAATAGTTAAAAACTTGCAATACATTAAGTTGAAAAATTATAGAAATTGATAGAAAAATACTTATATTCACTTCACGGCTCTTCAGTCTATCTAAATGCTCATATGCTGCTATCAAACGATCCACGTGTCGTCCATGATTCCCTTGCGGGATCCACCTATGTGCAAGCGGGTATCTGGACTTGTGTTCAACATTATGTGGAGGCCTTAGATATGGAAATCACAAGTAGATTCATGCCTAAAAGCAATAAAACATACATTTTAAGAGATTAACTTGTCAAATAAAACATCTTAACCTTAATAGTAAATACACAACATAAAATTTGAAAATAATTATAATTATTACCTCCAGTAATGCCATGAAACTAGCTATCTGCTTCGTGGTATACGTAGACGCTTGCCCTAGTTGTCTATATAAATATGCAAGAGTGACAGTTTTCCACGCATAAGTATCTAGATTTTCAAGATCCTCAAACCACTCTAAGTATGCTATAGGTACACGGGTCCCGCTCTTATCAACAAATATCGTGCAACCCAAGATCAATAAGAAGTACGCCCTCGTAGCACAACCGACCCTAAACTCATCCTCAAATGTGACATCATCATTAAACATCACACGTAGCTACTCCAATGTCACCGAAGCCCTCCTCTTATTTCCCATTCCCTTAAAAACCTCTTCAAATGGCACTCCCAACATTTTAGTAACATATGCGGCATCGACATCCCTAGCACAAGATAATGGATCACCCACAATCGAAAGACCGAACAAACAAAACACATCATCTAAAGTAATGGTCATCTCCCCAAAAGGCATATGAAAAATGTTAATCTTTGGATGCCATCGTTCCACGAAAGCAGAAACTAGTACCTTATTCACATTAGCATAGCATATATGTCTTAGTCGACTAAGCACACTGCCCCTGACCATAGCCCGAAAGGCCCTCGAAGCTTCGCCATTAGGAATGACCCAATTAAGTAATTTATGTGTGTGATTATGGCATTTTAGAATTCCCGGCTCTTCTTTACCAACCCAAATAAATGCAGCTATGTGTGACTCATACGAAGTCAACAACAATGTATCACGCTGTCCATCGGGAAATCCACGCTCAATCTGAGGCCCAAATAAATTCTCATGTTCCTACCCCTACTCGTGTTCCTGCCCCTGCTCCTGCAACATCTCATGCAGTTATTCTAGTTTAACTTCTGGTTCTTGTTGATGTTGTTCTTCGATTTCTTTTCTAGTTGTCCGTCGGCCTTTTCCTTGCCCTTGAATACATTTTTGTGATTGTTTTTCTTGTAAACATCAAATAAAATAAATCATACTTAGGTTCAGTTCCAACACAACAAAATCACATAAGAAAAGTGTGCTATGGCTGAAATTCGACCATAATAAAATGAACAGTTATAGGCTCGTTCGGTTAGTGTGAGATGAACAGTAGAGGGGATCGTTCGGCCAGGCTAAGATATACAGATAGGGGCTCGCTCGGCCAGACTGAGATGAACGACTATGGGTGTCTGCGGCTAGCATGGGATGAATAGACAGTGGCTCGTTCGGCCAGTATGAGATAAACACCCTATGAGCTAGACGAACACCACTATGGGTGTTCATCAAACCATGTCCGAACCGAACCTTATATTCAAAATTTCAAATGATTTTCTATTTTTTAACAAATGCAACCCAAAATAATGAATGAAATAATCCTATATTGTTATTGATACTTAAATTTGACCTATAACGAGTATTCAAATGTAAGAGGAGAATGAAAATTCATTCTTACACTAGAAGACATTGTAGTAGGTTTCAAAAAAAAAAAATATATATATATATATATATATAGAGAGAGAGAGAGAGAGAGTATGTTGTTGTTGTTGATTCCAAAATATGAACCGAGAGCCTTGCTGTTTTGTTGTTGTTGAATCTTGATACATGACGAACGAAAGAGAGTGTATGCCACTGTTGTTTGCGTTGTAGGACGAAGAAGGCAAATTGTTTGTGTTGTATCAATTCAGTTGGGTTTGGGAAGGAAGGGTGACGGGTTGGTAAATTGGTTGGTTAGAATTAGTAGATTAGTAATTAATTGGGTTGGTGGGTTATTAATTGGGTTGAATAGAAAATAGTAAAATAGGTAGTTAGGTGGGGTGTTGAGAGAGATGTGAGAAAGTAGTGAGGTGTAGAGATAAATGAGGTGTAAAAATAAGGATTTGGGTGTGGTTATCCCCTCCCTATTAATAATTAAGTCTATTGTTTTTATTTAATTTGCGTGTCTGATGAAACATGACAATAATTTTGACACAGAAAGAGTAGTATTTTGTTTGTATTAAATATTTCACCGGAAAGTGTTGCAATTAAATTTTATAAGAGTAACAACAATTCCCTTGGTTAATGTTCTAAGAGTCCAGGTGTAAAAAGAGATAAAAGTGCTATTAGCACTGGACTTATGAATCAAGATATTCTGTATATTCTTTTTTATATTTTTAGTTGTACTAAATGCTCAATATCTTGTACTAATATAATTAGTAGTACTATAATTGAAAAGTAAAATGCTCGAATCATTATAAAAAAAGTTTATTGTATAATTAAGCTAATAAAAGTATTGGAGTATGAATTACTAATATAATTTAAAGTTTATAAGTGAGGTCAGGAACATGAAAGTGAAGTGAAAGGGGTCTATTTTGGGTAGATGAAGTGGAAGCGTTTTTTTGAATGACGATCGACGAATATGGTAAAATAGTAACCTTACTATAAGAGGCACTGAGTCAATTTAAAGCGAAAGAAGATCTTTCGATTGGGAGATTTTTGGTTTTCTTTACTTTTTGTATTCATCCTTCAAACTGTCCATTTCTAGGCAAGACGTTTTGATCCTCTTTTTTTTTTTCCTTTGGTAAAGCAGGAAATGACAAAAAAAAAAAAAAAACACCCAACTACAATCTAGACCCTAATAAAGTTTATAACTGTTAAGTAACCAACTCATCTAAAAGTTTAACTTTTTAGAAAAAGCACCAACAATATATATCATGCTTTAGATTTTGTGTTTTAAAACTTCCCCCCACACGCATACGTGGAGAGAGATGCACTTTATATAATATAGGGTCAATACGTATCATTTGTAATATTTTTAGGATAATTCACATTTCCATCTATATCTAAGCTTTCAAAGACCTTGAGTTAGGTTTAATCACTATTTGAATATGAGGTAGGTCACGAAGGAAATGTTGCTAAGACTAACTATGAACGGAGGGTCAAGGGTCAGAGAAGGATAGGAATAGCTTTGGATTTGCTGGGAATTCCCCATGGAAGAAGAGGTAAGTAAATCAGTCACATGGTGCATAATAGTTCTAAATAATTCCTATTCCGTTAGACTGGTAGACTCGCTTGAGAGGTTGGCAGAGGAATTTGACCGAATGAGTTCATCAGTGCTTAGGCTTCAGTCCCTCATATAACTATGCTTCAAGCACTCTCAAGGGCGGCCAAATCTTGAGTTATGGTTGGACAATGCACATAAGATGCGAGCTAGCAAAGGGAGTAACCAATTCTTACTCGGAATGCAGATTTTTTTCCTTCATAAGACGAAGAAATAGGGGAAGAGTATGAATACCGATAATCTTCTTGTCAATCATCGTTGTTCATTAGGTCAGCAATAGAATCAACAGAGCTAGGTAGCTACATTCGAAGGACATAGAAATATGGTCCCAATGGAAGTATTAGCTTTAGCCGATCAAGAGCTTTAGGGAGGACATGGAGAAAAAGAATCATAGGTATGTAGCTAAGGAAGCTAGATAAAGATCAAATGCACCTTGAATACCGATTATTGCTCACCAGACACCTTTACTCACTCAAAAAAGAAGAGCTAGGCTAGGTAGGAACCCGTTTGAATGAGAAGAAAAACTCTATTCCCAATCACTATTGCAGGGGGAGATTTAAGCCATTGTCTTTGTCAAACCATGGGTTCAGATACCATGTTCAACTAAAAGATTAAGCTTTTAGATAAAATATCAACAATTTATATCATGCTTTGGATTTTGTGCTTCAACAATAAAATGAGCCTCATCCGCCTTGATCGAGGATAAGAATGAGGTATGTGGCTGGTTATGCTAGAAACACAAAAGGTAGTTCATATGAGATGCTCCCAATATTAGCTAGAAAGAATGTTGCACATTTGTTGACTAACAAGTTACAACAAACAAGGGGCAGAAAATGAAATAGTATTATACTCCATATTAGGGAGAAAATCCAATAGTGAATTCACATGGATTGGGCAAAGCCTTGATGAAGAATCCAATCACATGAATTGAAAAGAAAAGATACGGACTACAGAGGAATAATGTCTTAAGTTAAAACAGGATATTTGAATAGTTATTTGTATAACATCTCCAATTCTCCTGTCCTCATGAATCAGCTTTCATCCCCCCTACTTCCAAATGTGAAATCTGCCTCTAGCTAGGTCTTCTTATTCATCCATGGTATATTGGTATGTGTCTCACTCATATAATTACTGTTTATATTCCTCTTTTAAAATTCATTTCTACAATTTTCGTAACATTTTAATATTATAATTATTCTTTTCACTTCGAATAAAAAGTTAATTATTTTATTTTTGGATGTTTTATTTTAAAAACTATTAAAATTAAGACATAAAAGTGCTACTTATTACTAATAAAGTAATAAAACTGTCATTTTTTTGAAAATTTAACTTTTAAACAAGAACTCTTTGTTCAAAAAAGAGAAAATACATGTGATATATATATATATATATATATATATATATATATATATATATATATATATATATATATATATATATATATATTTTAGTGGAACGGATAGATTATCTCAATTTATACGCATGTTACTATTGTTATCTAAAACCACAAAATACTTTGTGACGTGTCCAAATAAAAGAAAAGCGCGGCGTATGGACAAGTGAATTAGCTAAAGTATCAGGTATTGGGCATGTGACGGTGCAACCTGTAGACTGTAGTGGAGCCAAGTAGCCAACGTGGATGTATTTAGGTCTGATTTTGCAGCTGGAGCTGGAGCCTGGAGCCTGGAGCCTGGAGCTGCCTCACCCATCTTAATTTAGTAGTGCAACAGAGGATCCCTACCCATCAATTAATTATCACACATGATAACCCAACTCTCTCTCTCTCTAACTATTTATCACGCCAATCTGTATGTCTTCTTCAACACTGTAATTTATATACGTGGTCACATTCATAAATCAATCCTATGTATGGTATACGTCTAAATTTTCCATTCGAATTTCCCCAATTGTTCTAACCAATCCAAAAAATGTTGATTTTATAAATCTGCTTTGAAAATATTGAGTAATGATATCGATATGGATATTTTGTTCAAAATTTTCATTTTTCAATCTAGGTGACAAATGTTATCCGTTAGAAAATAGAGATAACGATACATCTCTTAAAATATGATGTACTTGCACCCTTCAACGTAAGATGCTTGCAACATAAATTTAAATGACATGTGTGACCACATTGAGACTTAAGTCTCGTATGGTGCATCGTTTTGAAAACACAGTTTTTTCTAAAAGCAGCGTTTTTAAAACGCAGCATTTTTAAAACGTAATTTTTTTTCTTGTAAACATATTTAGAAAACTATTTCAAAACGCTATTTTTATAAACAAAATAGTTGTAAACACAACATATTTTTAAAACACTCCAAATTGGAGCGTTTTAAAACGTTGCTCATTTTTAAAACGCTGCATTGAAACATTTTTAAAGAGAAAACGCTGCGTTTTTTACCAGCATTTTGGTCAAAACGCTCCACCAAACAAGCACTTAGACTAATTCCGTCTTGTGGTGCTGAGCATGTTGCCACCTTAAGGAAATTTATCGGCATTAGTCGAGCACGAGACATTTCACTAAGGCTCCGTTTGTTTCACGGAAAATCATTTCAGAAAATGATTTCTGGAAAATGATTTTCGGAAAATCAAAAGATTTCATTTTCAGGTGTTTGGTAAATCTTTTGAAAATATGTCATAAAACATTTACGGGTGTTTGGACAAACACACGGAAAATGTAACAGAAAACAATATATGAATAAATACAAAAATAAAAATAGAAAATAAACAATGTTTAGGATGTCCCTAGAAAATCAATAAGAACCATCTTTTTTTAACCTCACAAATACAAATATTTTTTTTATAATTGATATGAAAAAAAAATGTTTTAAAATAGAAAATAGACAATGTTTAGGATGTCCCTAGAAAATGTTACGGAAAACTATATATAAATAAATAAATAAAAAATATTCTAATATTCATGCACATATTGAATATAAAATAGTGTTGAACTTTAAGTAATTTTTCTTTAGTAACCCTCAATTTATCATTAGTGGTGTCAAATCAATATCTATCTTTTTCAATCTCACAATTACAAATAATTTTTTTGATAATTGATATGACAAAAAAGTTTTAAAATAGAAAATTGACAATTGTTAGGATGTCTCTTAATAATATAGGTGACACTAATTTTAAAATGTAGTAAGCATTTATTAAAATTATAATTTATAAATAAGCGTGCACAAACTTTATTTATATTTCTAAAAAATTAATTTGTTGAGTGAAATATTGTGTGTAAGTAAATATGTGCAATTGTGAAAGGGGGTGGAGGTGCTTGAACATTTGAAAAATGACTTACGGAAAATGAATCCGTAAGTCGTTCTCCGGAAAAGAAGCCTTTATTTTTCGTTGACTCGAAATACATTTTACGTTGACTGCATTTTTCTAAAATTACCAAATACCAAAAAATGAAAAAAAATATTTTCCAAAAATTATTTTTTATGAAACAAACGAAGCCTAAAATGAATTGCTCCGTGCAGAAACTCATTGATGGTCCAACCATAGATATAATCCTGTAATTAACATCAATTTAATTTAATAGTTCAAATATCCATAGATGGGTTCCAAATTGTCATATGTACTATCTACCTTGCCTTGCAACAATCATCACAGAAGCAAAAAGAAAGTAGGGTGGAATTTAGATTAAAAAAAGGGCCGGTCCTATTTCTCAATCAATCAATAACCCCCAGGGCCAGGGATAGCTATAATGGGTTTAGAAGCTATGGCATTTCTTAAAGTAGTTCGGTAGGTAGGGATGTTGAGTAGGTTCAACCAAATGGACCTTGCACCCTTTTTTTTTTTTTGGTAAATGGACCATCACTATCATCAAATTGTCTTCGTACTAGTAATATTACCTGCAACATATATACTCCTAAAAATCTTGATGTAATGCTAATCAGATACAAATATTTTATAATCAATGCAAAAAGTGATGAAGTTGAACCATCACGATATCAGTAACATGGATCTTCTTATCCTTTACAAACTTTCAGCTATGGATATTACTGAGTATTTTATTAGCATTCAAACTTTCAATCAAATATTTTTAACTGTTGTTTTATTTATATTTGTATATGATGTTTCATTGCTTCTAAGTTGTAACACTATATTGTGAAGTGTCTTGGTTGAGAACTTAGTTATAATTTATAAATAGCCTCGCCCTTGCTGATCTCAAACGGACATTTGAATTTAAATTTAAAGGGATCAATGTTAAATCAAACTACGGCATAAAACAATGAAATAATTGTACACCATGATTTTAAGAAGGGATAACTATTTTAAAAAAAATACAATTTGGGGATTTCTAATTTGACCAATCAATTTCCAATATCCAAAGTATCACCAACCAACTTCCAATTTCGGTGTGATGTGGTATTTGCCGTTAATCCCCGTCCAATTTTGTTAACAAAACAGTGACGTGGTTACTTGCGTAATCTTTCTAACAACATGCTACCAAAAAGGGGTCCAAATGATACTTATAAAACATGGGGGGAATCATTTGCAACATATCAAGAGAGAATTGGTTTTCATGAATCATTTGCATTCTAGTTTAGAGCATTTCCAATACTATCGTGGAGGTGAAATAAATAAATTGCTACCTAGGATTTACATTATTTTTAAAAGAAAAAACCTCTCCAATAGTCCAATGCAAATATGGATGATGGGTGTAGATATGATGTGTCAACAAAATTTGTTCACATTGTGGATAACAATATCAATTTTTCATATTCTAGTTGAGGGTGTGGATACATCCTAATCATCATTTTTATTTTAAAAAACTCTTTCTAATGGTTGTTGTTTTTTTTTTTTTGTCAAATTTTATTTTAATGGTGAGATACATGTCATATAAGATTAAATCCACATTTGCATTAAAGAGGTCAATTTTGATCGAATGTGAATGAAAAGAGAAAATTTGACACATGATTGAGAGTGTTAATTACCCACGACCACGTACGATCAAATTCACGGTTGCATTGGTGATGCTATTAGAATGAGTCAAACTCAAATCTCTCTCTCTCTCTCTCTCTCTCTCTCTCTCTCTCACACACACACACACACAATCATTGAATCAAATTGAGTTCTGTCACCGCCCCTCCGTGTCGCTTCAGCCCCATCTCCACTCTCTCGCTCTATCTCTCAAATCTGATCCAACCACTGCCTTCGATCACCACCATTACTACTCCAGGCCAGCGAGAGTCCATTGCAGATCTATATATATTATCCCTTACACACGAACCAATCCAAGCTCCGACAAGCCTCCTAATCTAGTACTAGGGGTGAAATCGGGACGGGACCCATTACGATACCCCTTATCCTGATCCCGACCTGATAGAATTTAAGATTTCAATTTCCTTCCCGACTCCAATAAGTGTCGGGACCCGACGAATCGGGATCCCGATAGTTCCTTCCCGATCCCGTTTCCGAAATAAGTCGGGACGGGAAAAATCCAAACAAAGTCGGGATCAGGATTTGTCGGGACGAGATCGGGTCAGGCATCGGGGACGAGTCGGGAAAAACGGGACTTTTGCCTGCCCTATCTGGAACCCTTTATGTAGCTGTTGAGAATTGAGAGCCCATGGTTTGCACTTGAAATTCTCTACCACTCGCAACTCCAGTAAAACGAGCCCCATCTCCAGTTGTCGCTGTCGCTTCTAGCTCCGGTTAGCTATCTTTGTTCTGGCCAAGATTATCCCCATATCCATTCGTAGTTTACTGATTTGGCAACAACAAAATATGAGGCTATGGTTTGAAATTTAGAGCCCTTTTATAGTTTAAGTAAGATTATTCGAGTTTTGACTTAAAATAGATGGTGGCGAGTTCGAGGCGGAAATAGACGACCACAATGAGGGTGGGTTGTGGTGGGGCTTAGGATATGATACCAGGAGGTTCATTAACTGTGTGTGTGTGAGAGAGATAGGGAGATAGATTTGACTTAAAATGAGAAAATTGGAAGAGTGAGATAACACTGCTCCCCAATTTTTTATAAGTATCATTTGGACCCCTTTCTGTTAATGTGATGTTAGAAAGATTACACAAACAATGACATCTTTGCTTTGTTAGCAAAATTAGATGGAGAGTCAATGTCAAGGACCACATCGCACCAAAATTGGAAATTGGTTGGTTACATTTTGGATATTAGAAGTAGGTTGATCAAATTGGAAATCCATAATTTGTACGATGGTAATAAAAATATAATCCTTTGTACAACTTATAGATGCATTAATCAGTAGTTGTACGGTATAATATTTTAATGCGTGTTGAAACTAAGTTAGTAAATATATTATGTTGCTCTACAACATAATTTAAATCATTAAAAGTCACTCCGTACTTAATGTGCTAAAAGAATACCACTCCAATAACCATCCTTTGTAGACTTAATAATGATTGAATTGGGGCACCAAAAAGTGGACATATATACTTTTCCATAGATTTTGAGTTGCTTCAAAGCGTTAATTAATTCAATATTGAAGTTGATATATTTGAGGATTTAGTGTAATTAAATATTTCGTCATTGTTTCAGAAATCTTAAAAGTCTGTCCATTAAAAATTTAAAATTGCAAAACAAGCTACCATGAATCAATTTGAGAACAAGACATCCCCTAAAACATTCCCAATTTCCCTATATTTGTTGCTTTCATGGCATTACATCATTTGACCTTTCTTAAATTAGCAAGTTCACTTCACGCCATGGGACATAAAAGGAGCTAGCAAGAAAAGCTATTCTATTAGTATTAGTCTATTAATAGAAGAAAACGAACTTTACTTAATAATCCCACCTGTTATGTTTTCTTATATTTAATTGTTGCTAAAAGTTTATCAAATGACATTTAATAAGGTCAAACAAAAAATTCTATATTTTTATATATTTGACTTGTTAAATACTAAAAATAGTTCTTCTCGTACTCAAGTCAAATCCATAGTACGGTGTACCCAGACTAGCTAAACGTTATCAAGTAAGTCCATCTTTGTTTTTGTGATGTGTTTTACTCTTTTTTTTTTTTCAAAATGAGTGTCTATTATTTGTCCAAATAAGTACTCCCTTCGCTCCGAGTAAAGAGTATTTGTTTGAAAGTCAAAATTTTTAAGAAAAAATTGACACTTTTAATAGTTCATTAGAAATAAAATAAAAATTTTTTGTCTTAATTTTTTTTAAAAAAACTTTTTAAGTGAAACATTTCAAAACAAAATAATTAACTCAAAATGGAGGCAATATTCATTTTGTAATGACGTTACTAAATTCATCTTGCTAAATATCATGTCTCAACATACATACACTTCTAAATTGTAATGTTATAAAGGAGATAACAAAGATATTTATGTATATGTGCGACTAAAATATGTTCAAAAGTTAACTTTATAAATTTTCTTAAAATCTTAAAAATAAATATTCATTTTAATACGGAGACGTAGTTAGTAGGCTAAACATTTAAAAATAGTGTTAAATGGTTCAAATTGATCCAGATCAAAAATATTTAGTACTCCTTAAACTATTTGAAAAATACATATTTATCCTCTATATATTTTGATTTAAATTGATTGAATTCATTAATTTTTAGTAATCTTTCATCTTCTTCATATAAATATTTTCATTAATGGAAAATGGTAGTTTAAATACACTTCTTCAATGGGGGTAATATTACAATGCTACCCCCATTAAGCGGGATCAAATTGATTATAAAGATTTATTGAGCTTTTAATATGGCAAGTCAACCTTGTTGTTATGATTGACTTGTTTTGTATAATGTATTCAAGTAGTATCTTTCATAAATAGAACTTACCATTTATAATTAATGAGTCATTTGATAAATAAATATTCCATATTTTGATTAGATCAATTTCTATATCTAAAGGTCAACATAAACATACACCCTTTCCAATTTTGGAAAAAAAAAAGTCTAATTAGACCGGTCAAACTTTTTGATATTGTATTTCAATTTTTATACTTTATCCGTTCTATTTAAAGAATCACGTTTAAAAATACTAATTTTTAAGGAATATATTAGTGTTATTGGAGTTGGTAATAATTGATATCCTTCTATACAAGTGGAAGGTAAAGATTGTAGGCTATGAATATTATAGACATAATTTTTGAAAATTAACTATTTAACTGAAATATCTCAAAATAAAATAATATTTTTTTCATGGAACAAAAGGAGTAGTGTTTTCTACAACTTGCCCTAATATAGAAATTTTTCTGTGATATATTTGATAAATTTCATATTTTATTCTTTTAATCGAAAAAATGTCATATTTTAAATATAATAATGATAACAATAAAAATATAAAAGTTTACATGTTAAAGTTTTGAAATGAATTTGTTTAAAGTTAGAATAAGTGCTCCTCCCATCTCAAGTTAAAAGTATTTGTCTATAAAATAAATTGTCTAAAAGTAAGTATATTATTTTTTGCATAAAGGACTAAATTTATTTTTGCAATATATCATTGTAAATATTTTATACATTTCATGAGTATATACTGGGGCGTTAATAACCTAACTTATTCGATAAACATACCATTACCGATTTATGGTTAAGGGCAGACGATGTCGTCTAACTTGATTCGGAAATAAACTAAAAATCTGTAACGGCAACATCACGTTCGTTTCTGATCCATTGTCCTATTAAAGTCTCTCCCTCCATAAAAAGGAGAGAGAACAAAGCGATAAATCCGCGTCAGAGCTAAACACGGCAGAACTTAAAGCTACAACGGCGCTAACCCGGCGATGCCGCCGGCAATACAAGTGGCACCACCACCCCACCCGTAAGAAACCACCTTTGTTCTTCTCCCGAACCTAAACGAACAATGGCACTCGCCAAACACTCATCAAACCACGCCGCTTCAACTCGGGAATTCAAGCACCGAATTCTCACATGCCTCAACAAGCTCTCCGACCGCGATACTCACTCTGCCGCCGCTTCCGAACTCGAGTCCATCGCTAAAACCTTGAGTCACGACTGCATCTCCCCTTTCCTCTCTTCAATAACCGCTACCGACTCTTCTGACAAGTCTCCTGTCAGAAAACAATGTGTACGCCTTATCTCTCTCCTCTCCGAAGCCCACGGTGACACCTTATCTCCTCACCTTTCTAAACTCCTCTCAGCCGTAGTACGCCGCCTACGCGACCCCGACTCCGCGGTCCGATCCGCCTGTATTTCTGCTACCGCCTCGATTTCCTCTCACATCACAAAGCCTCCCTTCACATCCATTGCTAAACCTTTAATTGACGCTTTAGTAACCGAGCAGGACCATAACTCACAGATCGGCGCGGCTTTGTGTTTGGCTTCAGCGATCGACTGCTCGCCGGATCCGGAGCCGATGTACTTGAGGAGGCTGCTGCCGAGGCTTGAGAAACTGCTCAAATGCGACAGTTTCAAGGCGAAGTCAGCGCTGATGACGCTATTTGGTAGTGTGATAGAAGCAGGAGCTGCTTCAGGCCAACAAACGGTGAGGAATTTATTGAAGTGTTTGGTTGAGTTCGTAAGCAGTGAGGATTGGGCTGCGAGGAAGGGGGCTGCGGAGGCGCTGGGGAAATTAGCGGTGGCGGAGAGGGATTTGCTGTTGGAGTTTAAGGCTTCGTGTTTAAAGATCTTCGAGGCCAAAAGATTTGACAAGGTATAATTCAATTTTAGTTGTGTTCTTAGTTCTTAATATCTATGAGTTTGTTCAATGGCGATGTGCGACTTGATCGCTGTGCAATGTGGATTCTAATTTGGGGATGTGTGTTGAATTGATAAACGTGTAGGTGAAGGTGGTGAGGGAGACGATGAATCAGATGGTTGAAGCTTGGAAGGAGATTCCCGATGTAGCGGTTGAGGTCTCGGCGCCCCGTGAATCCCAATCCTCATCTAAAGGTACGATTATTATTTATATTTCTATCTTTATTTTATTTTACTGTTAGTTTTTTGTATGGCTTATTGAAATACGAATTATTATGGTCGGAGTACTATGATTTGGTTTAAGTTGAATTAATGTTCGAAATTTGTGATCATATAGCTACTTGAATTAGGAAGTTGAAGCAATTTGATTACATACTTTTTTTTGCTGTTTGTTTATTTATTTATTTTCATCATCATTTTAGCAAGTGAAGAATTCTGGATCCATATTTCTCGTGTGTTTGTTTCTCAATTAATTTTACTGCTCGCATATGATATCATAGCCTTAAATTTTCATTAGACTTAATCTACAAACTTTGGAGTTAATTTCTTGATCATTCTGTTATCATATTGCCCCCTTGGCTTTTGTTTTTGTTTCTTGATCATACTGTTATCATATTGCCCCCTTGCCGATTTTTCTTTTTGTTTCTTTAACCTTCTCTTTCCTGACTTCTTTTCTAAATTAATTTGGTCTATGTCTGGTGGTGACAGAGGTTTGCTAGTGATGGCCGTTATCCACCTGGAGGTTCCTCAAATCAGAAAGAAGCAGAGTCTGGCTAATAGTTCACACGTGCCCAATGGTTCTTCGAACACCACTGCTGCAAAAAGAAGTCCACTAGAGAGTACCAACAGGAAAACTGGTCCAGCAATGTTTCGGAAGCTGGAACGCAAGAAGCCCAGTGATTGGAAAATTGACATCGCTGCTCCTTCTGAGGATGTGCATCTTAAGAGTAGAGATGAGAATGTAAAGGAGAATGGGAAAAACGGATTTATGAAAACAGAAATAAGACGGACCTTCTTCGATAAAAGCTCAGATGAAAAGGTTCTCGAGACTGGTGTGTCCAGGGCTAGTGCTAGTGTCGTTCAATGTCATGACGAGAGGTCAGAATCTACTGCTGTTGCAAGTAATATTACTGAGGATGTCCAGAGGAGCCACAGAGACTGCGAGGATCTATCTTTAATCCGTAAGCAGCTTGTTCAGATTGAAAACCAGCAGTCTAATTTGTTTGATCTCCTTCAGGTAATTTTACTTGTACTTGAAATATTATAAAGCAATATCTTCATCTTCCTAACAATGAAGTACTATACTTGACATTGAGTTAAATCGACAGGCACAAAAAAGATACTCTTAACAATAAAGTCACCACCTAACAACTCATGATAATAGATGCAAAGAACAACTTAACATTTCCATGAAGATCTTTTTGAAATAATAAAATATAGCATCATTTTCTCTTAAGAAAGTTATTCCTTGCCTTGCTAGTTTTCTGCAAGTTACGTGCAATGCCTGCTTTTCTTCGATGATATTATTTAGAGACATTCATTGCTTGCCAATGTTTCAATGTCTAGAAACTAGATGTTGAGAAATTGGTCATTTGCCTTTGATGTACCTAGCTAGCTGTCTGTATGAATTTGATAATCAGAGTAGCTGTGATCCTGCTGATATATCATATACTACTATGATCAATGTGAAATGATAATACTTGATGGCCCCAAGATCAACTTTGACGCTGTTTTTGCTGCAAGGGAGAAAGAAGTTGGAGGAAGGACTGGTGAGAAGAGGAAGAGCCCCCTTTATATTCACTAGAATACCATTTTCTATGAGTCATAGACTAGTTGACATTGATTGAATAGCTTACATATTTCAGAGCAAAAATGGCTTTGTCTACGTAAAAGAAAAAGTGGTGGCTTGGATGAAAGTGCTTTCCTCTCGTTCTTACATGCCAAATGGTAGAAAATTTATCCATTCTTCCCCGCTTTATAACCATCTTTTTTCCTATGATACTACCTAATACACTAATATTTTTATGTACATACGATGTGCCACCTGTTTTTTTTTATACAATCATATCAAGTGATTGTGATGTGACACCAGACACCAGATACATACTAATTTTACTTGTCAAAAAAAAAATTACTTGTCAAAAAAATGATACTACTAATTTATAATATGTGCGAGTTGGGCCGGCAATCCTTACTTGAAAATCCACCCAACCCAACCTATTACGGCTCCCGGGTTAATTTGGGTTACCCAACTTTACCCCCCCAAAAAGCGGGTAAAGTCGGGTTGCACATGAAACCCGTTTTACCCAAATATCTCCAAACCCCTCACTTTGTGCATACCATTTTCTCTCTCCTCTTTCTCCGTCTCTCTCTACCGTTCCTCTTTCTCTCTCTATCCATCTGATCAATTTCGCCCAGATCCAGTCAAGGAAGCCCAACTCCTGGTTGAGTCGACGCACCTTCAATCTCAATCTCTATCAACAACTCCGGCCTCCATCCTTCCAACTCTGCTCATGACCGCCATCTCCAGCCATCTCAGGCTTCATTCCTGTCAACTCCGACCTACCCTCAAGCGAGCGACCCCATCTCCGTCCGTCTTCACCCTTTCTTTAGCAGCAGCAGTCTCCCTCATCTTCGGCGTCTCTCCAAGTTCCGGCCAAGCGCCATTCGAACCTTGTGCAAAACCCCAGCCGAGCTCCTCCCTTTTCTCGGTGCTCTTCCAATTCAGTGAAATTGCAACAAACTAGAATCTCAATTTTGAGTAATATCTTTCTAATTTTGTGGATTAATTGATTTGAAATCAGTTGCTTATAGGTTATTCTTGCAATCTTCCAGTTCAATTGATATTTTGTAAGAATTGATATTTACTATGACTGCAAAAAAATAAAATAAAAATTATGTTTTGGACTGACTTGACCTTGTTGACCCGGTTGCCATTTGGGTACTAACGGGTTTCAACCTGTTACCCACACTAACCCAACCCAAAACCCTCTCAATCCACCCAATTGCCAAGCCTATGTGCGAGTACAGGGAAAGACAGATCATAACAGATAGATGGTTGCAAATATATGAATTGTACAGATATGAAATCATGCATGGTCATGAATCTCCCATCAAAATAGAAGGGAAGTTGTAGCGATTGTACTATCCTCAAAAATATCTCCCATAACCCTAAAGTTCTTCCAAATCATGCGAAGCTGAAAAGTCTTAAGACCATAATCTCGGTTTATTCACTGTTTTGGGTCCTAACAAAACCAAGACTGGATCGCAAAACATGTTTTTCTGTTGAGACAGCATGAGTTGTTCCTAAACATGCATATCCTTTCTCATAAGCCTCAACATATTCCCTTCCTATTTTTGCCTATGTATCATATATATGCTTATGGCTTTTGATGCATGTTTTCTGTAGTTTTATGTTACATGAGCAGTATATATGAAGTCATCCTCACATTTTTACCTGCTCTCCTTGAATGTAGAAATTTATTGGGAGCTCACAGAATGGGATGTGCTCACTGGAATCACGAGTTCATGGTCTCGAACTAGCATTGGATGAGATCTCATTTGATTTGACTAGGTCAACTGGGAGGATGGCAACTACTGACTCCACACAAGCCATGTGTTGCAAGCTACCTGGTGCAGATTTTTTAAGCTCAAAATTCTGGAGGAAAGGGAGAGGGTCAATATCTGAATGCACGGTTCTCTTCTTGTAAAACTGTACCAACTGTTACCATGCGCAACATGGCCAACAAGAATGTCAATACTGAAGCATTTCAGCAGGAGAAGAGGCAATTTTGGTTTCATGGTGGTAATGGTGGGTTGATTGTGAATCCATTAGCTGATATCCAGAGTGATTCCCATGGGATATCAGGGGTCTCCTCTAGTGGAGGAGCATCAAAGAATTTCCACGGAGCCGTATGACATGCCACCTCTGCCATGAAGATATATAGGGCTGGATTTGAAGCTTATATTTGCTAGTATCCTCTTCTATAAGATGTGCTGAGTTAGGTCATTTTCTATTCCTCTTTGCAAGAAAGGAATGGATATGGGGAGTACAAGGAGAAAGGATGGTCCAAAAGTCTCAACCTACCCAACTTCATTGCGGGGTTTTAATGTGCCAGTTAAGGGTATGAAATATGAATGGTGAGTTTGTACAGAGGAAAAAAAAATCTTCTTGTTCTTTGCTGTTTGTAGGCTGTAGCTGGAAAATGGAAACTACTTTTCATTCTTTTTTTAGTTCAAGTATTACTTGAGTTGGAATGATGCAAAGATTTATCAACATAATTGTACCCTGTGGACAGTTTGACTTGCAGATAATTGTACATAAGTGCAAAATTATGGTTTTGAACCATTAGTTAAAAGTTTGAAAGAAAATTCGATAATTTACAGTTTTAATTCATAAGGCGGGGACAGATGTCCTAAAGCCCAAGCCTAGGTAAAACAACGAAATATTATCAGTTCAGCACCATCAAAATCTTAAAAGGAATTATCTTAGTGTTATTATACTTCTTTCTTCTTCTTTTTTCTTTTCTTTTGTTTCACCGAAGATAATTTCTAACAACTAATTTTCACATTTCTCTAGGTTGGCCAAGTCTCTTGTAAAACCGTTTTATGGTACTGAATTCGTAAAGTGGAATCTCACTTTGTCACATCTGAACCCACCAACACACAATGAATTGGGTAAAGAGGATCCGTCTTACAAAAAAATATCGATAAAAACATCTTCCTCAAGTTTTTGCTCTCATGGTTTGATAAAAAAAAAATATGACCACCACAAAATATACTGAAAGTCAGTAGTTTTTTTTTTTTTATTACTCAAAAGCAGATAGCATAGTTGTTTCAGTGCAGGAGTTACAAACAAATGATGGGTATTTTGATACTTGAAGCATTATAGAAATAAACAAAAAAAAATCCAACTAGTCGTATGAGCGAAGCTGCTGCCTCTAGATGTTTCTTCATAATCCCACAACAAAACCAAGGAAACAGGATTACAAAACTATAGAAGCCATTCCAAAATCTAATTACGGCTTCTCATCCTCAGGACCCTCATTCGCGATCTTCTGCAAAAGCCACACACACACAAAAAATTTAAAAAATTATGATAACAATAAAAAGGACACCTATAGGCTATAGGTAGGGCAGTCAGAGTTATTCGATATTAAGAGCTCGCCTCATATTTCTAGTTGAATTTGAAACGAATATTCATCAACTCAACTCGTATTTGACTCCAAGTATCATCCAAATTCACTACTTTATTATGATAACAATAAAAATTACTCCCTCTATCCCAAAATTATTGTCAACTTTCTTTTTCGTCTATCCCAAAATAATTTTCTTGTTTGAAATCTTTTTAGGACAAAATTTTTACCACTTTGTTCTTACATTTTCATCATATTTTAATTATGGGCCGCATATATATGAGTTTTTAAAATAAACTATACATCAAACTAATATTAATAATCAAATCAAATGAGTTTCTTAAACCTTGCATCAAGTCAGCCCAGACGATAATTTTGGGACAAATGGAGAATTATTATTTAACTATTTACTATTCAGTATGCACACATTTTTTATATATTTATTCATAGTATTTAGCTTACCAAGTTAACATAATTTCAAGTAAACTAAATACTATATATTAAGTAATTATTAATGACTTTCAATTATTATAGATTTTTATCTTTTTTCAAGTAAAAGTACATGACCAAACCCTTAATCACATATGATAATTTTTATCTCTTCATTCACATTTAATAAAAAGATACTTCTCCAAAGCAACTGTAAAGATAAAAAAAACCACTAGTGGAAAGAGTTTTTAAAAGAAAAATGATGACCAAGATTTATTCACATTCTCAACTAAAATGTAAAAAAAATTAACTGTTTTATCGAGAATGTGAAGAAAAAAAATTGATTAACACATTATGTCTACACCTTTTGTCCATAGTTGCATTGAAGAGTTTTTGTTCTTCAAAGAAGATGTAAAATCTACATTGGTGATGCTCTTACCGCAAGTGGCTTCTCAATCACCCTCTTGCCCCTAAATTCAAGAATACGAACAAGTGAACAACCCTTCTAAAGTTCGAATTGGACCAATTTTCTATTTGAACAACTAAGGCTATTTAAAGCAACATAACAAAGGCTTGTTCTTAAAAGGTTTAAATCTCGATTTGGTCACCCAACTTTCGACTAAAAGTCATTAAACACACTACTTTTTTTTCTCAATTTAATCACTCTACTTGAACATAAATATCAAGTTCATCACTCTATCCAATTTTTTTGTTGAAAACTTTAAAAATTTTCTGAAAATCCAAAAACATCCTTTAACTCTTCTTCTCACTCGTACCAACATATGGTCATCCCTCTCACTATTTGTGATGGCTGCGACCCCAGTGAACCTTGAAGGTTGAATCACTATAAGCAATGTGCATACCAAAGGAACTTCCAAATCTTCGTTCATTTCATCGCCTACCATAGCACTTGTGGTGCAATAATTCTCTTGACTAGATTTTGGATCGACCGTCTTTCCTTGATCTTCAAATTGAGTTTCCTTATCTTTGCTGTGGTCGACGAGTTTGGTTTTCGAGGTGACGCCAAAGCCGACACTACTCCCTTTCCCTTTTCCGTCATTCTCTTAGTCTTCTCGGCTCTTTGGATATCCTCGCTCGCTTCTCTCTAACCGACCTCCAACCTCCGACCTCCTTGCTCGCCATCTCATCTGCGCTGAGCTCGATCCTTCATCCATGCTCTTAACGAACTCGACCTCATGTTTTGACGCTTGTTTATAATTTACCTTTACTTCAAAAAAAAAAAAAAACTATTGTCGACACCCCTATTTGGATCGTCTCTTGTAATTTGATTGCAAATCGAATCCTCACAGCTAATTGGATCATATCTAAAATTGGATGGGAAAGGCCCATCAATTTACCCTTAACAACACAGTTTGAATCCTCAACTTTTAACATTAAAAGTAAAACCCTTCAACTTAATAAGGGCGTTTTAGTCTTTTCAATGATTTCCATCCAACATAACGGGCAGAAATGACTCGAATGACCTTATTGAATGTAGAAGCAAAGTAGGGTGATTAAATTGAGAAAAAAAAATTGAGTGAGCTTCATGACTTTTAGCCGAAAATAGGATGACCAAATTGAGATTTAAATCTTCTTAAAACTATCACTAACATTTAGTAGTATATAATACATAAATGCCCTTAGTGTTCGCTCTATAGTTTAGCAGCAAGTGGACATTCCACGTGATATATAAAAAGGTGACTTTTTTTTATAGGTAAGTGTGATCCCTTGTTGATATGGAAATTGGAACCAAGGACCTTAAGGTCGACCTTGCAAATATAAAAGAAAAGGAACACTCATTTTGGGACAAAAAGATTTCAAAAAGGGACACTCAATTAGGGAGTGGGGAGTAATATTTAATCCCAGCGCAATGTCCCGAAAGTGATTCCAACTTCCATAGCCCCCAATCAAAGTTGGTCAAAGTTATGTACTAATTATTTAATCATAGCTACTCCTCTTCTCCCGAATCAGTTGGAAACTTGGAATCCTTTTTATGGAAACACTGGAAGGAACAATAGTATTACTGAGCAATAAGATTAGAGCAAGTATGGTCTCCAGTGACCACGAATGTAGAAAAACGCAATATTAATAACAAAACAGTGGAGTTCCAAACGATATCTAGGTCATCCAGCAGACTTCTACCCACTACATAGTGACACAATAATTGCATTCACTACAGATGCCTGAAGCCAAAAATAGAACTTAGAAGTAAAACAACATATCAACTGACTAATGAAGGAAATGTGTTGCTTCAACCACCACGTTGCCCTGTGCTCTTTAAGTCAACCTCTTACTAGGCTGGTGGAAAGTGTGAGATCCATTAGAAAAGCAACATTCTGGCGGAAATTGGATGATATCAAAAGCACTTCAACAGAATTTTAACTGGATCCACACATGTTCAAAAATGGTACATTGCAGCTATTTTGTGCGGGAACAAACAAGTCTAAGCTGGTGTCTTTGAGTCTAATCTAAGGAAAATGATAGGGATACAAACATTTTTGTACTAATTTCTTATACAAATCTAGGTGTCAAGCATGTAATGGGTTAAAGGATGACATCACACTCTAAGTCATGTGATATCTAATCAATTACATGCTTGCCACCTAGATTAGTATGAGAAAGGTGTACAAAAAATTTGTATCCCATCATTACTCCTAATCTTATGATAAGGGTGATGATTCAAATTTGCATTCACTCATAAACTGTTTCATTCAAGACATGGTAGTTGCTAACCACTGTTTCATATATATGAGATCAGCAGCTAGGGTTCTTTCTACTTCCAAATCTTTCTGATATTATTTTGACATACTGAATTGTAGTAGGCCACATTCACACACACACGCTCAATTGCACATTTCAGACAATGTAATCACTGATACTAAACACCAATTAGGAATACCGACATTGATTGTTGCCTCAAAAGTTTCACGTAAATGAGCGTTAGAACTTAGTAAAGTAGAGCGAGATCTCACATGTGTTTTAGTACAATAGAGGTTTCAAGTGTCTTTCTAGTAAGGGAGGATAGCAAATGGCTTGACTTTCATATCTTATCAAACATCCAACCCATAAAACAGACAACAATTGGATTTAATTGCTATAACCTTTTTAAACTAGTACTGTGAAAATACAAGCAAATTTAAATGGAAGTGGAACATACAAAGCAAAACCAAAATTGACAAGGCAACGACATCTTTTAAGAACTTTGCTACAGTAATATTTAGGTTTAAATCTCAATTTGATCACCCTACTTTCGGTCAAAATTCATTAAGCTCACTCTACTTTTTTTTCCTTAATTTAATCACTATGATTGGCTTCGAAAGTCAATAAGGTCACTAGAGTCATTTCCATTAGTTAAGTTGGATGGAAATATTTGGAAAGACAATAATGCCCCTTACCTTTGAAAGGTATATTGACAAATTCAAGTCACACAATAAGAAATTATGTTTGAGAGGAGACCCTCAAAACCCCCAAATTTAGTACGGGTATTTTTTGATTTTCCTAAAAAAATTAAACTTTCCATCCAAATATATGGATGGAGTGATGAACGTGCTAATTATGTGAAAGTAGAGTCATTAAATTGAGGAAAAAAAAGTAGAGTGAGCTTAATGAATTTTGACCGAAAGTAGGGTGACCAAATTGAGATTTAAACCTAATATTTATTAAACTAAGAGGCCTGCTAGTATCGAGTTTTGTATGAGCTTTGTCAAATGCACACGCGTTAACCAGCTCTGCAAACAACTGCATGCACCAGTACTATTTTAAGGCTTAATAAGGACCGTATTTTTAACATATTAGTCTGATGACTGATGCACCCTTCTTGGCTATTATGCTTAGCTTTTTACGCATGATTGCAGAGGCTTCTCCCATCCCTCTCATCTCTTCTCTTTCTCCTCTACTTTCTCAACTTCCCATTCTGTATTCAAGGCTTTTATAAATCACAAGTAAACACCATCATCATTGATCTTATCTCTTATTCATATTCTTCCTGCACTACCAAATGGATGATACTGTGCACAGAATTAAGAGAGTCACTTTTCGTGATAACAATATGGACTTTTATGAAAGAAAAACTTATATTAGTTGCAAAGTTAAATTTTGATTAATGAAAAAGTGATAATCTTGTCGGACAAAGTAAAGAAGAAAAGGTGACTTTCAATAAGAGAGGAACACCAATATTTTGCAAGCTTACAGATTTGTCTTCTCGAACCCTTTGGTATAAGTCTCAAAATAAATCTATCCGCCTGCTTTTCTGCCCATTGGTACTATTCACCCTCAAACCTCAATAATGTTCTTCATATATTGGCAGCCCATCAGTCAGTCCTACAGGTCCTTCAACTGCTCCCACCACAAAACTATTAGTGATGGCAACCAACTTGCGCTAGGTTGGACATCCCCATCCTTCATGGAACAGATCCAGGCAGATCCTTGTCATGTTTGCAGAAGGCTTGAAAAGGAAGACGAGACCAACACAAGTATTGATGGGCTGATTGTACAATTTCTTGGTGACATTCTCAATGTGCCCCTTCACGTTCATGCAAGAATGTTACTAACATAGTATCACAACTCAACTAAATTCAGCTTGATCTTTTCTCAGACTACTTGGGTCCACAGCATGAATCCTTTTCAACCATTCACGTCAAACGCAGGGCAGGATTTTCTACAAGTCATTGACGTCTATTTATCAACTGATTTTTTCCTACCTCTACCATTGTTGAAGATATTACGATTATCATATCCCCAAACTGGTATGTTTCTAAACCATCCAAAACGTTTCTCAATCACTTCATATCCAATTCTCTTATATTCTTTTTTTTTGTGTGATAAAAATCATTTCTTCATGTCCTATCAGAGCTACTATTACAATCCCACAAATGTGACACGGAATTCTTTTTTACTAATTTTACTGCACTATCTCTCTTAATCTATCTAAACATTCCCGTGTTGAAAAATGTGAACTCTGACCTAGTGCAATTTTTCAATAAATTTGGAGCATTCCTTTGCTTGTTACCATCTGATCCCGCCCCATTGAATTAGAGGGCGATTTACTATTTGCCTCATCTATCCATTTCGAAATCAGAACCCTCCTTAGTCAGTATAGTTTTTTATTTTTCTTGATAACTAATACAGTATTTTTTTATGATAACCCTACATCTTTTGTCGGTTAGCGATTAGCTACTATAGGAATAGCCCCCTCTCTTTCTTTCTTTTTTCTTTTTTTAATATTATGCTTTGCAGTTGCCCAACGCTCCTCCCATAAAGTATAATTGGCCAAATAATAGTCCTATTACGTTTCCTTTTCGAATTTAGACACTTCTCCCACTCTATCCAACTAGCTTCAATTGTATGACCAACAGCATCTCTAACCTTCCTCCATCAAATGAATAATAGACCCTAGATGATGGTGTTGAACACACTTGTGTATTCATTGGTCATCGAGCTTAACAGCATCACAAATGATATTTACCGCTGAAGTTGCACTTCACATAATTTTATAAGTTTTACTTTAAGCTCCCCAGATCCTGAGACTTCTCTCCATACTTAGAGTTTCCGCACCAACTGACTTCTTCATCCAATCCAACCCACCATCCATATAAATAAGTGTGCTGTGTGCTTATGATATTTCAGTTCTCACATTCACTTGTTTAGCCACTCTACCAATCTTGGCTGCGACTTGGGTAAGTCAACATACTAATGATGATATGGATTTCAAGTCCACGGAGCAAATGAAAAATGCATTCCATGACGAGTATCCAACAAGCCACCCAGCAGAACTGTCAGGGGCCTCAGGGCTAGGTAGGGAATTAGGATAATATGTTATCAAGGTGGAAAATGGAAACATTTAACAGGCATTCTCCTCTCTTCTCAGTTTCAGCAATTAGTATCTTACTTGACCTACCACCATTCAAATTCAACCTGATCAAAAGCAAATTCGAATTCCCGAATTGCACCAAACAACATTTTCGAATTGTGAAACTAACATGCAAAAATTACAGGACGCCAGCTAGGGTTTTGACAAGAGACAGACGCGTGACATAAAGAGGGTGCTAATGTAGGGTTAGGACTTAGGGTATATAATACACACAGAGGGAGTAGAGGGTGGTTACCGTTTGGGCGTTGTGCCAACGGAGGCCTCGGTAGACGTTAACAGAAAAGGTTGCGCCGAGATATAGTGTGACGGCGCCAAGGCCCGCCGTGAACGCCTTAAATGCCCAATCCCCTGCTTTGCTCGCCACTCCCATCCTCTTCTCTCTCTGAAAATGTTGATGGTTAATGGGGTTTAACAGATCTTATTGCAAAACCCTTTTAAGGCCTAAAATGAAGACGGGAGGTTTCACCTCTCTCATTCTTTTTAAACTACTGATGCACCCGTGTATTGCACAACTTGTACTTGGATGTAAAATCATATACTTAATTAAAGTTAAATAATATATAATTAAAAAATTTAATATGAATAAAATAAATAAAAGTTAATAAACAGTAAAATCAAAGACAATCACATAATTTTTTAAAAAGTTATTATAAATTTTAAAATACTTCCTTATATACAACATTTTTTTGTTGAAGATGTACGAATATTAAAACTATTAGTATCATATAAAAAATTCAAAGATCGTTAAGATTAGTAACTCTAGACAAAGCGATATAATGATCATGACTAAAAATAAGATTTTTCAAAAGAAGTATGACGCTAGATACTTTTATTTATAGACATTTCATAAGACACCATTAGCGTAAACTGTCTTCTTTAAAATTTGGATATAATTTTATGATCAGATGGTGTCAGTGATATTTTTGAAATAAAACAGTACCACCAAAATGACCATTTAAAAGAACTCGACATTCTTAAACATGATTTCTTAGCCTTGTAATAATTAATCGTCTGCTAATACATAACTCAAGAAAATGGTCAATGTTACAAAACAATATTAATGAAGTTCCAACCTTCAAGTTCAACTTATGATTTAGGATTTCAGAACATTAAAGTTCATTTAAAGCTTTAGGAATATCTATATCGTTCAAAAAATCAACGTTTCTATCAAAATAACACGGAAAATCTGAGCTAAAAAACAATCATCCTTTTTAATTGTTCTTCAATATCATGTAATCATTTATTGAATTAACCACATCAAGAGTTGGATCTAGAATAACTCTCTTTTTCAAAAACGATGAATCATCAAGACTGTTTCCAAATGAAGGATATGTGCTTTGTACAATTGAAGCGATTGGATCGTTAAATTCCTTAAGTATCAGTTGATTGAGAATATCAACATAAGCACAATTATCATTTGGTTACCTTCACCAATCTTCGCAATCCAATTTACAAAAAGTTTCAATTATTCAGAACTCGCATTGAACTCATACTTTGTATCTCATATTCGTTGTCAACCTCGATATAGATGAATCTCTCCACAAATACAATGAATTAATAGTGGGATGAACTATATCTTGTGTACTTCCTTTTGGAATCACATGCAATATCTGTCAAAAATCTCCATCAAACACAATTGGCTTACCTCCAAATGGAATATTAGAATATCATATACTTAAATAAAACTGAATATATCAATAGAATATCGTATACTTAAATAAAATTGAATATAATATGCAATTAAGAACTTTAATGTGAACAAAAAAAACACTAAAATTAAAGATACAAATTCACATATATTTGAAAAAAAATTATAAATTTTGGAATATTGATTCATATATAAAATATTTATCAATGAAAACGTACGATTATTACTTTTAATTCTAGAAGGGATAATTTTAAAGCATGAAGTTGTATTTATCCTTACATACGGCATAAATTGTACTTTAAATTGCTAATATTTAAACATCGAGATAATCTTTCTTGCTACCAAATAAAAGCATCACAAAAAATTATATTTAAATGTTGGATTGGTATTTTCAAACAACTTTAAGAAAGCACAAATGTTTATGTTTTATATATATATATATATATATATATATATATATATATATATATATTAAATTGTCAAATATCAACATGTTTGTTATATCTAATAAAAAAAGGAATTGAAGTCGAAATAACAAACTCTAAACAGAACCTCTAACACTAAAATGTTAGGAATAACATATTATGCAACATAATTTTTATACAACTATTCAATAACAAAAGTTATTGCGTCTAGATTCTTAGTGTGCCATGGGAAAAGTCCTATAACAGATAGTTGATATTTTGCTAGGCCCCCTTCCCTTTTTCGGAATATGTAGTCACATCATCCCCCAATAAACCCTAGCATTTAATACCTTCAAATTATTTCACAGTTTGGTTTCTTTGATTTCCTTTTTATTTTTTTAAATAAATTTTTGAGAGAAATTTGTATGATACAAATTTGAATTTTGATTATTATTAAAAAAATTAAGAGTTTAATTTAACGAAGTATGTAAAATATATGAATCTTATAGTTAGTTAATTACATCCAAGTACATATCAATATGCATTTTTACTTTAAAAACAGTTTATAAAAATAGAAACTTAGATCTACCATATCTGAGAAAAAAATTTAAGCATATGATTTTTTTTTCCAATTTGTTTTTCAAAATGGATAAAAAATATTTATGATCCCAACTTTTTATGTTGGACATTTGTTTTATAAATTTAATTTTGACAAAAATAGAAAAATAAACATCGGTTATGCACTTTTTGACTTCAGATCTGATGAAAATGGAGAAAAACATTTTAGATCTCTATATTTTGGTAAATATTTGTAAAAGTAAAGTTCAAATTAACATTGGCCTATTACCGATTAAGTTGAATAAATATATATCTTTAGTAAACTAACTTTAATAGGTTAAATTTTTTAAAAATATTAGACCTGAATTTTTCAACATGTAGGCTGGACAAATATACTAAGATTTTTATTTGTTAATTTATGTTAATTTTTTTGAGCATGTATTAGTCCTAGGTTTTTAAACATGTAAGCTAGACAAATAAATTAAGAATTTTATTTTTTAGCTTTAGATTTGATTAAAATGGAGTAGAAAAAAATCTCATATATATGTATATATTTATTTAGTTATCTATTTTTTGATAGGTAAATGTAACCCCTAGTCTTGCCATCTCTCACACCTTTTGGGTCAGATATATATTTATTTTATTATAAATTTGTCAATTATTTGTTTAATATAACCTTAGCATATGTCCGATCTATAGATTTCACATATAAAATTGTTTGAATTTTTGTAAGTATTCGACGATTAAACACAAAATATTTGAATGGCGATAGGAGTAGTGCATATGCTGATACTTTATACAATAATTATTTTTCTGGACTATTACCATTATCAGTGGTAAGTAAATGTTAAGAGTAAATTTATTATAGATACTCGGTTACTAATTTGTCTTTTTATTTACTAATTTATATGAAATTATCTATAAATTTCATAATATGTCATAATTATATTTGTTTATATTATTGTTGTATAGAGTAAATTATTTGAAATTTGACTGTTATATAATTTATTGATATTATTGATATATAACATTGTTATAAAATATAAAAAAACATTTTTTTAGAATAATGAAAATACCTAAACACCTCGAACAACAAACTGGTTCTAAAAATCTTTAAATTTTAGAACTATAAGAATCTAAAATTTATAAGAATGAAGAAGAATTAAATTTTTCATAAAGCTATTCATATTACTTATAAATTAAGCTTAAAAACATCTAAACAAAATGATTTGTTTCAAAATATTTATTGCATTTAATTTATACACTTCATACGGTTGCAAATAACTATGGTTGACAATCATTTTATATACTCCTTGGAGAAACATTAATTTAATGCATGTATTTTTTTTTTGGAAAATGTTATCCATACCACTAATCCTACAACTTTCCTTACAACTAAGTCTTGAATCGGGAAAAAATATTTTGAACAAAGACAGCTTTACCCTTCTTCAAAGCTTAGTTGTAGAAAAAGTTGTAAAAGTAGTTGTAAAGCTAGCAATGTTGTTTTTTTTTTTACTAATTTGTCTTTGTATATTAACAAATTTATCTGACATCCATCTTTTATATTTCTTATTACATCGATGAATAACTTTTAAATAAAGTTAGTTAAAATATTAAAGCTTTAATGAGGTAATGATATTATTCTATGTTGAACAATAAATTATTTAGTAAGGATGTTAATGTAATTCGTTTTTTATTAAACGAAAAAAAAATATTATTATTATTTTGGATGTTTACCAAAAATATTTCTTTAGTAAACCATTAACTAATTCATTAGTGATGGGAAGTAACTATGTTACTTTGATTTATGGTTTTAAACTGGTTTGAATAATATTGCATTGTAATTATTTGTCAAGACTATTATTAATAATAGTGGCAAATAATTTATATTGAATCAACTTTTTCATCATTTAATCTTATTTCTGGGAGTTTATATTGTCGTGGTGAAGATTTAGAAGCCAATATGTCAATTACAAATGTAAAAAAATATTTTAAAAAAAGAAATGTGAAATCGGATATAGAATAAATTATTCAATATTTGATATTGTATTTATTGTCATTTCGTCATATTAAACTATATTAAATGTTATACAATTTGTTTACATTAAATGCACTATAGATATTTGTAAATTCATTTGAATCTGAAGAGTTGTTGTCAACTTCATTAATTGATTTTCATTTCAATTTCAAAAAAAAAACGACAAATATACAAATTATAAATATTTCTAAATTTGGAAAGTCACTTTTTGCGGGATATTTCTATTAGTTGCTCATATTCTTTTATATATGTATAGATACTAATGTTTTTTTTTCTTTCATTTTCATGTTTTCTTTGTTTTACTTCAAAATGCTATTTCACATTTTTTTTGTTTTTGATTTTTCGGAATTCGCAAGAATATTATTACTGTTTTACTTATCAATTACTCCCCTCTTTCCTCCAAAACAATATGCGTTTGAAAAGTCTAAATATTAAACGGATATATTACTGTCACTGAAATTAATCATATTACAAAAATACTTAAAATACAAACAAATTACAGCACAAGTGTGGGTAAAAATGAAATGTTATAAATATTAGAATAATAATTTTTTAAAAAATTAACTCTCAAAGCGAAACAAGTCAAAATAATATAATGGACTCTTTGTCTTGTACTGAACATAGGGAATATCAATTTTCCTTGGACCAGCTGCTAGCACCACATAATGCGAGCGGGGATTGTTGATTAATTTTTAGACCAATCTATATTATAAAAGAGTTAAGGGTTTAACTGATGGCTTGATCGAATTGTGTTAAACACAACTAATGGCCCAGATTGATTCGCAAATATGTGAATTACAAATGAACCCCTCAATTATAAGTTACATTTGAATTACTTCTCAACAATTACATATAAAACTTTCAGTGGTAGGTTTTATTTGAATTACCCCGTCAGTTATGAATTTTGTTTATCCCAACCATACTGATACCTTGCCTATAGCACGAACATGCATACTAGTATAATTTGAGAACATCTCGTAAAAGAAAAGGGCCAATACATATATATTTGAACTTGCACGTATCTAGACATGACAATAGATCCAATCTGATCTGTTTTGTTGTCTTTTTTTAACCCAATCATGATCTGCTCAATTGTAAGGCCTTAGGTTGACCGTCCCAAAAGCATGTAGTACGGTGACATTACAGTAACACAAACACTTACTAAAATTACAAATTGGCAATTTTTATCACATTGTTTATACAAAAGTCAAATGTGTAGCAGTGTAGGCAAGGTAGCCATCGCTTTGATATTAAATTGTACGCGATATATACCTCCAAGCTCACATACATACAACTTCCTTATCTGTTCCTGCTGGCGCTTCCAAGCACAGACAACAATCAATATGGCAAAATTGATAAACTCATAGTATACACAAACTTTTCTCTCTTTGATGATGATTAACTAATTCCAACTTAAGGTGAAAAATGCCAATATTACAACGAGGCCGGAGATTAATAACAAATTGTGGTCCTATTAGACTGAAAAGCAGATAGCATAGAGCAACAGAGATCAAACGATACAGCAATAGAGGAAGCCGGTTACAATTTTCTCTTGACCAAGCCGTTTGCCACTTGATAGTGTGTATATATATATATATATTGCCTCAACAGTTGCATTGGCAACGAACCTTCAGTTTGCTTTCTCCTCTGGTACAGCATTATTTGAATAATTCAAACACCAGAACTATTGCCACCATTTTTTCCCTGACATAGATATAAGCTGCTCAAAAGCAGCAGAAATATCAGAATACTGATGTAAGCATTTAGGTCAACATGTTTTTGCTCTTTCAGTCACATTCAAATAGCTATTGGTGAATGCTAGATTTACATCAACTTTGGGATTCTGCCAAAAACAAATAACAAATAACAAAAAAAAAAAAAAAAACAAGAGGGATCGCATTTTTTAGGTTGGATCTGCACTTCCTAGGTTTGTGCATATTTTAACTGTTTACTCAATTTCAAACCATAATCAAACATATTGTTAAGCTAATACTCCAGTCCTTTCCAAATGAGAACCATGAAAGAATCAAGTAGTACATCACATACAAAACAAAGCATGCTCCAAGTCCATGTAAACAAGGCACTAGGCATACTTTCTGGCTATTATCACAACTACTGACCACACAAAATCAGAATAAAATACAAATAAGTCGGTAATATCCTCATTTACTCTTCAAGTAAAGCTGGGACATACACTTTGTAGCTCTAACTCTTCTCAATTTACGGTACAAAAGTGAGAATCCAAAAACTTCTTCACGATTCATGATTTTATCTTCCAAACCCCAAATCTGTTGGAAAGTGAGGGCACTACCCACCTCACTATCGAATAGAATCTATAGCAAAATAAGAGATGACTTTTATATCTTTCCTTGTTATGCAACATTGATCTTGTATGCAAAAGATGTCACCATAACACAAATAAACAGCCAAAATGATCACTTTCTTTGACCTATTTTTCCATCTCAATCCCGTGCGAAAGGCTCAAAGTTTGGATCTTCTATAAGTCCCGAAACTATTGCTAGTAACATAGAAAACCTCTGAGCTATAACTCTGTTTCCAGAAATAGGAAGAGCTTCCAATCCTCAGCATCATTTTCTTCTAGTGCCAGTGTAGGCTGTGCTTACCCCCAATTCTTCATTTTCGCCTCAGTGCCCATGTTGTCAGAGTCACAGACAGGGTATGGGAGTGGTCGCTGGATAGTTAACACTTGCATCTAGTGTAAAAATCCTAGATTTTTTGTGAGTTGGACCCCTACCTCCGCACCCACACCCATACCCAACAATCATACCTGACTACAAGTAACATAGAATATGCGCTAGCATTCAATTTGTTCATTCTCAACGCCAATTCACCACCATATAAATGTACTTTCCATCAAATCAATCCAATATGGCTAGCTCCATCAGATGAGAATTTATGTTTTTTTATGAATGAACATAAATTACTCAGTCTTAACAGTTCCAGGGAAGATTTAACTGCAACCTTGCCATGAGCACTTCCAAAACCTGAATTATACAAATTCTCAAATTATGATTCACCTAGTAATATCGCTAACAGATCCGTTAATAAAAAATAGTGTCGCCACAACAGATGCAGCCGGTTCTCATTTGACCTTCTAGAAAATAAAGTTGAAAAACAATGCCAGTCTGGATGCCCTGGCTGCAGGTTTCAGTTCTCTTCTAGCCTTCACACCAGCACCCATAATTAGCTTCTAGGACAACACGAAACAAAGATAATCAAACTTTTGTCATCCAATCCCAACAGGTTAGGCTAAGGAGAACTACAGTAGCCTCCCTTGTTTCATTTGAATGCCCTGACTACAGATCTTATATCATGTTCCAGCCTCTCTCCTGCATCTATATTCTATGACCAGCTTGAACAACAGTGTACAACGATCATCACATTTTTCTCATAGTATCCCAACAGGTGACACCACACCGCTATGAACAATGGTGGCCTCCCCTATGCAGGGAGGAACCTAAAACCAGAGAATCACTTTCTCACGTTTCCCAAAAGCATACTCCTCAAATGTACTCCCCTCCCTTTTTGCAAAAAGAGTCATACTTTCTAACTTGGAATATTCCACTTAAAAATTCCTATTTGAAAAAAATAAGCTTAATGAATTTTTTTAAAGTACCAGAATATACCCTTATTACATTAGACTTGAAATTGAGAAAACCAATCTATTCATAAAATTAAGGTTATCTATGACAAATCAATATTAAATATTAACCTTAGAAAGTTTACTTTCAAGTCTGGACACTTCGGGGGAACAGAAGAAGTATATATTATTTGATAGACTGCACAGTGAGCCTGGGTAAACTGTAAAGCCTACAGACTTCTTGGACCTACAAGGCTTAGATTTCATAAAGAAAAACAATCAAACAAACTTGTTCACCAGGCCATACAACAATCTACTTACAATCTACTTTGAAATTTCGCTTGGAAAATAGCATTCTTGGTAGAGAAAGGGTGCAAAGTCACCTGATAATCAATATAATATCCCCAGAGATAACTTTATGAAAATTATGTTAGACTACAATCTGACCCTGATAGAACTAACCAAACTAACAAATATTTTCCATCAATTTGAAGTTCCATTCAACTTTCCAGTACTACACTTCTCTTCTCTCTTTTCTTGGCAAATATTTCTACTATATGATTGATTTCTCAACTCCAACCTCCAAAATACGACAAATTGAAGATATGAATCTCATAGGTTTATGTCTCTCTTGCATGATATAGTGTCCCCCTACCTTCTCCAAACCGCATATATCAATTTCATCCTTCAAGGAAATTTGTTCTATGCACGAGGGGTGGGAGTCGATACGAATTGGTAGGTGTCACTAAATTTGATAGGGTTCCACATAAAAGATGCCAACTCTTTCGATATTGTATTCTCACAGAAAATATTATTACAGATGATCAAAAGAAAAATGGATAAAATGGCAATGAATACAACAGCGTCGAAACAGTAGGAAACCTAAGTGATCAATTGTAAATTATAGAAGAAAAGAAAGGAAAGCCCTAGTGCACAGTAGTTTTCACCATTGCAGCATCTAAGAAGGGTCACACGATGAAGCCCAACCACCAACAACCAATGACATTTTCTCCATAGCTTGAACACGAGTTCAAAATCGAGGAACCTTAAAAGTATGGCCTGGCTTGCCCTTAGACATTATACAAATATTGGACATCATTATTTCTTGGATATAGACTGAGATACTACCTTAGTTTCAAAACTTAACACACCCCCTGCTCTAAGTCCTATTTCCAATTTTGGGATGTTTCACTAAAAGATCCTTGTTTTTAAGAACTAAGCTTATAAACCTTATAGAGTTTCCATATTTCCCCTAACAACATTACACTTTAAATTAGTACAGGTTGTTGCTGAGTTTTTTCAAAGTGCCTTGGGTGATGCCGAGATCAGTTTCTGAGCTTTTCAGGTGTTACTCTGTTCAGTGCAGAAACAGGAGTATTGGGGCTTGGGAGGCAGCCCCTTTGGCAGTATGTTGGGTAATTTGGAAGGAGAGAAATCAACGGGTTTTCGAAAACGAGGAAAAGTCTATCTGAAAGAGTATGTTGGGTGTCTTGAAGAACTCTCTGCTTTGCACTCTCTTCTCTTGGTGCGTTGAGGCTGCGAATTCTTCCCTCGGATCGAAAATGTCTTTTGTAGAATTTGTAAATAGCATATCTTTCGGATAGTTGCTTTTGAGCTTTGTGTACTTCTAGTGTACTAAGGATGCGTCACCTGTTTTGAAGCTCACATTTATATACTCTTTACTTATCAAAAAAATAAAAATAAATAAATAAACTATGCCTATTAACCTAGACCCCTAATAATAGCCACAGCCTAAAATCCTGTCTGCCAGCCCACAAATGCAATTAAACCAAAATGACTAAACTACCCTTAATAAATAAACTAAAGAGAGCATATATGACCTGAAAAATAAATAATAAAGACAATGGGGAAAGATCCTAGGACCATCTAAGAGAGTAGAAAAAGCCTAAATTCAGAACTGATTAAAGCAATTCCCAACTAGGTTGCACGGATAAGGATACGTGGATACGGATTCGCAGATAAGAGATACAGGGATATGTGATTTTTGAAAAATCCCGGATACGGATACGTGGGGGTAAAGTGTAAATATTCAAATTATAAGGACCAACATATAAATATTCAAACTATAAGGACCAAAATATAAATATTCAACATTAGCACCAAAATATAAATATTTAACATCCAAAATATAAATATATGTTTTACAATTGACATAAACACAAAAACTAGGAATATATATTTAAAAAACCCTAAACCATAAATAAAATAGTCTTAAATAAATCACAAAATGTAATATAACATATTAACACTTTACAGTCAATAGTAATAGTCTAATAGGCTCATAGTGTCATATAGCTCAGCCACAACATATAGTCAATTCAATTAGTCAATTTCAATTAGTCACTTTTAACTTACACGCCAATGAGTACTCACTGAGAGAAGAAGAGACGAACACTGCGACTGCCTTCGACTTACCTCGAAGACGACGAATAGAGAAGAATCGACGGGTCGAAGGCTGAAGGCTCGAACTCGAAGCAGTGGCGGCTAAGGGATTGAAGCAACGACCAACTAGGGCTTGAAGCAGCGGCAGCGACGCGAGACGGTGACGGCGATAGGAGGAGGCATAGCATTATCGCATATGTGAGGCATGCCGTGTCTTTTTTTTTCTTTCGACTCTCTCTTGCCAGTCGATTGTTAAGGTAAGTGAATTAGAGATTTCGATTTATCTCCCCCATTTTCAAGACAAAAATGACTGTGTTTTGTGAGACGTATCCGGAGTCGGGTATTCCCGGACACGCGTATCCGGGTCGGCGTATCCAAACTTTGAGAAAGTGACAATTCGCCCCCTGGACATATCCATGGGCGTATCTAGCGTACTGGAGCGTATCCGTATCCGGAGAGTATCCGATACGCGGGACACTACCTCCAGAGCGTATCCGTGCATCA
Source organism: Codonopsis lanceolata (assembly GCA_013146195.2). NCBI lineage: Eukaryota > Viridiplantae > Streptophyta > Magnoliopsida > Asterales > Campanulaceae > Codonopsis > Codonopsis lanceolata. The sequence goes on along the minus strand of CM028378.1, from coordinate 45,811,210 downwards.
TAGATTCCCAAATTGCATTTCACCCATTTTAGGGCTTTCTCTAACCGTGTCATACTTTAAAAAGGAAAAGAAGGCTCCTTTAAGTCAAATGGAGATACAATTTGATAAAGTATTCTTAAGTGCCTTTAAGTCAAATGGAGAAGGCTCCTTTAAGTGCTGGTAAACGGGGAGCCTTCACAGTTTTTTGGCAGTTCTAGAGGTTTGAGAAGGTTTGAGACAGGGAGATCCCCTTTCCCCGTTCTTGTTAGTCTATGACGGGAGGTTTCATTCGTGGTTTTAATGAAAGTCGGCATAGAGATCTGGAGGTCTCCGTGTCCCATCTTCTTTTTCTGATGCAGACTTTTCTCAACTAGGTTACCTGCACCTAGTTCTGTTGTGTTTTCAGATGGTCTCGGGTCTTCGGATTCTGCCAGTTGGAGGGGTTGATAATGTTGAGGATATGGCTCAGTTCTTCGGGTGTAAGGTAGGCAAGCTTCCTTCCCATCATAAAAACAAGGCGATGTGGAATCCCATCATAAAGAGATTCGAACGTAGATTGGCTGGATGGAAAAAGCAACTCCTGTCAAAAGGGGCATCTCACTCTTGTTAAGAACACTTTATCCGGTTTGTCCATCTACTTTATGTCCTTATTTGTACTCCCTCAATCTATCCATAATATTCTAGAGAGACTGGAAAGGGATTTCCTATGGGAAGGCAATAGTGAGAGCCATAAGTATCATTTGGTGAAGTGGGAGAAGGTCTATAGTATGAAAGAAGGAGGCTTAGGGGTTAAAGACTGGAGCGTTTTTAATAAGGCGTTGCTGGGTAAGTGGCTTTGGAGATTTTTGGTGGACAAAGATGGTTTGTGGAGGAAGGTGGTGGTGAGTAAATATGGGGAAGGGGTTGAGCAATGGGCCCCTAATGAGGTTTCCCTTTCTTACGGAGTTGGTGTTTGGAAAGGAATTAGGAGAGGGTGGGAATCTTTCAAGAGATTTCTTTGTTTTGAGATTGGTTATGGTTCGTCGGTGAAATTTTGGAAAGACAAATGGTGCGGTGACATAGAGTTGTGGAGATTATTTTCGGATTTGTTTAGCATAGCCCGTGATATGGACTGCATTGTTAATGCAGTGCTTCATGTGGAGGATAACAAGGTGATTTGAATTCCTTCATTTCGTAGGAACTTCCATGACTGGGAGATGGAATCATGTGTATATTTACTTGATTTTCTCTATTCCATGACTGTTGGCCGGCAAGTGGGGGATAAAGTGTGGTGGAAGGGTCCTAAGGACAAAAGATTTTCTGTCAAAGCTTATTTTGAGTCTCCATCACCCAAAGATGGTTTTTTATTTCCATGGATATCAGTTTGGAAATCAAGAGCTCCCACTCACGTAGCGGTTTTTGCTTGGGAGGCTTGCTATGAAGCCATACTAACCAGAGATAATTTGAGAAGAAGGCATAATACTTATGTGAATTGGTGCTGTGTTTAAAGGTAATGAGGAAAATGTTAACCATTTACTCATCCATTGTTCTGTAGCTATGGATCTTTCGAATCTTATCCTCAGGCTCTTCAACATTTCGTGGGTTATGCCTAGATCAACGAAGGAGCTATTTCTAAACTGGGCTTTCTACAAACGGAGAAGATGGAATTTATCTTGGCAAACTGCTCTTCTGTGTGTGTGCTGGACCATTTGGCTTGAAAGGAATAGTAGGGTGTTTGATAACAAGGAAAGGCTCGTGTCGCAGTTGAAGGACTTGGTGTGATACTAATACTTCCATTCTTCACTCTTATTCCTTTGTAGATTTTGTTAATAGTCTATCCTTAGATTAGTTTACTGTGTATACTCCTAGTGTACAAAGGATGCGTCACCTTTTTTGACGCTTCTATGATATTATACTCTTACTTATCAAAAAAAAAGTGCCTTCTAACGTGGCACTTTTTGGGAGTGTTTTGGATTCTTTGGAAGGAAAGAAATCGCAGGGCTTTCGAGAATGTGGAAATGTCAGTCTTGGAATTGAAGAATTTGCTGTTACGCACTCTTTATTTTTGGTGCTTCGAGGCTGAACAATCTTTTCCTAGATCCAACACTGATTTTGTAGATCTTGTAAATAGAATAGACACTGAGTAATGTTTGGTTTGGTATACCTCTAGTGTACAAAGGACGCATCACCTCTTTTGATGCTTTTTATACATTACTTACTTATCAAAAAAAAAGTGCCTTCTAGGTTTTGATTCTTTCATTTTCTAAGTAAAGGAGTTAGTTCATCTGACAGGGAAGGGTAAAAGTACTTGTGAATGGGAGGAATTCTATGTACTCACGTAGTCACGTTTAATGGAAAAAAAAACATGCATGACTATCAAAAATGATCTTGGAAATAGATTGAACAAACTCCCATGTTGAGCACACAAACATGGGGCATATGAGTATACCACCAACCTGACGAGCAACTTGTGATAGACGCCTGTCTCGAGATGATTCTGCTACCAAGTTAGACTTTTCAGCCTCCAAAGAACCGTTTTCCTTCTCCCCCGCATCTTGCTTTCGAATGGAGGCATTTCCATCATCTTTGTTCAAATTCTCTCTTGCATTTCCCTCAGAGCTATTCAAAGTCTCTCTCTTTCGCTTCCTTTGGAATGTGTACTTAATAACTCTATCATTTACAGGGGGAAGAGGAATCATCCTAAAACTATCCAATGCCTTCGACTCTGAATTAACTAAAGGCAAGTCAACTTTCCCAATGTTCGTCTGACCACTAGGAGCTTCTGACCTCTCACTGTAGTTGTTTCTGTCTTGTCCCATAGACACCAACTCATCTCTTACTAAGTCGACCCCATTCACTGTGCTATCTGCATCAGCTTTAGTATCAGGGAATCCATGCTCCTGTCCATTTGTATCTGAAGATACTATTTGGGTCGTGTCAAAAAGGTCATCTTTTCCAGGAGTAACATCTTTCGCTGAACTGGAAATATTCAAGCAAGAAATATCAGGTGCTTGATCGATCTTGTTTAATTGATCAGATTGATATCCGCAAGAGGGGTTCCTAATTTTCGTAAATCTAGTAGTTCTTTTCCGTTTCTTACGAATAGACTTGGCAATGCGAACTTGGTACCAGCTGCTAACACTATCCTGAGCCGCATCGTTCTTCTCTGTATCGCACATGGTGTTGGGCCCGCAAACAGGTGCTTTACAGACCCTTTCACCTTCTTCGTCCTCTTTAACAACAGATTCATGTTTTTTATCATTTACTTTATCAGAAAAAGACGGGTCTCTATCCAACGGCGTCCTTTCACATGCACGAACTCTTTGAGTGCATCCATTTCTGTACAGCTCAGGTTCTTTGCTTCGCAATATTATAGAAGGTAACTCAGAGTTACCTACATATGAGTTACCGCTAGGAACTAAAGTATTGAAGAACTTCTGGCCCTCATTCCTCTGATTTATATTAGAATACCTCATGCCAGAAACTGAAATAGATGCCCATTGTAACTCTGGAGGAGGGAGTACAATAGACTGAGAAATATCGAGTCTAGGATCTGCTGAGGTTTCTAGAGGAGTAACAAGGTCATGTTTCAGATCTGTTACTTCTTTGTTCGCCGCCCTCTCTAGCGCAGACTGGACTTCTCTCAACTCCTCCCTGAGGTCTTTCACTATGTCCTCGGCTTCCTGAAGCTGTAATTCTAGTTCTTCAATCTTTCTCTGTTGGCTGAAGGATGTCATCTCTGCTTCAATAATCTGTAAATTTGCCAAATAAAGCAGTTCCATAGTTGTTAGACTAAGTAAAGGACATAGATCAGTATATGGATCATGATTGGCTTGAACATTGGCAAGACTGAAAGTTAATACATAAGATATTCACTACACCTTTAACCTTAACCACAATATTTAACGATTAATCTACAGTGGGCTCATCTACCAAACATTGATCATTGCTAATTCTGCAGACCCTCTCAGGATTTATTTTCTGGCCTCTACCAGCACAATGTTATATATTAATGTCATTCCACCCTCCAAGGCAATGAAAACCAAAAAAGCCGAAATCAAGTGAAATCATAGGCAGAAAAAATAGACCACATTTTCCTCTGCAAAAAGGCTCGCCAGCTCCATCATAACTGATTTGACAGTGAGCACAACATCTTATCACTACGTAAAACTTGAATGCTAAACCATGCATGCCAAACGCTTTGGGTTGGGTTGGGTTCGTGGCAAGTGGCAAGCCAATGCATCCATTTTCACTAAATGACCAAATATAAAGGAATAAAATTCCACTACTCAAGATAATGACAAAAGGAAAGAACTAGATAAGTCAATAAATAGTACAAAGATAACATTTACAGATAAAGATAAAAATCTATAAGCCTAGTGGAGAAGTCTAGAATGTGCTGTGGACTCAGGTCCACGGCAGCCCAGTGCATGATTCCCACTATCTTTCCTGATAATCACATATTCACAAGTTCAGTACTATATGACTTTGCATCACAAGGTGCAAGTGACTCCAAGTATATATTCGTGAATGGGGAAATTTAATCCAAAAAAAGAGTTTCCCTCTTCATTTATCCCCGTCTTCAAGTTGTTATTACATCTACAAAGACAATAGACAGGATTAAGGAGCTTTGGTAAATCCTTAAGGAAGGTAGTTACTTGTGAGGAAGAGTAAGATAAAATAAAAAATATATATAATAAAAATTCAGCAGATTGTGGCAATCACGAACATCTATAGGGATCGGAAAGATGCACATCATTTTCGCATTCTCCCTGCCTCCCTCCCTCTCTCACTCTGACAAATGTACTCTTTGTCTAAATAAACCTCTCCTTACCCAAGAAAATAAAGAAGGAAAAGAGATCAGCAAATTATCACTTTATTATATTATTATTTTTATAAGTAAATTATCACTTTAGTGTGATGAAATTATCACTTTAGTATCACGTAAACATCATTGAAATGGTAGCCACTTTGTATTCTTGTTACAAGAAGCCCAAGGAGATTCAGGTAACCATGTTCATGCATCTTGCTTATTACTTTATTCCATAAACGAGAGCTTCTGCTTTCTTATAAACATGGAAATGAATGAAAAATAAATATACAACATGTCCGACCAACAACTGCTTGAAGATATATCCACTAAGAAATCAATCCCCATACAATTTTAGAGCAAACTAAACATAGTCATATCAAAATGTTTGATTAAGCTATTTGATATTTCCCTCTACAAGTCAAGTGAAGAAAGCAGTTTGGTTAACAAGTAATTCGCCTTGATATTCTTCGACAAAGAAGAATGTCATTTCATTTGGCCATGGAAATGCGAATTGATCTTACACTATGTTTGAAGCAAGGCAACTTGTTCACGAAATAGACTTGATGAATTTCATGTTACTAACTCTATAATTCTGAGACATTTTGCACATGGAAATACATAGGCACTGAATGTCTATAAGTAACAATCAAAGTGCATAAAACAGTTATGTTATCGTACCGAGACTGCTGATGCATAAACTAGTATCTATAAGTTCTAGGATTTTGGATAATCTACACCCCCTCACAACTTCTGCTGTGCCCAATGGAAATTTAATATCACTTCACAATATTGTTACTATTACAGATATTAAGAGGCTAACTTGCTCTAATAAAGACTTGACTTAATTTTCTGCCCTAGAAAAGCAGGATTCAACTTCCAAATATCTTCAGACACAACTCACTAAAATTCTACAATTAAGTTTAACCTTTTGTTTTTGGAGAAGTAGAATTCCAACTACACTACAACGATCATAAATTTGACAAGGGTATAACATACATCATAAACCTATATATTACTAACACAAGGAAGATATGATGGTTTCTACTTTTAAGGAACACCTTAACTATAGGAGAATCAAGAATGTTCCAATTACCTCAGAAAATGCATAACAATAAGCAACCAACAAAATTGAAGTAAATGAAACTCATGAATGAGGCAAGAATGCTCCGAGCAGAAGAGCTCAAAAGAATGCAAGATAAGTTGATCCTCAACAAGATTTATGGAATCCTCTATCTTGAAGCTCTTGTTTGAATAACTAACTAAAGTAGGGTTAATTTTACATTAACACTCTCTTTCAGAATAAGAACATGTGACCTACATTTACGAGGGGGAGTCCAAGTGACTATCACAAGAAATCATTAATCCTAACTCCACGATCAAACTTACATAGCATCTAAACTTAATGATCACCGAGCATCACTCAAACTAGTACAAATCAAACCATCAAAAAGCAAAACAAAGAAGACCAAACTAAATAACAGCATACAACAAACTTCTTTGGATAACGTGACCTAACCTATATACACATTGAGGGAAAAAAAAATTTAAAATTAATTCACAAAAAAAGGAACAAGAATCCATTTAGAATTTTTCCCTTATAAAGTAGAATTATACTTCCAAATAAGTTCAGACAACTAAACTTAGATATTACAACAATTTAGTTTTGGAATTTTAGGATTCTAACTAAACTATCATGATCATAAATTCGATAGACCTATTACATATTTTGCTTTCATAATCTGCGTGTTGGTAACAACAATAAGACATGATATTTGTTTGAATAAAAGCAACATTCTAATGGAACATCTCAACAGTAAGAAAAATATACTGCATGCCAATTACTTAAAAAACTGCAAAAAAGGGGGTAAAGCCCCTACCAACAAGATTAAAAAAAAGTAACCACAATTTGATAAAATGACCCATTAGTCATGTACGTCAATGTAGTGAAGCTTTTCACAACCTAGCAGAAATACTTAAAAGAATGAAAGAAATGCTTGTCCTCAACAACGTTATTCTCATCCACCATTTTGAAGCTCTGGTTTTGAATTACTGACTAAACAAGGATCAATAGTACATTAATTGCCCCTGGAGAAAAAGAAAATGCTTTCGAAGTATTTATCTACTCGTCAGCTAAACCCAAGATAAATTCAAAAATACCAAGCTCACTCGAATTTCCGATGTGCCAAGAACCACATGAAGACCCATTCCATAACACTTGGAAGTTTGACCTCCCCAAAACAATGAACACATTGGCTTTGAATCACTGAGGGGGATCCAAGTGGCTAGCACAATAAATTAGCAGTCCCAAACTAACTCTGCAATCAAACTAATACAGAATCTAAACTTGTTAACCACCAAGCATGAACCAAACTACTTACAAAACAAAAACCCCAGACAGAATAAGAGCAGAAAACTGACTTCTTCGAAATAAATGACCTAACATATATATACACCTTGAAGAAATTACAAAGGTAAAATCAAATTCAAATTCAAGAAAGTATCAAGAAACCCCATTTGAGAACACAATTTCAAAGTTGAAAAGGACCAATAAACACATTGGCTTTGAATCAGTGAGAGGGAATCCAAGTGACTGGCACAACAAACCAGTAATTCAAACTCCGCAATCGAACTAAAGAATCTATACTTGTTAACCACCAAGCATGAACTAAACATTAATCAGGAAGGAAAAAAAGCCAAACAAAATAGCAGCGAGAAACACACTTACATGAAATAAATGATCTTTCATATGTAGACATTGACAAAATTAAGAAAACCACTTCAAATTCAAATTAAAGTAGCACAAGGAAACCCCATTTCAGAACAAAATTCAAAATTTCAAAAAAAAAAAAAAAAAAGATCTTTTACCTTGGAATCCATCATATGCTTGAGTCGGAGAAGCATCTGAAGCGCCTCTTCCTTAGCAGTGAGCAGCTCGTGCTGGAACCGAAGAGCTTTCCTTTCTGACACCATAATCCTGGCCGCTGCTTCCTTCGCCGTATTCAAGATTATATCCGCATAAGCTTTCTTCAACGCCGTTAATCTCTACAACAAACACCAAAACCCCACTCTTAAACCTCAATGAACTAACAAAAACCAAGATCAAAACCGATCCTTGTTAAAATAAAAATTAAAAAAAAAAACCGTTAAAAAAATTAAGCGGTAGTTGTGGTGGGTAATGATGGGGAGGTTGCGCCGCCGCTAAAAGCGGTTTACCGGTAATGGGTGGGGGCGATTTTACCTCGTCGGCGTCCATTTTGAGATTCCTTAAAGCATCAAAGAATTTTAGTGTTTCGGACCGAAGCGTTTGAAGAGAGAGAGAGAGAGAGAGAAAAAAAAAAAAAGAGGGGTTGGTTCGTTTTTCCTTTCTCTCAAAGTAGCTGTCTGTTATGAACTGAAAGCTTCTGTTGCCCTCCTTACCATTTTGGGTTCGATATGTGGATTTAATTACGGAGATACCACTGTTTCGGTGACGAGGTTTTTTTTGAGAGTTTAACATCGTTGCGGTTTTGATTTTGAGATTGTCGTTTTCTCCTATGGGCGCGCGCCATAAAGGTGGTCCCACGAGACTGTTGTAAAATGTGACGTGGCTGTGTGTGAAGTGTACAGGTAAGTCGAAGCATGACCTGGTCGAAAGTTGTACAAAATATGGTTGCAAGTGAGAAGTGACTAATATTTTATCCCTACCAAAATTATTGTCATGTTTTTATTTTTTGCTTGTTTTAAAATAATTATTTTATTTGAAACTTTTTTATAATTATATCTTTATCATTTTATTATTTTTTTTCATCATATTTTAATTACACATATATATAAACTTTAAAATAACATATATATCAAACTAATATTAATAATTCAATCAAATGTATTTTTTTAAATTGTGCATCAAGCCAATCCAATCAATAATTTTCGAATGGAGGAATACTATCTACATTGTTTCTCTTATCACTACAAATTTTGTTTCAATACAAGTCTATGTTACAATATGTAAAATTTATAATATAAATAAAATAAAATATCAATTAATTACTATAATTAAAATTTATAGTGCTAATATGGTACCATTTCTTGTGTTTCCTCCCTTTGTTGTAAAATAAAAGGTGGGTGTAGTTTTTCTAAGACAATCTTATCAATAATTCATTTATTCAAATAAAAGGAATCTTAAGAATATAGTTGTGACCAAGTGTTTATTAATTGCATTAAGAATCATGTTATTAGGCATTATTTAAGTTAATTTATTCACTTTATGCACGTAAACCATCCCTACATATTAGTTAGCACTTGTAACATTCAACGATTGAAACAAATATTCATTTTCTGATGAGTGTCTTACTAAATTGTTATAGAAGTATGTTTGTTATAGATCTTCTTTTATACAAAGCAAACTCATTTAATTATTTATTTATATCGATTTACTTTATTATCTTAATGCATTCTCACTTGCTGCTCTTCGTCATGACCTCTATGAAGATGTATGATTAGTCCTAAGAAATATCATGATTTGTTGAAGCTTTGGACTACGGAAGTTGATTTTGTAAAAACACGAAACCTTACACAAAGGAACATTTTCCATTTGTTGATTTAATTTCATATTTTATTCCACCTACAAATTTAACTGCTTTGTTGTGTTGTCTTGCATTCATAAAACTTTGCATTGCTATCATATCCTACTATAATGATAAAACAACATTCTAACTATATAATGTTTATAGGAGGGCCTTAGTATAAAATGCTTGGGGTAGTAGAAAATAAATATCAATTTGTAAAATAATGTTTTTAATATGACGCCAAAACATGTAAAGATGAAATTTGAAAACAAATTATGTCACTTGGGGATACAACAAACTTTAAAATTCACATTCAAGTGGTGTGTAATGTCTTTACTTTCCATTACCTAATAAGTCACAATATTAGTAAATAGGGTCGGATAATTTTCTAAATATTTTATTTAAATAATTTGCAAATTAATCTAACAAAGTGGAAGATACTCAAAACGAAAACCCCTTCTCCATAATACATAAGGTTTTAGAGTAATTTTAATCATATCTCAATATCCTCTTCTTTATACTCTATGTACTACATTGTATAGCGTAGGGTATAACATTTCAATGCAGTACATAAGGTGTAGAGAGAGGATATTGGGATGTGATTAAAATTACTCAAGACTTTATCACTAACAACTATCGAACCTTAAAACATAATTAGATGGTTCAATTAGTATTCAAAAATCTGAATAGACGACAAACATTATTTTTTGACAAACAAGTTTGCAATGAATAACAAACATGTGCCTCTTATCTGCGAACAAAATAAGAACAATCTTTTTTCATTGTTATTTTGCGAACTTCCCGCTTCACATCTGTTTTAGCTATATATGTTGACTTGTATTACCATGACTAAGAATAAAACAAGCATTAATTTCAAATCGTTTACAACAAATTACTACAAGTTAGAATATTTCATGCATTCTCACACCCCCGGCTCGGTTCCTTCTCGTCTATGTCCCACAAGCATGTTCTATATTAGGAGACAAACAAATTAAAGCATGGACCAAATATGATATTTAAGGGCTTATTTTGCTACAAAAACCATTGTGTGAACTCAAAAACCTTAAATTGTAAAATCCTATGATACGAATCGTAATTTGTTGTTCAGATTTTGATGCCAAGTAAAATATTATGTATTGTGAATTCATACATGTTTAAGTTATTGATTAACGTGTATCCACTATGAGTATGAATATAGCATGCATTTCATTATTCCATATTATTTGCAACAAAAATGCTTATTCTTTCATCCCAGATTAGGCGTTTCTTAAAAAAATAAAATTGTTCCAAGGGAGTGTTTTTTTATCTATGAAGTCGCTAAATTTATCATTACTATCTACCATGTCCATTGTGCACTAATACTACTACCATGGCTCAAAACTCAACTTTAACATTTGCAAGAAACTTCAAAAATAGCACTTGAGATAGAGGGAGGATTTTTTTTTTTTTTGTTAACTCCAAATGGCACAATACTAAGTTAGAATGGGGGTTGGATAGCTTAGTAAACACTTAAAACTTTTCATAATAGTTCCTCAAAACAAGTTCTTGCAACCTATTGAAAAGGTTTAAGTAATGAAAGACTTGTAAGGAAGACATGCTAAGTTTGCTGGTGAAGCACTACCAGTAGACTTGGCTGATTATTGAAATTTGTTGCTCAAAGGAATAAGTTAAGACGACGAAGATAGTATAAAACAGTAAGCAACATAATGTAAAGAACACATATATTTTGAGATGGTTCGCATTATAAAGAATGTTACGTCCATCACCAAAGCAGTCAACCTTGGATTTGAATGTGCATTATGTTTTCCACTAGTTCTATTACATAAATCTCTAATAGATCGTGCACAAAATATTTGACTTGTGTTTTGGGGTGGGGGATTTGACTATCTGGAGAAACAGAATATTCAAGGTGCAGAAGAATAATAATGAATACAACAATAAGAAGTAAAAGATTAATAGTTGATGCATATCTTCTTGTTGTTGTTGAGGACTTTGTTGATTAGTTAGTGGTCTCTTGAATGCACTGAGTATGATGACTTGATGTTATTGAATAGATTCAGAGCATTCATATTTGCACACGCACACTTTCTTCAGTCTTCAATGACAGTATTTATATCGGAGCATTCCCGAGACCGTTGGAGAAGATGAAGTAAATAACAACTCTATTAGGTTGGGAGCATTAAATGCATGGGCTGCTTTGTTGACTTCATATCTAATTGGAACTAATCATGGTATGGAAGAGGAGCAGGTGTTAGTAACTAACAGGTGGGCGACAAACAGAGTTGTAGACTTGCAGTAGTTGGTATTGTCTGTTTGTGTCAGACTGTAAGCCTACTCTGCCATGTTCAGGAGGCGAAAATCGTCATTCTTCGGAAAAGATTGAAAGGCGTGTCTTGGAAGTCAGGAGTTGATGATGATGGATTAATTTAAATTCAAACCATATATATAGATGAATTAAATAATCCACTAGAGTTGGACATCCTGATAAACTTGACATGTCATGATGTCCGAATGCAGACAAAGTCTGCTGGTGAAGGTTGCTGTTGAAGCCATCAGCCGAAGTCTTTTTGTCGAAACATGTGAAGTCTAAAAACTATTCTAAAGACAAAGTTATATACACAGTTGTCACGCTAACTGGTACGTAGCTCATTTAATCATTAAGTATAGAATCTAATGTAATGAATTAGCAAATGCAAATTAAGATTCATTGAGAAACAACATTTGCATTCTCACATTCTCCCCTTATCATTTTTATCTCACACCTTTTTTATAGAATAGAAGAAAAGAAATCAAAACTAGATCATATGCCAATTTTGAAGGCTTTTTGCTGGACGGAGTACATTATGAATTAACATTTTATCATAAATTTGTGTAATGCAAGGTCATGATCTAACATCAAGATTTGTTGTTAAATAAGATGTTGAAAATTTGGCCAAAAGCAAAGCATGTACACCCTTTGTCCGGAATTTTTTGTTTGTTTGTTTGACTTTTTACAATTATGAAGAAAAATCGTTAATTGAAGTCAATTTTGAATAATATTTCGTGAACTATCCTACTAATTATAACGTAGTGTTATTGCTACTCCATTAATTAGTAGCAAAGCTACAAAAACTAGAGATTCATTGTTCAACTTTTAGGAATGAGACAAATAAAATGTAAACCAACATGGCTTTTTTGGAGCCGTGTTTACATAATGAGGCACAAAGTTAGTAAATATTGCAGCATTTATCCCATAAGGAGGGATGATTTTTTCCTAAATTACTGGGTAGCAATATTTAATTTGAGTATAGTATACAATTTTATACAATAAAGTGTAAGTTAATTAAAACTAAAATCACTATCACATAGTATACATGACTTCGTTACAACCAAACTAAAGTAGCTTAAAATTATAGTTGGTTGGTTCACTCAGTTTCGAAAATATTTGATAGATGACAAAGGCTATCTTTTGAAAGACAATATTTAGTTTGCTACAAAAAGTAACAAAGATATGCCATTTATATGTAAACGATAAATGTAAACAAGACAAGAGATGATATCTTTTTATTTTGTGAAAACTTTCTGATTCACACATGTTTAGCTAGCTAGTTACTTGTATTCATCATGTCTAATGAAACAAGCTTCCCATTTCGGTTACCAAAAAAAATTACATCCTCGCATTCTCCTATTCTCTCCTATTTATCTCTTTTTTTTTATAGTTGGAGAAGGACGAAGCATACATAGATCACGCGACAAAATTGAAGATTTCTTTGGCTAGACAAAAAGGAGTAAGGGTGTGAAGCCTCTCTCATTCTTGAGTCAAAATATATTTATTTGCTATATTATAACATGTATAATTCGATACTCATAATTTGTTATCCGGATTTTGATATCTAGTGTCATGAATACCTAAGGCAACACATGTATTAACTTTATCTCTTTTTTTTTTTTATAGTTGGAGAAGGACGAAGCATACATAGATCACGCGACAAAATTGAAGATTTCTTTGGCTAGACAAAAAGGAGTAAGGGTGTGAAGCCCTCTCTCATTACAGTTGAGTCAAAATATATTGCTTTGCTATATTATAACATGTATAATTCGATACTCATAATTTGTTATCCGGATTTTGATATCTAGTGTCATGAATACCTAAGGCAACACATGTATTAACTTTACTCTACATAATAACATCATAAAGGCATAAACTTAATAAATTGTGTAAAAGTTATCCAAGGTAAAGGGATGATTTTTTTTTTTCTAAATCATCGAGTTACTGTATTTTATTTAAACAATTTACAAATTTGTACAATAAAGTAAAGTTACTCAAAGTGAACACGTCTATTTCATAGTATATGTGACTTCATTACTAAATGATAAGGGTTATCATTCGACAAACAAATGATTAGTTTGCCTAAGATATATCAAACATGTGTCATTTATACTCAAACGGGACAAGAGAAAATATTTTTCATTGTTATTTTGTGAAAACTTTCCGCTTCACACGTTTGTTGGCCGTGGATTAACTTGTATCCACCATGACTAGAAATAAAACATGTATTTTGCATTGCTTACATGAAAAATACTATAATTGAAGTCGTTTCATGCATTCTCGCATCCCCTCCCTCTCTTCTTTTTTCAATGTGTCTCACATTTTTTATGTTGAGCAAAAAAACATTTCAAAATATAGATCGTATATATGACGATTTGAAGACTTATTCTGATAGACGAATTGTGTTGTGAACTAGTAACCTTTTATCGTAAAATCGCGTGATACAAAACTCATAACTTGTTGTCCAAATTATGATATGTAAAGTAAAATATCGTAAAGCCATACTTCATTTAACTTTTAGAAGCTTATTTCTTTATTTTTTAGCACATAAGATATATTACATGTAGATCACCTCAATTTAAAATGTTTGTGACACGCACAATGTGTGCATGTATAAACATGTTATGATACGACACTGGTGTACTTTACAATTTTTGCGTTGTTGATAAGGTGAATAAAAAGATTTGATGTGAAAAGCATGAAGGAATGCAAGAGCACCCTTGATCGAAGACATGATAAGAAGCACGAAACAAGCTATCACTAATCTAATAGACAACCAACGCCACCGATGATCAAATGGAAAACCACAACACCAAAGAGCAAAGAAGATGCCACAAGTTGGTCATCAAGCACCAAGGACACCCATATTATGAAGTCATCTACACACAAACCCAAACAACCAGACTCTGACCTAAGTGACGAGAAAACCCAAAAAACAATCAACACTCCAACAAGACCACCTTGGACCACATTGTCAATCGTTAAGACCAACCTTCCATTGATAGCAGTCCCACGATGACAAACATATCTCAATTCAAGAATGATACTAATAATGAGTGGGAGAGAAAAACATCTGAGCAACCAACACACAAGATTGCAAAACAAACAACAAAATAAACTAACTTTGATGTTTTAGTCGAAGGGGAAGCCACATTGGAGAAATCTACTTTGGCATGGCTCTAATTAGAGCAACACAAAAATCGAGCATGGCAATGAATCGAGAATGTAACACAAAAAGAGCCAAAATATAAACTTAATTATGAGAGAATACTAGTAGGATGATAGAGTGAGATAGAAGCGAACGAAATGGGGCTTCCAACCATGCAAAACCAACCGACAACACCAATAAGCGAATTAAAGGGTCACAATCACACCAAATAAAATGGCGCTTGCTCAAAACTGAAAAAGATGTGAATAGATTGACGATCTCAAGCAAAGACGTAAGAAAAAAATATTGTCGGCGTCGACAATTGGCCTAAATTGTAGAATCTCAATAATGAACAAATAACCCTAAAAGAAGGTTTCAAGGGAAATTGCGAGTCGAAGAGAACGGGAGGAAGGAAGATGCATCATCACTCATTTGCAATTCTTATAAAATAGGTGATATTAAGCAGGAAAAAATAATTGCATCTTCATTAATCGTTAATTAAACAGGTGAGAATTTTTGTTTTTCTTAATTCATAACGAGAATTGGCTACAAGGATATGGTAGTCGTTCTTCATTGAGTTTTCTCCATTTTCAACTTATTTAAATATGCAAATGAACTAAATATTTTCTACTCGATCAATCATAAATTTATATTCCTAAAATAAATTATAAAGTTTAATTTGAACTAGACAACACACTCACTTATATTGATAATCCATAGTAAACACTTAAATTTCCATCGATGAATATGAAATCAATCAAAATTCACGGTATGTATTAATTTGAACGAATCTAATAACTATTATTAAAACAATACTCACCACTGTTCACGTGACAACTTTATGTCATTCACCCCCATCCCCTTATATACATTTTATAAGTTCCATTTTCAATGGTAAATTCCAATTCATATCATTTAAGATATATTTTATACAACAAAATCTAATGCATTATTTCAATCACTTGTTTATTTTTTAACTACTATTAAAATAAAACCCATTGCTCGATTTTTTGTCCTCTCACTGGACATGTGACATCTTTATGTTATGAGTAAAAAAATCATCATAAAATTTAGACTTGTATTCATATGTTAATTTCAATATTTATCCTATTTTAATTTTGTTCAAAGTATTTTAATTAAGATATTACTTATTTCGTATTTAAAAAATTCTCTTATTATAAATAACTATTGTATTTTTTTCTACTAAAACCATGCATTACACTAAGAATTAAAATTTCATCAACTGGTGGTGTAAAATATATTTTACACAAACGTTTATTGGAACATGATATGTGGTCAACAAAAATCTAAAAAAAAAATGACAAAAAATGTGATTGATACGTGTCATGTTCCAATGAACTTGTTGGTCTAAATCTTAATCTTATAGTAATGCCAACTTGTAAGTAATACGAGTATTATTAGAAGCATATATTTCTTGTAAGACTGTCTTACGGATCCAAAATCCGTAAGACGAAGCTCCAAAAATGATAAAATGAGGCTGATGGAACTGACAACCTATTAAAGAAGACTGTGACCCAACAAGAAAATGAGAGTGAAAATGGGCTGAAAATCGACAAAAGGGCTTGAAACATGTGGTGCTTTGTACAGGAGCCTGAGGGGCTTGATGAGTTTGTTCGTAACTTGTACATTTAAGTCATCATAACAACACTACCATTCCACGTTCAAAGAAATCCTTGCAGTCAAAAGGGGAATAGAAAATTTTCGATGCTTTAATGAATAGTTTGTTTAATTGATCCGGTGCCTTCCGATTTCTAAATCGTGCTCGAGTGCGCTCCTTAGTTTCAAACTTTGCTGTCGAAGTCGCTTTGTGCCCATAATTTGTATTTTAGTCATTAATCAACTTAAAACTTTGATTAACTTAAATTTTAATGTAAAATAACAATTTGTATTCAAAAGTGGCACATTTAAGAGCAAAAGTGATACTTTTAAGGTCGAAAGTGACACTTTTTAAGGAAACATAATGATAATCTCTCTATATATAATGACAAAGGTAGATTTCTCCCTCCAAAATCTTATTTTTGAATTATTGACTTTTCACTATTTCTTTCTCCTATCTTCTATGGATTGTATTTTTCTTTCTCTCTCATGTCTCCTCCTATTTTCTCTCTCACCACCACCATCTCCCCTCTCTTAATTATATTTAAACATTTTTCTCTCTTTAAACATAAAAGATAGTAACTAAAACAAAAATAATAGGTTCGGAGTCAAGAAAACAAAAATATAAGAGGTTAGCAAAATAAAAATAATTTATGGAATAAGCCACTATAAAAATAAAAGTTACAGAATCAACAAAACAAAAATAATTTAATGCGGAGGTTAGTAAAATAAAATAATTTACGGAACAAAAGTGTTAAAACAAATTATTAAAAATATATATGTAAATCAAAAATACATTAATAAAATGAAAATATTTGATTGAACAAAAATAATAGTTACAAAGTCAATAAAAACAAAAACAATTTAAACTGGGTTACTAAAATAATAAAAATAATTTATGGTACAAAATTTCAAAACAAATTCTTAAAAATAACTATGCAAAACAAAAGTACATTAGTTAAATAAAAAATATTTGATAGAACAAAAATAATAGTTATGGAATTAATAAAACAAAAATAATTTAAACTAAGGTTAGTAAAATTATAAAAATAATTTATGGAACAAAAGTTTAAAAAAATTCTTAAAAATAGTTATGTAAAATAAAAATATGTTAGTAAAATAAAAATATTTGATGAAACAAAAATAATAAGTTACATAGTCAATAAAACAAAAAAAAATTAAACTGAGGTTAGCAAAATAATAATAAAAAATTACGGAACAAATTTTTTCCGTAAAACTAATTCTTAAAAATAAAACAAAAATAATAGCTATGAAGTCAATAAAACAAAAAAATGGAAGTTATTAAAATCAAAATAATTTACAAAACAAAAAATAATAGTTAACGATAAAAATAATTTCGTTATTTTGATTTTAGCTTATTTTCTTCTCAAAATTTCTTTATTCATAAAATACAAATATAATTTAATAAAAGTAATCATTCAAAAGGAAGAACTTATTTGAGTTCAAAAACTATTTGCAGGGCATAAAAAATTCAAGTTTGTTCGAAAACATTCATTATACAGAGTTTTTAAATAGTATAAAGTGTTCGGGATTGTCAGGCCATGAATTGACACTTAAAATTAGTATACCAGTAATGCTATTGAGAAATATTGACCATGCTGCAGGGTTGTGCAATTGAACAAAACTAATCATTATAAATCTTGAGGATCACATTGTTGAAACAATTTTTTTTGAAAGGAAGCAATGCTGGAGAAATTGTTTTTATCCCAAGATTGTCATTAACTCTATCCGATGTAAGACTGTCTTTCAAGTTCCGAGTATTTTTATTATTTTATTATATATAATATACTAAAGACATATATATATATATATATATATATATATATATATATATATATATTGATAAGAAGATAATAAAAATTTACATTGATTCAATATTCAACCGGCATTATATGCAATGACAATTAACAAGTGCCAAAGTCAATAATTACACGTATGTCTCTTTTTGAGAAAATCAGTATTTAGTCATGAACAGTTATATGTAGTAGTTTCTAGAGTAACAAATTATTTTTGGTTTGAAGATATTGATATGCGATGAAGATGAAAAACCAATTAATAAGACAACAAATGCTGTGTATAAGGAAATTTTTTAGAATCTATAATGATTAGTGACATACTAATGTGTAATTGTTAATAAACTGATCCTCCTTATTTTGTTTATGTACGATTTAGTTAACGTGTGTTTAACGTACGGATTAAAAAAAACTAGTTTTCATTAAATATGCAAAGTGACACTTCTAAAAACCAAAAGTAATATTCCATCCGTCCTAAAATTATTGTCTTGTTTTCCTTTTTAGTCAGTCCCAAAATAATTGTCTTGTTTGAAACTTTTTTTAGGACAACACTTTTACCGCTTTACAATTATTTTCTAATCTTACTTTAATTATAAGTCATATACACATATGCTTTAAAATAAACTATACATCAAATTAATAATCCAATCAACTTTATTTTCTTAAACCGTGCGCCAAGTCAACTAAAACGATAATTTTGGGACAGAGAGAGTACTTTTAATCATAAAAGTGATACATTTAATTCTAAAAAAGTAAAAAGTGATACTTTAAAAGCCAAAATGTTTTCAATTTATAATATAAAGTGACACATTTAATGTTAAAAAGTGATACTTTAACATCAATACGTTTTCTTTCATAATGCAAAATGACACATTTAATATAATATAAAAAAGTGACAATTTTTTAAAGAAAAAAAGATATTTTTCATTAAGGATGCAACATTACACTTTTAAAGACAAGTGAAACATTTAATGCTAAAAAGTGACACTTTTTACTATAAACGTGAGGAATATTAATGTAATTTTTTAAAGTTGAGGGTGACACTTAAGTTTTTGAATTTTGACTCATTTAATATGAATATGTCAATCTTATTAATTAATATGCGTAAAACAATGTTATTTTAAGAAACAAAAATATTAGATTTATTACTATTTCTACCACTATTGTTACCACTTATCCTTGATAAAGACTAAATGTATTTTAATGAAATTGAGCGGTGGTAGAAACAGTGGTAAAGGTTATTGGTATTTTAGAAATTGAGTATCGAGTATAATATAAGAGTAATGTTCAAATTTGACGTGGTTTCCAATGTGTCATCTTATTTGGCATTTTATGGGCTCCACTATAAGTTAAAAAATTATGTTAACAATATAAATGCCACATCATTTGATACCCAA
The DNA here is from genome assembly GCA_013146195.2 of Codonopsis lanceolata. NCBI lineage: Eukaryota > Viridiplantae > Streptophyta > Magnoliopsida > Asterales > Campanulaceae > Codonopsis > Codonopsis lanceolata. The sequence goes on along the minus strand of CM028378.1, from coordinate 45,791,611 downwards.
AATTAAGTGCGGCCCTAGCATTACCCATAATATAACGACGCTCAGGTTCTGTACCGTGTTTCTTTTAAGCGGCAAAATTCGTGTTATCCACAACCAGGTAGCTCCACGCTTTCTTCTTCTTCAACCTGCTTAACCCCACTCCCTCCCGGAGCTATTTCATATTCATGTGACTCAATCTTACTACGGTTGGAATTAATTTCACAGAAACACAAATAATTCAATTTCGAATCCAACTCTTCACACAACCAACCCACCTCATGCTCACCAAATGACCAAAATGGTCCTCTCATTCCACCCCCTCTCCCCAATTCCAGTGCGCACCAACACCACCCTTACTCCCCAAATCCACTCCCCATTCCCCCTCAAAACAACCTTCCTCTCACCGGGCCGCCGTCTCTCCACCTCCACATCCACATCCACATCCATTGCCATACCCCGTGCCAAAGCCAAAGAACTCATCTTCGGCAATCCTACTGTCACTGTCGAGAAAGGCAAGTACAGTTACGAAGTCGAAACCCTAATCAACAAACTCTCCAGCCTCCCCCCGCGTGGCAGCATAGCCCGATGCCTCGACTCGTGCAAAAACAAGCTCAGTCTCAACGACTTCGCCTTAGTCTTCAAGGAATTCGCCCAACGCGGGGACTGGCAACGGTCCCTTCGTTTGTTTAAATATATGCAGCGCCAGATCTGGTGCAAGCCCAATGAATACATTTACACGATCATAATTAGTGTTTTGGGACGGGAAGGCCTGCTCGATAAATGCACCGAGGTGTTCGGTGATATGGCTACTCACGGCGTCCCCCGCAGCGTCTTTTCCTACACTTCAATTATCAATGCCTTTGGCCGCAACGGTGAGTTTAAACATTCTTTAGAGCTTTTAAATAGAATGAAAGCAGAGAGAATTTCGCCCAATATTTTGACGTACAATACTGTGATTAATTCTTGCGCTAGGGGGGATTACAGTTGGGAGGGACTATTGGGCTTGTTTGCTGAAATGCGGCACGAGGGCATACAACCTGATCTTGTTACTTATAATACTTTGCTTAGTACTTGTGCTAGTAGGGGTTTAGGGGATGAAGCTGAGATGGTTTTTAGGACTATGAATGAAGGTGGGATTTTACCCGATGTTACTTCTTATAGTTACTTGGTTCAAACTTTTGGGAATTTGGGTAATTTAAAAAAGGTTTCTGAGCTTCTTAGGGACATGGAATCTGGAGGAAATTTGCCGGAGACGTCGTGCTATAATGTGTTATTGGAGGCGTATGCAGATTTGGGAGAGATTAGGGAAGCAATGGGTGTGTTTAGGCAAATGCAGGGGGCAGGGTGTATGCCAAATGCCGCTACTTACAGTATTTTGTTGAATTTGTATGGGAAGCATGGTAGGTATGATGATGTTCGAGACCTTTTTCTTGAGATGAAAGTTAGCAATACAGAGCCTGATGCCACTACGTATAATATTCTTATAGACGTTCTGGGAGAAGGTGGGTATTTTAAGGAGGTCGTAACGTTATTCCTTGATATGGCAGATGAGAATGTTGAACCGAATATGGAGACATATGAGGGTTTAATATTTGCTTGTGGGAAGGGAGGACTTCATGAGGATGCCAAGAAAATTCTACTTCATATGAGTGCGAAAGGGTTAGTACCAAGTTCAAAGGCTTATACTGGGGTTATAGAAGCGTATGGACAGGCTGCGCTGTATGAAGAGGCTCTAGTTGCTTTTAATACGATGAATGAACTGGGTAGCAATCCTACTTTGCAGACATTTAACTCTTTGATTGACATGTATGCCAGAGGGGGACTTTATAAAGAGTTCGAAGCAATAGTGCATAAAATGGATGAATGTGGCATTCCACGTAACAGGGATACGATCAATGGTGTGGTAGAAGGATTTAGACAGGCCGGACAATTTGAAGAGGCTATTAAAGCTTATGTTGGTATGGATAAGGCAAGATATCACCCAAATGAGCGCACCCTTGAGGGAGTGTTGAGTGTTTACTGCGTTGCAGGTCTTGTTGAAGAGAGTGAGGAGCAGTTTCTGGAAATTAAGGCGACAGACACGTTGCCTAGCGTCATGTGCTACTGCATGATGCTGGCAGTTTATGCAAAGAATGAAAGGTCGGTTTTTAAAATTGTTTTCTTAATGATTCTTTCTGCTACTTCAGTGTTGATATTTTTTGTTCTCACAATATACCTAATCCTAACAGGACCATTGCATTCATTTTGATGTGGCTTCACCTTATCTTATATATATTTTTTTACGATTGTTTGCTATTAGTTTAAGCCGTAAAATTACTGGAAATATTTTCCATCTTTACCTTGCCATAGACTTGGATAAATATTTCCCAGGGAAATCTTTAATTATCATGGGAGCCGGTTTCTGTCTAATTAGGGAGTTTCAACTTATTAACTCATTACTGCTTAATATGCAATAGGGGATCATGCATTTACAATATCATGACTCCTCCCATTTCCTTCACTCTAATTTATAAAGGGTGTACAAGTACCGGATCTTGGTTATTGTATGCAGCTGAGTGGCGAAAGTTTACTTTTAACTCATTCAAGTGGGGTGTGATAACTTGTAGGCTACTTCTATTTGTTGAAGATCATATAACTAATTTCATCCTTCATCTTCAGATCTTGTTTTTCATCTGTTAGCACTTTAATCTGTATTGCTAATAATGAACAGGGCTAGAAAAGTGAAATGGTCAGTGGGGATATGCATAAAAAATGCAATTGTGCGTGTGTTGGCTATTGAGCTGGCTATTTACGAAGAGTCACTTGATCCAAATCTGAAATCCACTAGCCCGTAGAACACAGACTAAGAGTCCATGGATTTTGTTGGTATGTTTTGTGCACATTGGCAGTATGTGGCAATATTTAAGCGTACACTCTTCAGTCTCTTCTGAAGAAATACAGATGTGGCTTGTAATACATTGGCGATGATCGTTAGCTCCTACACATGGCCACGGGGGGTGGGTTGCTCTAACACCATTATATCATAACTGGAGCAGTGGAGCCCTAAAGAGTGACACACGACATATACCCATCCAATGGTCTAAAGAATAGTTTGGTACACTCTGTGCACCTAAAAGTTCATCGATACGTTGATGCGGTGCCTATTGGTCGTAGTTGGCTTATATAAGTATATGCTCTTCCATTGTCTAACCGATGTGGGATTGGTTTATTGACAACCTTTCATATATGTTTTGGTGATGTCATCATCAGGGTAAAATAGACATCAAGAACAATCCCTTGGGTGATGTATTGACCCAGAGGTGGCAATCATCGCATCAGAGACTGTTACGCTCAGTGTCCCCCCTAACAATTAGCTCCCACATTTTTACTCTGGGAACTAGCATTGACACTACTAGGTCACGACCTGATGTGAATCCGGGTTCGGATTCGAGCCAAGATCGATTCGAAGATTAACGGACCCTTGTAGACGGACAAAGAACGCGGAATGAAAAGGATAGGGAGTCTCCCTCGACCTGCTAGTCGCGATTGACTAGGAACCTTGGGGTGCGGTAGAGAACCTTCGACGCGATTGCCGGAGACCCACGACCACGGAACGCCACAATCTTCCGACTCGTGAAGATTGATAAGTTCAAGGTGGTTTCTAATCCAAGAAACTCAAATACTCTCACAAACTCACAAACAATTGTGGAGAAACACAAGTGTATTGTGGAGAAACTTAAACAAGTGTATAGCTTATGCTTTAATATATCAACCAAGTTAGCTTTTATACTTTAAATGAGTTTAGAGCTGCCTTTTATAGGCTTTAAATCTTTTACAATGAGTTTAGAGCTGCCTTTTATTACTAAGGGATGAATGCAACAACTTGTCCAACCGGAGAAGAAAACAAGAAGACTGTCCAACTTTCAAGACTGTCCAACTTTCAGGACTGTCCAACTTTAGACTGTCCAACTTCAGGATTGCAAGGGACAGATTCTTCAGTTGCTGATTTCTTGAGAATTGTTTTGATTCCAAGCCTTTTGCAGCGACCAAAAGGTCTTCTAGCTTCCCAAACATGACACTTGAGCCCCTCCATTTGTAGAGTGCTAATCCTTGGCCCTAGGATCACATCATTCCCTTCTTCTTGAAAATGATTCGTCCTCGAATCTATACGTGCAACCTGATGATCTGCACTTGAGGCGAGGTCCATCCAGTCCGCCCATTGAGTTGAGAAGAAGTGATTGTTGATAAGCCGCTTGATGAACCAATGTAAACTTGGAATTGGAACGTCGAAGTCAAATGGGTCTTCATATGAATACATCATCTTCAACTCTTTTCGAACCACATTTAACTTTCTTTCATTCTCCTCTCTCTCTACCCTTCCTCGCTCAAATTCTATTTTTCTCCTCTCTCTTTCAATCAAAACACTCTCTTGTATTTCTCTCACTTTTTCAATATATTCTCTCTCTTGTTTTTCTTTTTCTTTTCTCTCGTTTTCTTCTCTTTCTTTTTCTTCTCTTTCTCTCTCTTGTTTCTCTCTCTCCCTGTCTTTTGTTTCTCTCTCTTGTTTTTCCCTCTCTTTTTCTATTCTCTCTTTTTCAATCTCTTCTTTTTCTTGGTCAATTTTCTCTCTTTCAAGGAAACTTTTGTTGGTGACGACATCATACATAGCTCGATTTTCATATTTCCATGGACGACCTAGTAAAAGATGCCAACCTTGCATTGGTATAACATCACACAAAACATGATCTTCGTACTTCCCAATGCTAAATGTTACACACACTTGTTTATCCACCTTAATCACACCATGACAATCGAGCAATTGCAAGCTATAAGGGTGCTTACGTCTAACAATGGGAAGTCCCAATTCTTCAACCAATAGAGTGCTAACAACATTAACACCGCTATCACTATTTATAATCATACTAAACACCTTATCTTGCACACAACATCTAGTACGACATATATTTTGAAATACCTTTGTTTTCCCCTTGCCTCGCACACTTAAAACCCTCAACAATTCAGCTTGCATATCTGTCTCCATTTGGTAGTTTAATTACCGTTTTAGAATTGGATGACAAGGAAGAAAATGAAAATATCGAATGGTTGCAACAATTTTTTTTTTGTTTTCTAATGACAAGAAGAATAGAAAGAATGATTGTTTAAGGAAAGTTAATGGATTTCCTTTTCTATAAGTTTTTTTTTTAGAATTTCAGATTTCAAGCTTCTGATGTGCTCGAATTTCAACAGCTTTTTTTTTTTTTCAATTTTCTGAGAATTTCGAAGAAGAAGAATTCAACGAAAATAGAAAGACGAGTGGAATGAATTCGGGTTACCTCTTCGATTGGCTCTGATACCAATTGATGTGAATTCGGGTTCGGATTCGAGCCAAGATCGATTCGAAGATTAACGGACCCTTGTAGACGGACAAAGAACGCGGAATGAAAAGGATAGGGAGTCTCCTTCGACCCGCTAGTCGCGATTGACTAGGAACCTTGGGGTGCGGTAGAGAACCTTCGACGCGATTGCCGGAGACCCACGACCACGGAACGCCACAATCTTCCGACTCGTGAAGATTGATAAGTTCAAGGTGGTTTCTAATCCAAGAAACTCAAATACTCTCACAAACTCAATTGTGGAGAAACACAAGTGTATAAGAACACTTAAACAAAGCTTATGCTTTAATATATCAACCAAGTTATCTTTTACAATGAGTTTAGAGCTGCCTTGTATAGGCTTTAAAATGCAACAATTACTAAGGGATGAATCAAGTCTCAAAGCCGGTCCAACTTCGGAGAAGAAAACAAGAAGACTGTTCAACTTTCAAGACTGTCCAACTTTCAGGACTGTCCAACTTCAGGATTGCAAGGGACAGATTCTTCAGTTGCTGATTTCTTGAGAATTGTTTTGATTCCAAGCCTTTTGCAGTGACCAAAAGGTCTTCTAGCTTCCCAAACATGACACTTGAGCCCCTCCATTTGTAGAGTGCCAATCCTTGGCCCTAGGATCACATCACGACCTGAACCCGGAATTTGTGTCCATGACGCATACCCAGCTAGGGGCTTAAGAGCACCAGGTTTAATTGGCTCACGGAAGGCCCATTCTCAAGTCCATGGATAGGTTGGTGCCCGTCAGTTAGTAATCCTATATAAGCATACTCTCTCTCTCTCTCTCTCTCTCTCTCTCATCTATCCCTAGTGAGCGCAATTGGCTGTGTTCTTTTAAATTTTCATTTGCATGTAAAAAAAAAGGAATTCAGTAGGCATATGTAATGAGACAACATAGTATTGATGATCTTTAAGGGTGCGTGACGTGCGTCTGATTCCCTTTCCATGATACGCCTTCCAATTTTCTTTGGCAATCTTACAACACTCGAACAAGAGAATGATCTAGCAGTGTTGAGCTACTCCAAATGATAAGCTGGAATGATATTGTTTTGATATCACACCACACACTTATTGTTTTTATATCTTTCCCTCGTTGAACCACAAGCCATCTAATCACTATATCTGTTCGCACCGTGCAAAGTCCTTGGGAATGCCCATTTGCCTCTGTACACCTTGCAAAGTTGTTTGAGGAAGAAAGGTCATAAGGTGCCTTAGATATTCAAGAGTAGTGTTTTTTTGATCTGCTTTTCTATTTGGGGTTGGGGTAGGCTAAATAGTCTAATGGTACTAGTCTTGTGATGACGAAGATCCTAACAAAGAATGCAAGCCAAAGAAGTGAAGATAAAGCGATTTTTTTTTATAAATTTGGATAATGAGTTTTTTCCTGGCCAAATACCAATATATAAAGCAGCAAATTCCCTTATCTTTGGTTCTCTATTGGTGGATTTTCATGTACTGCATTCTGCATGTGCCATTTGCAGTGGTTAGCATTCTTGTTCTTGCAAAATGAAGGCAACAAACATCCAAGGACGTTTATTTTCTCAAGAATTGATTAAAACAAATGGCAGTACTAATTGAGTCTGTACTATTGTGAAAATTATTGGAGTACTTTTGTCCTTCTTTGTTTCCATCTGGACTTGGGGAATAGATGTGGCTAGCTGTGCAGAAGTCATTACCTACCCTAGTTGTCAAAAGTAACTAAAGATAGTGTTTTAATGCTGATGCAAAAAAAAAGGAAATGACTAATTTTTTTAGTTCCAATCTGTTCTGCCATACAACTCAATTCAGCCTTCCTCCCTATTAATTTGGTTGGCAGTAGCTTATTTTAATTTTTGTTAACCTGCTCTGCAATAGCTTACTTTATTATTATTATTATTTTTTGATAAGTAACACTCCTTCCGTTCCGGGCAAAGAATCCATTATTCCATTTTGGGATGTTTGAGTCCACTTTTGAAAATTAAGGCATAAAAGTGTCATTTTCTTAAAAAGTTGACTTTCAAACGGCGACTCTTTGTCCGGAACGGAGGGAGTAGCTTACTTTAATTTTTAAAATCAATGTTCCATATATATATATATATATATATATATATATATATTTTTTTTTTAAATTTATAGGTAAGTGTGGCCCTTTGTTGGTATGAGGATTGGAACCAAGGACCTCAGTATATATTAGGATTTGTTCAAAATTGGTGCTGGAGTACATGTGCTTACATTTGGTGGGGGAATGTGGCTGTTCATTTTGATGATTTTTCATTCGGACTGAATTGCAAGTTCAAACAAAGTCATTGAATCACCATATGGCCATGTATAGTGCGTGTACTGCATAGAATGAATGGTGGGGTACAGTTATGTTTTACTCGTGTAGATAATCAAATGGGCATTTTAAACAAATGTCTTGTTATTGTTTATTGATTTGGTAGAAGATAGCGTCTTATACACCACCCCACCCCACCCCCCACCCCCAAAAAAAAAAAAGAAAAAAGGAAGAACTGAAAAGATAAACAAAGTAAAGTTCCCCTTCTAAATAAGTCCAAAAGAAGGTGGTCATGTCTCATTGAAAATTATCTCAGAAACTTATCCTGTTGATTTCCTTTGTGTGGCTTGAGAGAAATTCATGGTCCAGACTCCAGACTCCAGCAGGAAGGATTGGGTCTGAGGGTAAAAGTGCGGAACATCTTTTCCGGATTTGCTAAAAGCGGGAAATCTTAAAATACTTTCTGTTTTCGTTTTAGTATAAAGCATAAATGCAGATAAACAACCTTTTCATATCCCTTGAAATTTGAGTCCTTTTAAAAAAATATTCACAAGGAACCACACATACCAACACTAATTTGAATTATGGCCCTGACTTGAACAGTGTCCGTAGAGTTGGTAAAAATTATGACAAATTTTAGTACTTCCTATGTCCTAAAGTAATTGTTCCCTTTCTTCTTTTAGAACTTTTATTTCTTAATACCAGTTGCTTTATTACTCTTTTGACCCCAAGGGGTGGGAGAGATGGCTGCTAAGGCACTCAGGCAAAGACCTTGAGGTTCTTGGTTCCAATCCTCACACCAACAAAGGGGTGACACTTACCTATCAACAAAAAAAAGTAGTACTCTTTTTAATATTGTGATAGATAGAAAAAGAAATGGGTTCTCACTGGTTTGACACCAGTAGAGGATAACTTGAGGGTATTAAAGGAAAAACACTGTGTTCAAATGCTTTCCTAAGATTAAAGTCAATTGGGAGCGTTTATTTGGGGACAAGGGATTTCAGAAAATAAATTTTTTTTTTTTTTCAAGAAATATATGTTTGAAGAATGATGTTATATCCACTATGCTTTTCTTTCAAACACTTGGAAACTGGTTGAAGACTGCTAACAACGGTCTCCTCGTGCACTAAATGTTAAATCTCATCTTATGTTGTGGTGAAGGTTGGAAACTGTTTTTTTTTTTTAATGTTCGTCATTAGAATCAATTGTTACCTTTAACCACCGTTCTTTTTACTGGAGCTTGATTATCCTTCATGCAACTAGTATCACTCGTGTTTAACTTGATATTGGTTTCTGCTATGGAGTGTTATTATGGAATCATATATATTGATGTAAGATACCTCTTTTTTTGGGGAAAAACAATCAGTGATTTCATTTGTCACCTAGCTCTGAAATGTATTTATTTTCAGGTGGGACAATGTCCATGAATTGCTAGATGACATGCTTACGTGCAAGGTATCAAATGTCCATCAGGTGATTGGGCAGCTGATCAAAGGAGCATATGATGATGACTCTAATTGGCAGATGGTGGAGTATGTCTTTGATAAACTCAACACTGAAGGCCGTGGTTTGGGGTTGAGGTTCTACAACACACTTTTGGAAGCGCTTTGGTGGCTAGGCCAGAAGGAAAGGGCTGCAAGAGTGCTCCATGAAGCTACAAAGAGGGGGCTTTTTCCTGAATTGTTCCGTAGCAATAAACGTGTATGGTCTGTTCGATGTACACAGGTAACACTGGCATCATTTACTTAACTGCTTGCTTACATAGCGTAGATATGGATAGAACACTAAGCTGTGATCTTGCCCTCAAGGGTTGATTGCATTAGTCCCGGCTTAAGGTGCACTATGCTATTTGAACCTTGATATTTGAACATGCTTGTTAGACCTTGAAATATCACATTCCTTGCATCCTGGCCCAAACTGCCATTAGAATTTTCAACAGAAAACATGTGCCTCACAAATGACAGACAATGGGAAACATTTCACTAGAATTTTCATCGTGTGTCTTATGAACACATATTGGACTACTCAGATTCAATTTTTGGTTACATACCCCATTCTTGATGGCTGATGCTCATGCTTGCCAAACTAGAACTCCTAAACCCAAGGCCATCCTGCACTGTATTAGCAAGATAAACCCTTGATGCCATCGCAAGATTTCAGCTTCACTGTCTAACCTCCACGGCCATCACATTCCAACCTGTCTTCACCATTTATCGAAAGCTTATTAAGGTTGCGTGAGGATCTTCTTTTTCTTGGATCAGACTGTAGAATTGGTGTCTTTCTTGAAGTTTCTTGAAGAAAATAATACACTTGGAGTTGATGGAGAGAGAGAGAACCTGGGTCCTGGTGGTTGGGGATGAAGAAAGCGAGTCAGGGAGATGGGTCGCTGATCGACTGGTGGTTTAGTGCTCTTTGATGGACTTCCTTTGGAACTGGTACCTTTTAAAACTGGTCATGGTGACTGGAAACGGACATAACTTCCCTATTTCAGGGGTAATCATATAATGCCCTGTTATATATAAATTTGTCACTCCCTCCGTCCCGAAATGAGGGTCCTCTGCTGCTTTTCTCATTCTCAACAAATTCTAGCTAGGACGTTCTCGGTGAAGTCTCGTATTCCTCTTTGTCTTGAGTACGTGCTCTACATATACTAGAGGTGAGTGGGTTCAAGGCTTGCTGCCGGCTTCTGTTGACATCCTTTCTCTCTGGACTGGCAAGATGTGATGACCCAAACCCGACCCCGAGGAGGGATCGCGGGTCGTGCCGTCCAAATAAGGACAAGACAAGCAAGCAGACTCATTAACAAAACTGACGTGATGCAACATTGGACACGTAGTACAACTCGACACTAAAAAGCTGGAATAATTTAAAACTTTGGAACCTGATATAACAATTAATAGCAAGTAAACCAAGTCATCGACAACTTTACAACCGGAACCCAACAACTAAACAATTCATGCTAATATATATACACCTCAATGGCTAAACACGCCGGAGAAACAACAAGAGTAAGTAAGAGCTAATAGGATGCTCAGCGGAAATCTTAACAAGTGAACCAATACATGCAAGCAAGGCTCGGCCTACAAGTGCCGGCAAATAACTAGAAGCATAAGTAGTACTATAAGTCTTAGTCTACAACAAGTACAAGTTACTAGAATAATACATTCCCAAGCGAAGTCTAAATGACTTGCTTTAACCCAAGCATCCTTGCAAAAGAGAAACCAAAAGAGCCAACGCTACCACCTCTAGGCAAGAGTGATTACGAACAAGAGCGGACGAGCAACCTCAACAAGACGGCCCTGGATAATTAGGATCTAAAACAGTAAAAGGGAGGGGGTAAGTCATAAAGACTTTGTAAGCCACCAATATGCATGACATGATATAATGTAAGGCATACATAGCATGTTATCATATTTGATTATCAAGCAAGATCATACTAGCACGTAGTTCTCATATCGCAATGCACGTTGTTTTCACATAAGTGCTAAAGTAAATCACATAGGATAAGGATATGTTATGGAACCGGTGTTGCTTCGTAGAACCTGAAATAGACAAGGTTATCTTGAATGTATTTGTCGGATGCACGTGTATGATACATCGACCATGATAGTATTGTTCCAAGCGCCCTTTGGTTACGACGAGGTACTCTTCTCCACTGTGATCAGTAGTGAAGGGTATGTGCAAGTTTATGGTGTGGTGACCCATCACTACCATAAATCTCGCAATTCATGACGGCGATGCATCGTTGACCATCGAGACAATTCATGTATGCTAGCTGGACTAATGGTATGCCAAGTAGATATTTACTTGTCACACAAAATCAAGTAAGGAGCGAGTTCGATAAGAGCGAACTCATCCGAGTCAAGTAGATGTTTACTCACGTAATAAATCAAGTAAGGGTGCGAGGTCGACAAGAGCGACTCGTCCAATCAAGTAGGCATATTACTCTACGATATACAAGTCAAGCATGAGATCAATCACATTAAGAATTCTCAAAGCTATATTACAATTCAATCGAACTCTAAATGTCGTAGGGATTGATCGTAGAGTCGGTATTGTTCAATGACTTTCTAAGTGCAACTCCGTTGAGTTATCACTAAATTATCACCAAGTAGAGGATGAATGTTATATGCATTTCATTGCTCTTTTCTATGTTCTCAATTCATTTATACTTAGACTACTAAGTCATTCATGACTTTAGTTCATTAAAATCAAAGTTCCCAAATTTGTGAATCCTAGCATGTTCATCATTTTGAAGTTACAATTTACAACAAGTCCAAGAACAATAGTTATTCCAAATCCATTTTAGAACACATTTAATTCTAGACATAAGTCCAAATTACCAATTATGAGTCATTAGCCCAAAATTTACAGAAATTTAACTCAAGGAATTTCAAGTTATTAACATGGTGCATGTCTTCTTGAGCATGTATTTGAGCATGTATCTAGAAACTATCATGAAGGGAGCATGCTTGATATTGAGCATACAAAAACAGGGGATTGGGTGCTTACCTTGTTCGAAATCGAATGGTTGGATGGCAAAACAAAGCAAGGATTAAGAAACTAGAGACCAAGGGCTTCGATTTGGTGGTCTCCAATCGAAAATTGGATGGCAGGATCTCCGGCAATCATGCAAGCAAGATGAAGGACTCCAAGCTCACTTTCTCTCACTAAGAACCCAGCTCAACAAATCACAATGGTGGAAATGAAAAATGACTGTCAAGATTGAGTTTGGGGAGATGAAGTCACAAAAAGGGGTCAATCCTAGGTTTGAGTTATTAAGCTTTCCATTGGTTGATTAATGATTGCCCTTGATTAAAACTCATCAAAGGGTTGAAATTAAACCTAAAGAGGTCATAAATCAAGTGGGGGTTCGAATTGAGTCGGATAGGGTTCAATGGTTTAGACCAAAAATCAAAAATGGAAAAATCCCGTAATGCTGGTACAGGGCTGGGCGGTCGCCTAGAGGAATGGCTGAGCGATCGCTCAGTCCTCTTTTCAATTCTTGAGCTACTGGATTTTGTGCACTCGCTCAGTCACTTGGCTGGGCGAGCGCTCAGGTGTCTGGAAGGCCAAAATGATTTGAAAACAAGTCTTAAATGTGTCCAATGCAACCCCAAACCATTAGAGATGTTTAATGCACTCAAAACAGGCCCGAACATCATCCGAAACAAGAAGGAATTGAGGGCGACACTCTGATGAACAATCAAACGATTCAACAACGAGTTAAACAAGGATACTACAAGCATGAATGAGCATTCTTAAACATGTTAAGGACTAGTAAACAAGGTCTAGGATTCAAGTTAACATCTCACGAGTCTCAAGACACGATACAAGGTAAAAGGAATGCAAACCGAGAGACTTTAAGAGTCAAAAGGTCAAATGAAGCAACAATGCTTTCGAACTCTCAACCAAGCATACGATGACCAAGATTGAAGTTATGAAACATGCAAGAAAGGTACTAAGGCTCTATTAGGACTTAGTAAAGCACTAAGGCATCAGTCGAAGCAAGTACAACAAGGCATGCAAGTAAGGAAGGCATATAAGCGACTATGATCGCAGTCAACCTAATGCAAGCATGACTTCAACAATATGAACTAGTTAACATGTTAAGGCATATAATGAGTATGTTATAACAATGCTATACAAGTAATGGGTTTGGGTTCTCACACAAGAGCCATAGCATGATTCACTTTTACTTATCAGTCAACTTTTCCACAACCAACCCCAAAAAACCGAACTCCGACTTTTGAGATGAAGAAGCTCAAAAGCTCCTTCTGTTTATTTCCACTTCCTTAGCTTCTTGTTCTTCTTCCTGTAATTGTCTTGATCTCGAGATCACACTTTGTTTGTATCAGTGGAAGGATGGAAAGTCTAACCTTGATACATTAGCAGTAGTTCCAGAACTGAGTACTTCAAGGAAATTAAGGAAGTTGACTTTTAAGCAATTTTTGTATCTGATCCGATATATATATATATATATATATATATATATATATATATATATATATATATATATATATATATGTATGTATATATATGTATATATATGTGTGTGTGTGTGTGTATGTGTGTGTAGCTGATATACATTAGTACCCTTGGTGTTCCCACTAATAGCGTTTGCAAGTTGGAATATGATTGTTGGCAAAGGTGAATTTAGTAATTTTATTAGAAAAGGGACACATTTCTTTTTCTTTTTTTTTTTCAAAGAAAGGGACAACATTTTGGGATACCAAGGATGCAACAACACTAGATTTGGGGTTTTGTATGAGCACGTCTAAATGTTATAGCAAATAGGGGTAAACTGAGTGGGGCCTAGTGCACTTTACCCTCTTAATTACTGTTCATTTACTAATCCTTCCGTTTTTTCTTCTTAATTTTTAAATACTGATTACTAACCCTTCTCGTATCTATCATTTGACCAATTGAAGGATGTGGCCTGGTGGTGCATGCACAGCGATATCAGTTTGGCTAAAGAATATGTCACAGATGTTATTGAATAGAGAGGAACTTCCGCAACTAGCGTCCGTGGTTGTAGTGTAAGTTCATTTCCCTGGTGAAGCAGTCATTAATCTTGTTTTCTTTCGTGTGTTATTTTAAAAAAAGGTTCTTATTGGTAAGTTGGAGGGGGTGGGCATCCGTTAGTTTTCAGAATTTTGCTTAGGAAATTGCATGCTAGGTGTGGCTCAGTCCCAAGGTTTGTTAACTTGGTACAAAGCCTGAGGACAGATTGGTTCCGCAGCTATTTAAGCACATACAGTTACATTTCTCTATGCCCGTCAGCAGGAGCCTGATACTGAAAGTCGATCAAATATACTTCAATTACAGATTACCCCAAGATATTATACCTGTAATTTACCACAATGTAGCATGTGAACCATCCCTGTTTTATTCTGTTGGTAAATATAATAGATCATTAAATTTCTAGCCTGAGTTTGGAAAGTGGACAATTATTGGCTATCTGTAGAACAAAGCTTGGTTAGTATTATGGGAAAGGTAGTTTTAAAAGTGATTTTGTTTGACTGAATATGTTTTCCTAGGGGACTCCTGAAAATTAAATTTGTGTAAGAACAATGCCGCGATGAACCTGACACTTGATTGATTTCTTACTGATGATGGTAGTTTTGATGTTAATCAGAAGGGGCCAGATGGAGAAGAGCTCAATAACACGAGAATTTCCTGTTGCAAAAGCTGCCTATTCTTTACTGAAAGATAATGTTTCATCATCCTTCTGCTACCCTGGTTGGAACAAGGGCCGCATTATCTGTCAGCGGTCTCAGCTCAAGCGGTTTCTATCTGATAAGGAAAATGCATCAGAAGGGACCGAAAATGATAGCATATACACTCTAAATAACTCCCCAATTCCTCTCTTGGAAACAAGAAGGTCTGTGGGTGAAGTAAATAGGGGCCGACGACATAGTATCGCGGACACTGAAACAGAAATTGATAATAGAGTGGAGCTTATGACGAGCGCAGTTTAGAAATGAAATAAAATTAGCTTGCCAGTCTTGGGTAGCTGTTTAGCCTGGAGTTTTGTTACCCCAAATTTGATCGGGAGAAGGTATGCACATGAGGACTTGTATCGTGGATTTATATCCCACTGGTTTAGCTCAGTGCAGATGTCAGTTGTGATGTTTTATCTAGTTGGGTTTCTGCCATTGAAGATGACCAGAGAGCATTGGTGTTTCGACTCTCGACAGGGGTGGCTTAGTTGGGGTGGTCTGTTAAGAGCCAATTTTGCTAGCAGGCTCTAGGATCAGGCAACAAGAACGAAGAGGGGAAGGATTTTAAATTCGTTACTTCCCCAATGATTGAAATGTATATGTGAACGTACTCCAGCTAGTACTTAGATATTTCTGACATGGTATAAAAGGTATTCCCCGACCCGCTCAAAGAATCCACTTTACTTGAGAAAAATCTGCATCAAACATACATTTGTTTCATGGATCATAAAAATGCCAGTGATTTTAACGCCAGCCACCCGAAGAAGATTTCTTTCTAGTTAGAGGGAGCAGGCAAATTTCATTTGAACCTGGACCAGACGAACTATAGTGTCTATATTTTAAAAAGGATTATTACATGCCAGTTCACTTTTATCTATTTTTTACTGCTAAGTACCTCTTTTTTTTTTAATCGCAAAAGTCTATTTTTGTTTTTTTCGTCCTAAAATGCCCAGTTCCATCTTGTGGCTCAACAAATATTCAAAACTCAAATCACAATATATTCGTAATTAATTGTGTTAAGGCGTGGCGATAGAGTTGGAGGGAGGGGGCAGAGGGGAAGTTGGTTAGGAGAGAGAGAGAGAGGTTGGAGGGATTGTTGGTGGTGGAGAAGGCGGAGAGGAAAGGGAGGCTGAGCAATGATGGGGATTTTGGCACGGAGGAGTGCAGTTTGGGTGGTGTTGGCAGTGTTGTGGTGATCATGGAGTTTTAAGGAGAGCTTCATCTTTTTCCTCTCATATAGGCACACACTAGTTCCTCCAGATTATGATGATTTCAAAGAAGAGCTTTTTCAGAGTATCAATGGCACCTGTGGCATCATTGTTACATAGATGAATTCGTTTAAAAATAGGGAGTAATAATGCACTCATAGATAGTAGGATCTAATTTTTTTTAAAGGAAAGTATAATTAAGGGGTAAATGTAGGTACCAGTAATGCATTATTTTTGCATCCCGAGGCACCTATTTGGAATTGCGATGCGTTGTTTTAAAATCACGATGCATCAATTTGATATTAGAATACAAAAGAAAATCCCGGATGCACAAAATGGATTTTGCGATGCAGGCATTAGATGAACGGTGCAGAAATCCCCATGCACAAGAATTGGATTTCTGATGCAAAAATTGGTTTTTCGATGCACACATTGGAATTGCGATGCATTGACTTAGAATTGTAATGCAGCGCGTGTTCAATCGAATTTTATTAAGGGTATATTTGTTCTTTTACCCTAAAAATCCTTTAGCGATTAAAAACAAAAATTACGTACTTTAGCGGTTGAAAATCGATGGGAGGAACCAGCCCGATTATCACCCTTTAAAGAAAATTGGGCATGGTTGTAGATGATGAGCTTGGTTATTGGACTAAACAAGTGTAGTTTTGGGCCTGTCCATTGTCTTAAAGGATCAAGATATTTTTTGGTCCCTCAATTTTTCCGGCATTTTTAGTTTGATCATACCTCTAACCTTTTTATTTATTTGGTCCTACTATGTGTTTTTTTTTGTGAGATTCCCCATTTCGTGCTACATTTTCCATCAATTTTTGCATGAAATGGCAAAATCACCCTTATTATTAATCACATGTCCACCACACCACCCCTCAAATGAATTCCAGTTGTTCTCCAAATGCAGTACTGATTACATGTATAACGTACATTATATAATTATGGGGGGACTATCCACATCCCAAAATTTATTTTTCACACACTATTTTATGAGGTGTTGTCCTTATGCTATAAATTGCAAGAAATGAGGTGTGGGAAATAAACTTTAGGATGTTGATAGTCCCGGCCCTATATGATACAAAAAGTATGAATTACAATCGACTATTAGACCCATACATCCGTTTCTGTTCTTCTAATCATTTGGTTTGGTCTTGTTTGCCGGGAAGATTTGGATAAAGAAGAAAGAGGTTAATTGTATAAAAACCCTTACCTATTTTAGTTTTTTCGTTTTAAACCATGTGTTTTTTTTGGCATTTAAAACCTCTACCCAACTTTTTTTTCCCAATTAAAACCTTCCGTAAAAAACTGGTTAGTTTTTGTAACTGGAAGGTGACTGGACATCCCAGTGGCATCCTACGTGGACTAGGCGGGAGATCTCATGTCCACATCATCCTTCCCGCCAAAAAATAGTTTTGTTATAAACCTTCTCCTATTTTGAAATTTCAAAAATAACTCAATCTTTGACCACAATTTCACAAATTGAATGCAATACAAACTTCATACAATTGTTAAAATTTTAAAATGAAACACATGGTTTGAGGTTTTAAACTTCATGCAATATCACAATTAGTTGGTTGATGTAAGGGTTAGGTGTGTGTTAATTTAAATAAATAAATGAACTTGGGATCGAATCTGTGCAATGGGATATTAGCTTTTTTTATTTATTAATTTTGGTTTATAAATTCAACTTTAATGATGTATAATATTAATATATAACTAGTAAACGCATGTCATTCTTCTTTTTTAACTAAATCGTACATAAATAAAATAAAAATGATTAAAAAAATCTTAAAAGATAAAATAAGAAGAATTGATTTATTAACAAATACATATAAGTATATTACTAATCATTATAATTCAAAAAAATTTCCTTAAACATAATATTTGTTGTTTTATTAGTTGGTTTTTTTTATCTTCATCTCATATCAATATCTTTAAATCAAAACAATTTATTACTTTAGAAACTGTGACATATAACTACCTATGACTAAATATTAATTTCTTCAAGAAGAGACCTATCGGCGTGTAATTATTGACTTTGACACTTGTTAATTGTCATTGCATATGTTGCCAGCAATATAAATTGACTTCACAGAAACTTGAAAGTCAAACTTACATCAGATAGAGTTTTTTTTTTTAATAAAAATTTTAATAGTTTTTTTTTGTAGACCTTTCTCCTAAGGGGGCATGAAAAGTAATCGAACCTGAAACCTTACATTTTGTAAAACCACAACTCTACCACTGGACCACCCCTTAAGGTCTACATCGGATGGAGTTAATGACAATCTTGTGATAAAAACATTTTCTCCAACATTGTTTCATTTCAAAAATTTTGTTTCAACAATGTGATCCCCAAGATTTATATGATTAGTTTTGTTTCATTGCACAACCCTGTAGCATGGTCAATATTTCTCAATAGCGAACATCAATTTTAAATGTTAATCCATGGCTTGGCAACCCCGAACATTTTATAC
Source organism: Codonopsis lanceolata (assembly GCA_013146195.2). Taxonomy (NCBI): domain Eukaryota; kingdom Viridiplantae; phylum Streptophyta; class Magnoliopsida; order Asterales; family Campanulaceae; genus Codonopsis; species Codonopsis lanceolata. Next base: position 45,773,101 of record CM028378.1, on the reverse strand, counting down.
TATTCAAAAACTCTTTAGAATGATGTCTTCGAACAAACTTGGATTTTTTCCGCCATGCAAATAGAATTTGAACTCAAATAAGTTCTTCATTTTGAATGATTACTTTTATTAAATTGCAATTTTATTTTATGAATAAATAATTTCTGATAAGAAAATAAGCTCAAATCAAAATAACAAAAATATTTTTACCGTTAACTATAATTTTTGTTTCGTAAATTATTTTGATTTTACTAACTTCCATTATATTTTTTGTTTTATTAACTTCGTAACTATTATTTTTGTTTTATTTTTAAGAATTAGTTTTACGGAAAACTTTTGTTCCCTAAATTATTTTTATTATTTTACTAACCTTAGTTTAAATTGTTTTTATTTTATTGACTTTGTAACTATTATTTTTGTTCTATCAAGTATTTTTATTTTACTAACGCATTTTTGTTTTATATAACTATTTTAATAATTTGTTTTAAAATTTTATTCCATAAATTATTTTTATAATTTTACTCAGTTTAAATTATTTTTGTTTTATTGACTTTGTAACTATTGAGTAATTTTGTTCCATCAAATAATTTTATTTTACTAATGTATTTTTATTTTACATAACTATTTTTAAGAATTTTTCTTAAACTTTTGTTCCTTAAATTAATTTTATTATTTTAGTAACCTTAGTTTAAATTGTTTTTTTTTGTTTAATTGACTCCGTAACTATTATTTTTGTTCCATCAAATATTTTTATTTTACTAACTTATTTTTGTTTTACATATATATTCTTAAGAATTTGTTTTAAACTTTTGTTCCGTAAATTATTTTATTTTACTAACCTCCGCATTAAATTATTTTTGTTTTATTGATTCTGCAACTTTTATTTTTATAATGACTTGTTCCATAAATTATTTTTTATTTTATTAACCTCCTCTTATATTTTTGTTTCTTGACTCCGGAACTATTATTTTTTCTTTTAGTTACTATTTTTTGATGTTTAAAGAGAGAAAAATGTTTAAACATAATTAAAAAAGAGGAGATGATGGTGATGAGAGAGAATAAGGAGGAGACAGAGAGAGAGAAAATATGGAGAAAATATGAGAGAGAAATAGTAGAATGATAACTCAAAAGTTAATAATTTAAAAAGTTAGATTTTTAAATAATAAATATACTCTTGCTGTTATATATATATATATATATATATATATATATATATATATATATATATATATATATATATATATATATATATATATTACTTATGAGATCATCGGTTCAAATCTCATCCTTGTCATTCAATTTCTTTTGTCAACATTTTATTTTTGTTCAATTTTTATTTTTATATCTTTATATTGGGGCCCTTTTATTTTTGCCCTCCAAATATTCCAGGCTGGCCCTGTACTGACTCTGAACCTAGTTAGATAGGGGTAGACAGAAATGGAGCGATGGATATCACTTAGTTTTAGAAAGTCCATCTCGGCCCAATCTACCGGGTTTTGACATCTATTAAGAGTCAAGAGCCATCATATCCTATGAAACATGATTAAACTTTGATGGATTACACGTGTTTTATAAGACGGAGCCCCACTTTTTTACAACTTAACTCATTAATACACGATGGAATTAATTAAAGATAATCCGTATTACAAAAAATATATGTAAAACCGCCTTATTTTAGTTTTTGTTAATGTAAATACCTCAGTGGCTTTTATCACGTATGGCCACAAAACCCAGTTATATTCCATATATGGACCCTTAACCTAAAAATTACTAAACTGCCTAAAATGCCCTTAGCGCTAGCAAAACGCTTTTCCCTCCCTCAGTGTTTCAAATACGATCCCTCTGTCTTACTCTCATTCGTCCACTCGTCTCCCTCATTCCTCTCACAGTTCCCGACCGTGGCTCCCGCCCTCCTCCATCTCTTTCGTCCTTCATCCTTCATTTCCCTCTCCTCTCATTCGAAGGTTCACTCACTCTCTCTCTCCCCCCTCATCCCCCCGCCTCATGAATTCAATTCTAGGGTTCGTCTATCACTCTCTCTCTCTCTCTTTCCCCCATGAAGATTCTAGGGTTTGTGTCGATTAACCGACTCAATTGTGTTTCGACTCAGTAATGATATTTTGGGGTTTTCATTTTTAGAATTGGGTGCTTTGATTAGGTCTTTTTTATTTGTATTTTCTAAAATCACCTCCTTCTGGCCCACAGTATAGAGGTCTTTAGTTATGGGGGGTAAATTTGGGTCATTCCACTTTGGACAATTTCTAACCGCTATGTTATCTCATGTTTTTTTTAAAACAAGAAAAAAGACGTTTTGAGAGCGAAAAAACTATGATACTCTTAATCAACTGAAGGCATGCTACTGATGACTCACTCAGTGCATTGCTTTGCATCAAATTTTTCATTGTGATGCCTCAATTTAAATTACCTAATCCAATTTTGTATAGTGTTACACCAAATTTATGCACCACGACGCATCAAATTTAAATTATATAATCAAATTTATGAATTGCGATGCACTAAGTCAAGCATCCAGTTGATGCTTTGCAAGATTGTAATGAACTAGACGTTTATGTTTATTCTTTCTTATACACAATCAATAAATTATTTAAATTGATCTATCTTTTTGTATCTTAAATTTAAATCGATATATCATGATTCAAAAATAAAACAATGTGATTTAAAATTGATGTATTCAAAATAAAAAATTATGTCCAACAAATTCACAAGTGATACAAATAACCAATATATTTCTTTTTATGTATTTCATCCGATAGTTTACACGACTAACAATAAAAAAAAAAGAAAGTGATTGATGTATAGGCCGAAGTAGGACTGGATCAAAGTCTTATGCCTATGAACTAAATGGAGTCCAAACGGGTGGATTTGAATCTGAAGTCAACATCTCCTTAATTAGTGGAACATGTAACAATTATTAATCCTTCTTCAAGATCAAGGTGTTAAGATTAATTAGAAACTAGTTACAAAGTTACTACGTACAACTTAGAAAGTAGTCAATGTCCCGTACAATATACTCTCATTAGTCATTATTTATGGAAATACCCGCCAACTTTACAGCCTACAGGCGCCTTTATTATAGCAAGATTCAAGTCCCGTCTTCTAGTTCTAGTTCTAGTTATCCTAAACACACACGTAATGAAAAGATTAAACACTAAAGGTTAGGCCAACATGGTTAAAAAGTCAAAATGAACGCTTTTCTATAGATCTTGCTTTTTACTTTTTAGAGCAAGAAAAGATTATAGAACACAGTGGGTGGTGGGGTTGATTGATTGTCATACAAGGATAAACAATATTATTAATCTCAGTATTATTAGTGTTCTTATTATGAATTCTCACTTGTATATCAGAGGTAGTTTTGAGATTACAAATATTAATCCCAATTTTTTTTGTGAGGGCGCTAATAATATCACCCTCCCTTTGGTATTGATAATAAGGGGATAATGACTTTATCCGGATAACTCGTGCTATTAGTACCGACCACCTATTACGTACTAAACATTAGGCAACTCGGCTTATGAATCATATCTGACCTTAATCCTGACTACTAAACGGCACCTATGTGTTGATGATGAAATTTCTAAATATATACAAGATGGATAAAAATGAATTTAATACTGAATTTATCATTAAAGTTAGTTAAATAAATTATATCATCACATTAGCAATAAGTCTGACAATTACAACCTAAAACTCATTAATTTATTCAACATGTCTTGAAAATTATCCAACCCAACTCAAATCGTTAATATTTTTGGGTCAAAGCGGGTAATTCGTTTCAACCAAAAAAACTAACGGGTCGAGTCCCGTTACCCAATTCGACCCGCTAGTTTTTACTCAATAAATATATGATTTTTGGGGGGGGGGGGAAGAGTCGAGTTGACCTGTCTCAACATGTTACACATTTTAACACGATTTGATCCAACCCGACCCGTTTCGATAAATTTGATATTTAAGTTGTAATGGGTTCAAACATCTCAATATGACACATACCCGATCCAACACACCCAATTACAGATGAAAATCCTCCCTCAGCTCTACCTAAGAAATAGTCAGCATACCTCGAAAGCAGTTTTAGGTGCTTCTATTATTATCTGAAATCCAAATTAAGATTGAAATAAGAAAATATTATTGACCCTTTTAGATTGCAATGGTTGGTAGGGTACTTAGCAGAAGAATATTAAATTAGATGATATGATCTGATAGATAGTGGTTATTAGCATATCACAGAAAAAGCTTTTAAAAGGGAGAGGAGCACGCACTTAAAAGTAAACATGGTTTGATGGTCATATATAACTTAACACAGATCATCATATCGACGATCGACCCCTCTCCTCCTCTCATGCAGATCTCAGTGGAAAGTGGAAACACATTATATGGGATTTTACCTAACTCTTCTATCCCATTATCTTTGTGCATGAGATATTAATCTAACCCCTCACTTCAAAAAGTGAAATTTTTACATCTATCGTGCAACATGAGACATGACAGGTGAGGTGTTAATACCATTTCACTCAGGGGTGACCAATTTTTGATTCTGGATTTTTGTAGAACTAAATAATTGGTTTGGTCCTTATTTTAAGTTTTATAATTCGGTTCTGGAATTAGATCTGACCAATATATATATAATTTTTACTTACAAAATACAAATCCTAGTCGTAAAATATAAATAATTAGTTTGTAAATTTGTATTGCTATTTTTTTTGTTCCATTGTGCATTGTCCCCTCAATCTCAAAGACAAAGACTCAAAGCTCATGTCTTCCTTCAACACCCAATTCCAAGTTTCAAGTTTCATTTCTAGCTAGCACCAACAAGACATTTTAATTACTATTTAGTCTATTATGTTTTCTGTTCTACTTTTTAATTTTTAATCTTTTAGTTTTTTTTCTTCACTGAATCGTTATGCTATTAGTCTAAATTTCGACAATTTTAATTGATAAATATATTATTATTGAATGTTTTTAAATCTTTTTATGAAGTCTAGATTTTATTCTTTCTTTGTATTAAACAGTTAAAAACCATAGTTGTAACACCTCAATCCCACATTGGGTAGATGTGAGACTTATGTGCGATTTATAAGGTAGTCATGCACTACTACTGGGCACCAACATCATCCATGGATTTTTGGATCGACTTGTGGTGGGCCTGATGACTCAAGGTGCTGCGTATTCAGTGGGTCAGTGTGTGGGCTACGCGTAGCGAACCAGGCTTTTGGGCTCGGGGCGTTACAATAGTATTGATCCGGTTCTGGTTCTCGTACATCTTCGATTGGTTTTGGACCGAACCAAAGTATTGGTTCTCATACATATTGGGTTGGTTTGGATTCTAAATTTTTTGAGAACATGACTATTTGTCTGATTCCGATTTTCACTTTTTTAAAAAAAAATTTGTACCAAACCGGACCAAGCTCACCCATACTTTCACTCCCTCAACCTCAACTAGTACTATTTCATATTGATCTTAAACTTATTTAACAAAGTGGTCGACTATATATATTTTTTTTCAAAACTCTAATCAAGGTATTCTTCTTTGATATCAATAATTGATTATAAGGAGTTTATAAATAATTTGTTCAAAATATGTAGAAATAGAAAGTATACACTTTGAATCATTTTAATTTAAAATAGATAACACTAAAAATAGAAGTTGAGTATAAGGATTTTGAGTAATACATCAAGTAGGACTTGCTAATTCCTACCTAATTGGGTCGTTACTGGACTAGGGCGAGGTGGGCGATCACCATGGGCCCCTAATTTTTTGGGGCTCATATTTATATATGTGTGTCTATATATATATATATATATATAATGTAAAAAAAATTAACTGATGACAGATTGGATGACGATAATGTCGAACCCTTTATTGAGAATTTAAATGATGAAAATCATATTAATGAGGACCATGCTAATTTGAATAAGCCTAATGTACAACAAATGCTTCAAATACTGAGAATTTAAGCATTGGTAGTCAACCAAATCTCTTTGTAGATATTTATGATCTTAGAAATTGAGATAATCTTGACGGTAAACCAGTTAATGGATATGTAAGGGTAAAATAGGCATGTCCTATTTTGGTCTTGTTCTCACCTTTCTTGGTCATTAAGTTTATGCATTTTTAGAAATAAAATATTCATAGATTTTTGATTTTTTTGGTCCTAATGTTTAGGAGTGTTTATGGAAACAAAATCTTTGCAAAAATCATTTCCTAAAACCATGCCTTAGAGTCCTTGTCCTTTTGGTAATAGAATCTACTAATTATGGTAGTTTATTTAATTACTAATTTTAATCTTTTTTCATATTGGAGTTTGTTTCCTTCTTTATGTGTATGTCTCCTTCATGATATAAATAAAGGACACGGCTGGAGGCTTGAACGTGCAGAACATAGAGAAAGAACTGAGAGCATAGCAGAACAAAAAATCTAGAGCATAAAGAGAGTTCAGAAATCCAGATTAGCAGAATTTGAATGTAGCTCCGAATGTTTTAACATTCGGAATTACATTGGAGTGCTGGAGTTGTTTGTCTTCCTAGCTGTTCTACGAAGCTGATTTTTTTCTTCCCATGTTTTATGTACCTGTTTTTCTGTAGGTTTTTGCTCTCCAAGACTTGTTGTCTTGTGAGAGTATTTGTTTTGGTGATTTCACATTCTTATTGTAAAACAAATCATATTATTTAGTGAAATTTTTTTGGCCAAGAGGCTAGATCTATAAGCATAGGCTTGTAGATTGTTTGGAAATCATTTGCACTTATTTCCTGCTTTAGTATTAAAGTCTTCCGCTGTTTTAATTTTTCTGACCAATGCACCTTTCAGTGTAGCTACAGTAACGAGCTACATTGGGAACTGCATTGACAGTTTTGTGAATCCTAGCTACTATTGTTCTTACATGATATTTTGGTTGAAAAGGGGCTATAAGGTAATTGAATCTTGTGTGTCCTATATATAGTACTTTTAGGCATTTTCATATGGTTTTTATTTTAGAAAGTTGAGTAATTGAGAGATTAGCAATAGCAAATGATTAGTTTACTCTAAACATGTTGACAAAGTGTGTTGTTTTTGTTCCAATTAGTTCAAATTTGATGGTAACAAAAGTTTGTTAGCTTATGATGGATTTCTTGAAGACACTCAACATGGTGAGGCTGCTAGAGTTCTTGAAGACCCTCACCACGGTGAGATTGATGGATTCTTGAAAACTCTCACCATGTTGAGGTTACTGGATTTCTCGAAGACCATTACCATGTTAAGGTTGCTGGCCTTCTTGAAGACCCTCACTATGTTGAAGTACATTATCCTCCCGCTTGAGCATCTCGCAGTTGAGTAGATTATTCTCCTGCTCAAGCATCTCGCGGTTGAGCTTTACATTATCCCCCCATTCGAGCGTCTCGCGGTTGAGTAGATTATCCTCCCACTTAGGCATATCTCGCGATTTAGTTGATTACCTTCCCGCTCGAGCATCTCGTGGTCGAGCATCTCGCGGTCGAGCTTTATTTTATCCTCCCGCTCGAGTATCTCACGGTTGAGTAGAAGTCATGCTTGTCAGAAAATTATACTCCTTACCCTTGAGATAAATCTTGAGGAATAAGGAGTAGGGGGCTACTAAAGTGCATATATTTAATCTGCCTCAAAAGGCATTTGGACCTCGCTTAGACAAGGGGGCTCTATACTACACTGACCCACTATTCTTTACATGACTATTGAACACTATGAGCTTGGCCCATGCGTGACAATAAACCCTAATCTCTCAGGTATAAATAAACCCTACTAGCTCATAGTAGGAAGATGTCTCTTCTACAATTTTTCACTCCACACACGGGGGATACGCGTCCTCCTATTTTATACACTGGATTGATAAACACGCCGAAGGGTTTTGGGGCTCCCCGCCGATTCACGATTGATTCATTTTGCAGGCCTACACATAGTCGGATATTCGACTTAGACGACGATATCACCTATTCGTTCAACGAAGGATTCACGTACGACGATGACTTTCGACACTCCCGGTATGATGATATTTTTGTCACATCATGCCAATTTAATGTCAGGAACGTTATAACTAGATTAACCATTCTCCGTGATTAGTAGTAAAAGTATAAGGAAATTTTATTATACATACATACCCAAGCCCAAGATTTCTTGCTTAAACAACTAACATGGAAACTCTGACGAGTGATAAATATCTATTTACTTCAATGAGAGAGGGAGAGAGGGAGAGAGAGAGAGAGATAATCCCTCTAAAATCCTTCACGCACATAAATGAGATGATTGTAAGTTACTCACTCTTTTCCACCCAAAGAATTCACGTTTGAAAAGTCTAATAATTAAAAGATATATAACTAGCATTATGGTTTCTCTTAATTAATATGTTAATATCAAATATAGTGGATAAAATTAAAATATTATGAAGCTTATAGATAATATTTAAAAATAGACTCTTAATATAAAATATATAAAAATATGATTGATTAGTTTAAAAAACAATCTTTTCACTTTGAAAGAAGAATAAAATAAAATGAGAGATGGATCCCACAACCTGCAATGAACAAAAAAGGTTACATGCTCAGCCGACGGTCCATATATTCTCTAGAATATGAGCCATACGTACGTTTTCACGTAATAAATTATTAGTGTGCTAGACTCTTATCTGCGTTCATTGGATTGGATGTATAATAAAACGGATGATGGAATGAATATATAGTTATACACAACTACTCTACACTAGATATTTTACCCATATTCGTCATTTTCAAAAAGAAAAAACCAACCAATGGAAATTACACTCCTAACAATATTGATCTAGTTTAAATTCACCAACCCTCAAAAAAATATTAATATAAAAACACTTTTACAAACTAACGAATAGAGGTGACAAAATGGGTGTTATGGATAAATGGATAATAGGCTATTATTCATTTATCTATAACACCCATTTTACCACCCCTACTAACGAACAACATAATATCTAAGCTAATCTTTTTATTTATATGACTTCGACAATAAATCAAACCGAACTATATCATTTTGTTAATGTCAAGGTTAAACATACTTGGGCATTAGTCGTAGCTTCATTCATAAGCTTATAGCACAATACCTTAATTTCTTGTATGAGAAATGATCATCAAATCAATACTCAAATTTAATTAAAAACTTGTTACAAAGTGTTGAACAGTGATTTATTTTTAATTTTACATATTTGTTAATGTGAACCTTAATATAAAATTTGGTAAGTTGATTAATTTTTGGCAAAACCCTCCATTTGGCCACCCAACTTTTCAAAAACTTACAATGCGGCCACCGAAAGTTTAAAACTTGCAATGGGGCCACTATACATTAGTTAGGATGCAAGCGTGCCCATATTTTGGATGGACGTTAGCTCCACCGTTAAATATGAGTGAAATCCCTATTTTGCCCCCCTTTAAATAACAATTATATCCCTTTATGTGATATTAGAAACCCAAAGGGGTCTAATGAAAAATTATATTGTACATGTCATTTTCAAATTTCAAGTTCACCTACTTCAACCCTCCATCTACCTTACTTTCAGATGTAACGGAGAGAGAGATAGAGAGGGGGGGGCTGTGGATTCGGTGCCTCCAAACTATTAATTTCAGGTTTGAGACGAACGGAGATGACGGATCCTAAGAGGCTGGAGATGGAGAATTGCCTGGGAAGAGAGAGAACCGACGGCTATGAAGATCGATAAAGGTGGGAGGGAGGCCGCTGGGTGTGAAGTCGGAGGGAGATCGAATGGGTTGGTGCGGCTGAGATCGAAGAACTTCGGTAAGAGCCTGGGTGAGAGAAGGCCGGATCTGGAGGTGGCTTCGCCGGTGGCTATGAAGATCGATAAAGGTGGGAGGGAAGCCGCTGGGTGTGAAGTCGGAGGGAGATCGAACTGGGGTTGGTGCGGCTTGAGACTGAAGAACTAAGTAGGAGCTGGGTGAGAGAAGGCCGGACCTGGATGTGGCTTCGTCGGCGGCTATGAAGATCGATAAAGGTGGGAGGGAGGCCGCTGGGTGTGAAGTCGGAGGGAGATCGAACTGGGGTTGGTGCGGCTTGAGACTGAAGAACTCGGTAGAAGCTGGGTGAGAGAAGGCCGGATCTGAAGGTGGCTTCGCCGACGGCTATGAAGATCGATAAAGGTAGGAGGGAGGCCGATGGGTGTGAAGATCTGAAGCCCCTCGTACTCTCTGTCTTCTTTCTTCCCCAAATTTTCACGCAGATTAAAGTTGATTCTTTGAACTCTCCGTCTTCTCGCCGACCACCGTGGAAACTAAGGATGAAGAAATCGATACCTAAAGAGAGATTCAGACCTGTGTTTGATTTTTGGGTTTGATCTGGGTTTGATGGATGAAGAAATCGAACTCTCAAATGATGTTTAATTTTTTTAATTATAATTTGACCCATTCTCTTTATACAAATAGCAAATGTAATTTATTTTTTTCAGTTAGACCCCTTAAATTTCTAATATCAGACAAGAAATTGTATTTAGAAGGGTAAAATAGGTAATGACATAATTTAACGGCCAAATTTAACGACCGTCCAAAAAATGGGCTCGATTGCATCCTAACTAATGTATAGTGGCCTCATTGAAAGTTTTAAACTTTCGGTGGCCGCATTGCAAGTTTTTGAAAAGTTGGGTGGCCAAATGGAGGGTTTTGCCTTAATTTTTTAATCTTCTCTTAACAAGATTATGCTTCCTGTTTTATGTTTTATGTTTCATTTTTCTTTTAAATCTCTATTTTGTATATATATATATATATATTCCTCTTAAATCTATCGTTTAGATATACATTCATAATATATCATCCTAACTTTAATTTTATATATCAAATATCAAATTGTCATATTGGATCTAGATCATAGATGGGGTATCTTATCAAAAAGAAGAGACAGAGTGGAGTCCTTTTCATCTGTCATTTGATCAGACCGAAGAGAACATTAATGGTCAACATATCCTAAGTTAATGCAACTTGCTGTCAATCATGAGTCATGACCTTAAATTAATCAAAGAGATAACATATCTTGTTACTTTAAACAAATGGAGACCACATTACTATTAATGATTCATCATATTCGGATATTCTACCGATTCCTTACTACTCCATCCCATTGTCCTGGTTGATCTGGTGTACAGATTAAGAAAAAATAATTGATTTGATTATTTATATTGATTTAATGTGTAGTTTTCTTTAAAGCCCATGTGTATGTGGCCCATAATTAAAGTAAGGTGAAAAAACAAGGATAAAGTGATAAAAGTGATGTTCTAAAAAGGTAAGTTTCAAAGTGAACAATTATTTTGGGACAGACGAAAAAATAAAGGAGGACGATAATTTAGGGACGGAGGGAGAGTATTTTTTTTAAAATTAAAACAAGCAAGTTTTTACTCATTGTAATCAGCACATTAGTTTACACCAAATATATACTCCATTCGTTCTGAATAAAAATACTCTATTTGAAAGTAAAATTTTTTAAAACTATAATAATTTTAGTAGTTCATTAATAATAAAATAACATTTTTATATCTTAATTTTTTAAAATGAACTCTTTAAATGAAACATTTTAAAATAAAATAGTAGATGTTTTATCCGAAACGGATGAAGTAGTATAACATGTTGGCTCAAAGCTCCCAACTCGTACTAAATGCTCCAATTAATTTTAATTCAAATTTCATCTTGTTCTTCAAAGTCCAATTGTCTGATTATGATTTTAATTTCACTAGCACGCTAGTTTTAACATGCATACAATTATAAACTCATAGTTTATACTAGTGAATAAATGTTATTCTCTCACGTGATCATAATTTTCATGAACATAAATCCACGGTAATACTCTCTCAAATCTTTATTTTACATTCCACAGCATAAAATCAAAATTTAAATTATTGATTTATCTTGATACAAACTACAGTTTTGTACATGTGAATTTTTTTAAAGTATCGCAATTTATCAGATTTGGATTGGGGTGGAATTGAAGGACCAAGGAGGTGCTATTTCTCAGGGCCAAACAATAAAAATAAAATAAAAATCATAAGTGCTATTCATTCATATACTCCATCCGTTCCATCAAAGAGGTCATATTTGAAAAGTTTATTTATTAAATATGTTTAACTAACATTAAAATTGATTATAATTATAAAAATGTTTAAGTATAAACAATATACAGTATTAATATCAAACGAGGAGGGTAAAAATTGAAACGTTATGATAATGATAAACATAATACTCCCTCCGCTCTGAAAATATTTTAAAAATAAATTTTTTTAAAGTAAAATTTTCTAAAATAGTATAGTGGAGTAAAGAGTAAACTGGGAGAGTTAATTATAGAGTAATGTTTAACCTAGAAGAGAGAGTTGATGGGGTTGTTGGATTACAGCTTTAATCACCTAAAAAAGAATTGTAGGGATGTAGAAGAAGGAGAGCACTTAAGAGGACAAACATGGGTCGAAGGTCATATCATCACCATTCTCTTAATACTTTTTTTTTTTTTCAGTGGTCCACTAAAAGGCTTAGTCCACATATTACATTATTACATATATGCAAAAACCAATGTTGTGTAGTTATTCATATAATGTTCTTCGTAATATTTTTTATGTATTTGTCAAATATTCGAAAATATTTTTCGGCATATTTTCAAAAGATTTATCAAACACTTGAAAATGAAATCTTTTCATTTTCTATAAATCATTTTCTGAAAATCATTTTTCGTAAAACAAACGGAGCCTTAGACTAGTTATTTTGTTCGTGTTTCGCACATGTACAATGTGAGATATATATATATATATATATATATATATATATATATTGTAATAATAATATAACTTTTGGACATTATAATTAGATTGTTAATCTCTTTCATGGTTATAATTTTTTTTCTATTGTTACTAATATTAAACTTTTTTTTACCTAAATACTTCTAAAATTAACATAAGTTTCTAACTAACGTGAAATACATATTTTGTATTAATAATAACAGTAAAAATCTTTGATCTAAAGACTTTTAAAATTAACATCTAACTTGATAATAATATTACTTTTAAAATCATAATTCATTTTAAAATAACGTGAGATACTTATTTTCTATTTTTATTGGTAATGAAAGTTTAAGTCTTTTATTTAAAGACTTTTAAAACCAACACCACATTCTAACTATATGGTATACATATTTTCTATTAGTAATAATAGTAGTATATAAAAGACTTTTTAACCAACATTCATTTCTAAATAATGTGAATACGTATTTTCTATTGGTAATAACATAAAAATGTCTTTATCTAATGATTTTTATAACCAATACTCATTTCTAAATAATATGAGATACATTTCTTTGTAACCAATGTGAGATACATCATCTAAAAACTTCTTAAACCAATATCACTTTTCTAACAAATGTGAAATCTTCTATTGTTAATAATTGTAAACTTTTAAAATCAACATCACTCTCTAACCAATATGGAATACATATCCTCATTTGGTAATAATAGTAGAAGTCTTTTATTTTTAAAAAAAATTATAACCAACATCTCTTCCTAAATAATGTGAGATATATCTCTTCTATTATATTGATGATAAAAGTAAAAGTCTTTTATCTAAAGACTTTTAAAACCAACATCATTTTTTTAACCAATGTAGGATATCTCTTCTATTAGTAATAATAGTAAAAATCTTTTATATAAATTCTAAAATTAAAATTAACATCACTTTCTAACCAATGTGAGATATACATATTCTATCGATAACTAATTTTTGTATTCGTGAGTTGAACGCACGTAAGATATCTTATTCAACTAAACTATACATAAATAATAAGTAAAATGAAGAAGAAAAATAAAATAAAATAATAAATTAAGGATAACCGCTTAAATAAAAATATATCATTGTAAACTTGTACTAATCAGATTTTCATTGCCTATTACAGCTTGCTTGCTTGAATTGATCTGTTTCACTAACATGAATAAGAGAGACATTTTGGAAACTATTGTTCTCTATTTTTACAAATGTGATTGTGAACAGATTTCTTATAATTTTTATTGATTTTAGAAATCAAAAATTGAGTGATTCAATTACCCATGTGATGCTTCGGTTGCTCCTGGTTTCTACATTCATTCACATTATTTACAACTAGTTTTTTTAACCCGTGCGTTAAACACACGTCAACTAAATCGTACATAAACAAAATAAAGAGAATAAAAAAATCTTAAAGGATAAAATAAGAAGAATCGGTTTATTAACAATTACACATGATGTGACAAAAATATCAGTCATACCGGGGGTGCCGAAAGTCGTCGAGGTACGCGAATCGTTCGTTAACTGGATTGGGGACGAAACCGTGTCGTTTGAGTCGGATATCTGGCTTTATGTGGATCTCTGCAAAATAAGCACCGTGAGTGGTGGGGGATGTCCCCCAAAACCCTCCAGCATGAGAATTAGTACAATATAAAAATATAGAAGGGCGCGTAGTCCCCGTGTGTGGAGTGAGAACTGTATAAGAGAGAGAGAGAGAGTTTCCCCTACTATGAGATAGTAGAGTTTATTTATACATGAGGGATTAGTGTTGGAGTGTCATGCATAGGCCAGGCCCATAGTGCTCTGTAGTCCTCTAAAGTACGATGGGCTAATGTAGTGGAAAGCCCCCTCGCCTAAGCGAGGCCCAAAAGCCTTTGAAGGCAGAAGGCAAATTAAATATAGGCACTTCAGTAGCCCCCTGATCCTTATTCCTTGGGATTTATCTCAAGGGTAAGGAGTATAATTTTCTGTCAAGCACGACATCTACTCAACCGCGAGATACTCGAGCGGGAGGATAAAATAAAGCTCAGCCGCGAGTAAACTCGAGTGAGGAGCGTAAGCGCAGGTAGGTGTGGCGTACTGCCCAACCGCGAGTAACACTCGAGCGGGAGGACAATGTAATGCTCAACCGTGGGATGCTCGAATGGGGAGCGTAAGCACAGGTATGTGTGGTGTACTACTCAACCGCGAGTAACACTCGAGCGGGAGGATAAAATAAAGCTCAACCGTGAGATGCCCGAACGGGGAGCGTAAGCGCAGATATGCGCGGTGTACTACTAAACCGCGAGTAACACTCGAGTAGGAGGACAATGTAAAGCTTAGCCGCGAGTAGACTCGAGCGGGGAGTGTAAGCGCAGGTAGGCGCGGTGTACTACTCAACTGTGAGTAACACTCGAGTGGGAGGACAATATAAAGCTCAACCGTGGGATGTCCAAACAGGGAGCGTAAGCGCAGGTAGGTGCGGTGTACTACTCAACCGCGAGTAACACTCGAGCGGGAGGATAAAATAAAGCTCAAACGTGGGATGCCCGAACGGGGAGCGTAAGCGCTGATATGCGCGGTGTACTACTCAACCGGAGTAACACTCGAGCGGGAGGACAATGTAAAGCTTAGCCGTGAGTAGACTCGAGCGGGCAGCATAAGCGCAGGTAGGCGCGGTGTACTACTCAACCGCGAGTAACACTCGAGTGGGAGGACAATATAAAGCTCAACCGTGGGATGCCCAAACGGGGAGCGTAAGCGCAGGTATGCGCGGTGTACTACTCAACCGCGAGTAACATTCGAGCGGGAGGACAATGTAAAGCTCAGCCGCGAGTAGACTCGAGCGAGGAGCGTAAGCGCAAGTATGCCCGGTGTACTACTCAACCGCGAGTAACACTCGAGCGGGAGGACAATATGAAGCTCAACTGTAGGATGCCCAAACGGGGAGCGTAATGTACCTCAACGTAGTGAGGGTCTTCAAGAATCCAAGCAACCTCACCATGGTGAGAGCTGTCTGGAAATCCGTATGCTCAAACTAGAAGCTCAATCGTGGGATGCCCAAACGGGGAGCGTAAGCGCATAAAGAAAATCCAAAAGCCTCACCATGGTGAGGATCTTCGAGCAATCCAGTAGCCTCAACATGGTGAGGGTCTACAAAAATCCGAGTAGCCTTACCGTGGTGAGAGTCCTCTAGAAATCCATATGCTCAATTGAGAAGCTCAGCCAGGTGGGATGCCCAAGCGGGGGCGTAAGCGTCTGAAATCCAAGCCTCGCGCGGTAGGGTCTTGACAATGGTGGTGAGAGTCCTGAAATCCATATGCTCAATCGAGAAGCTGTCGTGGGATGCCCAAGCGGGGCGTAAGCACGTAAAGAAATCAAAGCCTCGCGCGGTAAGGGTCTTGACAACAATCAGAGCGACCTCGCGTGGTGAGGTCTTAGTGATAATAAGAAACTCGGACTCTGGCGCGAGTATAATCTGAAGCTCGAGTAGTGGCGTGGGTATAATATGAAACTCGGGCTGTGGTACAATCATAGGGTGCGCGGGCACAGAATAAAGACATGAAGCTCATGTTATGGCACGAGCAAGGCGTCGCGAACGCGAACAATAATGATCTGAGACTTCGTAGCACGGCGTAAGCGACACGACACGAGAATAATAACATGAGGCTCGGGCTATGACACGGCGTAAGCGTCTGCGAACGCGGGAATAATAACATGAGGCTCGGGCCGTGGGCGTAGCGTGTCTGAACACGATAATAATAACATGTGGCTCGGGCGTAAGCGCGGCGTGGCGTCTGCGAACGCAGGAATAATAAAATAAAGCTCGGGCTGTAGCACGAGCGTAGCGTCTTCGAGGAACGATAATAATAATCTGAAGCTTCGGTAGCGGCGTGATGTCTGTGGCGGGGTAGCGATATAAAGCTTCGGTTGTGGCGGCGTAAGCGTCTGTGACACGTGAATAATGATCTCGCTCGGGCTATGGCGCTGCGCAGCACGAATAACGATATCAAGCTCGGGTAAGCGGCGTAGCGTCTGGCTGCGATAATAATAACATGAGGCTCGGGCGTAAGCGCGGCGTGGTGTGCACGGAATAATAACATGAAGCTTCTGCCGTAAGCGCAAGCATAGTGTCTTGCGAACACGATAATAATAACATGAGGCTCAGGCTGTGGCATGAGCATGACGTGCACGGACACGGGAGTAATAACATCAAGCTCAGGTTGTGGCGCGAGCGTAGCGTGCACGGGCACAATAATAATAATATGAGGCTCGGGCTGTGACGCGAGCATGGCGTGCACGGGCACGAGAATAATGACATAAAGCTCGGGCATGATAATAATAACACGAGGCTCGGACTGTGGCGTGCACGGGCACGAGAATAATAATCTGAAGCTCGGACTATAGCACGGCGTGGCGTCTGTGAGCACGGGTAGCAGATAAAGCTTCAGGCCGCACGCAGCGTCTGCACCCGCACTGAATAATGATCTGGAGCTCGGGCTGTGGCGCGAGTGTGGCGTGCACAGGCACGAGAATAATGATATCAAGCTCAGGTTGTGGCGCGAGCGTAGCGTGCACGGGCACGATAATAATAACATGAGGCTCGGGCTGTGGTGCGAGCATGGCGTGCAGCACGAGTAATAACTTTATTAAGTTCGGGCGTGGCGCGGCGTAGCCTGCAGAATGCGATAATAATAACATGAGGCTCGGGTTGTGGTGTGAGCATGGCGCTTGACACGAAGTAATAACATCAAGCTTCGAGGCGTGGCACGAGCATGGCGTGCACGGGCACGAGAATAATGACATAAAGCTCGGGCTGTAGCACGAGCGTAGCGTGCTTGGGCACGATAATAATAACACGAGGCTCGGGCTATGGCGCGAGCATGGCGTGCACGGGCACGATAATAATAATATGGCTTCGAGTATGGCGCGGCGTAGCGTCGCACGCGAGCACGTGAATAATTCGGAGCTCGGTGGCGGCGTGGCGTCGGGCACGAGAATAATGATATAAAGCACGGGCCGTGGCGCGAGCGTAGCGTGCATGGGCACGATAATAATAACATGAGGCTCGGGCTGTGGCGCGAGCATGGCGTGCACGGGCACGAGAGTAATAACATCAAGCTTCGAGCGTGGCGCGGCGTAGCGTCTGCACGCACGATAATAATAATACGAGGCTCGGGCGTAAGCGCGAGCATGGCATCGCATGAGAATAATGACATAAAGCTCAGAAGACGAGCGTAAGCGTCTTCGAGCATGATAATAATAACGAGGCTCGAGGGCGTAAGCGCGAGCATGCGTCTGCACGCACGAATAATAATAAGCTCGTCTATGGCACGAGCGTAAGCGATGTGCAGAACACGAACTGGACTAAGTGCCTGGCTTTGGCCAAGGCTTTGAGCGGACATGGCCCCTATCGCCCTGGGCGAGCATCCTGAAGATTGCCTAGCGGGCATGGCCCAACTCTGAATGGCGACTAGCAATCGGGCATGGCCTTTCTCCGATGTGGACACATCGGAGCGGTTGCTAGTATATTAACTGGGTATAGAGATATACGACTAACAGTGTTGCTCGGTCACTATAGGAATCCGAGGTAGTTAGCCGCTATCTTGTAGGCATGGCCTCTATCACCCTGGGCGAGCATCCAAGTACGTGAACCGGGCATGACCCTATCTTACTCATGGAGAGGATAAGATAAATTCACTAATACTCGGGTGTAGAGGAAGGTTGACCGGACAGGGCCCTATCTGCTTGCCTGGCGAACAGATTTTGTCAAGCAATCCGAAAACAATTTGTATAAATAAACATATTAACAATTTAATGAAAGAACTTGCCTTTCTGTTGATAAGATGATAGTGGCCCCAACAGGGTCTTGCCTGCTAATGCATTAGGCCGTCCAAATAGTTGTAAAGATATTTGGGCTTTTCCGTTTACAAGCAGGCCCCCTACTTTCCGACTACAAGTGTTTACCTTGATGTCGGGAAATAATTATGCTCGTTGTAGTTTTTCTTCAAAGGAAGTCTGGGTTGGTACTAAGAGTGTGCCTAAGGTGCTCAGCGCGAGCGGAATCAACTCTAACGAGGACGTTGTCATGGTTCTCACGGTTACCAAGGCCTAGTTGACTTGGTTTGAGTACCTCAAATATGTAGGAACCGGTCTAAAACGGTTCTGAAACCCTTCTAGGTGGTTTTGAACCGGGCCATGAACCCCTGCTGTGAGCTGGGTGGTTTAGTTGAACCCCTAACACTCCGTTAGCTGCTTATGACAGAATATAACGGAAGCTAATGAAATCGAGGGAGCTGGTGTAGACACCCCAATTTCGTACCCAAGGTATGTGGCATGACATAAAATATCAAGACCTGTTAAAACATTAACATATGTCAAGTTACAGGGTCAAAAGTGCAAAAGGACGAATTGCAGGGTTTAAAGTGCAAAAATTGAAAGATATTGAAAATTAGGCGCCACCCACATGAAAATTGAGCATGGCGCCCAATTTGCTTTGATGCGCCCAATTTGGGCTTGATTGCGCCCAGTTTTCTTCTTCAATCGCCGTAAAGATCAAATTTGTCTGCGCTGTGTACAAGCCGATCAATGCACAAGGAGGAAAATTAAATTCCCAGCGTGTCCCTTCTCCAGCCTATAAATACAGGCCCCCGGCTCTTCATACAGCACACCTTTCATCGATAAAAATTCTCCGTGTTCTCGTTACGCTGGAGAAATAGAGAGCGAAGTGAGATAGTGAGCGATCACCTCAAAGCCTCGAAACTCTGCCAAACCTCCTCCAAACACAAAACCAACCGGTAGAAGTGAGCCTTAGCCCCCCAGCTAGGTACCCACCTTATTTCCTCGGCCCAAAAACCATAAAGTAAGCCGTTACTCTGCCCGAGTAATAGGCTGAAAACCAACCCATATAAGCTGTTATTCCGCCCAACCAAATAAGCCAAAACCAACAAAACTAAGCCGTCATTCTGTCCGAGTGAGTGAGCCAAAAACACCACAAATAAGTCGTCACTCTGCCCAAATCACAGCAGCAACAGCAATAAAAGACTCCCTCTCCCGAGAAGGACAGAGCGAGCACACCCTAGTCCGTTAGTAGGTAAGTTTTAAATTTATTATTTTGTAAAAGTGTTATTTTCAATCCGGCCCAATGTAGATATATAAGTAGTTGTGCTGCCCGGATTTAGTTAGGAAATAGTACTAAATATAGCCGTTATTATGGCCAAATATTTTCAAGTATATTTGTACTTATTTGTAAAGAGACAATTGTAAGTCTGTAAATAATGTAGACACAATGGATGTATTTGTAGGCAGTTAATGCTTTATTTATCTGTTAAATAAATATAACAAAAAGCATACTTTAGCCAAAAACTGTTTTGAGACCGAAAGGGCGAGTTGGGTTTCTAGCACCTTCTCAACTCGTAACTTAGCCTCCGGACCCGCTTTTATTATCTCTGGTTTTCTTTTTGGTTTTGCTTTATTTATTCCTCAAAATAAAGATGACGACTCTAAAACATTTTGGATCCAGTGGGGCCTCGCAACATCTTTCTTTGCACTTTTCTGTTTTTCCCTAAAAAAGGGAGAATGAGAATGGAAATGTGATGTATTCCTATATCTTGGTATCCCCTAAATAAGTGATAACTTGATGTAGAAAACCCAAAGCACCCATAAAGATCCGAAATAGGCCATAAGGGTATTTTCAGAAAATCTATAGTGGGGGCGCCGCAACATTCCTTCCTTGCACTTTCCCGCTTTCCCCTAAAAAAGGGAGAATGGGAATGGAAGGGTGATGCATTCCTATATCCTGGTACCCCCTAAACAAGGGATAACTTGACATAGAAAACCCAAAGCTCCCATATTGGATCAAAATCCACTAAAGGCAACCGAGGCGCATTCCAACGCGCTATTCCGACAGCACTCCTCTCGCACTTTTGATTTCGTCCTCCCCTAGAAAAGGGAGGGTGGAACGAGAACAGTGGATGTCACCGCATCCGCACGTACGCGTACCCCTATCCAAGGGCGCGCGGGGCGCGGGAGCACGTTCCCCGGGAACCCACAGCTGGGTGTAAACTCGGTGAAACAGGGGAACTTTAAGAAAAATTAAGAGGGGCTGAGGTGCAAAAAAACTGGTTGATGACGTCATGATGATGCCAGCTCTGCAAGTGGAGTCAACTTGTCGGGGGTCAGACCCCGCTGCCGGCGCGTGTGTCGGCGATCGTGAGGCCATCCGGCAGTGGCGCGTTTCAGCTCGTGATTTTTGGGGCGGTGAACTCGCCTATTTGAGACGCAGATGATGGTGGTTTTATTTTTCTGTTTGGATGCCGGAATCGTGTAGATATACTTTGCCGAAGTTCTGCAGGCGCGTTTGACGCAACTTCCGCATTCAGAAACTTTAGGTGGCGCGTGGTGGAGCTTGGGAGGTCGGATGGAAGTGATTTCTGCCCCCAGCATACTCGTCTGGTCAAGGTGAATCTAACAGTGTTCTCGCTTTGCTATTCCAGCTTCGTTTTCTTCACATAATTCCATATGGACAATATGTGGCTTTTGTGTTCCATGGTGTTCCGGCACCCACGAATGGAACTCTGCCGTGGCTGTTGGAGTTCGTGGCTAGAGTCGATTCCCGGCAACGGAACCAAACTGATGTGGCAAAAATATCAGTCATACCGGGGGTGCCGAAAGTCGTCGAGGTACGCGAATCGTTCGTTGACTGGATTGGGGACGAAACCGTGTCGTTTGAGTCGGATATCTGGCTTTATGTTGATCTCTGCAAAAATAAGCACCGTGAATGGTGGGGGATGTCCCCCAAAACCATCCGACGTGAGAATCAGTACAGTATAAAAATATAGGAGGACGCGTAGCCCCCGTGTGTGGAGTGAGAACTGTATAAGAGAGATAGCCTCCCCTACTATGAGATAGTAGAGTTTATTTATATCTGAGGGGTTAGGGTTGGAGTATCACGCATGGGCTAGGCCCATAGTGCTCTGTAGTCCTGTAAAGTATGATGAGCCAATGTAGTGGAAAGCCCCCTCGCCTAAGCGAGGCCCAAAAGTCTTTGAAGACAGATTAAATAAAGGCACTTCAACACATAAGTATATCACTAATCATTATAGATTCTAAAAAAATTCCTTATGCATAACATTTCTTATCTTATTAGTTGATTTTTCATTTTCACCGCATATCAATATCTAGTTTCTTCAAAAAAGAGACCTACAGTTACGTGTAATTATTGACTTTGACACTTGTTGATTGTTATTACATATGATATCAAGAATGATAATTGTCTTCTTTGGAACATGAAAGACAGTTTTACATCGGATGAAGTTAATGACAATTTTATAATAAAAACATTTTCTCCAACATTGCTTCCTTTTAAAAAATTTGTTTCATTAATATGATCCCCAAAATTTTGATGATTAATCTTGTTCAATTGCACAACCCTGCAGCATGGTCAATGTTTCTCAATTGCATTACTGGAACACCAATTTTAAGTGTTAATTTATGACCCGACAACCCTGAACACTTTATAATATTCAAAAACTCTGTAGAATGAATGTTTTCGAACAAACTTGAATTTTTTCCGTCCTACAAATAAAATATGAACTCAAATAAGTTCTTTATTTTGAATGATTACTTTTATTAAATTATATTTGTATTTAATGAATAAATAATTTTTTGATAAGAAAATAAGCTAAAATAAAAAATAACGAAATTATTTTAGTAACATCAGTTTAAATTATTTTTGTTTTATGGACTCCGTAACTATTATTTTTGTTCCATCAAATATTTTTATTTTACTAACGTATTTTTGTTTTACTTTTTTTATAAGAATTTTTTTTGAAAACTTTTGTTCCGTAAATTATTTTATTTTACTAACTTCCGCATTAAATTATTATTTGGCAAAACACACAAATGGGCCACCCAACTTTACCCTTTTTTTGCAATTCGGTCACCGAAACTTTGATCCATCTATTTTGGCCACCCTACTTTAGTCTAGTTGCAAGCGTGCCCATTTTTTGGATGACCGTTAGATTTAGCCGTTAAGTCATGTCAAATATCTATTTTTCCCCTGTAAATATCAGTAGAGGAATAATTATATTTTAAAAAGGGTTAAACTGTAAATAATAGAACCTTGGGGGTGTTACAGATCTGTTCATCTTCATCTCTCTCTTTCTCTCTCTCACACACACACACAGATCTGGAAAGAAAAGCAACAACGAATAGATCTGTGAGGAAAGAAAAGCAACAACAAATCCAAACAAGCTAACTCATTGGACATCAGGATGGAAAATAAAAACTCAAATTCAAAAGCCAACTTCGATTCACCATTCTCCCATTTCTCAACTCTCCTCCAGTCCGTCCCCTTGATTATTCCCAAGGTTCTCTCTTTTGTTTTTTTCGTATAAGAATCTGATTTCGATAAAATGGTTGGAAACAACCATTCCATAAACCCTAGATCTGAGAGCTGGCGAGGGGGCTCATGGGATCTCCGTTGAGGTACCCTCTCCAGATCCACTAGATGACGAGTTTCTGCCCTGGTAAGGCCAGAGATTCTGTTCCAGCCAAGTCCTCTCATCTTCTCCAATCTCAGGCCTCCATCAATTGTCCCTGGTTCTGAATAGCGAGCAGTGATGGAGGGATTTCAACAGGCCTGTTTCTCACTCAATCTCACCTCCATAAATGAAGTCGTTTCTGTCCCAAATTCACTCACCATGATTTTTAAATGTCACAGCCGCCGCTCCTGTTTTCAACTCAGACCTCCTGTAATTTTGAGCTCCATTTTAATTTCATCTGATTTTATTTGCTCCAGTGGTTTTAAAGGAAATTGGTCGGGCACTTTAGGTAGTCGTTGCTGCTGATGATGAACCGGTAGCCATTGAAGAGGTTACTAGGGTTTCCTTCACCATTTCTATCTCTCGATAACAATTGAAGCGTTGCTCTTGGGGGACCGATTACCGATTGGTGTAGCCGATGCCCAGTCTCTCTCTCTCAACGCGCTCGTAGTAACTTTGGGAAGGTGGTGTTAGTGTGGCTGTAGAGATAATTTGGGAAAGGCAACACAAATCGAAACGCGAACTCCATGTCCAACCGGCCTCCTTAACTGGTGAATCTCCATTGCGAACCCAGTTTTTCCAGATCTCTGTGTGTGTGTGTGATAAAGAGAGATGAAGATGAATATGAATAGATCTGTAACACCCCCAGATTTTATTATTTATAGTTTGACCCCCTTTTAAATATAATTGTTCTTTCAGGGGTAAAATAGATATTTGACATGACTTAACGGCTAAATCTAACGGTCATCCAAAAAATGGGCTCGCTTGCAACAGAATAAAAGTAGGGTGGCCAAAATAGATGAATCAAAGTTTCAGTGGCCGAATTGCAAAAAGGAGTAAAGTTGGGTGGCCCATTTGTGTGTTTTGCCTTATTTTTTTTTGTTGATTATGTAACTTATATTTTTGTAGTGACTTGTTCCATAAATTATTTTTATTTTACTAACCTCTTATATTTTTATTTTCTTGACTCCGGAACTATTATTTTTGTTTTAGTTACTATTTTTTTGTTTAAAGAGAGAAAAATATTTAAACATAATTAAAAGAGAGGAGATGGTAGTGATGATAGAGAAAATATGGAGAAGACATGAGAGAGAGAGAGAGAGAGAGAAAGAGAAATACAACCAGAAGAGGGAAGATAGGAGAGAGAAGAGTGGAATGTTAACTCAAAAGTCAAATTTTTAAAAGTGTGATTGTGGAGGGATAAATATACCCTTGCCAATTATATATATATATATATATATATATATATATATATATATATGTAACAAATATAGTTGTTACATTCAATTAACTTGATTTTAAAAAAAACAGAAAATGAAGAGTTTTTGCAGAAATCTAAATACAAACCAAAATAAAGAAGTAAGCGAAGAGATATTAACCAAAACATTGACATTTTTTATTTTTAATTTCCAAAGCAAAAGTTTAACATTAAGTGTAATCTAGATTTTGAAGGTTATACTTATTTATTGATGATCTATTTTTAGTAAGTTGATTTAGGCGGGAAATTAAATGTGTTATGTGCATTAGCAAATATATATATATATAATGGTAGAAGTCTCATATATAAAGACTTTGAAAACCAACATTACCCTCTACTAAATGTATGATATATCTATTCTATTGGTAATAATAATAATTTTAAAACCAACATTAATTTATAACCATGATATATCTCTTCTATTGATAATAATAATAGAATACTGTGTAACCAATGTGAGATACATGCATCTATTCTATTTATAACAAAAAGTCTTTAATATAAAGACTCTTAATTTAAACCAACATTTATTTTTAAACAATGTGAGATACATATATTTTATTGGTAATAAAAGTAAAAGTCTTTATATGAATGCTTCAGAATAATAATAGTATTATTGTTATAAAAAATATCAATAATAATAGAAATAATAAAAATAATATTGTACAATTCTTATCATCATTGTCATGAATGAAAAGAAAAATAAATTTTTCATCAAAATGAAAGTTTTTAAACATATCTGCGTTAGTAGATACCTTAAATTTTAGACTTTGTGGTATTAAAATATTTATTTTGAGACTTTTAAAATTATTATTCATATTTTAACAATGTGCGTTACTTCTTTTCTATTTCTATTGGTAATAAAAGTTAAAGACTTATCTAAAGACTTTTTAAAGTAAGCATCTCTTCCTAACCATGTGGTATACATCTTTTCTATTGGTAATAATAATATTTTTAAAACCAACATTAATTTCTAACAAATGTGAAATGCATTTTTCTACAGTAAGAATAATAGTCTTTTATATAAAAACTTTTGAAATCAACATCTCTTTGTAAACAATATGGGATACATCTCTTTGATTTGTTATAACATAATAATAATAATAGTAGTAGTATTTTATCTAAAGAGTTTTGAAACCAACATCTCTTTGTAAACAATGTGTGATACATCTTTTGTATTGATAATAACATAAAAAATATTTTATCTATGAATTTTATAACCAATATATGTTTCTAAGTAATGTGAATCTTTTTGTAATCAATGTGTGATACATTATCTAAAAACAGTTTAAACCAATATCACTTTCCTAACCAATGTGAAATACATATTTTTTTTCTATTGGTATTAAGTCTTTCATAAAAATACTTTTAATACATACATCATTCTCTAACCAATGTTAAATACATCTCATAATTTGGTAATAGTAGTAGAAGTTTTTTATGTAAAAAAAATCTAAAACTAACATCTCTTTCAATACAATGAGATACATCTCTTCTCTTCTCTTTTAATGATAATAAAAGTAGAAGTCTTTTTATTTAAAGACTTTTAAATCAAAATCACTTTTTAATCAATGTAAGATTTATTTTTTTATTGATAATAATAGTAATTTAAAACCAACATCAATTTATAACAAATGTGTCATATATATCTTTTATTGCTAATAATAGTAAGTCTTTTATATAATCTAATCTAAAATAATTAAAAATCAACATCATTTTTTAATTAATGTGAGATATGCATCTTCTATTGGTAATAATGGTAGAAGTCTTTTATCAAAATACTTTGAAAACCAACATTACTTTCTTACCAATGTATGATACATCTCTTCAATTGGTAATTAATAATAATATTTTTAAAATAAACATTAATTTCTAACAAATGTGTGATACATATCTTCTATTGATAATAATAGTATAATATTTTGTAACCAATGTAAGATATATCTCTTGTAAAAGTGAAAGTCTTTAGTCTAAAGACTTTAAAATCTAACATTTTATTTTTAAACAATGTGTTATACATCTCTTTTATTGGTAATAATGTAAAATAATTTAAAATCAACATCATTTTCTAACCAATGTGAGATATACATCTTCTATTGATAATAATGGTAGAAGTCTTTTATCAAATAACTTTGAAAACCAACATCATTTTCCAATCAATGTATGATACATATCTTCTATTGGTTCTTAATAACAATATTTTTAAAACTAATATCAATTTCTAACCAATGTGGGGTACATCTCTTCTATTGTTGAAAAATTAGTGTTTTTTAGTGAAAGAAATTGTGCAACTTGAGATACAAATTTCTTTACGTGTCATTTGTTTTTTGACGAAAGTAATTGCGCAAATGTGTTCTACTCCATGAGAGCATCGAAATGATATATTTTATTTTGTCTAAATCGAGTTTTAGATGAATAAAATATCAAGACTTAAAGTATAATACTTGTTAAAAAAATTAGTGTTTTTAGTGAAAAAAATTGTGCAATTTGAGGCACAAATTTCTTTACGCGTTATTTATTTGTTGGTGAAGTTAATTGCGCAAATATGTTCTACTCGGTGATGGCATCAAAATAATATATTTATTTGTCCAAATCGAATTTTGGATGAATAAGATATCTAGACTTAAAGTATAATATTTGTTAAAAAATTAGTGTTTTTAGTGAAAAAAATTATACAACTTGAGACACGAATTTCTTGACGAGTCATTTGTTTGTTGACAAAAGTAATTGTGCAAATGTGTTATATTCGACAAGAACATCGAAATGATATATTTATTTGTCCAAATCAAGTTTTGGATGAATAAGATATCAAAACTTAAATTATGGTGTTAGAAGTGAGTAATTAGAAGTAATATCTCACATTCTAAGAGTTTTATCCTACATTGGTTAGAAGTAATGTTAGTTGTAATTTTTTTTTAAATATAAGCCTTCTAATATTGACAATAGAAGAAATTATATATACAAGGGAATGTGTCACATCATCGAGTACCCATATTTTGGTGCAAAATGAGAGTGACCCAAACATTACCTTATATACTGATACTAATATCCCTTATCATATTAAATATTATAATATATTATTATTAGTTAATGGCTAAAAAACCAAATATTTTTAAAGCCTTCACATTGATATTTTACAATGAAGATTTATCAAAAGATAGTGAGGTGTCACAACTATAATGGTCCTCACCAACTTTATATATATATATATATATATATATGTATGTATTTATGTTCATAATAATCGCACAAAGTTTTATTAGATTAACTCAATTCAACCCTTCTTTTCTTTTCATATTTTCTTTTTCAAATCCAAGCTTGGGACTGTGTAGAGTTAGTACTATAGTAATTTTAGTTTAGTTAAAATAAATTTGAGTCGGTTTTGGATTGGTATTTGGCATACATATACTTTATTTTTTTAAAAATAAATTGTTTATAGGGTATATGCTTTACAATTTAAAATAAAAAGTCAATCAAAGTTGCATTAAATGTAAGTCAAGTAGACTTTCTTGCAAAATAAGTGTCCGCATCACTTTTGAAATCATCCCCTACCTTAAGTTTGAAAAAATATCATTTTATTACTAATTAGTTACTAAAAATGTTATTTTTTCTTAAAAAAAATGAATTTTAAACAGAGACTCTTTGTTCGATCGAAAAAGAAGGAATATTTATTTAAATAAACACTCTTTTTCCGAGAAAGTACTTCTAACTTGTGAATAAAAGAAAAGTAAGACTAAGAAACTTGCATATATTTTCTAATCGGACGTAGAAAGGGATTGATTCAAACTTTTTAGTAAAGTTGAGAAACTACCATCTATCTTGCACGAAATTGAAATGAAAATTCAAATTCAAAATTATTGGTGTCAAGTGTGAACCTTCAACATGAAGGATACTCTTCTAGCTATACGATGGATGGCTAATGGATCGGTTCATTGTATTTAAAAAAAAAAAGAAGAAAAAGTATGAAAGAGAGGAGGCGACGTTACTATCAATATCAAAGAATGAAAGGGATTTGGGCAAAAAGGTTAAACTTTAAATTAAGAAAAACCCAAGTTGTCATTAATTAGTTTAATATGATAATCTTTTTTATTAGTAAAATAAAAGAAGAAAAAGTCATAAACAGGCTTAAGTTTAAGAAGATAAATCAAGATACCAGAAAGCTCCTCGTGCTCTTGTATTTTTAATCAACCTTTTTTGAGTTATTTTTTTTAAAAAAAGCCTAATAAGTACACCATCAAAGCTTATCGTTTTAATATATAGTTTTAATGTCGCTTGTGGTATTCCTACAAAACCATTATTGGATAATTTTAATGTCGCACTAGTAACTTTAATCAATTTAAATTTAAGAATATATCTTTCTATTGTATAATCTTCTTACACAAAAAAAATATTAAATTTAATACCATCTAATTAAAACAAAACCCTCCCCTGCTCTCCCCCACCCACACACACCCCCACAAAGTGGGTGGCTGTCCCCCTCACTCTCACTCCACTCCAGCTTCTTAATTAGGAAGTCAAATTTCTTCTCACTCCTAGGTGGCTAATAAAAAGCTAATGATGGTAAGTGATTTGTTAACTTCTTAATTGGAAGTTGCTAAAAATACAACAATGGAGAAGCCCTTAGTTTAAAAATTTTCCCCTCCCTTTTGTCATTATTCAACCAACTCTGAGTGAAACAACACATTTCTTTATTCAGGACCGGCCTATGTTTTTTTTACTCTAATTTTCCTTCACAATATTCTACTATAAATACAACAAGAAATATTTGTTTATGGAAAATGTTATCTTTACCACTAATCTTACAACTTTCTTTATAACTAACCCTTGAATTGAGATAAGTTGTTTTGAACAAAGACAACTTTACCATTTTTCAAAGCTTAGTTGTAGGAAAAGTTGTATAAGTAGTTGTAAGGCTAGCAATGTTATTTATTTATTTATTTAACTTAATTTAAGCTCAAGATTTTATTAGACTTATGGACTTCTCATTTGTAATTACCTCACTCTTATCTTATAATGTTACACAAAACCATTCACTTTCCCACCCTTTCTCTCTTTTATACTCCACCTCCCCCCAAATAAATAAATAAATAAATAAACAAGTACTCTCCCACATATTAAAAAAAAATAATTAATTTTATTATAAATATTTGTATAATATGTAACTTCCTTCTAAGCCTATATGATGTGGGAATTGGGATCATTAATGAAGACTTAGGTGTCGTTTGGTAGCCAGGATTAAGGTCAGATAGGATTAATAAGCCGAGTTGTCTGATGTTTGGTACGCAATAGGTGGTCGGGACTAATAACATGAGTTATCCGGATAAAGTCATTATCCCCTCACTATTAATACCAAGGGGGAGGGTGGTATTATTAGCGCCCTCACTAAAAAAATTTGGGATTAACATTTATAATCTCAAAACTACCCTCAATATACAAGTGAGGATTAATAGCGATGGTACTAATAGTACTGTGATTAATAATATTACTTATCCTTATCCGACTACCAAACAAGCCCTTAAAGTATGAATAAAAATAAGGGTGAAATGATAGAAGTGTTTGACTAGATATCTTCTGTGAGACGGAACCCAACACATGGTGAGTTAGGTTAGAGGGATCCGTTTTATAGAAAATACACGTAAGACGATATTTCTTAAGTTTTTGCCCCCGTGTTTTCCTTAAAAGAAAAATTTAGAAACAAGATAATTGTTTTGGAATAAACGAATAGGAAAGGTAAACAATAATTTAGGCAATAGGAAGTATATTGTATAATTTTATTTGACAAGAGAGTATTTTCTCATTAAGCTATAGGTTTATGTGTTTGTACATTCTTCAAATTAAACTATACATACATATTTTCTCATTTTAAAATGACACTATCTTTTTAGAACAAACCAAAGGGGAAAGTGAGAACTAAAATAAGAGAGTATTTTTTATCAATAATTTTATTATTAACAATAACTGTTGGTCCCAAATATACTCAATCTATGCTAGAAGAGGGGGGGGGGGTTGAATAGCCTAGTTATACTTGTAAAATACTTAAAATGCTTTTCAAGTGTTTTCTCCTTTTGAAAATAATTAACTCTTTAGAAGAGTTAGAGCAACGGAATAAATAAAGGATGATAAAACAGTTGGAAAGACTGCTGGTAGTGATATGGTACAACAGCAGACTTCTAAAGATAAGTAAAGAAGTTCAGGAGCAGTTCAGGCGAAGGTAAATAAAAATCAGTTCAGTCAAGACAATACGCAAGAATTAATGTAGAAGTGGTTTGTACTTCGAAAAGCACTACGTCCACTACCAAAATGATTAGCTTTGAATTTTGAAAGGTGCATTTGTTTATCCACTGAGTGAGAAAGTAAGATCTTTAATGGATCATGTACAAAATAGTTTTTCAACCAAGTGTTTAATGATGAGAGAAACAATAAATGAATAATTGCTCCCTCAAGTGATAAAGTAAAGAACAGTTAAAGCAAACTAGATGAAGCAGTTAATGAATCGTGACTGGCTGATCTACAGCTTCAGGAAGTTTGTTGGAGTGTTAGTTCTTGTCCTTTGATCTCTTGAATGCTTGAGTATTGAAGATGAAGCTTGAAAATTGAATGCGTAAAAGATATATATTGTTTAGATCTTCAATGCTTGAATATATACCAAGGGAGATCTTCAGGACCGTTGGACTTGAAGTGGGGAAGGATGTCCAACATTATAATGCATTCGGCGCTTTGTAGGATGTGTGCAGCAAGAGAGACATTAGAGATGTAGTGTTACAGGAGCAGACATACCAAACAGAGTAATGTTGCAGCTTGCAAGCGTTACATCTTGAAAGTCTTCTTAGCCAAAAGAGATAATGTCTTCAAACTTCATGAATCAGACAACAGGATGGACAGTTTGTCTGTACAACTGTCTGGAGTCAAATAAAGACATGGTTGACTTCATTTGAGGGAAATCTGATGAATGTAATTTGAATATTATTTGACTAGATATTAAAATATCTAGATCAAACAATATATAACCTGAATCCACGTATTTGGCTGTGCTTCGTTCTTGAGCTGAGTAGACTTGGAAGTCAGTTGGTGAGGGATGCTTTCAAGGATGTTATTGAAACCTACTGGTCCGCGTCTTTGTAGAAAGTAACACTAAGCTATTTTATTACAATCTTGATTTTAATGACAGTTGTCACACTAACCGGTACGTAGACCTTTTAGCCATTGTACAATAGAATTAGAGGATGACTCAGCCAAATCTAGAACTTATGGGGGTCAACAATAAATATATTTACTTGCAATTAATTGTTATGTATGCATAAATGAGTAATTGAATTGATGATCAAATATCATTTGAATTGCCATTAATTATTTTTCAAGATCTTAATTTCTAATCTTCACCCGATCACTAAATGGTGAGTATAGACACCCTCAAAATTATTAATGGTCTTAAATAAACATAATTATCAGAAATGACAAGGCTCTTCATCTTTCTCTCTTAAGCACCCTTCGCATTTGGTTCATCAACTAGCTCATCCACCATTCTCTCCATCTCTCTCCTTTGTTTTTACCACTTTGTTTTCTCTCCTATTGTCCATATGGACATCGCCTATACCCACCATATCTACCCATTTGCCCCTCTGATAGTACTCCTCGCAATCCATTTCATTAATATTACTCCTTTCGTCTCAAAATATTGTTTGGGTTGACTTGGTGCACAGTTTAATAAAATATATGGCATACGGTTTAAGAAAATACATTAGATTGGATTATTAATATTAGTTTGATGTGTAATTTATTTTAAAGCTCATGTGTATGTGATCCATAATTAAAGCAAGATGAAAAAATAAGGATAAAATAATAAAAATTTTGTTCTAAAAAAAATTCAATCAAGATAATTATTTTAAAACTAAAAAAAAGTATGATAATAATTTTTGGAGAACGGTAGTATAAGTTATCTCCTAAAGTTAAAGTTGGCGGCCATTAGCCAATAGTGAGTGAGTGGACTGAGCTCTTAAGAAGTAGAATTAAGACCATAAACAACAATGGATCTAAATCGGGTGCTTAAAGGATTCTTTGAGATTTTTTGAAACAACAAAGAGTACTAAAAAATGCTTTATAAGCAAAAATGTGGTTTGGGAGCAAAACAAGCTCCTGTGCTTAAGAAAAATATTTGACAAAAAATGATGTAGTTTAACATAAAATGGGAAAGAAACGGCTGATTTCTATGTCACATGTCACATCATCATTTTCTTTTCCTTAATTTATTTTTTTGGTCAATTTTCAGCCATAAAATATATTTTTTTAAAATTTTTTTCTGTATTAAAGTAAACATTTTTACCTACAAATAGAGACTTGGTTTGTTTTATTTGGATATCAGAAAAAATTTCTATGAATTTTTCAAATTTCTAGCCATTTTTCTGTAAAAATATTAAATTATTAGAGATAAAGATGATGTGGTATGTAAAAATATTGGAGTTTGTGCATTGTTGAAAGAGTATTTTTATTGAAAAGATTAAGTGCGGAGCTTAATGGTATTTTTGTAATAAAATAAAAAAAAATAGAGGTTAAGCTCCCCAAATGATGAGCTTTGTTGTTCTTGCTCTGATGGCGTCTTGTGTAGGTATCACCTGATCCATAAATCAAGAAACTCACCATTTCTAAATTAATATCAATATTTTGATTTTCTGAATTAGGCCTCGTTTAGAGCGTTTTCAAAACGCAGTTTTATTTTTGTAAAGACGTTTGGAAAAATATTTTAAAACACTATTTTTCATAAAATGAGTAGTTGTAAACGTAACATATTTTTAAAATGTTACAAATTGGAGCGTTTTAAAACGTTCCACATTTTTAAAACGCTGCATTGAAATACTTTTAGAGAGAAAACATAGTGTTTTTTACCAGCGTTTTGACCAAAACGCTCCACCAAACAAGCACTTAAACAAAGTTTTTTCAAATGAAAATTTGAGGTATTTTTTTAAAACTTTTTTCAACATTACAAAAAGTGAAATTGGTAGTATTTTTTCAAAATAACAAAATTACGAAGTTTTATAATTTTTACAATAAATAAAAAATATAAGTCGATTTTTTTATAAAACACCTAATTTGATAAAAAAAAAATTAAATCAATACAATAATTTATAAACAAAGGGAGTTATAAGTACTGTATAAACCTTATGTGCGAAGGCGATCAATGATTTGATCTGCTTTTTCTATTTTTGATACTTTTTCGTTATAAAATTATTGTTATGTTTGATCTGACACACAGATTATAAAAACCCAATAACTTGATTATTATTATTATGGTATAGAGTGTAGCTTAAAACATATGCATATGTGGATATAATTAAAATAAGAAGAAAAAATAAGAGTAACATGATAAAAATATTTATAAAGAAAAGTTTTTTTTGTGGAATAAATGAAAATGGAAAGTATGGTAATAATTTTGGGAGGAATGAAGTATGATTTAAATCTATCAATTGTCTAGATTCAATGAACGTCACTAGCCCTCCCTATTTTGCTTTATTAATCCTAATCTCTTTATTAGCCATAAATTGCAGGTGATTATTGGGAATTATGTAACTTTCACATTCCATTTTAGTAATTGATGATTGCTTGGTGGGGGTAGCCGGGAAAAATAATTAAAAATAAATAAAAATCTGTGGATATAGGTGATTGGTTAATTTTCTCAATGAACAAAAAAAAAAAAAAAAGGAATTAGTTTAGAACATAATGAGAACTGCATCCCATTCGCTTTTAGGCCCAGGAAAGTTTAAATATTTTTTTTCAAAAGCAAATCTATATTTTAAAAACCGCCTGTTAATTTAACCTCTAAAAAGAATGAATTGCTGAAAGATTAAGATTAATCACGTTTTAATATTTAAAATTTAATTATAATATTCTAATTTTGAATGTTTCAATTAAATGATTCATTTTTTTAAAAAATATGCTTGAAATTTTTATCTTTTCAACTTTAACATTCACATTTAATATAAATATGTGAGTATGCTTCAATAATTTTATAATTATAATCAAGTTTATTGGTACCCATTTATCTTCGTTTTGGTATGAAATTTAATTATTAATATAATTTGTCCACAAAATTTAGTAGACTCACTTGTTACTCGGAGAATAAAGAGTAAAGGCAGGCGTAATTAAGGGTGGGTAAATGTGAAAGTAAACGGCAAAAGATTCGGATAAACCGTACACTGCCTGCCACGTATCCAATGCAAACTCCAATAAACCACCACATGGGAATACAACCCAACTTATCTTTCACTCCACCTGTCCCCTACATTTATAACTACTCCTATATATTTATCTCTCTTTCTGTAACCCACAGTCTCGCGCGCGCAGACACACATCACCTAGTTTAATCCTTAAACATTGTACGGCCCAACGTGGATAGGTAGAGAGAGAAAGAAAAAGATAAGAAGACCAAAGACCAAGCACTACTCTACAACTCCTCTCATTTCATTTCAATTCGGAACAATTCCTAATTAAAAAACGGTTTTCAATTGTGTTTCATTGTTCGTTTGATTTTTTTGTTTGTCGAGGAGAGAAGATGTCACGCTGCTGTTCGCAGTGTGGTTCCAACGGCCACAACTCTCGCACGTGTTCCTCCCCCGCCGATGACGA
Organism: Codonopsis lanceolata; assembly: GCA_013146195.2. NCBI lineage: Eukaryota > Viridiplantae > Streptophyta > Magnoliopsida > Asterales > Campanulaceae > Codonopsis > Codonopsis lanceolata. The sequence continues at coordinate 45,737,935 of CM028378.1, read as the reverse complement.
CTCATCGGTCGTCGCCGGTGATTGTCCCGGCGGCGAGATTATGCTCTTCGGCGTTCGAGTCAAGGTTGATCCTATGAGGAAAAGTGTCAGTATGAACAACCTTTCGCAGTATGAGCAGCCCAATGAATCCTCAAACGCAGATATTTCTGCTGTCGCTGCCGACACCGGTTACGCCTCCGCCGACGACGCCGTTAGAAATCAATCCAACGTCAGTCGGGAGCGCAAGCGAGGTCAGATCTCCGATCACCTGAAATTTGTTTATCCAAAATGTTTGTCTTTATGTGGTTGTTATTCTTTCTTTAAAAGCAAAATCCATAGATTGCATCTCCTCTCGAAAATCCCTTCAATCATAATCAACACAACCATCTCCATTTCAATAGCGGAATAAATTATGTTATGAAATAGGAAATGTGCGCCTTTCTGGTATAGGCGTTTTGACAAATACTTTACGGATTTTTTGCTGATTAAAAATTACTCTGTCTACAAATGGTTGCATCTGAAATCGTTCTGTGAAATTTGTTATTGGCTTTGCAGGAACGCCATGGACAGAGGACGAACACAAGCTATTCCTGATTGGATTGCAGAAAGTGGGCAAAGGAGATTGGAGGGGAATCTCTAGGAATTTCGTTAAGACCCGTACACCGACACAAGTTGCTAGCCATGCTCAGAAATACTTCCTCCGTCGCAGCAACCTTAATCGCCGCAGACGCCGATCTAGCCTCTTCGATATCACTACTGATACCGTAAGTCAAACTGTCGACTGAACAGCTATATCAATTAACAATTGCATAGCGTTAATTTATTGTGTTCATAGTAATGAACAAGCTATTTTGCATCGAGAACTGCTTGGCTTACCTTTTTGATCACTAGGCTTCATTCATCTATCAGTAAATTACATATAATACCGATATGCAATAAGATTTGTTCCTCCAAGTAATTGAAGTGAATATTGGGTTGAGTTTTTATTGATCTGAATCGTGGCCATTTTTGAGTTGAACATTTTTTGTGTTGTTAGCTAAAGGGTTGCATTACTGAAAATTTTCACTCCACCAACCAAATTTGATCACGTTAAGTTCGTTTCTTCGAAAATAATATGATTGCTAAGATGGATCTTTGATTTGGTTTTTGATTGATATTTAGGTTGCTGCAATTCCAATGGAAGAAGAGCAAGTTCATCAAGATAACAACACAAATCAGTCTATATTACCACCACCTCTGCTGCCTTTTCAGGAAATATCTCCGGTCAGTGGATTTCCAATGGCACCATTTCCGACCACAGTTGGTTCAGTGTTAATACCAGTACAGATGGAAAAACTAACCCTTGGGAATGTCAATCAAGTAAATACTGGATCGGTGATGATGCCGGTTCGTCCAATTGCAAGTCTTGCAATGCCTACTGCATCAGCAGATGTTAAATTAAGCCAGAAATCAGCAATTGACCCATCACCTTTGTCTCTCAAGCTGTCGCTATCACTCTCATCAGATCAATATCAGACCAGGCCGTCTGCATTCCAGGTGACGTCAAGCTTCAACAATGGAGATAACGTTATCATCGTAGCTTGAGAAAGAAACAGAAAAAATAAAAAATAAAATAAAATAATGGAAAATGAGGTTAAATTAGTTTGACTAGAGCTGCTAATTGCTTGTAATGTACAGACCAAGAATTCATGTCTCCTTCAGTTTGTTGGTTGGTTTATGCTTTTTATTAATATTATTATTATTATATGTTTTTGATAATTGTAATTGGCGAAGAAAAGTCCTTTCGTTTGTTATTTGTTATTTGGAATTTGGAATTTGGAATTGATCAAAATTCAAAAATGAATTTGAATAGTACCCTAAAATAACATGTGAGCTGTTGGTGGAGAGTCAAAATGATATGGTGTTGTCATGATAATATAATAAAAAGTGATTTTAGGAAGCAGAGATATGTCTGTGTCATCTTTTTTGTATGTATGTATATAGATGGAATTGGGTCCTCAATTTAGAGGTGGTGGTGGGACCTTTGTGCTTGTGATATGGGGGATAACCTTATACATGATTTCCTTTTTCAAGAAAATGATGATATGGCTTCATTGGCACGGGGTAAAATTTGTCCGGTATATTTTTCCAAGTTGAAGTATATTATTTTTGTTAAATAGAAAAAAATATTTTTTAATGTAAAAAGATTATGATATTTATACATTGCGTTACAAAGTTTATATTGCGGTGCAAAGTTTCTTTTATCAATTAATTTTACATATTTTTGCATCGCGATTCAAATATTTATTTTTAAATATTTTTTTAGCAAGTTTATATGTCTCGGTGCAAAGTTTATAAAATGCAAATTTATTTATCGCGGTACAAAGTTTATAAAGTACAAGTTTATATCGCAGTGCAAAGTTTCTTTCATCAATTAATTTTACATATTTTCGCATCACGATTCAAATATTCATTTTAAAATAATTTTTACAACAAGTTTATATGTTGCGATGCAAAGTTTATAAAATGCAAATTTATTCATCACGACGCAAATTTTCCTTCATCAATTAATTTTACATATTTTTCCACCATGGTTGACAAATATATTCATCGCGATTCAAAGATTTTGAAAGATATATCACAGTGCACATATGTTGTTAACCAGTGTTTATATCAATTAATATTTATTAGTTTTTACATTATTTAAATTTTAATAGATAATTTGAAGTAAATAGATATTTGTATCGCGGTACAACTTTTATATATTGCGGTTCATAGTTTTTATATATAGGTTTTACACTGTGATATATAAAAACTATACATCACGATAAAAAATAATAATTTACTCAGTATTTGAATAGAGAAATGTTAGTAAACAAGAATTTATATCGTGGTGCAACATTATTATATATAACGGTACAAATTAAATTTGAAGTATAGGTTTTGCACCGCAGTATATACAACTATAAACCGCGATTCAGAGACTAGTCAACTGTTACACGCATCTCGTGCTCATAAAGAGTAACATAATATTTTCCCATCCAAAAGCTAATTTTTACAATTAAAAATACAAATAGGGTACTTTAATAAATAAAAGGGCAAATTTCAAGTGGGTACAATTTTAGAAACATGTTTTCATCTAGGTCTATCAATTTTTTGAACATTTCATATAACTACAAATTAGTTGCCAAATGACTAAAATGTCATTAATGAAGACAAATCTCATCCAATAATACTGATGCCAACTTCAGGCATCAGAACTGTTTAGACAGTTTTTTCAAGACAAAAAAAATCAAAAAATATTGATGTCAAATTCAAGCATTAGAACTGTTTAGACAAAAAAATCTAAAAAATGCTAATGTCAAATCCAAACATCAGACTTGTTTAGACAAAAAAAAAATCAATAATGCTAATGTCAAATTCAGACATCAGAACTGTTTAGAGAGTTTTTTCAAGACAAAAAAAAATCCAAAAATTATACATGACCAATTTTTATTTTTTTTTAAAAGTTGATGCTAAGGCCTTGGCATCAGGACTGTTTTAACATTTTATTCATTACCAAAAAAATTCAAAAAAAGTTGATGTCAATGCCTTGGCATCAGGACTGTTTTAAAATTTTATACATTACCAAAAAAATTTCAAAAAAAGCTGATGCCAAGGCCTTAGCATCAGGACTGTTTTAAACTTTTATACATTCAAAAATGTTAATGCTAAGGCTTGGCATCAGGAATTCAAAAATATTTCAAAAATGTTGAATCCAGGCAGCAGGTTGACAATCCAGGCATTAGGTTGACAAGCCAGGCATCAGGTTGATGTCAAAGCTTGGCATAAGACCTCCCTTCCCTGTCACCAACCCCACCATCTCCACCCTTACCAACCAAAACAAAATGAAATCAGTTTCCACCATTTTCATAACATATCCTATAAATCAACTTTTCTATATCAAAATATTATAATTATAAACATCAAAATATGCTAGCCACAGGAAAGGTCAGAAGATTGCATCATGAATTTCGTCTTTCTTATACAATCCCGTACACTGCATTTAGGCAGGCCGTGGGCCTTTCTTCAATTGACTTACATTTTTGACTTTCCCTGTTTTAGTCCTTCTTTCAATCTTCTTTCTTTCCCTGTTCGCACTTACATTTCGCCTTTCTTCGCCTGCCGCGGTCTATTAGTGCTGCACTTCCGCCCAAAGTCTTGAGGTGACAGGATTCGAACCTATGGCCCTCTATACCCAAAACAGATGCGCTTACCAGACTGCGCTACACCTCGTTGCACTTTGAAGGTCTAGATCGACCCTCTCGATAATGAAAGCGAAGTCACCCTATTTAAAGGAGGCGGAGGCTTCGAAATCCCCCTCTAGTGCTATACGTTTTGACCGGCCCTATCTTGCTATTGCTTGCAGGAGCGCTCGCATGTTTTTTCTGAGTCTCTCCCCTCTCCTCTCTCTCCCCTCTCTCCCCCACACTTACTCCAAGGAATCTTTATTCTTGTACCAGCTTTGACTGCACGAACAGAAAGAGAATGAAAGCTTGTTGCCGCTGCATTGGGGTCGGAGACTGGCAGATCTGGAGCCGGGCGAATCTGGGTGAAGAACGACCGGAAATGACGACATCCGGCGAAGTCGAGCTCACTGCTACTGTGCGATGGAGAAGGGGGATGAAGCTTGGCCAGACATCACTGGGTTGGAGGCGAAAGTGTGAGACAAAGAGAGGGGTTGATGTTGGGAGCTGGGCGACGAAGACGACGGATGAACTGATACGTAGATGGTGGCTGGGAATGGAGGATTTGGGCGAAGGAGAGAGATGGTGAGCGGGAGAGGGAATGGAGATGGTTTCCAAATCTTCATCTCCATAGTTAAAATTTGAAGCTTTATGATGGGTCACTAGTACAGCAGGTGTGGAATTAACGCTTTGTGGTTTCCAACACAAACTGTGTACCCTCCCCCTCCCCCTCCACTGAATTGAATGAGAGAGGACGAGGAAGATCGTTGTACGACACAAAGGGGTAGACAAGTACTTTCGCCCTAAAATTGTACCTAAAAGAAATGTGCAAAAAAATAGATAGATTCATTTGAAAACATGTTTTCATAAATGTACCGACTTGTAATTTTTTCTAAATAAAAATTTGAAAAAAGAGACGGCCCACAATATTTTCATAGTTTTTTACCATATACTGCTACCTCATTCGGGGTACAGTGCAGTACTATTTTTCCGGTCCAATCACTAGGGCCTACTACTCAGATTAGTGATTACCAATGTACCATTACATTTACTAGGTCTGTCTATCATTATTGCAAATTCAAAAAAAATTGAAATTAGTTGTTGAGAAAAATTGAAATTAGTTGTTGAGATTGGGATGATTTGATTATCCATGAAACATGTCAGTTTCCTGAACTGGTCAGAACAGGTTGTAAGATTTGGTTAGACCTCAAAGGTGGGTACGAGGGGCGTAGCCTTCGCGGTATGGATTGTCAAGTTTTGGACAAGGAAGTCGCTTAGTATAGATGTTAGGCGATCGCCTACTCATGATTATTTCGGACCGAGCTACTGGAAACAAGGCGATCGCTTAGTGTCAAGAAATTTACGCGGTCGCCTAATGTTGAGGACAAGGCGACCACCTAGTTCCGTTTTGCTGCTTGTTTGGTTTTCCTTAATTAAGGATTTTAGGGTTTCTATTGTATCTATATAAATAATTGTATCCCTATAACGTATTCAAGGTTAACTCTAAAATTTCGACAGTTCGTTGGTCTCTTTCTCTTCTTTACTATTGATTTTGTCATACTCTGTTAATTTGTTTGCAAAGTCTTTCGCTTTGCACAACATCAGTAACCCTGCTCTATATCAATTATCATGTTCAGTTATGCCTGTGTTGGAAAATTTGATGCGATTAACAATAGTGCTAGCTAGCTATAGACAGTTTCTCTTCTTCCAGATACATTCATATATCCTCAATAGTCATGGGGAGATGAGATATAGTTAGCTCCAACGTGCCAGTACATGTGAAGAAGTATATCACATTACCAATAATTGGCTGGTGGTCGAGTGGTACTTAAGGTCGCCTCGGTTGGGGTTTGATTCCGGATTCCCGGGTTGGTAGTTTTCGAATTACGGAGTAATTTGTTTTTACTCATTCTACTAGCCATTCTAGGCTCTATCTATGTCCTATGACCACCGTCCATGAATCCAGCGACTGGATATTCTAATTTTCATCTATACGAGTATTCATAGCCTGGTGCATCCATTCCTGGACCATTTAAACTGTCAACATTAATGGCTATCAATGTACGTGAACCCGACTGCTCCCCAAAAATCAACTAACCAACCAAATTAACGTACGAAAGAGAATCTAAAAAGCATATCTTTTATTGGTAAATGGTGGGCTTTGACAAATCATACAACACATGCACCACAGGTTCTCACTTCTCACACGCTAAAGCTCTCCGTTTCCTTAACAGCTATGTCTCGCACTAGGTGCAGGTATTGTATTTTCAACATGCGCAACACATATCTAAGTCTAACACACCCTCGGCTACGGCTAAATGCAGTTGCCTGGCGTTTTTCCATAGGTGTGCGAAGAAATTGCACAAGGAATGCTTGTGCTGGAGCTTAATGATGTGTCTATTTCTTTTTGGTTCAAAGGAGGACCAACCCCCTAAATCCAAACAAAATAATACACCCGACTCTTCTTTCCTAACCCACTCCTTAGGCAATGCATCCGCCCACGGTGAGAGCTTGCAGTTCATCATATCTGCCCACAATCTATGTCTATATAGTACGGCTTAGTACTTGAAGTAGCCTCAAGGTAAAAAACTAAATTATGAAATTTACTAGGTGAAGTTGTTGCTTTCTTTAATTTCCTTAAGATCCATAACATGGTTCAATCAATAATTAACGTCGTCTTTGTTGGGATAATCCCCAGAAGAGCAGCGACAGAGAATAAATCGTATACACATGGCAAAAGCAACGATGATTTGCACTTGCACAACAATTGAAGTGGATATTGTAGGCCACATGGAACCAATTTTACAATATAAAGTCACATAAAGAAGGACCTCAAGGGTTTCACCACTGGGAGAGAGAATAAAGGAACATACAAAGACGAAGAATCTTCAATAACTTAAAGACTAATAATCATGAACTTGTCCAACCAAGCAAAGTAGATGATCCTGTCTCTGGTTTATTGAAATCAAACATAGCAGTAACATCTTGAAAATGAACGAGATACGAGTAGACAATTATATCATTGCATGAGGCGGGGGAGGCATTATGTATGCAGAGAGCTTTGAAGTCTCATCTAGAACATTACGGTTCTTGTCATGCACCTTCCTGATATAATCAGAGGCCATCTCATCCACGATTTCTTCCTCACGAATCATGCTCAAAGCCTCGTTTCCCTCAGCTGGATGAATCAAGAAGGAGATGAGCTTTGGCTCTTGTGACCTAAGGCTCTGCGGAAACTGAGGCTGAGGTCGATTACTGAATGTTGTTCCTAGCCTTTTGGTTGCTGGTGGAGATGCAGATGTTTCCAGGCTTCTCTTGGCAATTGATAAGGATGACAGCCTGACTATGTTTGTCACCATCTTCATCGAGTTCTCACAAAGGGACTTATTGTTTCTACCTTTAGTATTCATGACTACTTAACAGCACAGCTCGACTAGATGAGACGTGTGATGTACTACTTGAAAGGGTGGGTGTATATATATATATATATATATAAGCTCATGAGATAGGCTCTTGAGGCAATACAAGGTTATAGGGTTAAACGAGTTGATTGATTCCTCATTAGAGTTCATACGGATTGGTGGAATCCTCTTTATCAGAGCTAAACAAATAGTACCAACTTTGGCTAGTGGGTGAATTTCCAAAGCATTTCTTGCTCAATTCCTAGAGGCCTACATGAAAGGGAAGATAGGAAGAATCTACCCTACCTATCTATTATTGAGAAATGCCACCTGATGTAGATTCTTGTTCTCAAGGCTCCCATCTTAATCATCCTTTTCTGTAGCATTGCATGTTTTTTCTCCAGATTCCCAGCAAAACCATTTGTCTAATGTGATGACATCACTTATCAATCGAAGAAATGACGTAGATAAAGTTGTGTAGCTTAAGAAACATGGGTAAAGAGATAAGAAGCAATTTAGATGATTATACAGAATTTATGGGTAAAGAGATAAGTAGCCATTTAGATGATTAGATTTACGTGGAAGTGTACCTAAACACGTGATTTTAGGGTAGGTTGTGGATGCATATAGAATAAAGTAATGGGAACTTGGAAAGACTATTCTTTTCCGGATTTATGTTTATTCCTCCAACGTTTCTCATGCAATTACTGTTGCTTTGTCTCAACTTCATTAAGAAGTACTCTGTGTGTGTGTGTGTGTGTGTGTGTTTGTATTTCTACTAGTTCATTCCTTAAAGTTAAATGTTTCTCAACGCCATTCTTGTTGCTTTATCTCACCTTCATAAGGATTTAGGAAGTGATCTCTCTCTGTCCTCTCACTCTCCATCTCTTCTATGAAGTTGGACATTTACACTTTTTTAGTTAAAGGACACCAACATCAAAAATTAACCTTTTCTCTGCGAGTAACAAACAGAATAATTGCACATCAGATACATATCTCAGAGTTGAAGTATAGCTTGACAAGTGTTTATAAATACAGAGCAAGAAGATTGAAATAGTATACAAAGCTTCACTAACAGAAGAAGAATTAGTGTACATGATACACCAAGACATATATAACAAACAATTTTGTACGAGAATGAAAAATAAACTTACAAAGATAAATCGACAAATTAATCGGTTTTCTTGCACTTGCATTTCCACTCTTCAATTCATGGAGGGGAAAGCCAAGGGTTAGGTGCTACGTAAGTATACCCATGAAAATGCTCCCCTGCTGTAGGTGTAGGTGCTGGGGAGTCCTCAAGTGGCATTGTGGTCCAACATTTGTCAAAATTAGCGGTGCAGTCTTCACCATTCACATCTGGCTTGAACTTTGTGGGCAGTTCTCTTGCCTCCAGTTTCTTCCAGTTGATTGAGCGGAACCATGTATGCTTTTTTACTTCGTCTGCTCCCCTAGGCCCACTGCCTAACCTTTTTGTTGGGTCCTTCTGCAGTAACTGAGAAAATAGAGATATTCAGCATTTATTCTTATAGGCTATGTGTGGGGAAGGAGAGAAAATCATAGAAATACATTTACTTACTCCTTTAAGCAAAGAGTGGACTTCACTGGTTAAGCGAGGCAGAAGCTTCACTTTTTCACTGATGATCTTCTCTTGAAGCTTTTTTCTGTTAGCATGCGTAAATGGTGGCTGAAAGAAACATAATCGAGATTGAAGTGGTCTTCCATATATAATTTCATCAACAAAATTTGTAATATGAACATCAATATTGAGGCACTTGATGATTATCATAACAAACATTAAGCATCAGTATGATAAATTGGTGCTTCATATCATCCAAATATTGCTTTACCTTTCCAGTTAACATTTCATACAAGAGTATCCCCACACTCCACCAATCTGCATCCTTATTGTGGCCTTTAGCCAGTAAAATTTCAGGAGCCATGTATTCTGTGGTTCCGCACATAGAGTTTGATCTGCTTGATTCGTCAATTTCTTTTGCCAGTCCGAAGTCAGTTAGCATAACCTGGACAATAATTAGGTACAGAATTAGATGACATGAACATAAGGAAGAACTTTCATGATCTTCATGCAAGTTCCTGCAATAGAATTGAGCGCATGGGCATGGCCATTACATGCCCATCAGCATCCATGAGTATGTTTTCAGGCTTAAGATCCCGATGCACGATCCCGTTCTTGTGAAGATGTGAAACAGCAGACACTATCTCAGCAGTATAAACCCTTGCCTGATCCTCGCTACCCAAGACATACCCGAGAACCAGAATTAAAAAGATAAGCATACATTCACGATTAAAACATCAAAAGGGTAAAAACAAAAGATACCTGAAGATTCTTTGTCGGTATAGGTGGTAAAAGAGATGGCCTCCATTTATAAAATCCAGGATCAGATACAGCTTGGATTTTGTCTGTAGAGTTGCAGCAAATAGACGAATGAGGAGATACAGAAAAATTGAGTAGAAAGCACAATAAACACGTATACAGGTCGCCAATACTTGCTAGGGTATGATATATGTTGTTGGGCATCTCTTTTAAATGATAATTGAACACATAAGAGTTTTAAAAAAAGTTATGAATATAAAATACGCACACCTTCTAATACCAAATATAGTTCCCAGAACTCCCTCTACCCAAAAATTATTGAATGTTTACTTTTGGCACAATGTGAGGAATGATGAAAATGAACTATATGTGATTTTCAGGAATATATTTTTGAAAAAAATGCATTTTAACCTTCAAGTACTTTCTTGCAAAAAACTTTTCGCGAAACGTAATAATGCAAGTGGTTCTCAGCAAATCTCAACATGAATGTAGTAACCATGGACTGGTTTTTCGAACAGAGGGAGTACTTCTCACACGAATAGCATCTTGGTATGACTTGTTTAAAAAGCGGTGTATTTAGCTATGGAAAACTAAAGTGACTTGATAAATTTCTCAATTTTCTCCTAAAGAACCAAAGAATATCAAGTAGATATAGAATGCTCAACTTCCTTGCAGTGCTATTTTTGAAAGCTCATAAAAGTAATAAATTACTGTCACTAGGAAAGGCTGTAAGATTAATTACATCCAAACAACATTATATATATAAAACAACGCCTAGTGAGCCACATTTTAACAATGCTGTGTATGCATTCCTGTAGATATCTATGTTTTATCTGTGTTCCAAGAAAAATGCAATTCTTAGAGGAGTCTTCACTTCCCAATAAAACCCACTTGAATGCAAAACAGAGTAGCACTAATCATGAACTATTATCTTTTTAGACCGGAAATTGAACCACAAATGCCCTAAATAATTCTAGACAAGGAAAGTTATAAAGCACATGTGAAACTGATAGTATGCCCAAGCAGATTATTATATATACTGTATACATACACTGCTCCATATGAGAAGAAACCCATGGCATTGTATTCCTCTAGACGAGAAACCTAATCAGTCTATCCCACATAGTAAAATAGTATAATCAAAATAGAGACTGACCGCCAAGTATATTCCTACCTAACCAAACTGTATAAACCTCCCCCCCAAGGAAGACATCAACAACTCCACCTCTATCCCTACAAAGTTTGGCACATGTAGGGTTCAACGAACTAACCCTCCCACTGAACAAACCCTAATCTAGTTCAATAGTCTGATTGCCACAACAATCATCGCAACGCAACAGGAACAAATTTTCTGGCCTGGTAGACCTGAACATTGAGCAGTGAGAATGACAACTTCAGCAGTTCAACTGTGAGCAGTGTCTCCTAGGGGTCAATTTATACATGTAAGAAAAACTTGTGGGCAAACTACTAAAGTATTTTGGCGTAGTTAGTTGGGGGGAGGGGGGAGCCTAAATTAATTGGTTCTAGACTTGGAGTGGTTATGTTAGCCTTCATTTAAGTTTTGACAAAGTTTGATTCCTTTATGAATAATTCCCAGAAAATCAAGAAGGAAATAATGACAAAAATGAGTATATGAACCCAATCGAGCAGGTCAAGTCGAGTATTCCACGCGAACGTGTTCCTCGAGTCTCACGGGTAACTCGTGAATACCCAAATAGCTAAATGAGCATTCTAACTCTGTCGAACTTGACTAGGGTAAAGCAGACAGGTTGAGTTGAGTCGGGTACTCAAACTACCTTGAACATCCAACAGCCCTACTTTATACAAAATTTGGCTAAATCAAAACTATTATTCAAATTAATTATAGACAAGAACTTGAGATGATGCTAGTCCTAGTACTAAACTTGGATTAACGAGTGGGATTGGGGTTATAGATGAGCCGAGTCGAGTTGAGTATTTCTTAAGATCAAGTCCAGCTCGCTTGAATGGCAATCGAGTCGAGCCGAGCTTTAGAAGAGGAGAAAATACTTGGTTCACTTGTACTCATGAGTTGAGTCAGCTCACCAAACCCCTAGGCCCAATTATTTGTTTTGTTACAACAAGAAAAAACACACTTTCATTTATTATTGGTAGACGGCCCATTTCTTTGAACTGGAAAGTTAATGTGGCCCATCTTTCAATATAAATCAAGATTCACAAACTAGGTCAAGTCTAGATGCCGAAAGCAATCAATGACAGCAACAAGTTTCAATGTTTAGCCGGAGCTTCGAAGGAAGTATATTAGGGGCCAATGTTCGTGACATCATTTGTGATGGTGAAGCCCTCGGCCAATGTAATATCATGGGGGATTCATTTCAAGAAGTTCTCCGCTCCCAGACTGTTGTGAAGAATATTTATGTCTTCTACTCTTCTCCCATTTATATCCTCCTTAATTTCAATCTATTCTTGCTCCTCCTCATCTTCTTCTTCAATTTGACAAAGGCAAGCTGAAAGCGTTTGGTTCAAGAACTTGGGAAGGGGATGAATCAACATATAAGCCTAGCCACACTCTAGTTAACTCGTGATGAGTCGAACTCAAGTTGACTCGCGAGCCACACGAGTCGAGCACCCCTAAGCTCGGCTTGGCTCGATTATTTTGATGATCGAAAAATGGAGGATTGGCTTGGCTCATTTAGGGGAGGTGAGTTGAGCCAAATCAGATTTGTTTGAGTCTAACCAAGCCGAGTTGGCGACTTGACTATTAGACCAGTTTTTACTTCTTGTGAACATCAGACCACCAACGCCAATTAGGAAGACAGATATTATTTATGGAACACTAATTAGGCTGGGGAAAGACCAAAACTGACATAGATATGTATAATTAAGAGTACAACAGGTGCTGCTTAAAGTTGGACGGAACTAAAAGAGGGAAAGGTTCATGTAGCTGAAACAATAAGGTTCATCTGAGTGAAGTACAGTGTTCAAGTACCTGAAATGAATAACGAAGTTGCACGATAAACGGATGCACTACTTTGGTAAGTATATCCCTTTCGGCCTTCATGTAATCGACATGATTATTCTTGATGATTGTATCTTTTCGCATCACTTTCATAGCAAATATTCCATCCCCAATTCCTTCACCTTCAGCCTCACCCTCACCATCCCCATTCCCGCCCTTGATTCCATTCCTGTCCCTCCTAACCTGAAAAACTTTGCCAAAAGCTCCTTTACCGATAACCCTCATAATCTCAAAATCTCCTGGTCCCATTTTGTGCTTTTCCCCTTTACCCTCCTCCTTTTTCCCAATTTCCTCATTCAGCCTTTCATTCTCAGTTTCAATTTCATCTTCTCCGGAGCTGTCGGAGTCGATTTCATGGTGGAAAGGGAGGGACTTGGAGAGGGTAAAACGGGGAGAAGGACCGACGACGGAGTGGGACCGGTTGTGAATGATTTGTGGGTCGCCCAGAAAGATTGAAGATGAAGGCGACGATGATAGGAGATTGGGGTAGTGGGGAGAAAGCTGAGAGCCGAATACCTCGGAGAAATCGAAGTCTTGTTCTTGAGTGGAGGAAGATGCTGAGGTAGAGGGTGAGATCGTGAGCTTGTTGAGCTTGCCTGTTAGCATTGAGTGTAGGGTTTTCTTTTGAGCTGCAGACACCATGTTCATAGCTAGCTGGAATTCAATCACACACAGTAACTGCGTTCTGTGAGAGAGAGAGAGAGAAAGGTGTTTGAACGGAAAGCCAGCCAAGAATTAACTCACGGCCGGGCTGACGAGATTCGGGTTACATTTTTTAGAGAGAGAAAGAAAGACAGTATCGATCCGAAATGGAGGAGAGAGAAAGAGGGACAGTCTCAGAGAAAAAAGTGTGTGCGTGTGTCAATGTATTTGAAGAATGGTTGACTCGACTCGAATATGCGTTAATTTTTCAATTTTAGGAATTGCCTAATTTAACCCTAGACAATAAGTAAATTAGAAAACCCTAAGAGCATCACCATCGTCTTTTTTTGACAACTTCTTATTAAGAAGTTGTCAAAAAATTCATTGTTAAACTTCATATTTTGCCAAATAGGAGAGAGAATGATTTTATTTCATTAAGAAATTGGTCCTGGGAAGAGTGTCTTGGGCGTGGGGGGGAAGGGGGGGCGGGTGGTTTGGGGGGAGGGAGGCTGTCAAAAAGAGAGGAAGAAAGTGGGCGGTCAGTGGGGTGTGTGTGTGAAGGGTTTCTTTTTTTTGTAAATGGTGTTAAATTTAATATTTTTTTGTGTAAGAAGTTATGTAAGAAAGATATACAATAGGAAGATATATTCTTAAGTGGGTAAGAAGAGAAAAGTGTGTAGGTGACAGTGGGACTCAATTAAGAAGTTGTATAAGAATATATAACATTGAGGATGTTCTAAACCTACATAATAAAATTGGACTTTTGGCGATCAATCTTAGGCGGGTAACAAAACTAAAATCTCCAGAGGCTCACACAATATTCTTTTTTTTTCCTCTTTCATTGATTTGTGTTACGTTTATTTTCATATCAACTGATATTTTTGTTGGGTGCTCTATCAAGGTGAATATTAAAATGATTGATTAGTGTTTATTGTGTGTGAATAATTTCTTTTTTGTTATTAGATCGATGGTAGACGTTATGGAGCCAATTGGTGAAAGCATTTTGTTTCAATAAATTGGTACCTACAATGTGAAAAAGAAGAACAACCTCAACTAGTCATTGTATTTGCTGAGGTAACCAGCAATAGCAAAGAATGAGGGTGAAAGGAGAAAGACAATAAATGCAACACGGGAGAAAATCAATAATGCAGACAAGGATATTGACGTCTCGACTTGGTCACCGGTAATGGATAGCATTATACAAATTCCACCTCATTACAATTCAATAGACACAAGCAAAAGGGTTGAGGTTGTTCATAAATACATAAACCATCAATTCTATGGTCCAAGAAGAACAAGACAACTACCAATCTTTGATCAAATATTCCCTCCTCAGTAGGCACACACATATACTAATTTTAGATTTCAATACAATTATGTTTAGCGTTTAACAACTATTTGTCGCTCTACGTACGTGTCATTTGATTGATGGGTTTGATGAGTCTCATCACAGATGGCATACTATAATATTTATCTTAACAATAAGTAAATTAGAAAACCCTAAACCTACATAATAAAGTTGGGTTTTTGGCGATTAATCTTGGGCAGGTAACAAAACTAAAATCTCCTAACACTCGCACAATATTCTTTTTTAACTGTTTCATTGATTTACGTTACGTTTATTTCCTTATTTCTTTTGCAGAGCTGATATTTTTGTTCGGTTCTCTATGAAGGTGAATATTAAAATGATCGATTAGGGTTTATTGTGTGTGAATAATTTCCTTTTTATTTTAGATCGATCTGTTTTCAAAGAAACGGAGGATGGTAGACGTTATGGAGCCAATTGGTGAAAGCATTTTGTTTCAACAAATTGGTACCTACAATGTGAAAAGGAAGGACAACCTCAATCGGCCATTGTATTTGCTGAGGCAACCAGCAATAACAATAGCAAAGAATGAGGGTGAAAGGAGAAAGACAATAAATGCAACACGGGAGAAAGTCAATAATGCAGACAAGGATATTGACGTCTCGACTTGGTCACCCGTAATGGATGGCATTATACAAAAATTCCACCTTATTACAATTCAATAGACACAAGCAAAAGGGTTGAGGTTGTACATAAACACATAAACCATCAACTCTATGGTCCAAGAATAACAAGACGGCTACCAATCTTTGATCAAATATGCCCTCCTCAGTAGGCACACACATATACTAATTTTAGATTTCAATACAATTATGTTTAGCGTTTAACAACTATTTGTCGTTCTACGTACCTGTCATGGGGATTCAGTTAGGCATTTGATTGATGGGTTTGATGAGTCTCATCGCATATATATATATATATATATATATATATATATATATATATATATATATATATATATATATATATATATATATATATATTAACAACTTTGAATTTTCTAGTTTACAATCTAAAATGAGGTGGGGGGAGAATACCGAAAATCACTATGATGTGTACTCGCAGACCAATTGTTTCTCTGATCCTCTGGATTCAAAGGAATGAGGCCTTCTTTTAAAACAAATAAAAATAGGGAAAATTGTTGGTCCACTTTCCTTAATTTTCAACCTATTTAGTATCTTATTTTTTAACCTCTAAAGTCCACTTTCATAAAAATTGTTCCTTAATTGCCCTGTCCAACAATCTGGACGTTAAACACATCGTTTTTTTGTCGTCCCCTTTTGTAAATTCTAGAACGCCGTATTCTCTATAGTTCAGTCTATGTCTATATCATGATCATTGTATATTAGCGAAAGATCTAGTCTTATTTCTTCCAGGAGCTCCCAAATACTTCGGCTTCTTTTAGCTACTTTGTCGAAAAGGGCTTAAGTGACCTACCGAGATCTCCTTCTTCTCAGGGGCCAAGCCTTCACTATGTTCTCATAGAAGCTTGCTCTAACTCAATCATGTATGGCTTTTTGCCTATCTTTCTCAAGTAGATTATTTCAAGAAAGTGTGATAAACACACATGAAGCTTTTCATTAATCCTTGTTCATGACGTTGGATTTAATCAAAGCATAAGATCAAGTTGAATGAGTTATTCTTGTGTGGTTATGGAACAGATGGGCTCAAATTTTGTGCCAATATGTTTTGAGTTAGTAAGTTTTAATTTTTGGTTAAAGCTAACGGAAAATCGAAATGCAAAGTAAAACTTCAAGAATGTTAAGAACCTTGCGTCTGAGCATCAAGATCTCAAGTCCATGATGCATTATTTTCGCATCCCGATGCACCTATTTGGAATTGCAATGCTTTGTTTTAAAATTGTGGTGCATCAATTTGGTATTAAATACAAAAAAATAATCGATGTACAAATTGGATTGTGCGATGCATGCATCAGATGTACGATGCAGAAAATTTGGATGCTCTAATTGGTTTTCACGATGCACAATTTGACATTATGATGCATCAACTTTGAATTACGATGCATGAAACTTCTTCCCAATAATCCTGAGGCAACAATTGGATTACCGATGCAGACATTGGAATTGTGATCTATCGACTTTGAATTACGATGCAGCACGCCCTTAATCCAATTTCATTAAGGGTATACTCGTTATTTTGTCCTTAAAATGTCGTTTACCGATTAAATAAAAAGATAAAAAGACTTGGTGCTAAATATTGTTTAAAAAGGGTCGACCCGAATTTCACCCATAATAATAATAAGAAAGAGTTAGGTACTTACGAATTAGGATACATATGACATGATCCAAAATAAGACCTAGTCAATAAAAATTATGTATGTCAACACTTGTGATATATATTTATTTTCCAAAGCAACTTTTTTTGGCACTTTACCTGCTAATAATAAGACCCGTTTTCTTTTAATAAGTGGTATGTCTAACTCGACACAGATTCAAAATATTTAATTAAATTTATTTTTAATATTAGTGATTTGTATATTTTATTTTGAAGTCTTTGTGGAAGTGAGACCCTCCATTAAAAGTAAATAAAGCAAGAATAAAATTATAAAATTAATATTTTAAAATGAAAGATTAAAAGGTTGACATTTGTTTTATTTTTTTGAATGAAGAAAATGATAGATGTAGTCTTGGGAATAATGGGCAAAAGCTTATAGATGTCTTAAAGCACATGTTACACATATATTTAATTATTTATAGAATATTTTCAAGTACATGTTAAACGCATTTATAAAATATTTTGGCTCGAGAAGTATTTTCGTGTAAATTTATTGTATCTGAATTTTGAAGATATGCATGCAATCAAGGTATCTATTAACCAAATAAATAATTATAATATTTAACTTATAAATCTTTTATTATACGATATTCTTCCGACCAAAAAACATCCAAGTAATCATACCTAAAATAGTTATTCGAGTTTGGGTTGAAAGTTAAATCGTCGGCACTACCATTGAAGATGAAGTGAACAGAGAGCTAATAACTTAAACAGAACACAATGGAGTACCATAAACTGAATCGGAGATAGTAAAAATTTTCAACTCAACACTTTTGATAAATGTGATAAATCTGGAAATAATACAATGGAATCGCAAATTGATCAACCCCCACCCATTTTTTTTGCTCCTCCCAACCCAAAAAATGACCAAGACAAGATATCTAAAACCCACTCAAAATATATATTTTTTTCACATCTTGATTGACAAATACAACAATCCCACAACCCTCCCACCCGTATAATCAACCCTGTCAAAAATGGAGAACCATAACTAAGGCACAAATGAAAGGAAAAAAGAAAAGAAAGCAAATAGACTATAAAAGAAACCTTAAATAGACAAGGCCCCCCCAAAAAATGGCCCCTTCTATGTTACACATACTATATGTTCAGCTCAAGTGGCCTCAACACTGCTTGAACAATCTCTTGCACTGTTCTGTTACGACGGCAAACCTCTGACAGCTCTTCAATTGGAACCGTAAGGGCTTTAATATCAGCACCAGAGGCTGCATCTGACAGTGCTTGTAAGAATCTCGACTTCTCCATGTCTGTCGCTGCAGTCGACGGAATTAATGAGACACTCTCTTTCGCCCACTGTATGGCTTGCATTCCGTATGCTCGCGACAGTGACAGTAGCGCATATGCTACCTGTGGATGAAGGAGCACAAATAAAAAGTGAAAATACAGTTGTAGACAAGCCAAACCGAGCCAAGCTTTTAGAGTTCGAGTTAGCTCTTTTATAGTTTTATGTTTGATTGATTGATTGAGCTCAGGTAAATGAAACCTGTGTTTGAGTTCGACTCTTTTTGTTTAATTCAGTTCGGGTAAATGAAACCTATGTTGGACCTTGACTTGATCACTTCACAAGATGAGCTAAAAAAAAGAGCTATAAACAAGGTCGACGTAGTCAAGCCAAGGAACCTATTATTTAAGTTCAACTCAATTACTTCATGAAACAAGAAGCTTTACACAAGCATAGTAAAAAATATACTATATTTCTATACCTAAATTGTACTCCATCCCTAAATGAGGGTTTATTTTTAGTTTTCCACTAAAATTAATGAAGTTAACTTTTAGGGCATTTTAGTTGCACAAAAAAATTAATGCCCTTAATCTCTACATATAACATTTCAAGTCCACACTAGCACATGATACGTGTCAAACGTGAAATTAGTAAACTTACACAAAAATGGACATCCATTAGGGTGAAGGAGGGAGAAGTATTTATTGTGATTACCAATCTTATTCACGCAGACTCGAGCTAGGCTCATTTATACCTCAAGCCTAGAATCATGTTCAAGCTCAACTCGAACCCAACACTAGTCAAGCTTTGAAGGAGTCAAGCCTTGACCCATCTCAGTTGATTAAACTTTCCCAAGTGAAACAACTCTGGTAATACAATCATCAGGTGACTATACATGTAGATGAGTGAAACAGTAACAAAGTATTACCGTTTCTAATCGGGAACTTGGGAGAGCTCCTGTTAAAGAAGCAACCAAAATTCTAGTGAAGCTGGGTCCACGGGGAATAATGATGCTATCCCTTATAGATAAATACTGTTGTCCCTGACTTGACTTTGCTAGATCAAACAGATCAGATATGAAACTCAGAATGGAATTTGAGGCCTCCCTGCAAGTGAAATAGCAAAATTATAGAAGGCAAAGCATCAGCTTTTCTCTACAAGTTTATTATTTGACGGTGAATCCACCCACTTAATTCTTCCAAATGGCCTTGTGCTTTGATTCAATTACCAAAGCCATGAAAAAAATATGTATGATGTGTCAATGTCTATCTGGGAATTTCAGAAAGAACAGTTTTGCAAAATGCTAGACTAGTATCTTTTCTTCTAGGACTCTCATAAACCAACCAGAAGGCATCATAAACCAATGGATAAGAACATTGCTGTTAACAATGTCAGATTGCAATAGCTAACTTTGAATTAAAAGGAAATCTAGTGACGGCACAATGATAATATTAAACAAGATAGCCAACAAAATAATTCAGATCGTTGATCTCCTTATTTCATATGAAAAAAAAGGTGCAAGACTAAAGCAACTCATATAATGCTCTTGTTTCAAACTTATTCTTACTGTAGCTTGAGCGTAGAAGATCCCAGGAGACAACAATAAAAAAGACAAAAAAGACAACCGGTCTCGATAGACATAATTTATTAGTTGTGGATGCTGAAATATAGCTGCAGAACCTTCTTTAATATCAGCCCTAGGTTCCAATTTAAAGTTCGACTCGCTCCGTCCCAAAAAAAAAAAAATACACTGTCCCTCTTTCCTCTTTGGTTTGTCCCAAAAAAATAGTCTCGTTTCTAAAAAGGGATAAATAATACTCACTCCATTTCAAAAATTGGTACTCCTTTACTCTTTAGGTTGTTCCCAAAAATTGTCCACTTTCTTATCTTCCATATTTTTGAAGTTACCTTTACCATTTTACCCTTTTTTTATTTCCCTCTTTAACTAATGGCCCGACTCTCACATGAGTATCCTTGAAAAATAGGCGGTATCCTAATATTTTATTAGAGTAAATTATCTTTTCTTCATTGTGTGCCGGGTCAAACTGGACAATCTTTTAGGGACGAAGGAAGTAATGTAATCTGTTGAAGGTACAACCATGAAAAGCTAGAGTCCTAATAAGTTTGACTTGTCAAATTGGACTTTTTGGGGCGACGGAGGGAGTATTATTTTTCTGAAATTTTTAGATGCATGTTGAAAATCTAAATGTTTTGTGTGTGTGTGTGTGAGAGAGAGAGAGAGAGAGAGTTAACCTATGCTGCACGGTGATGCCAATCATAGAACAATCCACCAATGATGGAAATACAGCAGATGGGAAGAGTAAATGAGGACAATAGCGAATACATCTTGATGCCAGCAGAAAGCAATCATCAGCAATGTCTGGCCTGGAAGTGAAGTCCTGAAGAGTGGATTCATCCATTAAACTAGAGCGAGATGTGGAGAGAGGAGTGAAGGTTCTAGCTATCGAAGCTATACCTGAATTTTCGTAAGAAGGTATGCTGTATGACTGAATAGTGACTCAATCAAGGATTTTAAGTAGCTCGCACAGGAAGGATCGGACCCAAATATCTGCAGCATAAGCTTCAGCGATTGCTCTTTTCTAAAGAATAAACTTGTGAGGTCATGAGGGGGAAAACGCTTACCTTTATAACTTCACTAGAGAGATAAAGGAAACACGATTGGTGGTGTTCTTTATATAACCCTTGTATCTCCTCAAGCATTGCTCCAATTGTGATCCCCATGAATCGTTTAGATGTTCTCACCTTGAATCGCATTAACAATTCATAATCAGTAGGAGGAAAATAAAATTTTATGAAACTGGTGGCTATATTGCAGTTATTTAATGTTTCCATATCCAGTAGGTCCAAGTGCACAGCAAGATGAGAACAGTTGGTCCATCCAATATACCACTAATAGAGAGGAATGAATGGACAGTTATTACCTTACATCAGAGAAGTTTAACTACCAAGACCTCTTACTACTTGTTCTTGATTCAAAACTCCATGTTAGATTTTCAATAATGCTGGAAAGTTGATGCATTACGCACTTGTAACCATGGATAAATCAATTCAACTGAAGAAAATTAGGACATTGTGAATTTAAACATCCGAGTCTATCTTAGTCATTATTTGGAATAATTAGAAGTCTCAAGGAATTAGTCCTAGCCCTGGTAAAATTTTAGGAAATTTGAGAGAGAATCACTTCATCTTTAAGTATCTTCCTTATTTGGGGTCACCGTGTAGCATCATCATATAGGAAAGGAGAAAGTTTATCTCAACAAACCCAAAGCTCAAAAGATATTGCTCTAAACCATACAAGGGAAGGCAGAACAGTCACGCAAAAAGAAGAGATGTCTGACCCCGTGAGGGATCAGCCATACCCTTAAGCAAGAGAAGGATGCGCTTGGTTCAGTAAAATTTCACTCTTCAAATACTCGAAGTAACCTAATTATGTAACTGGATTGAATACCGCAACACTACAAAAACCATTACCATGGTCAGACCCAGTGATTAAGGGAAGGGGAAGAGAGAGATTTTGGTGGCTGGATGGCAATAATGGTCGAAAGAATGGATCAAACTGTTCCTTTTATTTTAATTTTTAGTCAGTTTATTCGTTCTTGTTTATATACATATCAGTTGATTGTGGAGGGATTGATGGTCCTCCAAGAGTACAATTGTCTTTTCAGTCATTCCGAATGACGAGAATTGAATATTTGGTAACATCCAATGGCATGTGGGGTGCTGAGATAGTTCCAAATCAGTGGCAGGCCTTGACTTAATCCAAACAACAGGATGTCACATTGTAGTTAACCCCTGGTTCACAGACAACGTAGGTCTGGTATTTTTAACCAAAGAATAACATTTCGATTGTCCAGGTGCGTAATTGATGTATTGGTAGATCAGACAACTTCAAACTGACACCATATGAAGTAATCAGTAGTCTTAATAAAGATAATGCTTTCTCAATATCACTCCTAAGAACCCTTGGGCCCATTCATGCTTCATTCACTCTCCAGGTGATCAGATAACAGGATTACAGAAATTCAAGCAACCACAAAAGCTCTAATGTTTCATTTTCTTCTTCCTCCCAGAAAGGCAACCATAACAAAACTTTGACCACCAATGATTCACTGGATCACAAGTTCAATGACATTCCACGATAATACTAACGCTTTCAGAATGTTGAGCTTTATACCCGTTTAGGAACAAATCATGTGTACAATACATCCTCTCAAAAGCCTGAGATCAGTGTGGCAATTGACCATTAAAACCAACTTGTACGAGACAAGGACTGCCTGAAAGAGTGGAAGGTACTGGTCACTCGCATTTGGCCTTTGAAGCTCAAAAATTTATTGTGTGCTTGCCTGAAAGGTCCATTAGCATTCGTGACATTGCAAAAACCTAATCAGTAGATTCTGAAACAATGGTTTCATCATGGCCAAGCAACCAGAACGACAACCCATGTACTAGGCTCTTATAGGACCCTTTGCAACCCACAGACATAAATATTGCACAGCGATATCTTATACACCCTCCATTCCGGGTAAAGAGTCCCCGTTTGAAAGAAACTTTTTAAGAAAATGACACTTTTAGTAGGCAATTAGTAATAAAATGACACTTTTATGCCTTAATTTTTGAAAGTGGACTCTTTAAGTGATACATCCAAAAATGGAATAGTGGACTATTTGCTCGGAACAGAGGAAGTATAAGATTAGACAATAATTCTCACATTCCAAAAAGGAAAGGACTGACTCGAGAAGAAAAATGCAGCATTAAAGAATTTTATGCTTCATTCACTCTATATCAGCCGCATCACAGAGGAGCCAAAGTTCAGCTAGAGCACAAGCTTAAAGAAACTCTGGTGCTGTAACTATTATTTTGTTAACATCTGGGTAACGGGCTTTCTGGTTGCAACCAGAAGATTTATCCTCGCAAGCGAGACTGTGGACAGTAGGAAAGGGTTCTAATCTTTTTCTTTCTTTTTTTCATAAAAGAAGAATTACTAGAAAGAGGGAAAGATACAAAACAGGAGGACAAGCTGTCAAAGAAAAATAAAATAAAGGCAGGAACTAAAGGAAAAAATCTGTAAAACACTACAACAAAACCATGAGAAGTGTGGGATAAAGCCTCCAAAACTAGCATGCAGCGTAACACCACTTTCCAATCTCTACTGAAATCTGTCATGACACACCCTTAAAGGTACCCAGTGCTGAAGCCCATAAGGAGGCGAGAAATTGAATCCTCTGCTTGAGAAGAGTAAAAGACAGCCTGAATTCTTACATTCCTGTTGGTCCAAATAAACCACAATATTACAAATAGTTCGCATTGCCACAAGTTAAAAGCATCCTTATCTATACGAAGCCCATATACATGGTGCTAAGAAAGTCTTCGATCAAGGAAGGGCACACCTAACTCTCATCCAAAATTCCAAGCAACTCACACCACAATCGCCAAGCCATTGGACAAATATTCCCTCCCTGCCTCTTCTCTCAACTTCGACTCTGCGCTTCTCAGTTCTCTCCCAACTTCGACTCCTCCGAATCGCCAATCGGCTCCTCCCCGCTGGCTGTCGTTTCTCTCTCTCTCTCTGACTGTAAGTCTCTCTCTCAATCTTTCGCTCTTTCTCTCTCTCTCCATCTCTCGCGCTTCTGCTGTGTTGTGCACTTGTGCTGTCTGTTTGGCAGGGGGTGTGGTGTGGGGGGGGGGGGAGAAATTTAGGGGAGGTGAACCCCTTCTTCAACCTACTTCTTCTCTCCATCATTATTACTCTGTTTCTTTATTATGCTACAAAGTCTCTAATTTTGGCTCCTCTCTCATATCATCTTCATGAGACTTCGCTGAAAATGTCTCTCAGAGAAAAAAATCCTAGTATTGTGCAGCATAGCTAGTTGACCCTGCTCCTACTTCTAGCAATCAAGATCTTACTTTTTTCAAGAAGAGCTTTTTCATTCGTCCTACAAAGACAAGAAAGGAAAGAACAGTGGTACCTAGGGAAAGGTCTTTTCAACCTCTCTTTAGGTTGGGGAATTTGGATAGGAAATGGGTCATAGAATGATAGAAGCAGAAGAGAAGGGGCAAAGACAAGTCATAAAAGGTAGCAAGAAATAGCATCTAGTAGCTATCCCAATAATAGCAGAACAAGTTACTTTGTAATGGCAACTTGTGCTATGGCTATACCATTAATCTCCTTAGGTGCCATATCATATGCACATGTGATTACTAACTGGTTATTTTTTATTCAAACTTTGAGCTCAAACTTAGTCTTCTGTGGCACAACACTTAATTTTTCATAATTATGCTATAAATTTCAGGTTGTTATTTGGTATGCTTGAACTTGGTCTACTATGTTTTATTTATTGCATGTATCTGTGGTGGTTCTTAATTTTTTGTGTTTTTTTTGTTTTGTTTGTTGTTTGTCCTTGTATTACAGGGCTTTAGTGAGCATCTTGTAACTGCCAGTCATCCTGCAATTGTTGTGATGTAGACATTGGATGTTCTGCTACAAATTCTTGTTGTTTTTCCAAAGGTAAATCCCTTGCTTAGAGGTATGTGTTACTGAACTTTCCTTTCATGTTCTATTGCATATGCTTGTATATAATGCTAGCTCAGAAAATTGCGCAGGTCACTTCATTTATTCACCCGTGGTGGATACTTTAGGAGCATCTGTATTCCCTTACCTTCCAAAGGCACTGGAGCAATTGCTTGCAGAAAGTGAGGTATAAATACAAATTCCTTAAATCAGATGATATCCAGATTTCACCCTAACTTTACACTCACCAACAAGTTACTGCATGCCCCTTTTAGTTGATAGAAGTTGATTTTCAGTTTTATCTTAAGTGGCGGATTCTCCAGTTAATATTTGTGTTTCTGATATGATCAAATGTTTTATATGTGATACTATCTGTCCATTCATTTATTATTTTGATTGTTACCTCTAG
Source organism: Codonopsis lanceolata (assembly GCA_013146195.2). Lineage (NCBI taxonomy): Eukaryota > Viridiplantae > Streptophyta > Magnoliopsida > Asterales > Campanulaceae > Codonopsis > Codonopsis lanceolata. Next base: position 45,712,533 of record CM028378.1, on the reverse strand, counting down.
CAGTATATTATGGAAAAGAAACCTTTTTATGAATCTTTTTAGCGATTAATTGGAGACCCCTCATTCTCATTCTGTTTTAGAAGTTAAATTTGTAGAGTTTTCTATGGACCATAGTGGAAAGTATTGCCTTAGAATTCTAACTTCTTTCTGTTAATAAACCCCTGGAAGAACTTGTTTAAGAAATCCTATCAAGTATAAGCAAGAGTAACAGAATAACAATAGAAGAAAACCTCCAAGTAAATCAAAACTAATAACTCAGTCATAACCATAAAATTATAAAAACCATGGAAAGTGCACAAATGAGTATATACAACTCACTTGTTCTGCAAAGGGTGTTGGCGTGGAGATCTGGAGTGTCAAGAAGTTTTAAAACAATGTTTGTAAAATTTTATTTTGTTAATGATGTTTGTTAAATTTTATTTTGCTAAAATTACTTAAACTACATCTTGCTATTTGGCGATGTTACTTTAGATATGTCGTTAATTTTTTTGTCTATCACATTTCTGAAATCTTAATCATGATGAAGATATTTTAAAAATATTTTAGTGTTAGAGATATTGTTCATAAATATTATAGTCGGGATTTCGGGATTTTTATCTCCCGAACTGTCGGGATCCCAACACGTCGGGTCCCGACACTTATCGGGAACGAGATCGAACAGGAAATTGAAATCTCAAATTCTATCGGGGCGGGATCAGGATAATGCTAATTGGGACGGGTCCCGTCCCGATTCCACCCCTAATTGTGACCATGACACATAATAAAGATGACCGCAGGGCAGACATCATGAGGTCTGCACCATAGTAGAAGGCCATTAGTATTTAACCAATCAAGAACAAGAGACCACGCAAAAGCCTTTCAGTTTAAACGAGACTTTAACCTTCCAAATGAAGGAAGTCAAAAGGAAAGAAATCAGGATTGCTAGACTGAATAAAACTCTTCAAAAGAAACCCAGGTGTAAACCTACCATTAGGATCCAAAAACCACTTTCGTTAGTCACGACTATCAAGAGTTCTATGAGCTGAAAGGAAGTCAAATAAGACCCACAACTCCTCATATCCACAATCAGAGTTTCCTGACAAGGTGTATAGTCCAAGAAATAAAATCCCCCTCCTTGATTCTGAATAAACAGGAGCCGAGAACAAATAAACAAGGTCCTTTCCCAACCCAATGATCTTCCCCAAAGCGCATATGATCCTCATTCTTGACAAGTAAAGGGGAGTGGGGCCAAAAAATGAAGATATGAATGAATGAATTTCCACGGACTAGCATAAGGCGAGCATCTGATGCTGCTAGCATTCCAAACAATACAACGAAAACCGAACTTGCAAATGATGACTTGTGCGCCATGATTCCAAAGGAAAATTCCAAAGCCACTTAAACACAAGGGAGATTTTCCTGAAAACCAGGTTTCAAAGGCCAAACCCTCCTTCCCTCTTAGGACGACAAACTTGACACGTGCCATGAAGTGGTCTTTTTCCTCCTCCCCAGCCCAGCCCACAAGAATGGACGCATAATCCCCCAAGTCTATTTGCAACAATCACTGGAGTTTAAAGAGGGAAAAGTATTTAATCCGGATACTAGAAAGACTATGGGAAAGCCTAAACCTCCCTTCCATCTGTCCAATCTCTTAGACACTTCCTCAACAATTAGATCCCAAAAGCTAATGGTGCCATCCGCGAACCTCCTGTTTAACCACTAAGCAACCATCTATCAGACCCTTGTCCTCATATCTAAAAAAAAACCTACTCAAGACATCCACAACTAAGGTAAAGAGAAATGGGGACAAGGGGCCACCCAGTCAAAGCCCTCAAGATGCCTTAAACCAATCCTTTAGTTCCCTATTTATAATAATAGCTAGATACGCATAAGACATACACCCTCCCATCCACCTTCTCCATCACAAGGTCTAAAAACCACCAATCCACCCAATCATACGCCTTCTAAAGGTCGAACTGAAGACACATGCCCTTTCTCCCCCTATGAGCCATGTCATCTGTTGAAAGTCAATTCAGAGAGAAAAAGATGGAAGAATTCCTTTAATCATTACTTGAAAAGGCTATACAGATTTATACACTTTCTAGGATCTATTCTAGGAAACTATAAATCAAATCTCCTATAATTATTCTCCTACAATTACTCTCCTATAATTATGTTATAATATTTACCATATTTAACACTCCCCCTCAAGTTGGGCGTATATATTGTACGTTCCCAGCTTGTTACAAATATAATTAACTAGAGGACCCGCAAGAGACTTTGTGAATATATACTTAACATAACTGGTAGCAATGTCTCCTAAAATAATTTTCTCTCGGATAAAGTGACAATCAATTTCTATATGCTTGGTCCTTTCATGAAAGACAGGATTCGAGGCAATATGGAGAGCTTCTTGATTATCACATATTAACTTCATTTGTTGAACCTTCATGAACTGTAATTCCTGGAGTAATTGCTTCAGCCATATGAGCTCACATGTTGTTTTAGCCATGGCTCGATACTCTACTTCAGCAGTGGATAGAGCGACAATAGATTGTTTCTTGCTTTTCCATGACACAAGATTTCCCCCAATAAAAATACAATAACCAGTAGTTGAGCATTTAACCTTCCCAATCTGCATCTTAATATCCAATCACCTATGTATGCCCCTTGTTTTCATATAACAACCCTTTTCCAGGTTCTTTCTTGACGTACTTTAGAATACGGATGGCTTCCCTAAGAAATTGACTGAGAACGCTGATTGGAAACATAATATCAGGCCACGTCACCATGAGGTAGTTAAGTTTGCCAATAAGTATCCTATATGCTCGGGTCTGACAAGGGCTCCCCCTAATTAGGTAGCAGCTTAGTATTCGGATCCATTGGAATCTCTACAGGCTTACAGTTTGCCTGTTTCTTCTAAGATATCCAAGGCATACTTTCTCTGGGAGATGAATACACCCTGTTGAGATTGAGCAACTTCTATTCCCAAGAAATATTTCAACTTGCCCAAATCTTTAGTCTGAAAGTGATCGAACCGATGTTGCTTAAGTTTCTGTATACCCTCCTAGTCATTCCCGGTAATCACAATGTCATCCACATAACCTACTAGATAGATGCATCGGTTGGTGGAGAGATGGCGGTAGAATACTAAATGATCGGCCTCGCTTCGGGTCATTCCAAACTGTTGGACAACCAGACTAAATCATCCAAACCAAGCCCGTGGGGATTGTTTCAGCCCATAGAGAGCACGACGAAGGCGACACACCAATCTAGATTTCGAGTCCCCCGAGCAAAAAACCCAGAGGTTACTCCATATAAACTTCTTCCTCCAGTTCACCATTCAACATGGAGAAAGACATTTTTGATATCCAACTGGTAAAGGGGCCACTAACGAATAGCGGCCATAAAGAGGAATAGCCGAACAGATGTCATTTTGGCAACGAGAGAGAATGTCACCATAATCAAGCCCATAAATCTGAGTATATCCTTTGGCAACGAGACGAGCCTTTAACCGGTCGGATAGTGTCATCAAGATGAACTTTGACTAAACCCAATGACAACCGACAACAGACTGTTGATTTCCCTAAAGGAAGCGGCACTAAATCCCAAGTGCCATTAGAGTGCAATGCAAACATCTCATCAATCATCGTCTGATGCCAACCTGGGTCTGATAGAGCTACTCCCACACTATTAGGAGTGGAAACAAAGGACAAGGACGACACAAATGCAATATCTGATGGGGATAAATGATGATAACTCATGAAATTATAGATGGGATAAGGATTGTGAGTAGAGCGAATACCTTTACGTTGAGTAATAGGTCGATCCAAGTCGGGGACCGGAGCAAATGGAAAAACCGAAGTAGACGGTGAGTCCGCAGAACCAGGTGTAGATGTAGGCATAGGGGCAACAGTAATGGTAGGTTCAGTTGTAGGCTTGGAGGAAGGGTTTGTAACCAGAGGTTGTGGTTGACAACGATCGTAGGTGAGCAAAGGAGATGTGGAGTTTGCAGTAGGAGAGACCATGTCAATGGTTGATATAACCAATGGGGTAGTACCAATGGTTGGAGGAGGGAGATCGTCTGACACACACTCAGCAGGACCGGGAGAAGGGAAGAAAGGAGTCGTCTCAAAGAAGGTGACATCGATACAAGATATCGTTTAAGATCAAGTGAGAAACAACGGTAATCTTTCGGTAAGCGAAAATAACCCAAACTGATACATTTGAGAGACTTAGCTTGTAATTTATCTTTTCCTGGAGTGAGATCGTGAAAAAAGCATGTGCACCCGAAGATACGTTGAGGAAGAGAATATAGTGGCTGGCTAGGAAATAGCAGAGAGTGAGGGACTTGATTATTTAAGGCGGAGGACGACGTGCGATTAATCAAATAGCATGCCGTAAGAACAGTGTCTCCCCAGAAGCGCAGCGGAACATGAGAATGAATTCGGAGAGTATGCACGGTTTTAATCAAGTGTTTGTTTTTCGCTCAGCCACCCCATTTTGTTGAGGGGTACGAGTACACGATGACTCATGAAGAATACCTTGAGATGCCATAAAAGATTCAAATGGGGTAGAAAAATATTCTTGGGCATTGTCACTTAGAAGAATACAAATATTTGTGCCAAACTGAGTTTTAATTTCTGAGCAAAATTTTTGAAATATGGAGAATAATTTTGAACGATTTTTCATTAAAAATAACCAAGTGCAAAGGGAAAATTCGTCGACAAAAGTAACAAAGTAATTAAAACCCAAAGTGGATTTAACACAACTAGGACCCCATATATCTGAATGAACTACAGCAAAGGGTGACTGACTCTAATTGTTTATTGAGATGACTAGGAAAAGAACTACGAACATGCTTTCCTAACTGACAAGACTCACACTAAGGAAGGTAAACTGGCGAAATTTGGCACCATCCATTGTAGTTTTTGTAGGCTAGGATGTCCCAAACGATGATGAAGAATGGAAGGTGTTTCAGTGGTAACACAAGCGACATGAGCTGGTGATGGAGAAAGGTAGTATAGCCCGCGGAACTCACATCCTACTCCAATCGTCCTCCCACTGTTCCGATCCTGCACAAGAGCCGAATTAGCAACGAACGTAACAGAATAAGGAAATGTTTGGGTTAAGGAAATGTCTGGGTTAACTTGCAGATGGAAATCAAATTAAAGGACACAGAGAATTGAATCTAAGGATAGAGAAGGCAAGGGCATAACTTGTGCGATTCCTCGAACTTTAGTTTGTGACCCATTGGCGGAGTGGATAAACTATTATAATAAGTAAGATGGACAAATAATTTTTTGTTACGAGACTGTTAAGTAACCAACTCATCTAAAAGTTTAAGATATTAGATAGGGGCTCAATAATGCATATCAAGCTTAACACTCTCCTTCACGTGTGACCCGTCCACACGTGGAGAGATACACAAACATACCTCACCAAGGGCATCACAAAGCAAACAAAGTGACAGCATGCACTCACAATTATGGGTAACAAATGCAAGTGGGATGATTCGAACCCACGACCTTGCCAAACCAGAGCTCTAATACCATGTTAAGTAACCAACTCATCTAAAAGCTTAAGCTATTAGATAGGGGCTCAAGCATATCAAGCTTAACAGAGACATGATTTGAAGCACTAGAGTCAAACACCCATGGCCCAAGCCAGGTTGATTGAGAGATGCATGCAATAGGATTACCGATTTGACTGGTTGGGGCTATGGTGGATGACTGATTATTCTCTTGAAATTTCTGAAATGCGGCATACTCAGCAAGCTGACATGGTTACTATTCCAGGTGTGTCATCGGTCGGTGGATCATATTGGGAAAAGTTTGCAACCTTAGGCGGGGTATCCATGGAGTTTGAAGCAACGATCTACTGTATGGCCAAGATTGTTGCAATGAGTACACTTCAGGCGACCTCGACCTCGCTACCCGCCTTTAGCATCTCGCCGAGAAGTCACTTGAGAGGCTAGGATAGCGGAATCAATGGTAGCTGTGGAAGTTTCCTGAAATATTTAGAGGTGCAGAAATACAAATTAATTGTTCAAATATCGTATCCATAGTACGAACTGATTGGCCAGAATTTGGTTGCGAACTGAACCAAGTTCAGTAGGCAATCCGGCTAGTGCAAGGACCATAAAAAAAATTCCACGATCTGCTTCTTGTTGCGTAACATAAGTGGAGAGAGGCATCAACTCATTAAACATAAAATCCCCTGTAGGGTAGCTTTTTTCGTTTGGGAGGCAGCCAGGGCGTCATATTGACGGGGGAAAACTTGAGATCTCGGGGCTTGATTTATGTTAATCGGAGCTACATGTGCAAAAGTGAGGAGGAGGATGTAAATCATTTGCTGCTCCATTGCTCTATGGCTAGGGAGTTATAGAACTCCCTTTTCCTCTTTCGATGTTCGTGGGTTATGTCCAGATCGTTATTGATACGCCGGGATGGCCTTCTTTACCCTAATAGAAGGAGTGCTTTTGGAAGTATGCCTCGCTATTTGGTAGACCATCCGAAGAGAGAAACAAAAGGGCTTTTGAGAACATTGAATCGATTTGAAGGAATCAAAAGGCTTTTCTTATGTATTTGAGATTCTGGTGCTTAACTGCTGATCCAACTTTAGAGGACCTTTTTTGTAACTAGGTTTGAGTCTTTTGGTTTGTAGTTTAGAGTATGTATACTTCCAGTGTACAAGGAAGCGTCTCCTTTTTTGACGCCTGTTAATATTACTTATACTTTACTTATCAAAAAAAAAATTCGTGCCAAAGAGTCTCAATTTGTCCCAAGTACTCTTGCATATCGTGATCTTGTTTCCGAATCGTCTTCATACTAGAGACAATAGTATAAAGACGATTTATGTCATTCGAATAAAGTTTCTTTGCCTTTTGCCATACCTCGTGGCAAGGGCGATATGGTCTGTATTGGCCCACAAGAAGTCTAATCAATAGATTGCCATAAGACATTACATGAAAAGGCATCGATTTGCTTCCATTGTACCTGTTCTTTTCAGTTATATCGGTCACACATTTTGTTAAGTGGTCTTCAAAACATTGACCCATAAACCACATCTCAACACAAGCTGACCATGACATGTAATTGCTGGAACCCTTCAGTTTTATTCAAAGCAGATAGCAGGGGTAGTTATAAAACTAAGAAAAGTCTTACTTGGTAATGCAGTAATTGTAGAACCCATTCGGAATGAATACAGGCAAGAAAACAATCAAATAAGATAATCAAACAGAGGCTGGAATAGGCCGGAGTATTGAAATCTCGACTAGAATCTGCTTTGGAAAAGTGACATGAACTATTCTCGAACTTTTGTCGTAGGCGAAACTTTCAAGGGCTGTTCGGCTATTGATTCCGACCGGTCCTGTGTGGCGGCTAGTGTTTTTGGGTGCGCACACTTTGTAACCCTAGGGAAGAACTGGACTGCTGGAATGAAGAACACAGCAGATACGAGAGAGGAACTCAAACCCGACCCGCTCTGATACCATGTTAAAAGTAAATTCAGAGAGAAGATGGAAGAATTCCTTTAATCATTACTTGAAAAGGTTGTAAAGATTTATACACTTTCTAGGATCTATTCTAGGAAACTATAAATCAAATCTCCTATAATTATTCCCCTACAATTACTCTCCTATAATTATACTATAATATTTACCATATTTAACATCTACAACCTCATTAGCGATCAAGACAGTACCAACAAACTGGCGCTCTCCCTTCAATAAAAGCATATTCAGCACTAGTTATTCCCCCAAAAAAAAACCATTCCAAGTCTCTTAGAAAGAACCTTGGCAAATACCTCAAACAGACTCGTCACCGAACTAATGGACCTAATATCCTTACCTAGCCAGATCTGTCCTTCTTTCTTCTAAATCTAAGTGATGAAAGTAGGGTTAATACTCTGACAAATAACCCCATCTGCAAAGAACTCCAAGAACACCGTCACCAAATCATCCCTAATGATGTCCCAACAAGTATGGGAAAAAGCCATAGTGAAACCATCTAGACCCCGTGCCTTGTCCCCCCCCCAACAGATCCGACACGGCCCTATGCACCTTCATTTCCTCACTCTAACCTCTGCATTATTCCTCCTCTCTATTATCCCACGCGTCTTGCTTGGGGAATTAGACTTTGATATGCCGAATCATTGTCACAGTTTCGCAACACAATACTATTAATATTCTAACGTCGACAGACTTATATTCTGTCTGCGGGATCTTGAACGGTGAATGAGTGGTTATGCAACTGTATCAAAGTTTTTCGTGTTCAAAGGGAAGCCAATCAAAACTGCTGATCAACGAGCTAGATGGGCTCCAACTCCCAAATCCTCGAAGTTAAGACTTCAAGATGAAGAGGTTCAGTATGCCAAAGTGACAATTGAAAAGTGTACACTGTGATCCACACATAAAGCATTCGCAAGCAGCGACTGCAGCTAGCAAGAAACAAGTGCTTGATATCAAGAGCCCAATATTTACAGTCCCACAGATAGAACCAACAGTACCCCCATCTGTGCATTAGAAAGAAGCAGGTGAGGAGGTAACAAGCATTTAGATACAAAGCATACAATTAGGACGTATTAAAAGAATCTAGAAAGGCAATTAATGCAAGAAAACAGGAGAAGTGAATGATTGGGACGTATTTTAGAACTATCCATATATAAGGACATATTCTAAAACTCAACCAACTAAGAATTCACCCGAAATAGCAACGAATGAACTCACAGCATGTTTACAAGCCCGGCAAAGAGACTCCATCGTCCTCATGTCCCAAGCACGTCTGCATCATTAACATATGAAACTCGGATCAGGTGAGGATGGAATATTTAAGTATCAAATGGCGGGAAATCATCAGGATGTATATGCAGTTATGAGTCCTTACAGATCAAAGATGGCTTTAAAAATTGGCCAAAGTCTTTGAATAGCATCTGCGACAGCTTCTGGGTTATTTACATATCTACAAAGGTTTCAAGTTTTCACAAACTGAGAACACTTTAATCAACTTAATATAAGCCTGGGGCAAAGGAGTATATTTTGTACCTAAATATATTTGCAAGTCGATCAATATGAACTGTTATCTCACGAGCTGGCTTTTGGCCAAATACCACAGGACCTTGATTTATAACTTCCTGCTTGTTGGCACATATATCAGCAAATCATACATCAAGCATAATGACCAACACTTTATTATCTTTTCTCTATTCCCTATGGGTTCAAACCTGTAGTGGAGCAACAGCCGGTAAGCAAAGTGTCTCGAGGGCTTTCTTTGCCTGGTCGAAAGGAAGTTCTGTTATAACCATACTGCAATGAAAGGGTGAAGAGAATCAAATGCATAATTTTCAACTTAAGAATAATTAACTATATCTGAGCTTTGAAGAAGGAAATACCTTAAGGCTTCCACCAGATGCAAGGAATCTTGAGCAGAGACCTTAAAGGAACCTTCCCCGGTCACTGCCATTTGGTATATTTGGAAGAGACCATCTAAAGATCCACAGAGCTTCTTTCCACAATCTACAAGAATAAGGTTAGTTTAGCATCGCAAAATCACAACGTTGAAATCCTGCTATTGGGGAAGTGTGAACCCAATAACTTGTTCACGTGAAGAGCCAAAGAAAACCCAGAAGTGTCAGATCACACATCTATCTTGGACATGCAACACCCATAACATACAAATTAAAAAAAAAACAGTTTTTTCTCCCTTGTGAATAGCAAATATATTCATTTAAAAACAATGCATGAGATTAGATGCATTTGAGACCACATGAGTTTGGATTCTATATCTCACTAGGAAAAAGGAACCTTTGGAGTTCGAGCCCTCTCATCAAAACTCCCTCCAATCAAGCATCTGATAGAAGGTTTTGCAATAAAATGGCCAGATACAATGCAGAGACACAAAGATCCATTTAGTTCATAAAAGCAACCTGACAAAAGTACACCATGCACTTCACCTGGTTCAGTACTAAGGGGGATACGGTTAACTCCCAAAGCTTCAATTGTAGCAGTTCACAGTGAGTAATTACAAACAGCAAAGTATTCTCAATTTTAGACCACCATGTTGGCAACACTTAATTGTATCTAGTATAGCTACCAGTCAGGTTTGATAAAAAAAAAAAGGTATAACTAACCACCTATTAATGCCAAAACACAGTCCTCAAGCTAACGTCTCGTGACTTAGATTTCATATACCTAATTTCTATCACTACTTGTTGTAGGTTCAAGCCAAAACTGTTTTCTCGCACAAGTGAAAATTAAACTCAAAACAACATAACATGATGATCTAAGATTTTTTTTTCCATTCAGGGATAGGAACCCCAAAATCTGAACAATATAAGGCATAGCCCGAAAAAGATTTCGCCAATTGATCTGCACAGTGGTTACACTATCTCCGCACATCCCTCAGTTTACAAGCCCAACTGGCAGTGATAGGTAGATGATCAAATAGCCATGCAACCCTAGCCATGTCCCAGTGACCAAACTTTAACTTGGTCCAGAAGGACTTACCACGATTTCCTAACATTAGCATGAGAAGGATTGCTCTGAGCATCTGATAGTAATATCTAAATCCACTATCAGCAAAGAAATAAAGATCTGTCAATGTGTTTACATTCAGAAGATGCTTGGTATCAATTATAGCTTGACCACCGTGCCCTTTGTTCACTATGTGTGGTCGCTTTCACTTACCACCTTACACTATTTGTGGTTTAAAAGCATGCAACCTCCTATAACTAGTTCTTCAACATAATAAATTTATGTAAAGTAAACTAAAACATGAAACTTTGAAAAATAAACTTCCATTGCCCTACCAATATTTTTTTTCTTTTTAATGCCAGCTAGAAAATGGATTCACTAGTACACAAGTGTTCTGAATGAAAGTGAAGAAAGTAAATGGTGAATTTCCAATGCACGAAGTTCAAAAATAATGTTTTCAGCTCATTAACACGCAAGAAGACTGGTAAATGATATATGTTAAAGAATGTCAATTTAGTTGACTTATCTAAAAAGAAGAAAAGAAAGTGTAAGTTGTCGACAGAGAAGATTCTATACCATCACAGATGTGTCTAAATGCCAAAGCAGCAGCTGCTGCAGAGTCTTCAGACATGCTCATGCCACAGACAAGAGTATTTATGACTGAAGGCAAGAATGAGAGTCCACTGGGTACAGCATCAAGCCACTTGGAATAAGCTCCAATTGTTAAGCATACTAAAAACACGGTAAAAATAAATACAATTAAGTTTGATGATAGGTTCAGTATCTTATTAAAGATAGAAACAGAAGGTACTTAAGAGATCAGGATAGTAGGGGCTTCAAGACAAAAACAAAGTCACTAATCTCACGAAGATTGCTAACAACAATCTTTTATAGAAGAGTTTCACTACATTCTCCAGGGGAATTGAAAAAGGTATCATATAGTAAAATAAAAAATGAATATAACCTGTCTGAAGTAGTTGTGGTTGACTAGAAAGTTTTGGAAGAAGAGACATAATCTGCACAAATAAAACAAAGGATTCAGAAAATATTTCAGAGTGATGAACAAAAGAAAGAGGTAAAGTAGAATATATGGCTTTGGCCATTTAAAATATAGCACAACCAAACAATATCTTGAAAGCAAAAACAGAACATCATTAAAATATAAATGTAATCACACTGCAAGGACATTTTTTCGTAAGATAAAGCCCCAAGGCCACACAAAGTCTTTTTGAAGGCATTCAAACCTGAGGCATTACTTCAGGTTCAACAATGGAAACATAATCTGATATAGCCCTGATACAATATAGAGCAGCTTCTGCAGGACGCCAATCTCTTAATTCATCATTTTGGCAGACACTTAGGGCCTGAGATGGCAATTAGAGGAAATATTCAGAACTATATCTCACAATATTTGAACAAACTAAAATTCGAGACAACCATATATTGCAGATACAAGGTGTCAATATGAATTTATAAAAATTACTCATCAGTCTGTCCTATCTTTCTCAACCTTCACTGAAAGCATGTGTAGGGCGTTACCTTTTGGATCATCGAGATTTTAACCTTGAACCTTGAAGTCACACACAGTAAGCACAATTCTTTTTTTTCCTTCAAAACCGTAATTAAAAGTAGTTTCCTTGAGCTTGAACTTGTTTGACAATATATGTATGGTGTTTGGAATAAAAGCATGGGTTGTTTTTTTTTTTGATTAAGTATATATTAATAACAAAAGCCGCAAAGCAGGTGCCACATCCTATGTAGACAAGAGGAATACTCCAATAATTACAGGTTACATATGATCGCTACAAAGTCAGCAAAAGAGTTGACCTCAGGCCCAACACCGTCTATACACCAAAAAAACAGCAGCTGAAGAAGTTCATTCTTCAGCACCGACAGAGGCCTTTCCTCATTTTCGAACGCTCTCCTATTTCTTTCTCTCCAAATCACCCAGCACACTCCCAAGGGAATAGTCTGCCAAATAAAATGAAATCCCACAAAGCACCCACCACTAGACAATGAAGCATAAGATGATCAGAACTCTCACCATTCGTTTTACACATGTAACACCAGCTCACTATCACCTTACCACGCCTCCAAAGATTATCCCTCGTAACAATAGCTTCATTCACCACTACTCATATGAAAAAAGTAACTCTAGCCAGAGCCTTAGTCTTCCAAATAGACTTCCAGCGAAACAGGCCCCTTCCCCCAATATCAGAGCCAAAGTAGCACGAACTAACTGAGAACATTTTATTTTTAGACCTTTCCCAGATGACCTTGTCATCATTACACATGTCCAGCTGCTGCGAATATAACAACTCGGAGAGCTGGAGAAAGCTCTCCACTTCCCAATCCTGAAAGTACCTTCTAAAAACTGGGTTCCAAATGATCATGCCTTCTTCATGCGAAATTGAAGTACTGATGTTGACTTCTTTATCAATCGCAATGTTAAAAAGGGTAGGACAGGCCCTCCACAACTCCAAATCTCCACACCACCTATCTAACCTCTGACCATAGATCCTTTTCCTACTTCAAAGGAGATATTTCTAGCAAAAGCATCCCACCGTTTCCGGATTCCTTTCCAAACCCCCACCCCCATAAGACAAGGAAACCTCCTTTGGAAACCAAAGATGATTTCCTTCCCCATACTTACTCACCACCAATCTCCGCCAAAGCGCATCCTTATCGATCAAGTATCTCCACAACCATTTACCCAACAAAGCTCTATTGAAAACTCTGAGGTTCTTAACCCCTAGACTACCGGTTCCGATACTAGAACAAACTTTGGACCAATTTACTAAACGATACTTCCGATGGGTTGTTTGGACATCATATAGTATATTTTAATCTTTTTGGGGTGGTTGGGGACAAAAGCTAGGTGAAATGACAAAGATACCCTCAATTTAACGGTTGATTTGACGGACAATGATGGAAGGGGTGGCACTGAGACAGCCCACACCTTTTTGAAGGGCGCTGAAACTTGGCCAAACCATAAGGGGTGGCGCTGCATTTTACCCATGCAATCTATACCAGGGAGAACCATAACGACTGTCAGAATTCTTTGGAGAAAGTATTTAGTGGTCACTCCTTCTCATGGCACTGAAATTTATCTCTTTCTGTCAATTTCAGAAGTACAGAAAGAAAAACTGTTTTATTCCATTAAAGGAATGTGTTAGATTGAAGCACTGTGGAAGGACCTTGCTCTCTTTCAATGAATGGTCCTCGGATGGTAGGCAGGGACTCGAATAACATCCCCAACTCTTTGAAAAATTTGGGGTGACGGTTCCAATTTTCTTGCTACTGATCATTAAGGTAACTCATGCTTTGGTCATGGTTTCTTGGTCATGCAGTTTTGATTTTGTCCCGAGAAAAACGAAGCTCCTTCCACAGTACCCTAACTAGTTTCCAAGTGCACAAAATCATCCTACCCCTGTCCTAATCCTAGTGCAACAAACCAGCTTCCAATTAGTTAGAGTGAACAGCCATTTGTTCCAAGAACATTGGCAATGCCCGATCAGATTGGGTAAAGAAAATAAAACTGAGGTATCCTAGTTTGAAGAGGTTCTTCCCGAATCCAGATGATGCTTCCCCTGCCAATAATAAGAACGCTGACAGTCCAAGTGTCCTTTCACCCAAAGAGGATGAGTAACTGAAAAGGGACCTGCTCCCGCTGATGCTTCAAATTTGTGAAGTGTTATTGATAAACAGGTGGTGATACCAATAACTAAGTTGTAATGCCATCTTTCAAGGATTCCCTGATCATCAAGAAGAATCTAATGAAATTCGATCATATTTCATGCCTCCTCAATTTTCACCACAGTAGGTACTAACTATATCTGTTCACAAAATTCCAGTGATAATCAAGCTTTTTCCGTGTTGTGAGGACTACTTTGACGGTGCTAGGAATGCTCCTTTTCTTCCAAGTCAGTTCCACAGACTTGTTGAGAATTCTAAGAAGTTTCAGGACAGTTGCTCATTGTTAAAGGGAATAGTGAGAATACAATTCTACAACTAGAACAATGACTACAGTAGCCTTAAGAGCACAAACATTCATCAAGCCGCGAGGGTTATGTTGGTGCATGAGTCTAGTAGTACCAGCCTTTTCAAAACCCTCATCAGAAGTTCAAGATTCAAGCTTTTACCTTTGTTTAATGGAGATGAATGTGTCCCAATAATAACAATACCAAATGAAAAGACAACCACAGCATCAAAGAGTATTATTATGTACCTCAACAAGCATCATGTAGAGAATTTTAAGAGTCGGTTCACCTCCCAAAACTAATGCTGCATCAATTAAGACATCCGCAACAGCTGGCAAAATCAAAGATACCGTCAGTGTTTCTGGAAGTTAGCTGTTGGAAATTTGTAGCGCAAATGTAAAACAAAAGGAAAATACAACAAACTTACATCCGAAAGACAATAACATAGGGATCAATGATCATATAAAAATTTAGAGAGAAAAGAATTGAGAACCAGAGAATAAAAATCACATAAATAGGTGTTGGGAAATTTGAGGAAAGAGTGTTTCTGAGATGCAGATTAGACCGCCTCCCTAAATCATAAGATGAAAAAGCATACTACAATGAAAGCATGCTATTAATTAAGTATTTAGAGTTATGAATATAAACAAAATGTTGATCTTTCGTCCATTTATACTGCTTTTATTAGATAGAATCATTAAAATTAACCTAGGATATGACACCTGAAAGTCTCTGATAATAAAGAAAGTAATTTCTGACCAAAACAATATTAAGGTACCATAGAAAGTGAATGATAGAAAACAATTATATACAAGGCAGTGTGTCCATGGGTTGATTCATCAATTGATTAGTTTACAAGAAATTGCACACTGATGTATGCCCCTACAACCACAGCAACGAAAAGCAAATATATGATAATATTCAATGGCAACTTAATACCATATCTAGTCTGTTTAAAATCCTTCTGGTCCTCCTTAGAGAGCTCAGCGTAATCCTGGGGGTACTGGACTCTAAAGCTAACCTGTGATTGCAACAAATAAACAGCTGAGACATTGACAATAATCCAGACAAAATTTCATGTACAGTTGTCTCCATTCGAAAAAGACTTTTGGAGATGGTTTCTCTCATTCATTTCCGCTTTCACATGCACTTCATGAAACTTCCATAAAGAAGAATTAAACATGTTCCACTAACTCATCAATCATCATAATCAACCCCTAGTATAATTATAATACATGATACTCAAAAAAAAAAAAAAAAGGAATGGAGATGGTGCCAACTAAAGTAAACAAGACATATCAGACGAAATCAGTCAAACTTTCAGAAAAAACATCTATGAAAATTTTCTTTTGATGGTCTGCACCAACCATAACATTGTTTAGACAATGAATGAATTCTTTTGATACCAGCTGGATAATACAACTATGAATTTAATGGTGGATGCTGCAACCAAAAACCGTCATGAGCAAACTCAAAAATCATAAGACTCACCAAGGAAACAAGTGATTCATACGATGAACGAAAAAGCTGAAGCCGACGAGTTCTCTCAGCTTCAATTGACGCTTCATTACCAAATGATACATAGGAGTCCCTGCAACATTAGGATCATCTTATCCAATAATTGCTTTCATCAGACACTGAAGCGAGAACTTCGAGAGGACTCACCTTTCAATCAAGCTAAACTGAAGATTGTGCCAGAAATTAAATGTCATTGAAGCAATATCATATTCATGATGTGAAGCAACTTCCAGTAATGCATGAACTATCAACATTGATTCATCTGAACCTGTAGATAAGGATGTCTTATTCAAATAAAACAAATCTTTAATCTTGCCCGCATATGAGGTGGAAGATGTAGCACACAATTTACAATTAACCAGTGATCAAGCATACAAAGTGCAAAGAAGTAGCTTCACAAAATCATAACAGGATAAACTTCATACCTGATGCAATCAAATCAACATATGAATCACCCATATCAGCAAATAAGCGGGCAATGGCCTTTACATCTTCCTCATCCTGAATGTCAATAGAGAAGAACAGTGTTATCGCAATTAGTATGGAAGTCTTTTCCACTGAGAGATCCAAATGCTTACAGTTCTCCCCCCACTCCTCAAAGAGTAAATAAATAAAAATATATATACTTAAAATTCAGAAGGGACCATGCTTGCAGTTCTTCCCTCCACCCAGCCCCCCACCCCCACTCAAAGAATATATATATATAGTTAAAATCCAGAAGGGGCTGTCAGACGGATGTTTTCTGACAGTTCACACTAATAAAGTTCAATCACACCCAATGATGCACATACTAAAATAATGATGATAAGATCCATTAACCTCAAAGACTGAACACTAATGTTTCAAGGATGTAAGCTTTAGCAAGTTATACATTTGATGAAAAATGAAGTAGAGTAATGCTACATATACAAAATTAATCAACAGAATCATTTACATCACTCGTTGAAGTGTTGTACAGTACAACCATATGACTATATTAAACAGCACTCTAATGTGTGATGCAAAGGAAGTATGTTGATAATTCTGTATATGTATCATTTTCCATGAACTATTATACATTAAACACTTGCAGCAATGATAGTATTGGAAAGACATCAGCAAGTATGACTTAGTCTTACAAGCATGTCACACGTGAGGAAAAATGGAAAATGGAGCACCAAAATTTCTCCTTATGCAAAATCCAAGAATATAGCATATGATAAAAAGGTTCTTTAACCCCAAGGACTGAACACTAATGTTTC
Source organism: Codonopsis lanceolata (assembly GCA_013146195.2). Classification (NCBI taxonomy): domain Eukaryota; kingdom Viridiplantae; phylum Streptophyta; class Magnoliopsida; order Asterales; family Campanulaceae; genus Codonopsis; species Codonopsis lanceolata. The sequence goes on along the minus strand of CM028378.1, from coordinate 45,695,344 downwards.
AAGGATGTAAGTTTTTGCACATTATACTTTTGATGGAAATGAAGTAGAGTAATAATACATATACAGAATTCATCAACAGAATCATCTACATCACTCATTGAAGTGTTTTGCAGTACAACCATATGACCATACTATACAGTACTCTAATGCGTGATGTGAATAAATTATGTTGTATACAGCACTCTAATGCGTGATGTGAATGAATTATGTTGATAATTCTGCATATGTATCATTTTCCAATAGATTGTTAAAGATTAAACACTAACAGCAATGATAGTATTGGTAAGACACCAGAAAGTATGACTTAATCTTACATGCATGTCGCACATGAGGAAAAATGGAAAATGGAGCACTAAAATTTCTCCTTGTGCAAAATCCAAAATATAGCATATGATCATGAGCAATGAGTAGCTATGTTATGCAACGTTGGACTTACAGCATTATTCAGTAAATGATTCCTATAGAGGAAAATATATTTTTTATTGGATATATTTTACATCTATAGTTCATCTATTTTTATTATTATCTTTTGCAGGAAAAGAATGGAATATTTCTGTTTCAAATTCAACCAAGAAGCTCCAACTAATTTAAATTCAGAGGTATGCACAAGAAGCATGTGTGTCTCATTTGTTTGAATTCTTGGACTAGCAATAACACTCCCCAATGAAAAGCAAACAACAAATGAAATGAAAATTGTGTACTACAGGAAAAACTGGAAAAAAACTTATATATCTGTAAATGTCTCCCCCCCCCCCGGTGTGGGGCAAATGTAGAAATTTCGAGATTTTTACCACAGGTGGATTCAAGGTTGATATCTTCAGTCAGTATCCATGCACTTCATATTCACCCGGAGGTTGCCCTCAAAACTCCATGGCCATGCAGAACAGAAAACCCGAGCAAACAAAATGTCGGTTGCCGAGCACGTGAGTGAGGGGTGTTGGGGTTGTGTGATGGAGAGTGATCTAATAATAAAGGAAATATACTTTCTTCTCAAGTAGTTTAGCTTATCTTCGTGTGGTATCCATTAAAATTCTTCTTTATGTAAAAAGAGGAAAAGGAAAATATAAAACGCCAAAGACTAGAAGTGGCAACTATTTATATTTAACTATGTTGAGAAATAGCCAAGTGGTCTACTACATTTTATTCTTCCGGAGCTTGCCATACATTTTGTTTCATTTTATTTAATTTTTCTTTTAATAACTGTATAGGCACTGTAACTTTAGAGCAAGAATTCATGAAAGTTATAAGCTCAAGCAGGTAAGGTGATGTTGATAAGGCTAACTTCTACAAGAATAGGATAAAGAAATAATAGCATAAATAATTTTCTAATCACTTCACAAGCTTTAAGCAAATAATCGTTGCCAGCTTCATTATTAGTTCTCCTTACAAGGTCAATGTGACTATCAGTAACTGTTGCAGGATAGGAAATCACACCATCTTAGATGGTTATTCCTAATAGATTGAAAAGCATGAAAAAAGATACTTTCCAATGTGCCACTTCTTATAATGGGGAAATGGGGGAATTGGGATCAATCCACAATCTTAAAGCAGGATTTACCATCCGCAACATCTATTAACATCCAAAAAATATTAGGAATAAAATAGAATCCATTCGAGGTGTTACCTTAGAAGAGTCTCTCAGGTGTGCCTTAAGATTCATAACTTGTGGCACAATTACTTGAATTAAAGGCATCTGATCGGAAAACCCGCCAGAGTATCTAGCAGCCGTGTAATGTATCAATTCAGAAATGACTGCGAAAATGCAACAGCGAAACAATAAGGCATTAGAATTAAATCAAGATTGTTTTTTTATAAGTAAAGCTAGTATAAATATCCGGAATCAAAACAGGTGACTCGTCCTATGTACACGGGAGGTATACAACACACCCCTTCTAACCAATAAGGCAATAACTATACTATACACAAAGTCTACAAAAGGATTATCACCCTGCAAAACCACCTCGTTGCACCAAAATTATAGTCTGGAGGATCATCTCCTTTAGTGCTTCTTCACGTCTTTCTGTATTCTCAAACACTCGGCAATTTCTCTCTCTCCAAATAGACCAGCATACTGCCAACGAAGCCGCTTCCCAGAGCGAAGCATGTCTCAAAAATGGCCCAATGCATGAGGACGAGATATTTCCTTCTCTGTGGACCCTAAAAGGGTCTAATGAATGCATACCCCGATAAGCAGAGAGGATAATTCCCTAGATGCAGAAAAGTCCCTTACTGTAATATGTGTTCTTTAATGAGAGAGCTATTGCTGGAGAAATAAGAAGTCAGTAGGGTAGCCAATCAGTACATCAAGGAAAAAACATCAATGCAGATATAGCTCTCCAACCTCTACAATTACTTGGAAGAAGCCCAGAGAGAAGACAGAAAGATAAACCCTATTCTAACACAGCAGCAAAAGAAATATCTAATTCTGGAAAAAGCCTTAACATTTCCATACTCCATAATCAAAAGGAAAAACGGTAGTGCCAGAGGACCTGGCTACACATGCCCCCAACGAATCTACGAAATGCATGAGAGGTAAAACCTTATACGAAGAGGAACACACCCTAAACTCCTAAAGTACTCCAAAGATACCACATGGAAAGACAACGAAGGCAGACATGGAAAGGCGTAGACTCCACAATTAATTAATAGGGATATCAAAAGATCAATATGTGGTTTACATGCACTTAGAAGCATGTTAAAGTTCAAGGTTACACAAGTGTGGCTATAGAAGTCTCTCATTGTACACCATAAGTAGCATTGTTGCTTTGAGTTCAGTGAATTGCGCATAGTAAAATCTATAATCTTTGAGGCCTTGCTATCCTAAAGGAAAATACTATGAGAAGTGCAATAATTTAGAGATGGCATGTCCTAGTAATAGGCTTTATAATGCAAGCACGCTGGAACTCACACCATCACAAGTTACCTATTATTAACCTACACAATAGTCAGATCATTACCTAGCCCATAGCACAACTGGAGTTCTTAATTCCAGTCAAGAAGAAACGTTATAACAACCTAGGTCACACAATTCGCTCACTGAGGTTCTGCTCCATCGCTCCGAGCTTGAATCTGCATTCTCAGATCGGATTCGGCTCAAATTCGCGAACTGAGTTTCATCACTTTGCAAATTATGTTTTTGAATCCACAATTTCATGGAAATTCGGAATTGTAGCTGGAAAAGAAGGTTAGATGTTAGTCTAGGGACAAGCGCCATCCGAATTGAGAACGAGATCTGGGAGCAGTAGTACTATTTGAAAATCGTTTTACTCTGAAAGACCATGGCAAAGAACGATTTTACTCAAAGCAACAGAGACAGAGAGTGGGAAAAGAAAGAAATGCGGGGAGCTTGAATTTGAGTTCCAGCGTTCAAACATGTAGAGCTTCCAATGACATCTCCTAAAAGGGCCAACCTGAAATGAGCCTTGAATGTAAATTACAACCTTGTACATTATTTATTTTTTTTGATAAGTAAGGATTAATATAAAACAAGTGTCAAAACATATGACGTGTTCTATTTACATCGGGAGTATACGAGCTACATCAAGAATGACTAATTGATAAACTATCCAAAAACTACAAAAGAATTATTAACAAACGGGGTCGACCCATAATACCAAAAGAACAATGATAAGACCCTCTCTTTCAGTTTGTCCACACTAGTCTCCTCATTCTCAAAGCTCTGTTGTTTCTTTCAATCCACACCGTCCAACATACTGCCGAAGGGACCGTGTCCCAGCAACTACTCCTCCTTCGCCTCTGGTACTAAGTCCAACCGAGTAAGATAACCATAATCCGCCCGGGCATAACCCATGAAACATGAAAAATATTGAAGACGTAGTCCCAAATTCCTTCCCTACTGGGCAGTGAATAAACATGTGATTTGCGGACTCCCCGTCTCTTTTACACATATAACACAAGTTGACATAGATCACATTACGAGCCCGAAGCTTATCCCCTGTGAGTATCCCTTCCTTCACAGTTTCCCACATGAAAAAAGCCACTCTAGAAGGCACCTTTGATTTCCAAACCATCTTCCAAGGGAACACTCCATTGTTCCCCCGAAATCTTCTCATAGAAGGACTCAACAGTAAACTTTCCATTTTTAGCCCGTCCGACGAACCTTATCATTTATGCTACTGGAGTCTTTCTGGTCATATAAAAATTCCATAAACTGGCCCATCTCATTCAATTCCCAATCAAAGATTCCTACAAAAGACTGGATTCCAAGTTACAACACCATTTATTCTACTCATGACCGAACTTACCAATTCTTCTTTGTTAACAACTATATTAAATAGGGATGGATAATTCCCTTTCACCGCTCCACCTACCCTACCAAAAACGAACCGACTCTCCATTACCTACTTCAAAAAGGATGAACCTTTTAAAATCTCCCACCTCTTCCAGATACCCTTCCAGACACCAACGCCATACGTCGACAAAACCTCCTAGGAAACCACGCGTGCTCACCTTCCCCATACTTCCCAACCACTACTCCTCTCCACAGAGCCTCCTTCTCCCCCAAAAATCTCCACAGCATTTATCCAATAAAGCAGAGTTAAAGACTCAACTTTTTACTCCTAGCCCTCCCCTTTTCAAATTAGAGCACACTGAACTCCACTTTACCAAGTAACACTTACGAACATCCTTCTGCCCATCCCACAAAAAAGTCCATTTCCAATTTTTCTAACCTCTTTGCCACAGAAACAGGGACATTAAAAACGGACATGCAGTACGTGGGAAGGTTCGCAAAGGTGCTTTTAATCAGAATCAGCTTACCGTGTATAACTCACCGTAAAATCCAGTAATGCCTTTCATGATATCTTCTTTTTCTTCAAGTACTACACCGTCAACTTTGATAGAGTGTATCTGGTTAAACCTCTTATGTGCATTAGCCATCTTGTGAAAAAACTCAGTGTTCTTGTCCCCCTCCTAGAGCCATTGAACGCGGGACTTTTGCTTCCAACTTATCTCCTTACGTATAAGAAGTCTTCCAGATTCTAACTTCAGCACCGCGAGCCTCAAAGAATCCTCATCTGACGGATCATCTACTACTGCTTTTTCATCCAGTATTCTAATCTCGTCAAGAGCCTCAGACAACTTTACCTCTGTACACCCAAAAATCTCTTTGTTCCACACAATGAGCTCCCTTTTCAGTTGCCTTAATTTGTTTGTGAATCTGAAACTAGGGTCACCAGACACAAAAAAAGAGGTCCGCCAATCCTTCACCCAAACCTTGAATCCAGGTACTACCAGCCACATCTTTTCAAATCTAAACGGAGATCTCAGTATTTTTAACTTACCGCATTCAAGACAAATAGGAACGTGATCCGAAGCCACCCTAGGAAGGCACACCTGAAATGAGTCTCCAAAACACTCCTCCCAATCTGCACACACAAGAAACGTGTCCAGCCTAGAGCTTTGATTCCTATCGATGTTTCTAAACCATGTGAAACGCCCCCTGCTAAAGGCAATACCAAAGCCGAACCATTTATAAAGTCATTAAACTCTACCATAGGGCACACGCTCTGTATCACCACCATTCTTGCGCGACCCACCAGCTTCACTGTCGCCGTCACCCCTAGCTGATAAGTTCGGTGGCTGAAAGAAGCAATTTGTTTCAGCCCAAATAGGGACTACGAAGGTATTCTCTCCAACCATATTTTGAATCGCACCAGGAATCTCTTCTCTGAACTGGACTAAGATCCTAGCCCATCTTGAATTCTCTCACGATTCCGTCTCCCCATCTACACAGATGAAACCCCCGCACACATCCCCGACCTCCCAGAAGACCTGTTTCCCCCACAGATGTAGCAGCAACCCAAGCGCCCTAATCCACGCAACTTCTGGTTTCCAGTACACATTGAAATTACACCAGACCTCTTCTTTTTTTGGTGATCTGTAGACATTTAAATTCACTTTTTCATCATTTTAGGCTCTTTTTATTCGTCATTTTTAATTTATCATATAAATCATTGTTTTAATATTATATGGAATAATTTGACTAATATATAATATGGACGCTATAACACGCTCCTGCTCTGAGCTATTGAGATTTTGCTCTCGTGCTCTTGCTCCATCTCCCAAACTTGCACCCGCTCTGTCTGATCTTAGATAACAACACAAATAATTTAAGCAATGGCAAGAAATTTGTCAAATATGAACTTAGGATTGGAAAAGTACCATTCACCGATGCCTCAGAAAGCACATCAGAACTCAAGGTAGAGATAGCTGTTAACACCAATGGATGTGAAGCAAGCATAGAGGCAGGGATCCTGGTAACAAGAAATGTTCAGCAAGTATTGAAGATTCAACAGAGTTCAGAAATATACTGCGAGATGCTTCTTTTATCTGTGAGCAACAATCAGCAGCACCATGTAAAATGCTAAAGCACTAACTAACTAAAAGGTCCAAAACCAGAACGCCTAGAGGTATAGAGAAGAGAAATAATACCTGTGTCTTAGCCGAAGCCAAGAAGCAAATGCCTCCAGAACCTGCAAATTAATATACATATATGTAAAAGAATGTTTTTTTTTTTGATAAAGGTAAATGTATATATATATATATCAGAGCGTCAAAACAGGTGACGCGTCCTATTTACAAAGAAGGAAAAGACAAAAGACTAACTAACGTAAAGGAAAGTTCTGCACAAAATCTGCAAAAGAGGAAGACGGGGGAGAATGTAAGTGCCCAGCCCCTGCACACCACACTAACAGGAGATGGAGCAGAGCACTCTTCATATTTAAAATAGATCCTTCCTCATTATCAAAAGCTCTCCGGTTTCTTTCCTTCCAGATAGTCCACCACACCCCCAACAGAGCGACTTCCCACAAAAGATTTCTTTCCTTCCTTCACCAAAAATACCTCCAGCTCCACAGCAAATCTTTGGAGGCCTCCGGGAGCACCCACTCCACTTTGAACAAGCGGAACAAAAGGTTCCACAATTCCCCAACCACCGAACAGTGCAAAACCAAGTGATTTACACTCTCATCACTCTCCTTGCACAAGAAGCATCTGTTAACATATATCAACCCTCTTTTCCTCAGGTTATCCCCGGTTAGAATAGCCTCGTTCGCCACTTCCCAAGCAAAAAAAGCTACGCGACTTGGAGCTACCGTCTTCCACACCGACTTCCAAGGAAAAGGTGACCGTTCTCTATTTGGCAATTTGGCATAATAACCTTTCACTGAGAATTTGCTGTCCTTCAACCCTCTCCAAACCACCCTATCAGACTCGCCACCAACTTTTTGAGCGTAAAGGAGCTTAAAAAATCTTGTCACCGAATCCATCTCCCAATCCTGAAAATATCTTCTGAACGTCGGGTTCCAGGATACCCGACCTCCCTCTAAAGAGAACACCAAGCTGATCAAACTATTCCTTTCCCTAGACAAGGAGAAGAGCTCTGGAGATGATCTGGATAACACCTCGTCTCCACACCATAAGTCTTTCCAAAATTTCACCCTCGCCCCCGACCCAATCTCAAAAGAAATATTCCTACGAAAAGCATTCCAACCTTCACTAATACCTTTCCAAACTCCTGCCCCAAAAGCTTCACAGACCTCTGCTGGAAACCACAAATGATTCCTTAAGCCATATTTACTCTCCACCACTCTCCTCCATAAGGCCCCCTTATCTGACAAGTATCTCCGCAACCACTTCCCAAGCAGGGCTTCATTAAACAATTTGAGATTTTTCACTCCTAATCCCCCTTTCCCCATATCGGAGCAAACTATGGCCCAATTAACAAGGTGAAATTTCCGCAACGACGACTGACCATCCCACAAAAAATCCCTCTCCAGCTTCTCTAATCTATTTCATACCGAAGCTGGGATTACGAAGAGTGACAGAAAATACGTAGGCAAATTCGAGAGAGTATTTTTCACCAACACCAATCTCCCCCCTTTCGACAAATATTGCTTCTTCCAACCCGCCAAACGACATTCGAATCTTGCAACCACTAAGTTTCATACGTTCTTGTTCTTATACGTCGCTCCAATGGGCAAACCAAGGTACACGGACGGAAGATAGGCAACCTTGCACCCAAAAAAAGAAGCCAAAGCGTTAACATTCTGAACATTGCCCACTGGAATAATATCACTTTTGGAAATATTGATGCGCAACCCAGAAGCCGCCTGAAAGAAAATCAGCACCATCCTAAGATAGCCCAGTTGGGATTGCTCCGCACCGTAAAAAACTAGAGTGTCGTCTACAAAGAGGAGATGAGACACCAAAGTCTCCGTAGAGTCTTCCCTACCCACTGATGTAGCCTCCCAAAGCAGCTTTCTCCAGAAGTTTGCTAAGAGCCTCCATGACTATGATGAACAAAAAAGGGGAGAGGGGATCTCCTTGTCTCAAACCCCTCGAGCTCGGGAAAAAACCTGCGGATTCTCCATTAACCAACACCGAGAACCTATCCGAAGATATGCAAACCTGGATCCATCTCCTCCACTTGTAACCGAAACCCATCCTTTCCATAAGGTGTAACAAAAAGCCCCAATTTACATGATCATATGCCTTTTCAATGTCCAGCTTGCATAGAATCCCTGGAACGCCACTTTTTAATCTAGCATCCACAATTTCATTGGCAATCAAAGATGCATCGAGAATTTGCCTCTCCATGACAAAGGCATGCTAGGAATCGGAGATGATCTTGCCCAACACCTTCCTCAACCTCTGAGACATCACCTTAGACATGAGCTTGTACACCCCGCCAACTAGACCGACGAAGTCCTCGACGCCACCGGCTCTTTTTTTCTTAGGAATCAACACAATGAAGGTAGTGTTCGGGCTCTTCTCAAACCGAAAGCTATCGTGGAAATGATTAAAAACCTTCGAATGTCGTCTTTTACTACTTCCCAGTTTGAAAAAGGCCGTGGAGAAACCATCTAGCCCCGAGCTTTATCCCCACTCAAGCTACGCAAAGCCGCCACTACTTCCTCCTCCGAAAAAGCCCTGCTCCGCACCATCCGCATCTTCTGAGCTTAGAGATTTGAATCGACACCGCCCAAGTCAGCTCTCCATTCACTTCCCTTGTGCATTCCGATAGAACTCCACAACGCCTTTCTTTACCTCTACACGATCTTGCAAAGTTATACCATCTATGGTGACCTAATGGATCTATTTTGCTGCAGAATGAACACTCGCTATACGTTAAAAAAAATTAGTATTTCTATCTCCCTCCCTTAGCCACTGAATACGGGATTTTTGCCTCCAACTAATCTCCTCACTTTTAAGAAGACGATCCAGCTCTAAAATGAGTTCCTCTCTGCGACTTACCTCTACCTCATAACTCTCTTCTCCCCAAGATTTTCGTCTATACTCCTTATCTTCTCTTCCAGTTCTTTGATTTTAAGGTCTACCCTTCCGAATACTTCTCTGTTCCATGTTTTTAAATCCTGCTTCAGCGCTTGCAGCTTCTTGGCCACTATGAAACCTGGATCCCCCTCAACAATATACAACTTCCATCTCAATTTGACCCACTCCATAAATCTCTACTCTTTAAGCCACGTATTCTCAAACTTGAACGGACTTTTCCAGCTAATCACTTCACCGCATTCGAGCAGTAAAGGAACATGGTCAGACACTATTCTGGGAAGGCAGGATTGTCTACATACACAAAAACTATCTCCCCAATCTGCAGATACGAGGAACCTGTCAATCCTAGAGAACTGATGTCTACCTCCATTTCTGAACCAAGTGAATTCTCCCCCCTCCAGAGGCAGGTCTACTAATCCTGCTGTATTGAGGAAATCATTAAACTCAGTCATCACCGACGTGAAAGCGCAGGCTCCCGACTGCTCGTGAGGAAAGCGGACAACATTAAAATCACCCCCTATGCACCACGGTATATTCCACCTCCTCCTAGCTGCTACTAATTCCTCCCATAAGTTCCTTCTCTCCACTACTGAAGAGGGACCGTAAACACCAGAAAACAACCAATTTTTATTGGTCTCCTCAAACTTCAGAACACAAGAAACTTAGTGAATACCGATAGTCGCTTCTACCTTCGAGACAAAACTCCGATCTCACATAACAAGAATGCCACCCGCTGTACCCGAGGCCTTTAAACAAACCCAGTCGACCCATCTATTGTCCCAGACACTATTAACCAATTCCCAATCCATAGCCTCAATTTTTGTTTCAACAAGACACACTACATGCGGCTTCCATCTTCGAAAAACAGCCCTAATGAGAAGTCTCTTCTCTCTGTCATTAAGTCCCCACACGTTCCAAGCAATAATTCGTGTATACATAATTACAGTCTATTTTCCACCCTGTCCAGCAGCCCACTGTTATCAATCTGTTCAAAATTTAGGCTACAACGCAATTGCTTCAATTCCTTTAACCCCTTCGCACTGTAGCTACCTGGCTTTTTGATACTGTTATCCTTGGAAATCTTACGATGCTGATCAATATCCCGTAGCAGATCCAAAATTGTCTTCATAACCCCCATAAGACACTCCTAAAAATTCTCGAAAATCTTCAATTCTGGTTTTAACCCAAACTGATAAATCTTCTACCCTTGTAGCATCCTTAAGAGTTTCCGCAGCACCCGGTTCAGGAGGATGGATCTCCGCGAGTGGTGTGCAATCCAAAGGCTCTTTCAACTCATCACCCGAACACTCACTAATGACACCACTTGGAGAGTAGTAACCCTTTCCTTGATTAGGATCTGAGAAGCCATCACCCTTAATAGGCTCTGTGTGAATAACTTCCTCGCAGTTCACAAGTCCTTCCAAAGTACCTGAAGTAGCACCGGCATCATGCCTCTCCAAGTTCAACGGCTTTGAAATAACCAACTCTTCCAAAAACTTCGAATGGCGGCTTTCTCCCAAAGGAATCCTTTCATTCTGAGACAGAACGCCATCCTCCAAGACACATTCCACTCCAGGTCTATCCTTGTTTTGTAACCTCTGCACCGCCTCTACATCAATAATAAAGACCTTTCTGCCACCGACCATGTCAACGAAGACCCCTTCCAGGCCCTCCTTGCTTAACAAATTCTGCCCCAAAACAACATCTTTATTGAGAGTTTGAGAATGCGAGTCGTCCGACCCCTTCTAATCGTCAGGTTTCAAATCGGATCTATCCGCCAAACTTCTACCCTTCTCATCCCTTGTTGGGGCTCCAAACTATTCGTCGTTGCTGCTTTATCTCTGTTGGCGCCAATAGAAGCTGGCCCAGAATTAGGCTCACCAGCCTTCTCACTAGACTTCCCCTCAGGCCCATCTGTCCCCTTTGAAAAATTTCCCCTAGAAAAATTACAGCTAGAAGGTCCAGGCCCATAAAAAGCCTTCGCCCAACCGACTGGGTTTCGTGAACCACCCATTTGCCCTTGTCTGCCTTAGAGAATTTAGAAGGTCCACTAATGCGTCCATGTTTCAATCTGTTTTGACCAGCCCAATAAAACGACCAGTCTGAAACTCCTTGAAAATAGTCCCCCCACTGAACGCCATCGTTTTGAACATCCTGTTTAAAATTTGAATAACCTGCACCCCACGTGCCTTCCAAGCCTTTTCGGAGCCCGTACGAAGAGTCAGAGTGGTTGCGTCAAATTGAAGCCTTGACACCAGAAACCGTCGCGTGTAATCCACTCACCTTCCTATCCTGCAGCCACCGCGAATGCTTGCCATGAATTCCGCCACCCCGAGATTGCGAAGGAGAGAAAAAGGCAGCAGTTTCAGCCCAAATAGGAATAGCGAACACACTTCCTCCTACCCCTATACGTACGCATGCCGGAATCGATTCACTGAAACGAACAAGAATACGGGCCCAGCTCAAATTCGAACGCTGCTCTGTTTCTTCATCAATTCGCACGAACCCTCCACAGGAATCCCCAATGGCTTGAAAAACTTGGTTTCCCCATAGATGCAGAGGAAGGCCCATCGCTCTAACCCAGACTTCTCTAGGTCTCCTTTCTTTCTGAAAACAGTTGCTTTCAGGAGACCATCGTTCCAGAAAAAAAATCGTGCTGATTAAACCTCCAGTTCTTCTCCATTAAAATACGCTCAGCTTCCTTTTTAGACAGAAAGATGAAGAAAAAAGACTCCCCACCCGAACTCCCCCGGCTATCTTCCATTTGCGATCCACCCAACTTTGAATTTCCGACCTATCCAAACTAGGACTTATCTTCCAATCGACTCTCCCCACCAAACATCTTTCCATAAACTCCAAAGCTCCTCTACAAGAGTCCTTATTCACCTGAAAGTCCAGAACCTTCTCCTATGATCCTTACCATTACAAGTGACTTGGTCAGGCCATGGCAGAATCATCGCAGCATCCTTGTAAGATTTGAAGTGTCCTTTGCTTACCATCTTCTCTCTATGCAAGGGACCAGAAAACTTCCTTTTGCCTATGCTATCTTCTGGCCTTCCCTCAAAGAAAACGAGGGAATGTCTCTCCCTGCCTGCTCGAACTCCAGCGAACCTACAAAGCTTGTCAACCACCCAATCCCATCCTGAGTTGGGATCATTTTCCGGGATGCAGATCATTCCTGACTTCCCCAAACCTCTTACTATAACCTTAATAAAACTACCTGCTGAGTTCCGTTCCTTTGCCACAATGACATCCCGCCATTTGCAGCATCTTCCACCAGACATCACAGGGCAAAGAAAATCTACCCAGCCAATCGCACAACCACTCGAATTCAAAGACAGACAGAACAATCTCATGCGGTCTTCCTCTATGTCTCTCCACCACTCTAAACTCAACCCTTTTCTTCTCCTGCACTCTAACAACTTCAAAACTCTTCCATCCAGCTTGAAAAAAGATCCTATCCAGCGTTGACATACTTAAAGAGATTGCTATAAACCTTCAAAACTCAAAACTCACCCATGAAATTGAGTTTTATCCACGGAACTCATATTCTCCCAGCATGAAATAACATCGAAACACTGAATTACAAAATAACCAGCTAAAATGGAAACAACACTACGAAACGAGATTGGCGACCCAAAAACCCCGACCAAATTCTGGCAGACGCGTCGGCCGATGATCGGAGCTCCGGCGACGGCGAGGTTTTCCGGCGACAGAGATGTACCGCCGAGCAGGCGAAACCTTCTGTGAGGCGCGTGACTCTCGCTGAAGTCCTGAAGCTACCAGATCTAAGAAAACCCTCCCTGTAAGAAGTCGCTGTCAGAAGTCCCTCGCTCATGAACATTAATGCTGGAAATGTCAATTCATTGGAAATGCTGGAAATGTCAATTCATTGGAATTACAAGAGAAATAGGCCAGTAAGACGATCTTATTGCTTGATTCAATGTTGTTCCAGTTCAATGGTTTCCTCCAACGCATGGGCTTTCCTTTGGTCCCTAGAGCTCAACAGACTCAATACTAACGTGGGAATTTAACTGCTTGAACCAAGATATTTGTGTTTCATAAGTAAATTAATGAGAACAAAAAGACATGCAACATCAAAACAACATGTTGAAAAATCATAAATATGTATAAAGAAATTAATCAGAAAGGCACACCAGCGCCAACATACAACCAGCAAACCAATATTCCAAAAATAGCCTCAACCCAAATCATACGTAGAGTTGCCCATCCATATATGCAAATAATCGATCATAGACTTCGTGGACACCAAAGACTGAATAATCCAGGCACAAAGCTGAATCAAGTATAATGTTCCTATGTCATGTTTGACTGTATGCAACATAACAAGTCCTACATACACCCTTCCTCACATAATCTGTGGTGAGCCGGTCTTCTTCCCGTCAGTTGCTTCCCACCAGGTTTTTGAAGTGGTAGAAATGGTAAAAATCCTCTGGGATTGTTTCTGGTCTTTGGGTTACATAAAATATAAATAAGAACCAAACAGTAACCATGAGATATTTCTTGGAAGAATAAAAGGCGGGATTCAAATTAAGCAGCTGAAAATGGCGTGCGACCACTACCATAAAAACCCCACCTGCTCCTTTAGCTCGTCAATATTCAAGCAAGCAGTCAAGATGCCCAGAGCAACCTCCATTGTTGAGGCAAGTTCTTTTTCAAATTTGCGACGTCTATCAGGACGAGCAGCTATCTTGTAGTTGAAAACCTCCTGAATTGGATGACAAAACAGTTGTCACTAACTTCCACAACCATAACAATACAGAAAAAATCTTACATAATGGAAGCCAACTTGGTCATATGCGCTTTTCGTGGCTGTAATTTATGACACCAATACATAATACAAAGCAATTGTATGCCATGTCACATGTGGATACCATCAAACCAATGATACCAGCAATTTAACTGCTAAATGCTATCCAAATATAACAAAATTACTTAAGAACTCAAAAACTGTGAAACAATTATCACACTGAAGTTTTTTTTTTTTGACAAGTAAATATGATATTAACCAAAGTGTCAAAAAAGGTGATGCATCATTTGTACACTATATATAAATGTACACACTAATCAAAAGTAAGACTATCAACAAAATCACACTGAAGTTAGAATAGATTAAAAAGTTTCTTTTCTTTTCTTCTTCCCACTGCCTGAAAAGTACTTCGAGTCAATGCTCAAGTATAAGATCATTCTTTTGCACATTCTAGCAAGTTAAGCAAATCAACCAAATGTTTTATATAGAGGACACATTTAAGCCGCATAAGTTTTTCATTGCAGTAGTTTACAACACTTATAGTCTTGGCTTGTTGAGATTCAACTGGTTGGGTGAATAATCATTAACTTGACAGGATCCTTCTTGTAATAGAGGTTTTCGTGACAAACACAAGTGCATACTTTTCTCTCTTCATTTTTTATGCAGTTGGTACGAGATGAATATTAGAGTTTTCAAGGCCCAGCATTTCTCCTTTATAGATTCTCCAAAAATCAGCATGAAATGATTTTTTTGGACAAAGAAGGCTGGCACCGCTTTATAGGACTTTGCTAAGGGTTGGCCAGCAATGATGCATTTGTATTGGCTTCATATATTTGTTACTTTTCCTTTGCTTTTTGTATAGACTACATTCTTTTTTCTTATTTCTTTTCGTAATCCCTCTTCCCTTCCTCAAATATCTTCTTTTTCCATCAACAGAGAGGGGAAAGAACTTTCTTCCGTTTACAAGTAGAAGAGCATTTACCTCGGGCAAGACTCTGAGTAGCTCCAGGAAACTTGGTACAAATTCTGGATGGGAATTCATCTCATCTCTAAGCCAATTCACAATACCACCATCTCCCCAGTCTTCTGCAGGGACATGAACAGCCAGCGCAGCTACAGCAAGGCTAATCTACAAAGCATACGATATTAACACACCATCCTCTCCTTACTAATTAAGTAACGTGTGATCGTGTGTGTGTGTGAGCACAGACATGAGCATGATTTTACCAAGAAAGTGTTGGTGCTACCTGGGTTCTAACTTTAGGGGTACCCTTGTGGAATGTCTTTAATAAGTTCTGCATTTAAAACCATCTACACAGTCAATAAAGAAAGCTTACTCTTTACAAACTTTTGCATGCAAAAAAACTGAAAATGTAAGTTAAGATGATTAAGAACTCACTTCATACTTATAGAAATATAGAAGTGAAGCATAAACCTGAATTAATATAACTTCTCATGGCCACAAAGAATAGGTAAACATAATTTTGAAACTTCAAATTTTAAAAAATGATTTATTGTGTCTTTTTAATATCTAAAAACCTTAACCGATCATTATTATCCAAAAAACAAACTGCTTTTACCTTGTGGCAATCCATAACCATGCCACCTGACTTACTCATACAATAAGTCTACTTTATAAAATGTTAGCACGAATTACCTTTGCATATACAAATTCATATGCATATAATGCAAAATATATAAATGTACAATTTAAAACAGAATCTATGAAACATAGAAATTCCACCTATAGTTACTGTGGACAAGAAATTCAACACCTGATATTGGCAGCCAAGGCTCCCTAGTTAAGCAATCCTATCAAATGGTGCAATGAACAAAGCTTGTGATCCCCTTGCACAAGTTACATTGTGACCAAAAACATGAACCAGCTTCAAACTAGGGTGAAAGAGTAGATACTCACATTTAGGGAATCCCTCAGTGGACGAAAAGCTTCAGAAGGTAATTCTTCAAAATCCCGCTGCACCTATGAGCCGCAAAAAAATGCAACAGAAAACAAATTACATGGATATACCTAAGCCAGAAAACAGATTCCCACTTGAGCGGACACGATATACAGTATAAACTTTAAAGTTGAATAAGAATGAAACTAGCTTGCTAAATTACAGGAGAGAAGAAGAAACTTACCTTGCTTCTGAGGGTTTGGGAACAAAATATTAGAGTCTCTTGATTGCTATTAGCATCGTGAAGCAAGTTATCAGAGACCTGTAGTGGGGAGGGGGGAATATGTTAACTAGGCTAATTCAACGTTGGAAACCTTCAGAAAAATAATCATAACTCGAGAGGAAATGCATAATATGCAAAGCCAAACCCCATCCCACCTCAAGAAAGAAAAAGAAAATGATGATGTCCACTCCAGTTTTGTGATCAAATAGCCCAGCACTGGGCATGCTGTCATATGAAAATAATGTGCAAAACCTTGTCCTTAGATCCCAATCAACATTAACAAGACTTGTCGAGTAAACATGTTTCCCCTCAGAAAAATTACCCAGACAGAACCCGCATAGTGGACTCGCTACTGAATTTCCTTTGTATCTTAAACCCAAATCCCATGTGTTATCTTAAGCCCAAATCTTAGCGTTAGCATATCTTCATTGAGTTGTCTTCGACAATCCTTATTGCAAGTAACCCCTACTTACGTTAACATGATTTCTAATTCTCGCTTTGCCAAATAAAAGAGAGAATTTTCCATTACCCAGATATTAATACAATTACACAAATTTGATAAAGATGTAAGAAGTGATGCTTCTTTTTGTGAGTGAGTGTGTGCGCGTGTGGGGGAGGATGAGGGGGTTGGATAAAAAAAGAAACTTTAATCTAGGTGAAAAGAATACAAGAGAGGACGAGAAGTCCGTCAATAGAGAAACAGCTAAAAAAACAAAAGAATGAAGCCTACAGCTAGAAAGGAAAAAAAATAAAGAAAGCAAAGCAATCCAATCCCGTTGTATCTCGAAAATGGGCAATCCTTGAAAGGGTCCCCTAAGCCCAAAGGGTAAACTGCTCTTCCCAAAGAAGAGACCAAAACAGCTCCTGAATCCTGATCCCTGAAAAACCTGGTACTTCTTTTCAGCTGCCCACAAAATAGCAAACACCGCAGACTGCCATAACACACAAGAACCCTTGCCTGTTCCAAAACCCCTAACTTGCATCTGGAGAAAAGAAGCAATACAATCCATGAAAACCCACACTTCACCAACCACCCCAAATAAAGGAAGCTAGCCCCCCCCAACACGCAGACACACATTGTAAGAACAGATGATCGTGAGTCTATGAGGAAGAATTACACATCACAAGCCAATCCAGGGAAACCTCTTGCTATCCCAATTCCCAAGCATCAGAAAACAAGTTGCAGGAATTAGTTCATCAACCCATCAAGACAAACGCGCTCTTGAAAGTTAAGCAGCTAATATAGCCAGGCATTCACCTCCCAGCTCGAGAATAAAGTAGCTGGAGACTACATATGAAATCCTAAATTCCCTTTCTAAATTACTTCTGCTAAACTCTATTAGCTCTGCCAAACTATCATAAAAGTTGTAGGTGCCGTGCAGCTGGATTTCGTTAACTTGTAGTTCAGAAAAAGTTTCAAATTTTCAAATTTTTTGGATAAAGTTTCAATTGTACTACATGTATAGCAAACATCAAAACCTAGTATCCAAATTCAAGTTCACCTCGCATTCGAGGTACAAAAAAATTAACACACCCAGCAACAGCTTCACTCAACCAAACAGTGAACACTCTCTACTCGAAGCACTGATTCAATGACCGTTTCATACACTGCAATCAAATTCAAACCGTAACCATAAATTGAAGTATAGAAAAAAAGACGAAACGGAGCGCACCTGCCAAGCATCTATAGTTCTTTGGAAATCCTGAAGCCATCGATCGGCTTGCAATCGAACGGCATCGTCTGGATGATGATACAGCGCGTTTAGGGCTTCTTTCACAGTGTTCTCTAGCGCCATATTCACCGAGTCGCCCTAATCAGAAATTGAAAATTTAAACCTAAACGAATAGATATAGAATATGTAATAGGACTCGGATATTTGGTTTGGATGATTAATTGTGTGAATAAAGTAAATTTTTAAATTTTAATTATTATCTCTCACTCTCTCTAATTTTGTAAAGTTTTTGGACAGGATGTTTTTGGCGCCCCTGGTTCAGAGTTGCAGTCAGGGGTTTATGATTTGATCGCTGAACAATGGCAGCTCCGTGACACGGCACAGCCGTCCGATCTAATCTACAAATTGACTTAAAGTCCGATTAGTAGAGAGTAAAGACAACTACAACCTTAGCATATGCATAAACTAAACAATGTGCACGAGCCAAAGGGAATATAGTCATATACCAATAAATTATAAATATAACTAAAATAGAACCCCTTCAGACACGCGGCAACTTTATATAGAATAGATGTCACGAGCCTATAAATATAACTAAAATAGAAACCGCTATTGACACGTGATAACTTTCTGTAGAATGAATGTCACGAGTCAATTTTCTATAAAATAAGCCAAGATTTTTTTTTTGTTTTTTTTCTAGTATAGTTTAATTTAAAACTGAATTTTATCCTATTTAATTAATACTTCATCCGTTCCAAAATTATGGTTTGGATTGACTTAGTGCAAGGTTTTAGAAAACACATTTAACTTGATTATTAATATTATTATAAATATAACTAAAATAGAAACCCCTTCAGACACGTGGCAACTTTCTGTAGAATAGATGTCACGAGTTTATAAATATAGTTAAAATAGAAACCGCTATTGACACGTGATAACTTTCTGTAGAATGAATGTCACGAATCAATTTTATATAAAATAAGCCAAGACTTTATTTTTGTTTTTTTTCAAGTATAGTTTAATTTAAAACTGAATTTTATCTTATTTAATTAATACTCCATCCGTTCCAAAATTATGGTTTGGATTGACTTAGTGCAAGATTTTAGAAAACACATTTAACTTGATTATTAACATTATTAGTTTGATGTGTAGTTTACTTTAAAATTCATGTATATGTGACACATAATTAAAGTATAATGAAAAAGTAATGGTAAAGTGGTAAAAGTATTATCCTAAAAAAGAAAGTTTCAAACAAGACAATTATTTTACGACGGACGAAAAATGAACGTTCGACAATAATTTTGGGACGAATGGAGTACAAGTTTAACTTGACATAAATTGTACAATTCTCATCCATTTTCTTCTCCTTATACTATTTATTTATACAAGTTATTTATGGAACAATTTTATGTTAATTATTTATTCTATTAATATATATATTTTAATTATTAATTGAGTACAATATTCATCGATGTAGAATATTTTTTAAACAATCGGCCCTTGGATCTTGTCATGTGTCAATCTCAACTTTGTCTTGATTTGTTTAGATTTTGGTTATCCACGTGTCGAGTTCAAATGTCTTTTGTATAAAAAAGATTTTACACCGCATATAAATGAAAATTTAATATTAATTTCTATTAACAAAAGTCACTATTGTCACATGACGACTTCAGTTAAAATTATCAATTTCACTAGAAAAATTACTAATTCATTTATATTTATGAATTATTAATTACTTCATTCTTTAAAGTTTTTTCTACATAAAACTCATACAAATTTTCAATTACACATTTAAATTATCAATCTATCTATCTATCTATAACTATTACTAAAACAGAAGCCGCTACTGCCACGTGGCTGCTTTATGTAAAAAGCTAAATTTTTTAAAGAAATTCGGTGCTGCCATGTGTCACCTTCGAAATGGTAAGTTTTTTTTCTTTTTTTAAAATTGATTAGTTTAAGATAAAAATTATAAATCTAATTAGATAAGATAAAAATCTTAAAACTAATTTGATAAGATAGATTTAAGATATAGTTTACGAGTAAATTTATGATAGAGATTTAGGATTTTTTTTTTTCAAATATCGCTTAATTAAACTAGATTTTATCTTATGTAATTTATACAAGTTTAATAAAATTTGACTGAAACTCTTCAATTTCTATCTCTTTTCATTTTCTTACTATTTAATTTATACAAATTATCAACGAGACAATTTTATGTTATTTTTTCTTCAACTAATCTATATTTATTAATCAAATGTGATAGATTTTATCACATTTGATTTAGACGCGTTTCACTTTATTAGAACTCCAAATTTTCATGAAAAAAGTTTTTTTGCAGGTGAATTTTATCAATTATCATAGGTTTTAATCTTTCAATTACATATTCATATGATCAATTGTGAATATTTACCATATTTTTCTTTTTTTTTCAAATTATTCTAATTAAAAATTTTAATTATTTGTTACAAGTTTATAAAATCATCTTATTTACCATATATTAAAACTATGCACACACACACACACACACACACACACACACACACACACACACACATATATATATATATATATATATATTGCTGCCAAGAATCAAAACTGGATAGATTTTGAAACCGGTGTCTCCTTTATACATGGTAAAAGTTTTTTTAATCATTTTTTACTTTTAAAATCGGTTATTATCATATAGATTTTATCACATTTGATTTAAACGTATTTCATTTGATTAGGACTCCAAATTTTTATGATAAAAGTTTTTTTTACGGATAGATTTTATCACATTTGATTTAGACGTGTTTCAATTGATTAAAACTCTTAAATTCTCATGGTAATTTGTTTTTTTACCATTTTTTGCTGCCAAAATCGGTTTGTACCGGATATATTTTATCACATTTGATTTAGACAAGTTTCATTTGATTATAACTCGTCAGTTATCATGGTAGAAGTTTTTTTAATTTTTATTATTTTACCAAAACTCAATCAATTTAAAATAGATTTTATCCAATTTAATTAAACATGTTCCACCAAAACAACAAACAATCACTGTGAAATACTTATCCTTCATCAAACACCTCATTATCGAGTCTGTCTTCGTGGTACTTCTCCTCCCCCCTAAGAATATTTGTTTGATTTTATAATTCTTCGTGTTACTTCCCCTCCCCCTCCCCCTAAGAATATTTGTTTGATTTTATAATTCGCATAAATTTTGGTTTGATGATTCGGTGTAATCTCAAGATTTTTTTTAATTTATTAATTATGTGAATATATTTGTTGGTTCATTCAAATAGCTTGCAAATTCTATCTACAAAATTAAGTTTAAGAAACAACACTAAATCAACCATGTATCGCACTGGTAATAATATAGTTATTACTAAAACAGAAACCGCTTTTGTCACGTGACAGCTTTATGTAAAATGACTGACACGTGTCAATTTTTTATAAAATAAGAGAAGATTTTATGTTTGTTTTTTGCAAGTATAGTTTAATTTAAAACCAAATTTTATCATATTTAAATTATACAAGTTTAACTTGACACAAAGTCTTCGATTCTTATCCATTTTCATCTCCTTATACTATTTTATTTATACAAGTTATTTAGTAGATAATTTTATGTTAATTTTCTCTTCTATTAATCTATATCTATTGATTATTAATTGAGTAATTTTTTGATCAAGTGATGGCCTATAAATTTTTTACACAAGTGACCATTGCATCAACTCGTGTCCACTATCTTTGTTTTGATTTATTTAGATTTTGGTTGCCCACGTGTAGTGTTCAAATATCGTCATATGAATGAAAATTAATATTAATTATAAGTCATGCCACATCGACTTTTAAAGTGATCAATTTCACTAGAAAAGTTATTAATTAATCTATATCTATTAATTATTAATTTTTTAAGTTTTTAAGTTTTTTTTTCTACAGAAAATTCATATGCAAATCTTTCAATTACCCATTTGAAATTTTGAATGATTAATTTCAATCTATTCTATTGACTATTACTAAAATAGAACTTACTACGTGGCAACTTTCGGTGAAATTACTATCATGTGTCAACTTTCTATAAAATAAGAAAAGAATTTTCTTTTGTCAAATATAGCTTAAGTTAAAACTAGACTTTATTCTATTTAATTTATACAAGTTTTTCTTTGACCGAAACTCTTCGGTTTTCATCAATTTTCATTTCCCTACTATTTTATTTATACAAGTTATTTACATGAAAAGTTTATCTTAACTTTTTTTCTATTAATATATATCTATTAACTATTAATTGAAAAAGTTTTTATCAATCAACCGTGTAGATTTTTTTTATACAATCGGCCCTTAGATCATGACACATGTCAATCAAAACATTTGTCTTGATTTACTTAAATTTTGGTTACTCACGTGTCATGTTAAAAAAAGTCGTTTGTGTAAAAATGATTTTACACTGCTGGTGGATGAAAGTTTAATTATTATTAATTACTACTAACAGATGTTACTGCTAACACATGATGATTTTTTGTTAAAATGATCAATTTCACCAGAAAATTACTAATTAGTCTATATTTATTAATTATTAATTACTTTATTTCTTAAGCTGTTTTTCTACAGAAATTTTTTAGGCAAATCTTTCAATTACCCATTCATTGATAAATTTCAATATTTACATTATTTTATTTTTGTTTAAAGTATTCTAATTTAAAATTTTAATTACTTATAACAAGTTTAGAAAATAATCTTATTAAAAATAGCTTTTACAAACAAAAATATTATTCTAACCGTACATCGCACGGGTATAAACTAGTAACTACTACTAAAATAGAAGCCGCTACTGCCACGTGGCGGCTTTCTGCGAAAAGCTAAAAGTTTAAAAATAATTTTATGCTGCCACGTGTCCCCTTCGAAATTGTAAGTTTTTTTTCTTTTTTTTTTTAATTGATTAGTTTAAGATAAAAATCTTAAATCTAATTAGATAAGATAAAAATCTTAAAACTAATTTGATAAGATGGATTTATGATATAGTTTTATGAGTAAATTTATAATAGAGATTTAGGATTTTGTTTTTATTTTTTTCAAATATCATTTAATTAAACTAGATTTTATCATATGCAATTTATACAAGTTTAATTTGTCTGAAACTCTTCAATTTCCACCTCTTTTCATTTTCCTACTATTTAATTTATACAAATTATCCACGAGACACTTTTTATGTTATTTGTTCTTCTACTAATATATATCTATTAATCATTAATTAATAATCTATTATTTATCTATTAACTATTATTAAAACAAAAGTCGTTACTGTCACATGACGACTTTTTATTGAATTCTTAAAGTTTTAAAGGATTTATGTGATTTGACATGACACCTTTTTGTGAAGTTGTAATTTTTTTTCTTTTTTTGTGTCAAAAATTAAAATCATATAGATTTTAAAACTGGTACCTCCTTTATATATGGTAAAAGTTTTTTTATTATCTTTTTCTACCAAAAGTGGTTAGTACAAGATAGATTTTATCTCGTTTGATTTAGACGTGTTTCACTTTATTAGGATTCCAATATTTAATGGTAAAAGTGTTTTTTTACGGATAGATTTTATCAATTCTCATAGATTTTAATATTTTAACTACATATTCCATATGATCAATTTTAAATATCTACCTTATTTTTTGTTTCTTTCAAATTATTCTAATTAAAAAATTAAATTATTTATTACAAGTTTAGAAAATCATCTCATTATAAACAACTTTTGCACAAGAAAAAAAAACTATTAAAACCGTGCATACGGTACTATTGTGGGTTCCCGGGAAATTACGACCGCGCCCCGCGCGCCCTTGGATAGGGGGCGCGTACGTGTGGATGCGGGACATCCACTGCTCTCGTTCCACCCTCCCTTGTTTAGGGGAAGACGAAATCAAAAGTGCGAGAGGAGTGCTGTCAGAATAGCGCGTTTGAATGCGCCTCAGTTGCCTTTAGTGGATTTTTGATCCAATATGGGAGCTTTGAGTTTTATATGTCAACTTATCCCTTTTTCAGGGGATACCAGGATATAGGAATGCATCACCATTTCATTCTCATTCTTCCTTTTTTAGGGGAAAACGAGAAAGTGCAAGGAAGGAATGTTGCGGCGCCCCCACTATAGATTTTATGAAAATAGCCTTATGGCCTATTTCGGATCACCATGGGTGCTTTGGGTTTTCTACATTAAGTTATCCCTTGTTTAGGGGATACCAGGATATAGGAATGCATCACCTTTCCATTATCATTCTCCCTTTTTTAGGGAAAAACGGAAAAGTGCAAGGAAAGATGTTGCGAGGCCCCACTGGATCCAAAATGTTTTAGAGTCCCCATCTTTATTTTGAGGAAGAAATAAAGCAAAACCAAAAAAAGAAAACCAGAGATAATAAAAACGGGTCCGGAGGCTAAGTTACGAGTTGGGAAGGTGCTAGGCACCCAAACTCGCCCTTTCGGTCTCAAAACGGTTTTTGGCTAAAGTATGCTTTTTGTTATATTTATTTAACATATAAATAAAACATTAACTGCCTACAAATACATCCATTTGTCTACATTATTTACAAACTTGCAACTATCCCTTTACAAATAATTACAAATATACTTGAAAATATTTGGCTATAATAACGGCTCTTTTTAGTGCTATTTCATAACTAAATCCGGACAGCACAACTGCTTATATATCTACATTGGGCCGGATTGGAAATAACACTTTTACAAATAAAAACTTAAAACTTACTTACTGATGGGCTAGGGTGTGCTCGCTCTGTCCTTCAGGGAGAGAGAGTCTTTTTTTTTGCTGTGTGTGTTGTGAAGATTCGGGCAGAGTGACTGCTTCCGAAAGTTACTTTCGGCCTCGGGATTTGGGCAGAGTAACTCCTTGTGTTTGTTTGTTTGTAGGCTTGAGGGAGGCGGAAATCGGGCAAAATAAAGGCTTATTTCTGACTGATTTGACCTTTTAAATCGGGCAGAGCAACTGCTCTTTCCACGATTTTTGGACCGGGGAAATAGGGTGGATGCCTAGTTGGGGGGCTAAGGCTCACTTCTATCGGTTGGTTTTGTGTTTGGAGGAGGTTTGGCAGGGTTTCAAGGCTTTGAGGAGATCGCTCACTATCTCACTTTGCTCTCTATTTCTTCAGCGTAACGAGTACGCGAGAGTTTTGTGGATAAATTCTTGTGCTGAAGGTCGACCCCGAAGCCTCTATTTATAGGTTGGAGAAAGGATTCATCGGGAATTAAATTTTCTTCTTCAGGCATCAGCCGGTTGTACAAAGCGCTGAGGAAATTGCATTTTACGGCAAGAGAACAGTACTATTTGAAGAAACTGGGCGCCACCCATTACAAAACTGGGCGCCACTCCCAAATTTCATGTGGGTGGCGCTAGCACTATTCACATGTTTCCAAATTTAGCACTTTGGTCCCTGCATCGATCGATTGTACACACCGCTGAGGAAATTGCATCTTACGGCAAATGAACAGTGTTTTTTGAGGAAACTGGGCGCCATCCCTATTGGAAATGGGCGCCACTCCCATTTTTAATATGGGTGGTGCCAGCACTATTCACAAATTTGATTTTTGACGCTTTGAACCATGCATTTCACTCTTTTGCGCATCCTGCTTTGTCCTTTTGCATTTTCGATCTTGTAACTTGACATTTGTTAATGTTTTAACCAAGTCTTGATATTTTATGTCATGTCACATATCAGTGGTACGAAATTGAGGTATCTACAACTATATATATATATATATATATATATATATATATATATATATATATATATATACCTTTTTTGTTGTCAAAAAATCAAAATTTGATATATTTTGAAACTGGTGTCTCCTTTGTGCATGGTAAAAGTTTTTTTTTTTTTACCATTTTTTGCTGTTAAAATCGATTAATACCAAATAGATTTTATCACATTTGATTTAAACGTGTTTTACTTTATTGAGATTCCAAATTTTTATGATAAAGTTTTTTTGTGGATAGAATTTACCACATTTGATTTAGACGTGTTTCAATTGATTAAAACTCTTCAATTCTAATTGTAATTTGTTTTTTACAACTTTTTGCTATAAAAATCGGTTTGTACCGAATATATTTTATCACATTTGATTTAGATATGTTTCATTTGATTAGAAGTACTCCTCATGCTATGGTAGAAGTTTTTTATTTCTTATTATTTTACCAAAACTCGATCAATTTAAACTAGTTTTTATCTAATTTGATTAAACGTGTCCACCAAAACCACAAACAATCATTGTGAAACACTTCCTCTCCATCAAACACCTCCGTGACGAGTCTGTCCGCGGTACTTCCCCTCCCCTCTCTAAGAATATTTGTTCGATTTTATAATTCATATGAATTTTTGGTTTGATGATTCGGTGTGATCTTACGTTTTTTTTAAATTTATTAATTATGTGAACATCTTGCTATTGTTGGTTCATTCAAATAGCTTGTAGATTTTATCTACGAAATTAAATTTCAAAAACAACACTAAATCAACCGTGCATCGCACAGATAATAACCTAGTAATTATTACTAAAACAGAAGTCACTACTGCCGCATGGCGGCTTTCTGTGAAAAACTAAAAGTTTTAAAAGAATTCGGTGCTGCCACGTGCCACCTTCGAAATGGTAAGTTTTTTATTTTTTTCAAAATTGATTAGTTTAAGATAAAAATTCTAAATCTAATTAGATAAGATAAAAATCTTAAAACTAATTTGATAATATAGATTTATGATATAATTTTATGAGTAAAATTTATGATAAAGATTTAGGATTATTTTTATTTTTTTCAAATATAACATAATTAAACTAGATTTTATCCTATACAATTTATACAAGTTTAATTTGACTGAAACTCTTCAATTTCCATCTCTTTTCATTTTCCTACTATTTAATTTATACAAATTATCTACGGGACAATTTTATGTTATTTGTTCTTCTACTAATCTATATTTATTACTCATTAATCAATAATCTATTATTTATCTATTAACTATTATTAAAACATAAATTGTTGCTGTCACATGACGACTTTCTGTTGTGTGCTTAAAGTTTTAAAGGATTTATGTGTTTTGACGCACATCTTCTTGTGAAGTTGTAAAAAAAAAAACTTTTTTTTTGTACCGAAAATTAAAACTTTATATATTTTAAAACTGGTACCTCCTTTATATATGGTAAAAGTTTTTTATTATTTTTTGCTGCCAAAATCGGTTAGTACGAGATAGATTTTATTACATTTGATTTAGACGTGTTTCACTTGATTAGGACTTCAAAATTTTATGGTAAAAGTGTTTTTTTTTTGCGGATAGATTTTGTCAATTCTCATATATTTTAATATTTCAATCACATATTCATATGATCAATTTTGAATATTTACCTTATTTTTTCGTTTCCTTCAAATTATTCTAATTAAAAAATGTAATTATTTATTACAAGTTTAAAAAATATCTCATTATAAACAACTTTTGCACATGAAGAAAAACTATTAAAACCGTGCATATGGTATTATATATATATATATTCCTGCCAAAAATTAAAGTCACATAGATTTTAAAACTGGTGCCTCATTTATACAAGGTAAAAGTTTTTTTTTTTTTTTTACCATTTTTTGCTTTTAAAATGAGTTAATACATGATATATTTTATTTAAACAAGTATCACCTGATTACTACTCCAAATTTTCATGGTAAAAGTTTTTTTGCGAATAGATTTTATCAATTCTCATATGTTTTAATATTTCAATTACATATTCATATGATCAAATTTGAAATTTTTTTTTTGTTTTTTTTCAAATTATTATAATTAATTTTTTAATTATTTGTTACAAGTTTAGATAATCATCTTATTATAAACAACTTTTAAAAAAAACTATTAAAACTGTGCATACGGTACAATAAATATATCTATAAATATTACTAAAACAAAAGTCGCTACTGCCACGTGGTGGCTTTCTGTGAAAAGATAAAACTTTTAAAGGAATTCGGTGCTACCATGTGTCACCTTCGAAATGGTAAGTTTTTTATTTTTTTCAAAATTGATTAGTTTAAGATAAAAATCATAAATCTAATTAGATAAGATAAAAATCTTAAAACTAATTTGATAAAATAGATTTATGATATAATTTTACAAGTAAAATTTATGATAGATATTTAGGATTATATTTTTAGTTTTTTCAAATATCACTTAATTAAACTATATTTTATCCTATACAATTTATACAAGTTTAGTTTGACTAAAACAATTCAATTTCCATTTCTTTTCATTTTCCTACTATTTAATTTATACAAATTATCCATGGGACAATTTTATGTTATTTGTTCTTCTACTAATCTATATTTATTAATCATTAATTAATAATATATTATTTATCTATTAACTATTATTAAAACAAAATCGTTGCTGTCACATGACAACTTTCTGTTGAATGCTTAAAGTTTTAAAGGTATTTATGTGTTGTGACGCACATCTTCTTGTGAAGTTGTAAAAAAAAAAATTGTGTACTGAAAATTAAAATTGTATATATTTTAAAACCGGTACATCCTTTATATATGATAAAAAAAATTTAATTATTTTTTGCTACCAAAATAAGTTAGTACGAGATAGATTTTATTACATTTGATTTAGATGCGTTTCACTTGATTAGGACTCCAAATTTTCATAGAAAAAGTATTTTTTTGCAGATATATTTTTATCAATTCTCATATATTTTAATATTTCAATCACATATTCATATGATCAATTTTCAATATTTACCTTATTTTTCGTTTCCTTCAAATTATTCTAATTAATTTTTTTAATTATTTATTACAAGTTTAGAAAATCATCTCATTATAAACAACTTTTGCACATGAAAAAAACTATTAAAACGCGGTATATATGGTATATATATATATATATATATATATATATATATATATAATATATATATATATATATATATATATATAATTCCAACCAAAAATTAAAACCGATAGATTTTAAAATTGGTGCTTTATTTATACATGGTAAAAGTTTTTTTTTACCATTTGTTGCTTTCAAAACCAATTAATACATGATATATTTTATTTAAACAAGTTTCACCTGATTACTACTCCAAATTTCCATGGTAATTTTTTTTTTTACGGGTAGATTTTATCAATTCTCATAGGTTTTAATCTTTCAATTACATATTCATATGATCAAATTTGAACTTATTCTTCATTTTTTTCAAATTATTCTAATTAAAAAATTTAATTATTTGTTACAAGTTTAGAAAATCATCTTATTATAAATAACTTTTACAAAAAAACTATTAAAACTATGCATACGATACTAAATATTTTTTTTTCAAAACGGTATCTCCTTTATGCCTGGTAAAAGGTTTTTTTTTTTTTTACCATTTTTTTGTTGTTAAAATCGGTTAATACATTTGATTTAGACGTGTTTCAATTTACAATTCTCATGGTAATTTGTTTTTTTTACAGCTTTTTGCTGTCAAAATTGGTTTGTACCGGATATATTTTATCACATTTGATTTATACAAGTTTCATTTGATTAGGAGTATTTCTTAATTGTCATGGTATAAGTTTTTTAATTTATTATTTTATCAAAACTCGGTCAATTTAAAATAGATTTTATCCAATTTGATTAAACGTGTTCCATCAAAAACCACAAACAATCACTGTGAAATATTTTCCCTCCATCAAACACCTCCATGACGAGTTTGTCTTCTTGGTACTTCCACTCCTCTCCCTAAGAATATTTATTCGAATTTATAATTCGCATGAATTTTTGGTTTGATGATTCGATACGATCTCACGTTTTTTTAAAAAATTTATTAATTATGTGAACATCTTGCTGTTGTTGGTTCATTCAAATAGCTTATAGATTCTATACATACAAAATTAAGTTTTAGAAATAGCATTAAATTAACCGTACATCGCACGGATAATAACCTAGTTTCAATATATTCTATTAACCATTACTAAAATAGTCACGTGACAACTTTCGGTGAAATGATTGTCACGTGTCAATTTTCTATAAAATAAGAAAAGTTTTTTTCTTTTGTCAAATATAGTTTAATTTAAGACTAGACTTAATTTATTATATTTAATTTATAGAGTTCAAATGTTTTTTGTGTAAAAAAGATTTTACACCGCATATGAATGAAATTTTAATATTAATTACTATTAACAGAAGTCACTGTTGTCACATAACGACTTCAGTTAAAGTTATCAATTTCACCAAAAAAATTACTAATTCATTTATATCTACTAATTATTAATTACTTCATTTTTTAAAGTTTTTTTCTACATAAAACTCATACTCAAATGTTCAATTACCCATTTGAATGATCGATTTCAATATATTCTATAAACCATTACTAAAATAGTTACGTGACAGCTTTCGGTGAAATGACTATCACGTGTCAACTTTCTATAAAATAAGAAAAAAAAAATCTTTTGTCAAATATAGTTTAATTTAAGACTAGACTTAATTTATTCTATTTAATTTATATAAGTTTAATATGACCGAAACTTTTCAATTCTCATCAATTTTCATTTCCCTACTATTTTATTTATACATGTTATTTACGGGACAAGTTTATATAACTAACTTTTTTTTCTATTAATATATATCTGTAAACTATTAATTGATAAAGTTTTCATCTACCGGCTGTGTATAATTTTTTTACCTAATCGTCCCTTAGATCATGACATGTGTCAATTAGAACATTTGTCTTGATTTACTTAGATTTTAGTTACCCGTGTCCTATTCAAAAAATTGTTTGTGTAAAAAAAATTCTACACCGTTGGTAGATGGAAAGTTTAATTCTTAATAATTACTACTAACTGATGCTACTGCTAACACATGACGACTTTTTGTTAAAATGATCAAATTACTAATTAATCTATATCCAGTAATTATTAATTACATTATTTTTTAAGTTCTTTTTCTACAGAAAATTCCAACACAAATCTTTCAATTACTCATCCATTGATCAATTCCAATATTTACATTATTTTAGTTTTGTTCAATGTATTTTAATTTAAAATTTTAATTAGTTATAACAAGTTTAGAAAATTATCTTATTATAAATAGATTTTGCAAACAAAAAATGTCATTCGAACTGTGCATCGCACGGGTATAAACTAGTATTTTACTAGTACTGTTCAAACTTGTGATTACTAATGCTTTCTTTCATATTTATAATTAGGATTATAATAATAAATTAATAATATATGCCCACTCCGTTTTCATGTTTGATCCAGTTCACGAATTTAAAAAAATTACTTAATTATGAATATTGGTTTAGTGTGTAGTTTTATTTGAAACTCTTGAGTATGTGGCCAAAAATTAAAGTAATAATAAAAAATAAGAGAAAATGTGTAAGAGTGATGTCCTAAAAAATAAACTTTTAAACAAAATAATTAT
Organism: Codonopsis lanceolata; assembly: GCA_013146195.2. NCBI lineage: Eukaryota > Viridiplantae > Streptophyta > Magnoliopsida > Asterales > Campanulaceae > Codonopsis > Codonopsis lanceolata. The sequence continues at coordinate 45,663,998 of CM028378.1, read as the reverse complement.
TTTTAGATGTCTGGAAAAAAAAACAAGACAATAATATTTGGAGCAAGGAAGTGTAACACTTGTGTAAGTTCTAGATCACCCGCTTATATGTAGGTGGAGCCAAGAATTCATAACATGTTAAAAGTTCGAAAGATTGTGTACTTTTTATTATTTGGATCAAAGCTCTTTTATTTAGTGTGTAACACTTAAATAGTTTACTTCAAGGAATTATGTATATGTAAGTCTAATAGGCAACGAAATAAAGTTAGATGGGGGTGAATAGTCTTTTAAAAACTTTAGGGGTTATTTTGAAAACCTTTAAGAGTAGCATCATAAAAGATAAGTTTTCAGCAGCTGATGTAACAGCAAGTAGCAGCTGGCAGCTGCTGAACTTAAAACAATTTGAGTTGGTTTTCTTTTGATCACTTAAGTATAAAGACTGAATTTAAGTACAATATATATGATCAATTGTATAAATAATTCAGGAATGTAACTGATAGACACTTACGTAGATAACAGTTGCTTAAGTGTATGAATGGTAAAAACAACATGTAGCAGAACACATTATTTAGAGTGGTTCACAGTATTAAAAACTGCTACGTTCACTACCAACTTGATCAAACTTGAATTTTGAAGTACACTAAATATATTGACATTCTAAGTGATCACTAATAGATATGTGTACACAAAAAACCAGTGTTTAAGGAGTATGATTAATATATAATCAAACTCGTGCGACAATCAAATTATTTATTTAAGATTTGGAAGAAGTAAGAAATAATACAATGTTTGTTTAAACAAGAACTAGAGAATAATAATATGTGAAATAATCTCTAATAATTGTTTGAGAACTGAAATACATCAAGGAAATAATTGTTTGAAGGGATATGTTAACTGTCCAATCTTGGGTTGAAGCAAATCAAATAGAGAATATTGTGTGAGTAATGAATGATAGCTTCTTCCCCTAGTCTTCAAACGTTTATATAGAGATCTTCAATTTAGAGTCGTTAGAGAGCAAGGTTTAATTTTGAATCTCGTAAAAGAAATGATGATCGTATCTTTTCAATTGAATGCACCGAGATATTTGAAGAAGTTGAGAGGACGGAAGATATCACCTAGTATAGGAATATACATTCATAAATAGGGTGGTTAGATATCTTTTGCATAAAACAAGGAGAGTAGATATTTATGCAAGAAGATATCTTGTAGTATGCGATAATAAAGAGAGTGGTTTAGCTAGAAGATATGATACATTGTGAGATATTTAATGCAATTATATATTGTAGGGGTAATTTAATAAAATGACAAAAAGTATTCTTTTGAATAGTTTAATGTTTAAATTGAGATGACCAATAATTAATCATGTGATAGTGGCCAAAAGTGTTTTTCATATCTATTGTTTTAAAATATTGTTTGATATATATGTATATATAGTAAGTGTAAGTGGATAGAATAACATTTAAAGCAGTGACTTACACTTAGTATCAATAGTTTTCATTTGCTGACGACTTAGCTACAACAGACGAGTTTATCTTTTAACGAAATGATGTTTTGGCTAAGTAAATTAAGTTATATGAGAGTGAAGGCAAAAAGCTCAATTATCAAAACATATAATTTGTTTGAAAATTCATTTATGAATGAGTAGTAAAGCGCGTGATAATCAAACAGAGCATTATCAGCGGGTGAAGTTTAAAGCGATGAGAAACAACGACTGATAATTAAAGGGATCAGCAGCTAGCAAGTTGCTGATGACTAAGACGCGACAGATAGATGAATAAGACTCATATGAGCTGTCTATCTTAGTCTAAGTTAATTTATCTTGCTTAAGGCAATAAAATATTAGTTGTAGGTCTACCTGTTAAACTTCAGCAGAAAGAGCTTTAGACTTATTAAAGTTTAATCAATTTGGTTTTAATTAACAACTAACTAATATATTTTTTCTAATCATGCAAGACTTAATTTACTCGACCTATTGAATTTCACTTAGATATATCTATTAGAGTGATCTTAATTCAGTAAGTGGGTTTTTATGAATTCTTTCTTATTTACTTGTTGTTTTATTTGCTAAAGTCTAATTAATAGATTTAAGTAATTATAAACATTCATGTTTCAACAGTCTACTATCTCCATAATTTTATAACCTTATCCCCAACACATGATATAATCATTTTGGACATGCTCGAGCCTTCTCGTAGTTATGACCAATAGTTTAGAAAAACTCGTACATCTTTCTTGAATCTTAATTATTAGACTTTTCAAGGATTTAATATTTTAAAAGTAAATAGTTAGTTTGTTACATAAATGAAGTTCAAAAGGTTATGTAATTATTTGATGAAATAGAATAGTCGGTTGAAATCAAATACGAATAAACAATAAACATGAAATATAAGTAATTAAAACTTGTATTATTCATTAATACCAAACCGATTGATTCATTTACTATGGAGACTAATCCATTTTCTTAACTTTGTAACCACAAATGTTGAATTTGCAATGTGTTTTTTCAACTTTAATTTATCGCAATAATTTGTGCCCTATAAATATATATATATATACACACACACACAATGAAACAGAGCTGCACGATTGCTCGCGTAACATTTTGCTCGCTTGCTCTAAGCTATAGGCTGTTGACACGTGGCTCCCGGCAGGCTTTATTATATATAATCATACTCATATATATATATATATATATATATATAAGTTTGTAAGGAGTACTATAGTTGTGTCATCTCACCATTTTTTGATAAATCTTCATTGTAAAACATCCATGTGGAGACTTTAAAAACTTTTGATTTTCTAACCATTAACTAATAATAATACATAATAATAATCAATAATCAATGTGATAAGTGGTATTAGTATTAGTGTATATAATTTCTTCTATTGTCAATAGGATAAAGCTTATATTTAAAAAACTTTTACAACTAACATTACTTCTAACAAATGTGAGATAAAACTCTTAAAGGTGGGACATTATTTCTAATGACTCACTTCTAACACCATACTTTAAGCCTTCTTATCTTATTCATCTAAAACTTGATTTGGACAAATAGATATATCATTTCGATACTTTTGCCGAGTAGAACACATTTGCACAATTACTTTTGCCAACAAACAAATGACACGTAAAGAAATTCGTGCCTCAAGTTGCACAATTTATTTCACTAAAAATACTATTTTTTAACAAGTATTATATTTTAAGTTTTGAAATCTTATTCATCAAAAACTCGATTTGGACAAATAAATATATCATTTCGATGCTCTCACCGAGTAGAACACATTTGCGTAATTACCTTCCCCAACAAACAAATGACACGTAAAGAAATTCGTGCCTCAAGTTGCACAATGTATTTTACTAAAAACACTAATTTTTCAACAATAGAAGAGATGTATCTCACATTTGTTTGAAATTAATGTTGATTTTAAAATACTATTATTAAGTACCAATAGAAGAGATGTATCATACATTGGTTGGAAAGTGATGTTGGTTTTTAAAGTCATTTGATAAAAGACTTCAATCATTATTACCAATAGAAGATGCATATCTCACATTGGTTAGAAAATGATGTTGATTTAAAATTGTTTTATATTATTACCAATAAAAGAGATGTATAGCACATTGTTTAAAAAGAAAATGTTAGATTTTAAAGTCTTTAGACTAAAGACTTTCACTTTTACAAGACATGTATCTTACATTGGTTACAAAATATTATGCTATTATTATCAATAGAAGAGATGTATCCCACATTGGTTAGAAATTGATATTATTTTAAAAATACTATTATTAATTACCAATTGAAAAGATGTATCATTCATTGATTAGAAAATGATATTGGTTTTCAAAGTCTTTTGATAAAAGACTTCTACCGTTATTACCAATAGAAGATGTATATCTTACATTGATTAAAAAATGATATTGATTTTAAATTATTTTAGATTATATATAAGACTTTTACTATTATTAGTAATAGAATATATATATACATATCACATTTGTTATAAATTGATGTTAGTTTTAAATTACTATTATTACCAATAAAAGAGATAAATCTTACATTGGTTAAAAAGTGATGTTTATTTTAAGAGTCTTTAAATAAAAAGACTTCTACTTTTATCATCAATAAAAGAGAAGAAAATAGATGTATCTCATTATATAGAAAGCGATATTTGTTTTATATTTTTTTAGATAAAAATTCAACTACTATTACCAAATGATGAAATGTATTACACATTGGTTAGAGAGTGATGTAGATATTAAAAGTCTTTTTATAAAATATTTAATACTAATAGAAAAAATATGTATTTCATACTGGTTAGGAAAGTGATATTGATTTTAAATTTTTTAGATAATGTATCTCACATTGGTTACAAAGAGATCCACATTATTTAGAAACATATATTGGTTATAAAATTCTTTAGATACAAGAATTTTTATGTTATTAACAATACAAGAGATGTATCACACATTGTTTAAAAAGAGATGTTGATTTCAAAACTATTTAACATGGTCCGAGCTAAATATAAGCGAACATGGATAGATCTCTGGCCGCTCAGATGTACCGAGCGAGCAAACTCCTGCCTGTCTTATGTCGGCCAAAAGTGTTGCAAGCAGGCAGATGATTCAGCGATCACAACCAACCCGTTCAATTATGCGATAACGATCGTCTTGAACGTGTGGACTTGATACCGGGAGATCCGCCCCCATGTTCTGGACGTGGCCATGAACGTGCCTGCCTTTCACGCTCGTGCACTTAATGTTCAGTTTCCAGCCTTCAAGGTTGGCTATATAAACCCCTCTGACGGAAGAGTGAAGGTACAATCACTTTTTAATAGACCGAGACTCTGTCAAATTGATATTGCATCTGTGTGTTAGCTAATTTTCACATCGGAGTGCATTTGCAGGGAAAACCCCTGCCTAGTTCACGTTTATTATTGGCTACTTTGACAGGTTTGGGCCTCGTGACAAGAATAATTTGAAAGTCAGATATTCAAATATCTTAGCCCAGTGTATCTAGTTAATTTTGGATACATTGCATTACAAGATTTAAAAATTAATGAATATTTTTTTGCATAAATTTTAGAACAATATAAATAATTTTTATACAAATTCATATGAAAAATAAACTTGATTTTCGAGACAATAGATATATTTGCATGATTCCTTAACTCAACAAAGCACATCATCTACTAAGTAGGGGATGGTTCAACTAATTATGGGGCTTTATGGGGTATTTACTTGGAAAAATTGTGGGCTGCCCGCCCCCCTTTCCAAAGTTTTCAACTACTTTATTTTTTCTTCATAACTAGAAAAATACATTTTATGCATCGTGATGCACAAAATCATGCATCATAATGCATCATTTGTACATCGCGATGCATGAAAATGTTTTATTTTGTGCACTGTGATGCATGATATGCTTTTTTTTTCGATTACGAAAAAATATAAGATGTAAAGCGGTTAAAAATTATCTACATGAGATCAACCCGAATTTCTCCATATTTATTTTAGTCTGAGTCACATGGGCTAATATATGAAGAATTTATTTTTAAAGAATGCTCGACGAGGATAGTTTGATTTGAACGACAGGAAGAGGGAAACATCGATGAAGTCAGGATTTCATTTAATGAGGTTAAACAACGACAAAAGTTGTCTTTATCTAAAACACATTTGACATTCATCAAAGTTTAGTTGTAACAATAATTGTAAACCTAATATTTTGTAAGAGTATTTAGACAGTAATAAATTCAAATAGTAGCAATTGATTTTGGCACAAATGGGGAACCTAGCATCCCCATTATGTATTCTTCCTATACATCTTCTTAGCTAGGTCTCATTGTCATCTACATATTTTTCTCTTCTTACCCACTTAAAAATATATTTTCACATTATATAATCTTCTTATACAAAAAAAATTAAAATTTAACACATCAAAAAAATAAAAATAAAATCATTTTGTCCACACCCTCCCCAAAACCCGGTCACACATACTGTTAATGCACCCATGAAGATTCCATTTATTTTCTTCCTAAATTGGAAGATTGGTTTTTCAATTTTATTCTAAGAAGATTGGTTTTTCAATTTTCACACAGTGGAGGCTCTACCATTACGATTATTACAATTTAGAAAAAGCACACGCCCTAACCGACAACGGCACAAATGCTTTAAGGGACGCATAGAAAAGAAGATGGAGGGGAGGGAGCAGCATTTAAAAGCATAGAGGGAAAACTAAGGCAAGTGTGGACATTGACATTGTAGAAAGAAGTAATCGTTACAGCATTAGCAGTAGACGACATATCAGTCAAGAATCACAACAACCGCGTGGGCGTGGCCCCCTCTCTTACAGAGTTCCACGCGATCGGGTGAGGGAAATACACAGAGAACATTGAGAGCAGGCATGGCTTCTTCAGTAATGGAGACGGAGACCCAGATGGAGCCACCAGCAGACTTATACATACCCCAGGAATGGTCGGAAGCCGCTCACACCATAACCTACGATTCCATCACTTACCCTCCTCCCGTTGCCTTCATCTGCGGCGCTAAAAACAGCGGCAAAACCACCTTCTCTCGCCTCCTCCTCAACGTCCTCCTTCTAAGGTATCCCCACTCCGTCTCTTACTTTATGATTTGTCTTTTTCTTTGGTCTCTAAATCAGGAGTAATAATTATGTTATTCTGTAATTTGATTGATTTGAGAACCAATTCAGTGTGACCATTTTCACTTTCAGATTGAATTTCCTTACGGGAATATTATTTGCAACCCTGATTATATTTATTTATTTGTTGTGTACTTGTGTTATTTTAAAAGTTGAAAACCGAAGTTTTGCATTTTTTTCCCTTTATATCCTCTCTATTTTTACACAAATACAAAGTTCAAGATTTTCTGTTTAGCTATATCCTCCGTATTATTTTTAATATTGATATATCACTGGATGTTAAGTGGATAAAGGAATGCTGTGTTTTATCTGAATGAATGTTGACTGGATTTTGATTACTATATGTATGCAAATGTATCACACGAAATTGCATAATAAAGTTTTCCAGATGGCTATGACATTATATATACTTGCGAAAGTTTGTTACTCTATTGCATCAAAGTTGAAATTTACTAGTGTCAAGCCATTTGGCAACCATTTGTTTGAGTCGACTATTGTGTAAAATAAAAGCTTTATTGCTTCATGAATTCTTTTCTAGGCTAGGAATTCTATCAGTTGGCAATTTAATTAGATTTATCATCAAATACTAAATGGATTCTATCCAGTTCCGATTGTTTTATCTTTTCCTGATGGATGCCAGTTTGCAATGTATTGTCTAATAAGAATGGTTCTTGTGTAATTCCGTTACAAGCATTTTCTCTGTTTCATTTCTGTTTTAAGATGACTTCAGTACTGCTTTTCTTCATGTGTATCCCATTTTTAATTTTTCATGTTGTCATACATAGATGCATTACTTAAGGGGTACTGGGGTTTCATAACCTGGTACTGAGATTCGAGAAACAAAGTTGACTTTGCAAAGTGTATGCAGGTACAGGAGAGTAGCTTACTTGGACACAGATGTTGGACAGACTGAGTTCACCCCTCCTGGTTGTCTGTCTCTTACTGTACTAGACAAAGTAACTCCAGGTATATATTGATGGGCTTTCAAGCCCACCACTGTTGTGACCCTGATTTCTTTCATGAATTTTATTATGTGAGGTCACATTATCGTTCCTTCCTTATGTTTTTTTTTTCTCCCTTTTCCTTCTCCCACAATTAGATTTGACAGTTCCATGCCTGAAAACACCAGACAGGTATGACCACATATTGATTATGTTTTTGAGTTTCTTTTATTGATGATTGTTTTCAGGATTTCCAACTTAAAGCTTTTGAAATGTCATTCATTTTCATTCTAAACTGCTCCATACATGGATGAGATACTATCTTGCAAAATTAGACTTAACTGAACTTTGTGCTTTATAGGGAGATTTGAGATAATGCATACATCATTTTTCTAAAATTTTCAAGTTGAGGGAGAGGGTAACAATTTGCTGTTCTTTAGTCTCCACTACGTATGGGGTGTGTACCGTGTATAGTGCATTTTCTAGGGTATTAGGGATGTAAACTATCTTTTCTATCAGTCTTTTTGATTGGAACATGCCTTTTCTTTTCATTTTCTTAATTCTCCCCCCCCCCCCAATTTTGTACTCCCTCCGTCCCAAAATCATTGTCCTACCTTTCTTTTTTGTCTGTTCCAAAATGATTGTCTTGTTTGAAACTTTCCTTTTTAGGACAACACTTTTACCACTTTTCCCTTACTTTTTCATCCTACTTTAGTCATGGGCCATCACATGGGCTTTAAAGGAAACTACACATCAAACCATTATTAATATTCAAGTCAATTGTTTTTTCTTAATCCGTGTGCCGTGTCAAACACGTTAATAATTTTGGGGCGGAGGGAGTACCATTTTATATGAAAATGCCTGGCAGTTTAGGAAGTACATTATTGAAAGGGAAACAAATAAATCCCAACCAGATTACTATAGAAAAGAAGAAGACTCCAAGTCAAACATGAATTTTGTCAGTTTTCCCTGTACTAACTTTTACCTAAGAGATCAACATGCTATCAGAAAACTTGCTGCACATGTGTTCGCTTCCAAGTATGGTTATGGGAATCTTTAACCCATTATCATTTACTTGGGATGCGATGTTTGTAGTTAACCTAGTATTTACAAGGTGGTTTGTTTTAGTTGGGAAATGCAAGATGCAGCCCAACATTTTTGGATGGAAAAGTGTAATCAGAATTGAGTGATGAAGGTGAATAAAATGAATTTTCTCAAAAAGAAAAATAGAAATAAAAAAGGTGAATAACAGAAAATTCTGCAGTCTCCCCAATTTTTTTTTTTAAACGTTACTTAGAGTTGAGGAATTACTCTAATCTAAAAATGTTTGGTCCGAGATGTAGCATCGCGTGTTGAAAATTTAGTACAAGTACGAATGCTTATGTATTTTACAACCTACTATACGATACTATAAACTTTGGCTCTTTGGTGAGAAGTAAAAATGATGTTCCCTTTTAGTACTTTCATGTATATAATAATACATATATGTTTTCTGTCTAACATGCCTTAGCCACGTGGTTAGTGAAGATTATTCATAAAATTCGATTTATGCTTGCTACAATGGGGAATAACGTGTACATGTAACAAGCGGGTTTTTTTTTTACCCGCCTTGTTCCAAATTTCAGATGCTACTTTTTTGGTGATATCTCCTCAAAAAGGGATCCCAAGATGTACTTGGGGTGTATATTTGCGCTATATGATCATTATCAAAGAGAGTATTGCCTGTTTGAAAAGAGTACTGAATCCCCCAGTAACTATGGAATGCCGCTTGTTATCAATACTCCTGGCTGGGTGAAAGGTATGCTTAATCTCTGTTGCTTGTCTTGTTAACAACTTAACATGATAATATGCTGTTTGCTTTGTAGCATGTTAGCGACAAATGCTTTCAAGTTCTGAGTACTATTTCATGGGCATCTGGTCCTGTGTACCAGGTATTGGATATGATATACTAGTGGATATGTTGAAACGCATTGTTCCTAGCCATGTTGTTAAGATTCGTATATCTGCTGAAAGTAAGAACTTACCATCTGGGGCATTTTGGTTAGAAGACGGGGATGATGACTTGTCAACCCTAATCGAAATCAACTCGGCTCGTCAGGACTCCTTCAAGAGATCGTAAGTTTTTTGTGTATGTAATTTTGATCAGAAGCTTTTATTCTGGAATTGCAATTTTAATTTTTTGTGCTGTTTGGTTGAATGAGTTCTTATCTTTTATTTTGTAGCAGTTCAGTTGCCTTCTTGTTTGTAGTGTTACCCATCTTATAGTTACTATTGGGAAGTAAACTGTAGTTTTGAGTTAGTGCTTTGTAATTGAAGTAACCATTAGGAAGTAAATTGTTGTGATGCATTAGTGCTGACCGTTTGTTATGCGTTCTGCATCAGGTCAGTAAATTTAGGCAAAGTGAATAAATCCATTGTTATTTGACTTGTCAGCTTAATGCAATAATTAGTGATTGAGTTACTACCTCCCGTAAGTTGATTGGCTGCAAATTTGGATTTTAGTGATTTATCATTCTAATTTGAAATACACATTAATTTTGGGATCTTGGATTTTTGAAGATGCGTTTGTTTTTCCAGGGTACTTGTACAGAAGGATGCACATCTTTTACGAGATTTACGCATAATGGCTTATTTCAGACAGTGCTTTCCAAGTGACATGAACATCACTGCAATCAAGGAACTTGCTCTTGCATTGGCTGCTCACCCTCCGTACGAACTCTCCATATCAGCTGTGAAAATTAAACACCTTCATTGCGAGGTTAGTTCAGCTATAAGGAGCTTTAGGTTTAGCTGTTAAATATTATGTGTGATTTGCACCAAACTCTCCTTTTTCCTGGGTACAAGGGTATTTAAACCTCTTAGGGCTTGTTTGGTAGTCAGACAAGGATAAGTAATATTATTAATCCCAGTACTATTAGTGCCCTCGCTATTGATCCTCACTTGTATATTGGGGGTAGTTTTGAGATTACAAATGTTAATTCCAATTTTTTTTAGTGAGGACGCTAATAATACCACCTTCCCCCTTGGTATTAATAGTGAGGGGATAATGACTTTATCTGGATAACTCGTGCTATTAGTCCCGACCACCTATTGCGTACCAAACATGCAACTCGGCTTATTAATCCTATCTGGCCTTAATCCTGGCTACCAAACGACACCTTAGAGTATTAGTCCCCTTGACATCCGACCCACACTAAAGATCCATGCACTGAGCGAGTCCAGACTTGCGTCTGGGAAGGTAGCCTTCAGAGTTGGCAAAATATCATTCAACTGCAAGCTTTCAAAATTTTCTTAATTTACTTACATTTGTTTCTGATTTCAAGCTTCATGAGGTGAAACATATCTTGCAGGTCCCGAGTACTGAATTTTTTTACAGCTTGAATGCGACCATTGTTGGATTAGGGATTATTTCTGAAGGTTCTGAACATCTGCCTCGCTGTGTTGGCCTGGGTAAGTTAATTGTTTACATTAGTGGTCACACTTCAATTGAGTGAATTTGTTACTTTCTGATTTTATTCATTGTCTCCCAGTTCGCAATAGTAGCTGGGATCTTGGTTGTTACGTTTCTTGGTTCCCACTCTTTTATTCATTTGCTTATTGTATAGCTCATTTTGTAAATGGGAGAGAATAGTTTTAGGATTTATTATGTCACACAATTAACTCCAGTTGCACTTTTCATATACATGCTGGCATTAAATAGTATCAAAAAATTTCTGTGAGACAGCGCTTTATCTTCTGCAACCCCCCCCTCGCAGGCGCGAACACACCCACACCCACGCCCACACCCACACCCACAAAATGGTTATGGTATTTCTAGATCTTTTTTATGGCTGTATTTCTATATCTTTGCTTAGTTCAAATAGTGCAATAGTAGCAGTAATTATTTCTGACTTGACTTGACTTGACTTGACTTATTCGTAATTTGTTTTTTTCTCAACTTGATTCTTTTTGAACCAGGAATTGTGAGGGGCATTGACACTTTTAAACGGGTTCTCTATCTAATAACCCCTGTTCCACAAAATGCTCTGGAGAATGTTGATATCTTACTACAAGGGTTCATCCAAATTCCCACTTGTTTGTTGCAGGTAAAAAATGCAAATTTGCAAATTTTGTTTACGACTCTCTTGTTTCTGAGTGTCCACGATCTCCGCATTGCTTGTCTTTGCTGAAGATTGACAGAAAATCTCATGAGGAGTATTTTTGGAATTTCATCCTACTCTCGTCTTTGTTTCTATATAGTAAAACTACACGTGTAGAAAAAAGGAAAAAAGAAACTCAAGATGGGCTCAAGTTAGTAGATTAATCAATTTATGAACATGTATGCTGGTCAATTCCTGCTCTCAGCCTTAATTAGGATTTTGAAAATACCAGAAGACTAAGGTGAACTGATTCCTGGTTAAAGCAAAAGAAAAATTACAGGTTAGGAACAAAAATAAAATAGCCGAGCTCAATCACTTGAAGCTTGGTTCGGCTCGGCTTGTTTACAGCCCTATCTGCTGTGAAGTGTGAACAACATGTTATACTATAACTTTAGATTCTTCTTTGGGGTATAACCTATAAAACAAGCACTCAGTTATGAGATCTTTGTTGTGAAGTAAATGACTCATCCTCTAGGGTGATAGTTTATGGCCTGATCTTCGATAATATTTCATGCATGCTCCATGCTGTTAGTTTAATTATCTTTTGAAGTTCCGTTATAATATAAAGGAGAGAAGTCATCTTGTTAGGAGTCTAATTTTTTTTTACTTGGTTGACCTTCAAATGGAGACCCTTATTTTACGTGGCATGTAAAAGGGCATAATGTGAATCCATGTTAACCTTTCACAGTAGTAAATATTATTGTCTTGCACCACTTCAGGGTGGAATCTAATTCCTTGATTTCTGTTCTTAAAATTTGACTTCAGGTACAGGGATGCATTTCGCCATACATGGCATCAAATGTTTTATCTGGAAATTAGAAGATCAGTTGAGATGCAGCAGGCTTCTGCAAACAATTGACTTAACAACTAATCATCTAACGGAGTAGTTTTTATGTGGCAGTCTTTGTTAGTTTGTTGCTACACTGCCATAATTTGGTAGCAATTTAGTAATAGTTGACCTCTTGCTGGGGATATATTTATATGAGGTTGTAATTCGTGCGTCAGATTTCCTGCTTTTGTTGGTTATGCCGACCATAAGAACCGTGAATTGTTGGGGGGAAGATGTGCTTGTTGAATATTTAGAGGAATACTAATCCATACTAGAGAGTATTAGTTAGGAAAGACAGTTATATTGACAGAATCTTTCTGCTTTCGGTCTCTTCTAGTTAGTTCCCGTAGCCCTGTTTCTCAACTCCGATTCTGTTGTTTTATCTCAGCTTCATGAGTAAGTAGTCTATCTCATCTTCACGACTGAGTAATCTCTTGCTTGCTCGCTCGCACCCTATTTGGCCTTGTTTGTCACAGGTCTTGTAGTTCTTGGGGGTTATACCTTAACTCTTGATCTTAGTCGGAACGCTGAGATAGCTACGAAGTTATACTTTGACACTTGCTAACAATATGTGCAAGTCCTTTTAGTTAACAAGGAGTTGAAGAGCTGAATCTTGGGACAAAGAGCTTTGATCGCATGGACGGATGAATGATAGTGTGTATACACACGCTCACTCACTTCACAATAATGAATAAGATGGTGGCGGGTTGTTATTTTGGGCTTGATTGGAGCATAAGTCAAGTCTTGGGGGTTAAGTAAGCACATGATCCTCACGCACACACCTTAAATTGGAAGCTAAGCTATGTTTGGACAACTGACTGATTGAGTTGGCCTTGTTTTATTTGTTTTTGGGATTCCTAAATTGCGGAAATGGGTCTCCTTTCATCTAATTTAGTACCAAACCAACAGTGTCCGAAAATATTAGAAATAGATGAGAAAGTAGAATTCTTTGAACAGAAAGGAACAAGTATTACTATTTCTTTTCAGGGTATTTCGAGACCCCAAGGCTAAAGAAAGAGGTGCTGTCGGGTGCTAGAAACCGACTATGGATTTTTTCTCAAGTATTAATTACTCCCTTTGTAACGAGTGTCCATCTTTAATTTTTATTTTTTTTAACAAGATGGAAGGAAGTTAGACTTTTGTGTCATTTAGTGTGACACATGTATATTAATGGTCTTAATGCCCATATATAATACTCCTTTCATCCCTTAATAATCGTCCTAGTTGTCCCGGCGTACAGTTTAAGAAAAAATAATTGATTTGATTATTTATATTAGTTTAATGTGTAGTTTCCTTTAAAGCTCATGTGTATGTGTCCCATAATTAAAGTAAAGTGAAAAAATAAGGGTAAAGTGGTAAAAGTAATGTTCTAAAAAGGTAAGTTTTAAACTAGATAATTATTTTGGAACGGACGAAAAAGGAAAGGAGGACGATAATTTAGGGACGGATGAAGTACTGTTTTAGAAGTTCAAACGAATCACAATGTGTATGAAATGTGAAACAAACCACTACTTGTGTAACTATTGCTACAACTAAAGAATTGGATGAGGGAGACAAACATGTTTTAGTGTAGCAATAGCCAATAGTTGTAGCATTGCAATTCGAACTAAATTGGTTGTGGTTAAGTGATAATGAGGTCCGAGTTTTTAAAAGAAAAAGCTTATTACTTGTATTTATCATTTAATCATTTAAAATTAAATTAAAAAGACTTGGATTTTGGTAAGGACATAATCCACCAAATGCATAACAATTAGCACAAAATTAATAATTAATAATTAATAAAACAAGAAACTATGAACAAGTGTGCAAGTGTTAATGCAGCAACGACACGACACGACACCGTATTTATACTACTATTGTCTATTGGTTTGTTGGGAAGTGGTGGATGGACCGTTAATTTAGGTACAAAGTGCGGCTAGCAACCTCTATTTTTTGGAAGCAAAAACTTGAGAATAATTTTAGTAAATACGAGTAAAGAAACAGGGGAGATCCTGATTTGGAACCTAATCTTGAATTTCATAAACACCACTACATTGTTCGAGAGAGAAAAGGAGAGATAGAGACTAGAGAGAGAGATCGAGGTAGGTCATGATCTTGGGTCTGCGTCTTCCCACAAAGGTCATGATCTGTCTCATTTTGCCCTCTTTTTGATCCCTGCATCTCATTTCATCTCTTCCAATCGACAAAACTTTCGTAATTTCCCGTTCCTGCTTTTCCTTTTTTCCTTCATGATCATGGCATCAAGATCATTTAGGCTATTTGTTGAACAAGAATTAGGAACATTCCCACATTTCGTCATATATGCTGTTCTAGAATGGGTACTGATTATCTTGCTTTTTATCGATGGCTTCCTTGCATTTATTTCCAATGAATTTGCCAACTTCTTCGAATTAAAATCTCCATGCTTGCTCTGCACGAGAATCGATCATGTTCTTGTTCATAGAAACCCAAATTTCTACTACAACGATACCATATGTGAAGGTCACAAGAAGGACATTTCCTCCCTAGCATATTGCCATGTCCACCGAAAACTCTCTGACATTCGCAACATGTGTGAGGGATGCCTCCTTTCCTTTGCCACTGAGAAAGAATCTGACATCGATACTTACAAATCTCTTGTTGGGATTTTGCACAAAGATATCGATTGCTTCGTGGAGGAAGATCAAAAGGTTTTCTTGAAATCGGGGAAGAAGGATATCAATGATGGGCTCCAACTCGAGAAAAGTGATGTCCTTAGGTGTTCTTGTTGTGGGGATGCTTTGAAGGTGAGACCTTCTTCTTCTATGACAAAGACCTATGCTAGGAGTTCATCCATTCGCTCACAGGCTCCGGCTCCTTCTCCTCGAGCATCAATGATGTGGAGAACTGAGGACGGAAAGAATATGGACTTGCCTCATATTCGATACACAGAGCTTAAGTTCATGTCGGATAACGAATCAGAGCTTCCTGAGGATGAGTATGGCTTGAATGCAGATATCAAACGTGAGTTTTTGTGTTGCATTGTCGTACATTTCAATCATCTCCTTTATTTATTATTTTGACATAGTGAATACTGCTTCCTTCTTTTGTAACCTTTTCTTCCCGTGAATGCGTAATGCCTTTGTTGAGGTATGTCTTCGTATAGTAGCTAGAATTTTCTGTATCATTAGCAATTCAAAAACTTGCTAGCACAAGGGCCTCTTCGAAGACTTTTTTGATTTTTCGTTTGTCTCTATATATCTTTATATTTGGATTATAAGTTCAAGTTTTCTCCTGTATGCTCACGGGAAAGCCATGATATGTAATGCATCCCATGAAACTTTTTGTGTTGATACTAGATATATTAATTGAGAAACAATTATGGTGAAAAATTTGACAAATATGAGGGAATAACTTTTACCAGTTGAAAGTTGTTTCCCCGCTATATTTGTGTTTGCACTTTTATTGCCACAATTTTAATATTCCTGTGTTCTCGTGAAGTGGTCATTTAATTTGAAATGATAAGAGTTTCCACCAAAATATCATTTTTGAGCACTTGGTGTTATACTATGTGCTAAACAAGTTTTTCTTGATATTGTGTTAGAATCTAGAGAAGATATAAAATCTGCTGCAATGCCATTATTAGCAGATTCCGAGGAAATAGCCGAAGACAAAACCCCAAGTTTTATCAGAGGAAATCGTTTTTTTGGAATCCCACTGTCAGATTCAGCTTCAGCAAGTCCTCGCTTCGCCAGCAGGTTTCCTAGGAAACTCCAACTCGAGAAAACAGACTTGCTTTTTGACTCAAATGACACAAATATCACTTCAAATGAAGCCGTAGAAGGCGACTCCATTCTGCATCATTTAAAGAGACAAGTCCGTTTGGATAGAAAATCACTTGTAGCATTATACATGGAACTGGATGAAGAAAGGAGCGCTTCTGCTGTTGCAGCGAACAATGCCATGGCCATGATCACAAGATTACAAGCTGAGAAGGCTGCTGTTCAAATGGAGGCTTTACAGTATCAAAGAATGATGGAGGAGCAGGCTGAGTATGATCAAGAAGCCCTGCAAGTAATGAAGGACTTGCTTGTTAAGAGAGAGGAAGATATTAAGGTTTTGGAGGCTGACCTCGAGGCATATAGGGAGAAGTATGGAGAGATAAAGAAAGTGGGCAGCGAGGATTGTGAAGCTGATGCTGATGATTACCAGGATATGAAATCACAATCTATCTCCTCCTTTGGAGAGAAGTCAGACTGTGGAAGTCCTACTGTAACGGATAATAATGGAGAAAATGAGGGTAATTCTGGAAGATCGGGAGAAAATGGAAAGGGGAGCACAGATGTATCATCGTTAGATTTTGAAAGTGAAAGATCTCAACTTTTTGGTATGTTAACAAATCTGGAGAAAAAAATTAAATCATCTCCAAGTGAAGGGGAAGGGGATCAAGAAAATGAAGACAGAGGTAATTCAATCATATAGCTTTTTCTTTGTGATTTATCTCAGAATTTTTATGAGGTATAAATGGTGTTAATTGGATTTTAGGACATGAAAATAAGGCCACCCTTACAAGAGAAGTGTCCCTAATTAGGGAGAGGTTGAGAGCCATTGAAGCAGAGAGTGGGTTCTTAAAGCATACTGCCATGACACTCCAAAAGGGTGGTGAGGGAACAAAACTTTTGACAGAGATAGCTCAACATCTTCGTAAGCTTCGGCACTCCGACAAAATGGAGGACGCAACAGCAGATGCATGATTTTTCTAACTTTTTACGGTAATTTAAGTTTTTATTCCCTTTTATAGCATAACTTCCTTAGTACTCACATTTTGATGTTGCCGTGGGATCAACTTCACTTCATATTCTATTACTGAGCATAAGATTGAAACATTCATTGGATAACTTACTTGATAAATTTTGTTTTTGCAGTTTCTTTCTTTGTTTTTTTCCTACTTGTCCTTTTCGGTACTAGGATTGTATGTACATAATGCTGTATTGGACGAAGGAGCATTGAACAGTCCCCATCCTTGAAGTTTAATGGAGCTCTCTCAGTTTTCTTTACTCTTCTCCCGTGAGGTAATTATTTAGTAATGAACACATAGTGAGATTGACTTATTGAAGCTGATGATGATTAGAATTCCATTTTTATCACCTGAGTGCACGATTCACATTTTTTCAATGAAAGCACAGAAACTATAAACACAACTGATCAGTGATCAAACCTTTTTCTGCAGGCTAAACTGGCTTTTTCTGCAGTAGGCAACTGATCGAGCAGATGCTAGTGGACCGTTCATGGAAGGAATGAGAGACACATGAATTTTCTTTAATAGCTGATTAACGAACCCCACCCCAGACCCCAAATGGCTCATTAATCTTGTATTAGTTTCGATGTTAATTACAGTATTTTCATTTTCCAGTTTCTCACACACATTTTTTTGTTGCTATACTGAAGCAAATTTTCTCAATTTTGGATGACCAACATGTGATATTCTGTGTTGTACATGTACGTAACGTAATCACCTATTGTAGGTTTGAGTTGTGCAAAGTTGACTGTACCAAAAAATAAAAATAAACTGCAATAGGCATATCCATTGCTGAAAAAATATCTTTCAAGGAGAATATGAATGGTTAAAATATACGATAAAAATGCCAGAAAACTTGTATGACCGTAGCTCGCATTTTTGTTGCTCACCTATTGTTATTGCAATTTTCCTTCGTTGTTTGGTCCGCTTTAGAACCAATTTAAAATGTACTACAATTTGAACCACATCAATATTCCATCCGTTTCAAAATAAGTGTCGTTTTATCAATTTACACACACATTATGCAAACTTATAAAAAGATTGATATACCTTTATTTAAGTTCATTTAATGTATGGTTAAGGTGCAATATTATTTTCTCTTTCCTCTTAACAATCTCCTCTCTAACATAATTTAATTTGAAAGTAATAAAGAAGTATAGTTTTGGCAAAATATGAACAAATGTTTCTAGATATTTTATAATGCCACTTATTTTGAAACATAGCGAGTACTTTAGTTTTTAAATGTTTAATACAAATAAATAATAGAATCTAATAATTCATACAAATATCAAAAACACATTCAGCAACAATAAAACGTTGAAAATACAAACCGATTCACTAAAGAAAAAAAGATAGTGCATTTAACAATAAAAAGTTTCGACCGATAACATTACAATCTAACTAGTTCACATGACTAAACAAAAGTGAAGAAAAAACACGTAGATGAACACACGAGTTTAACACTTCAGGGTATGAAAAAGAGGTTTACGATAAAAACATGTAAAACCCTTTAATTTTTAATATATATATATATATATATATATAGTTATATTATATATTATAGGGCGAAATTCATCATTGGCCCCTGTACTTAGGTTTTGTCCATCATTAGTCCCTGAACATCAAAACGTATCACCATTGACCAAAGTTTACGTTTTTTGTCCACCGTTGGTCCCTTACTTAAACGCCATTAACTGTTTCACCGTTAAATGGACATGTGTGATAAACGTGAGCAAAAACAAGGACCAAACCGTCTTTTCTCACTGGGCATGGACATTCACAAACGTAATTGGGGATTTCTCATCGGCCAAAATTAGGGAATTAGGGAATTAGTCTTCCACTTGAGCTCCGGCTCCAGCTCCAGCCTCAGACGCGGCCACTGATGAGAAACCAGCGGAGAAATAGGAAGACACAAAATCAGATGAAGTTAAGAAAGAAGAAAAGAAGCAAAAAAAGACGAGAAGATGCCGGAGATTCTGAAAACAGAGGAGCCCCCGGTAGCGGAAGCACCTACTTCAACGGTGGTGGAGAATCCACCTGTTGCTCGAGCGATTTAGAAGCAAGTAGAGGAAAAGCCGATTGTCGAGAAAAATGGCAAAGTCCGGTGGTGGCGTGGATGAACTCGATCTCTCGGATCGCTCTCGGTGATCGCAATAGAAGCGCGTACGATCTAGTGGATCGTATGCTATTCCTCTACGTTCGTGTTATGAAGGCTAAAAGATCAAATCCGAAGTTGATTCTTCGCTCTACGCTAAGCTTTTGATTGACACGTACAATATTAAAACCAAATCGCAAAGTGATAAAGATTGGGACCAAGTCTTTGCTTTCGATGAAGAAGGTCTGAATTCGACTTCGTTGGAAGTCTCAGTTTGGGTCGAAAAGCAGTAGATGAAGATGAAATTGATCAAATCCAACAGAAATCAGACATGGAAGGGAGCCAATTTCTTGCTCTTGTCATTGTTGACATCATCAATGGCGGAATCAAATTTGGGTAGAACCCTAGAAAATGAATGGGAAGAACAAGAAGACTCTGTTTTTGTCGTTTTTGGGAAGCGAATTGGTGAGCTTCGAAGAGTCGGCCCCAAAACTGCGCTCTGAGTACAGTTTGCAAGGAACTCGTACCGGCTCGAGCAAAGCTTCGACTGGATGTGGTGGCTAAACTTATCGCAAGCCTCTTTGCAACCACTGCTTCGAGAATATCCCATGATCCCTCTCGCCCCTCCACCACCAACCACCTCATTGCAATCCCTAACTTTGCTCAATAGTTCGTCCGTCAGTGATTTTGACGATGACGATGATGATTTCAACTCGTTTTTTGATCTAAGTGTCCCTGAGCTTGATGAGTACGAACCCCACCCAACCCCAGCCTCCAAGTTCTTCATCTACTCCCTAAAAGTCGTCGAACTCACCGTCTCCGTCTCCCACACTATTTTGGAACAACTGACCAATGTTGGGTCATGCACCATCTGTAGAGAAGAATTTCAGTTGTTGGAGAAGGTCAATCAATTGCCTTGAAGGGGCCATTTTGCAGCTGGGAGTAAAGTGTTGAGAAAAGACGGTTTGGTCCTTGTTTTTGCTCACGTTTATCGCACATGTCCATTTAACGGTGAAACAGTTAACGGCGTTTGAGTAAGGGACCAACGGTGGACAAAAAACGCAAACTTTGGTCAATGGTGATACGTTTTGATGTTCAGGGACTAATGATGGACAAAACCTAAGTACAGGGACCAATGATGAATTTCGCCCTACATTATATGTATTGGTCCCCTTTCAATAATTTTCAACGATACAACAATTGTGCATTGGGATGCTTGCAATTCAGATAAGCAAAGAAGAGTACGAATTAAAACTTCACATTGTATCTCAACAATGCACTTGCACATATTTATTCAAATCTTACCTTCTTTTTTCTCCATAAATTCCTAGGGATCGAACTCAATTAAACGTCATACTTTAATTAAAGAAAGATCTATCTTTCTTCGTCAAGCTCATAAAAACTACTGATAATTTTTTAGCATAGACATCTCGGAGCAAGAGAGAGGGTGAAATAAGTTTGAATCTTTAGCACATAACTTGTTACTAATAAATCTTCCTGGAAAAATCGTGCTAGAAGATCCGTCGGAGACGTACACTTTAAAGAAAGACTCGTAAGATCAGTTGATGATTCTGAGGAGACAATTGAAGATGAAGAGGGAGATGGAGTGGTCGGTCTCAAGAAGAGGAAGACGAAAGATTAGACATTATTGGAACAAAATTATGAATAGAACACCTAAACGGCTAAACGTAACACCTAAATCCCTAAACGTAACACCATTTAAATGGTAAAAATACCTAACCACCCCTAGCCACATTTACACATTACCCACCCCTCCATTAATTCTTTAAACCAACCAACACCCCCCTCTTTCATTCCCATTTCCAGTGAAGAACTGCCATGTGAAGAACTGCCCTCTCTTCTCTCATCTCTTCTCACTCTATCTCATTGTATTCTCTCTTCTCCAAACCGCCTCCAGGCCGAATTGAAGCTGCCAAGCTGCCCTCGAAAATCAAATTCAATACAAACCGAATTGAAGCTGTAACTTTCTTCTCTCATCATTGAAGTTGTGCAATCTTTCAATTTATAGGTATGTTTTGTTTTCGAATTTAAACTTACTCATTTACCACTTATTCTGTTTGAAATTATTGTTGAATCTAAGCTATAACACTCATTGTTGAATTTAAACTACCCGTTTTTTTTCTTCAATTTTTCGCAAAAGTACCGCTAGGACACGACGGACGTTTTATAAAACAACCGCGATCCACAAGCGGTAGTTATATAAAACATCCGCGAATTTGTAGCGGATGTTTTATATAACTACCACTTGTGGATCGCGGTTGTTTTATAAAATGTCCGCTGGTGAATCGCGGTACTTTAGAGGTTAAACCGCTGGTATGTAGCGGTTATGTTATACGAAAACCGCTATGTTGTAGTAGTTTTTTTGATTTTTTAAAAACATGTTTTTTTCAACAAAAGGTATGTGATATGTATAATATATGTGTGTATATATACAATATACATATATAACTTAAGTTTTAATTTTTTGTAGCGGATGTTTGGAGTTTTTTTTTTGAAAAAACATGTTTTTTTTAAAACTTATGTAATATATGTGTGCATATATATATATATATATATATATATATATATATATATATATATATATAAAGAATTTGTGATTTTTTTTGAAATAGAACCAAAAGTGGGGGATGTTTTATGTAATAGATGTAATATATATGTGTGTGTGTGTGTGTGTATATATATATAATGTTTTATAAATAACTTATCACTTCATAACTTAATTTGTATTTATTTTTTTGTAATAGATGGAACCCGAACGTCGATGAGGGAAACGTCCAGCACAGGCAGAGGATCTGGGTAGAGTACGTAACAGGGTTGTGATTGCTTCAGAATGTAGGAAAGCTCATAATCAGGCACATACAACCACTAATGAGGGGGATGAGGGTGCTGATGTGCGGACCCCCATTCACGGAGATGATAGGAGGAGTTCAGACCCCACCGATATTCCATTTGAGCCTCCTTATAATGCTCCATTGAGGAGGAGAGGGCATTCATCTATTACGAGAGAGGATGAAGAGATAAAAGCCTCATTAAACATGATGGGTGGCATGAGTGGCATGGGTGGTATGGGTGAAATGAGTGACATGGGTGGTATGGGTGAAATGAGTGACATGGGTGGTATGGGTGACATGAGTGGTGTGGGTGGTAAGTGGTGTGGGTGGCGCGAGTGGTAGTTCGAGCATGGTACGCGG
The DNA here is from genome assembly GCA_013146195.2 of Codonopsis lanceolata. NCBI lineage: Eukaryota > Viridiplantae > Streptophyta > Magnoliopsida > Asterales > Campanulaceae > Codonopsis > Codonopsis lanceolata. Next base: position 45,641,391 of record CM028378.1, on the reverse strand, counting down.
GCGTTGGAAGGGTCCGATGAATGCTGATGTATTTATTGCACTACGAGATAGACAACATTTAGTTGATGAAGAGGAGGAGGATGATGATGAGGATTTGGGTTTTGGTCGATGACATAGAGCGGGCCGAGCACATAGTAGAGGTAGAGGCAGAGTAGGAGGTCGTGGTGATGGTGGTGATGATGACGATGATGATTCAGACGATAAAGTGGATGTGTATGGTTGGATGTTGATGGAGTCACATGGAGGTGGACTCGAGAACACATAGTTACTTACTAGATTTTGTGGTCATATTGCATCTGCAATATGGAATGACGAGGTAATTTATTATATTGACGATGATAGTATTGACTCAAATTTATTAAATTGACTACGTAGTATTGTTTTAATATTGATGAGTGATTATTTCATTATGTTCAACAGGAGAGGCCAGTATTGAGTTGTCATAGCTTCGTGGATCGCTGAACAACATTGCCTTGGACTATAGATGATATGAAGACTATTCAGTTGATCACTCGAAGCAACCTAGGACACTTGAGGGAGTGTATGTTACAACATTTGAACATGCCGTTGATATCAGCCTTTGTGGAAAGATGGCAGCCGAAAACCAACAATTTCCATTTATCGTTCGGGGAGATGACGCTGACGTTGCACGATGGGTATTACATTTTACAGATCCCAGTGGTTGGGAAACCCATTTTGGCAAGTACCAAGTTAGCTCAGATCAAGTCATCTCTAGCCATTCTCTTATGCATGGGTACTACCAAGGTGGACAATGATGTGAGGGGAGACTGTTGTATTACCAAGGTGGACAGTGATGTGAGGTGGGTAGTGGTACTAGATTTTTGACATTGCAAGAATATTTGGGTGGCGAGACTGTTTCAGCTCAACCGAGGACGATCAGTTATTTGTTGTGGTTGATGGGGACGATATTGTTCATGGACAAGTCGTCAAACCGGGTAAATGTTCACTTTCTACCGTATGTGATGGATATCCGTGATATTCCTAATCACGCTTGGGGTGCAGTGACTTTATCCTTTCTATACCGTTAGCTCGGTATAGCATCGAGGATTGGTTGTAGACAGATGGCTGAGTGTTTGTCTCTACTACATGTATAAAAAATGAATACTTTGGATATTGTAAAATTTAAATTATTTTATTTGATGCTATTTTATTGTAGGTTTGGATGTATGAATACTTTCCTCAAGAGCCATACGCTAAGAGATGGACCTCTTCTCTCGGTGGAAGAAGAAATGATCCCGAGACTCTGTTGGAGTATCGTGGAGTCCTCGATCGGATGACTGTTGATGCCGTAAATATTTATCATTTATAAATAATGTATCAAATAAAAGTTTGGATATTTATATTAATATTTGTATTTCCAGGTTATTTAGACTCATTTTGCACATAGGCCATCACAAGAGGTACCGATTAGTTTGTTCTCGGACATAATTCATTGCCGTAAAATTACTGAGTCATACATGCCCGATCGTTGCTTAAGATAGTTTGGATATATCTAAATGATTCCCGGCCATGCATTCCAGCCGATGAAGGTTTATAGAGGTCCAAAGCCGTTGAAGTATTTTTGTGTCCACGATGAGATGCTTCGCAATTTCCAACAATGGGAGCATCATTTTATAAACCCCAAGAGGTCTGGATCAAGAGTAGCCAACATTCCGTCCGCCATTGTAGATGGTTACGAGCTTTGGTTTCGGGAGCGGACACATTATCGTGTGACGCCGCCGACCGATGATGATGAAAATGAGGTGATGAGGGATCATCAATCATCGTGGATCACCCACGATCGCGTGCAGCCGTTACAGAGGGCATCCCAAAGGCCTTCTCATCCATCGAGAATTTCCGCATATGCACGTAGATTGATTGAGGATCGAGTTGAAGCTGTATTTCCTCAGCTTAGGGCACTCCATCATTCCAGGCGAGATGCACTTGTGGTCCAGGGTATTTATATGACTACTATTGACGAAATTGTTCAATAGTTTGAGAATATATTGTGATATATTTTATGTTTGTGTGATATACTTTATGGTACTTATGTTCTTAAGCCGTTGATGTATTTTATTTGAACTCGGAGTGTGATGTATTTGTTTGGACACTATTGTTAGAAAAGTTTATTTCGATTTGTTGTGATGCATTTACTGTTAACCCTTTAATTTTTTACAAAAATAACTGTTAAGCCCCTAAACTATAAACAATTAACAATTAGCCCCCATAAACTATTAACAAGAATATTTGTGACAGATAAACTTTGCAAAAATAACAATTAACCCCTTAAACTTTTACAAAAATTAACAATTAACCCCCTAAACTAATGCAAAAATAACAATTAAGCCCCTAAACTATTAACTATTAACAATTAACCCCATAAACTATTAACAATTATTGTGACATATGAACTTTGTAAAAATAACAATTAACCCCTAAACTATTGCAAAAATAACAATTAACCCCCTAAATTTTTGCAAAAATAATAATTAACCCTTGTAATTAATTAATGTTTTACATCATATAAAGTGAAAAATTAACTATTAACGCTCTACACTAAGGTAATTAGTAAATCGATCATGTCAAATTGACAGTCAATGTCGTATCGTTGGGTGACAATTATCTTTCCACCTCGGAATAATGGGCAGACGGGGCAGTGGACTTGAAAGCTTCATCCCAAGTGCTACGAAGTGGATTGAATTCACCCACCCAAAGTCAATACTTATGGTCCAGGGTTATGGCGGTTGTCCATCAACAGACCGGGCTAGCAACGGCAACCATGTATTGCAACCAATCGATATATTAGACAAACATGTCACAATCCTCTGATACCATGTAACAATGATGAAACTGAGCATGCCTAGATTCAACCAATGCTCAGTTGGAGCCGGAGAGGTATGCCAATTCAGACCTACCAACGATCCTTTAATGTCACCATCCAAGAAGTTGATGGCTGAGTAGAAGTCCCAGTAGTCAGTAAGTTCCTGCATCAAGTCATTACGCATCTGATCCCATTTTTCTTCGTCGTGATAAATAAATTGGACAATAACTCGGAAACTACAATTTCCATCTGCTTTAACATCTATAACACTTGATATGAAAGTGATCATCAATGGTGGAAGGTGAGAGGTGTATGGAATGGAATTACCCGTCGATGCTAATGAACTACGTTCTTTTCCTCTTCCTCTACCTCTACCTTTACCTCTACCTCCTGATTCTTTTTCTGGTTGACGGTTAGTATGTTCGTAACTTATTTAGGTGAAAATAATTATAAACATTAAAACATAAATAATTTACTGTAAAGAAATGTAAAAAGTAATATGACGTAAACATTTAACATTTTTAAACCTTAGAGGTCTCTCTTTGTAGAGTTCTTATTTGGATGCCCTTTGTGTTGCACCATTTCTGGTTCAGAAATGTTAGTTGGGGGATGTACAACATCGAAAAACTGTGTTTAGCATAATGATATTGTTGCGATTCAGGAGTCCCGTCCATATCTGGTAAATTGTTTTTTTTTTTATCAAATAAGTCGCAGATTCCCTTGATGTACTCATATATTGAACTTCGTCCATAGACAATGTCCTCCAAAACACATGGGTATCATGGGGTTCAATCGGAACATTTGTCTGTTGCATGTGCCACATTTCACAACTACACCGTAAACCGTAACTTGTCCTCAACAAACACCCACACTTCTTAGAATCACCCTCAACTGGCTCGTTTATACACTGTGTTGAATTCCAATCGTATTGTAGCAACTCAAGGGCATGAGAAGATACCTTAAATCTCAATCGACGGAGAAGAAAATTTGAGGATGTCAAAGGATGAGCTACATTCAAAGACCTTTCAAATAGAGCCAAGATCTCATTGAACTGCAGCTCGATAGCATCGTTGATTTGATCGAATATATGATCGAAACCCCCAGCTGACGTGCATAACCATCTTTTCATCTGGGAGTGTTCACTCTCAACTCTGTAACTTATTGCACAGTTACAAAAAAATATTACATAATGTTCATAAACAATAAATATATTGCATTCATAAACGTATAAGTTTTACCTGTTCGTCGTTTGATTGCCAAAATGCATGTATTGTTTGGTTCAAGCACAAACAAATCTATCCTTATAGGGCTCTAACCAAGTCAAATTAACATATCGAACAATTGCCTGAATATTTGCACACGACTCCTCCTTATCTCGACAATGTTCTAAGTATTCTTCATCAGTTTTGAACTCAACTATATCCATCCACCTCTTCATAAATATTGCAGCATAACTTCTCCTTCCCAACATGTTCCTTACACACTTCTCGACATCCTTCGCTATGTGTCTCTTACACAACATATGCTGAGAAATAGGAAAGTAATCTCGTATTGCATTAATGAGAGTCAGTTCCCTATCCGTGACAATGACATCCGGTGGGCGAACACGAACTAATAAAACACGCAACTGATGTAATGCCCAAGCAAATGTTTCATTTTTCTCATTCTTCAAGAATGCAAATGCGACATGAAAATTCTTCCCCACAGATGTAACTCCAATGATTTCCAATAATAGCAAATCATATTTATTAGTTTTGTATGTTGAATCCATAAGGAGAACATACATAAATAAAACTAACATCTCTTCAGCCTTCAGATGAACAAACATAACATCAGTCAATACAACTTTGTTTTTTTGGGCAAGTCTCTTTGGCCTGAACCAGGAAATATATCAACGTCGATTCATCTCATCTAAATAATACTCAATTTTTGATTTATTTATCATTTTCTTCTTTCTTATACCTACCAAAGCATTCACTGCATGCTTTCTCGAACTTCAGTTATCATGATTTTTATTTTTTAATAGATTTAATATATGTTTCGGCTTCACATTAACACTATAAAGTTGATCAACCATTTCAATCTCAGCCTTTGTGAACATTGTTAAACTCGCTAACTTTAACTCTCCAACTATCATCTTTTACTTCCTGCAAATACACTTCAAATTAACACAAAAGCTTCTTCGAACAATTTTTCTTTACATCTTTTAAATATTTTTTTTTCCATCGTACCGAGGTTTTCCACCATTCTCACAACTCAACCAAACTTTACGAGTGTTCTCAAATTTAGTTTTACTTCTGGACACATAAAAGTACATATCCTCAGCACGTCCGACATCTCTAACCTATTTTTCTACCGCTTCTCGATCAATGAATTTTTCACCCGTCACAAAAAAAATGTGATACATCCGAAAATAAATTATTCTCGTTTTCAAACTGGTAGTTATATAAACAAATAACAATAAAACCATATTAATAATTAATAATATAAAAAAACAAAGCTCCAGCAAAATCAACTAAAGAGCCGCTACAAAATAGCAGTTTTTTAGATATATAATCGCTACTGACAATCGGTTTTAATTATATACATCCGCTACCAAAAAGCAGACCTATTTAGTAACATCCGCTTTTAAAAAATGAATGTACACCAAAACATCCGCTACTTGGTTGCGGTTTTTTAATAAAACAACCGCTGGTGGCTCGCGGTACTTAGGCTATGCATCCGCTGTGCCCTAGCGAATGTTTTGTCCAGTTACAAATTTTTTTGAAAAATTTCAGTGAAAATACATTCAAAAATCAATATTTACCTGAAAATAATAATCCTTGTTAGCATTTTCATCTTCATTAGAATTACAATCATAACCTATTATGAGTTGAGTGACGGGTTTGGAGATTTTATTTTTTAAAGATGAAAATGATTGTGAGGGGGGAAATAGATTGAGTAATGAGAGTGTTTGGAGGAGTTGAGAGTAATATTGGCTGGGAGGGTGGTGGTTGGTTGGTGGAGTAAATGAATGAGTTTAATTGTTAGTATAATTTAAAATGTGTAGAGGGGTAGTTAGGTATTTTCACTATTTAAATGGTGTTACTCAATTATGAAAATATATTTATGCGGTTGAAAAAAGTATTTAAAAAAATGAACCGATTTGTAATTTCTCCAAACTAAAATTTAGAATCGGAATCAAACTAATTAATTGGTTTCGTCCAATTTTTATTAGTTAGCTCCGTTTTTCTTAGTCGGATCGGGTTTTGAAAAATTCATTATCGACCCCCTCGTATTTCCCAGTCGGCGTAACCGGCTGTGACCGAAAACAGTGACAGACGCTTGGTGACATTAGATTTGCTCGTGCACAGGAAAATAGAGAGGCTCGCAAGTCTTGGTAATTATACAAATACAGGGCTCAAAAAATGAGGGGACATGGGTTTGCACAAAAGGCTCGGGAAGCGGTCGCAGTGCTCATGACCCAGCCGTGCACGATAACAACGCGCGCCTTACCAAACACTCCTTCCTTCACTCGCTCCCTTATTTCGCGCCCGCCACCACCATCCTCCGCCGCACCTCCTCGCTCCTCAGTCGCCACCACCATGACCACCACTCAGGACCCCAATCTTGATGCCGTATTCAAGCAGAAACGGATCCTGCGGTCCAGAGTCAAGAAGGATCTCAAGTCCATGGACCCCTCCCTTAGATCCCAAGAAGGTATCCCATCTCAATACACACACATTATACATATTATTTATTATTTCTATTATAAATTAAAGTGCTCGGTATGCAACAGTTGCGGTTCCTTTCTAGATGTTTTTTTGTACTATCAGAGAGTAAGACGACATTGGATACAATCATACAATGACCAGGGTTGCTCATCAAATGAAAACTCGACGGGTTAGAGAACGATCAAATGATTATGGTTCCATTTTTCAATTTGTTGGTTAATACACAAATGTATGCAAATTTTATACTCTTTGTTGTTAACTCAAAGTTTCTCAATAATTATTGAACAAAATATTCCCCCACGAAATTCTGGGAGTATTATTGGGGACCCTTTTGGCTGAATATGTATTGAATGTAAATACATACATGGATTGTATACATTTAGTTTCGTACATACATTGGCTCAACTCTGCACGTGTCGAGCCTAGAGTCATATATCCTTCCAAAAGCGGTTCCAAGCCCGAGTGAAGGAGAGGGCTGCGTTAGGTATGACAACCAACCTAAAAGTTTGTCAGATCATGTGAACATGAATCCAAATTATTTTTGTGTAAATGCTAGGAAGTCACCCGCATGTGACCCGTTGCACCTGCTCTGGGGGTATTGCTAATGAGCAAGGGGCGTCACATCTACACTTGGGCGTGATTGATATTTCAACAGGGGTGTTCGTTGCACTTGCCTCGAGGTGTACCAAATAGGCTAGATGCGCCACATCGCCGTCCGGGTGTAGTGAAAGATCAACAAGAGTGGACTAAGAAACTAGTGTGTGTTACTAGTAGGCTTAGAATTAGTGAGAGCTAAATGAAGGTTGCTTTAGTTAAGATGAAGACCGGGAATACTTCAGGACTAGATGGAGTCCTTATTGAGGTATGAAAATGCGTAGGAGTGTCCTGTCTAGAAAATATATTGAATATAATCATTATGTCAAAGAAAATGTTGGATGAGTGGAGGAAGGGTATAATAGTACCAATATAGAAACATAAATGTGATATTCAGAGTTGTATAAATTACAAGGGTATTAAGTTTATGTGTCACAGTCACACTATGAAACTTTGTGTGAGAGTAGTTGAATTAAATTGAGATGGGCAACGTACAAATGTAAAAGAAGGAATTCTGAGTACTGCCTTGCTGTGGATTCGGTGGATCATTCGAAAAGTGAGGAATCAAAGGTGTTTGAAAATGTGAAGTCACTGTCAGACATCGCTCAAATAAAGAAGGTTTTTTTTCATACTCTTTGCTTTTGATGTACGGAGACAGATTTGAACATAGGAGATTCTTTTGTAGAAATTCCTGTTTTTCATTAGGACTACATTAGGAGACTCGTGATTTCCCGATTACCATAGAATAACACCTTGGATCGGCCTTAAGTCCCTATCTTTTTGCCTTGGTAATGAATGGATAAATCGAACATATACAAGATGATATACCATGGTGCAATGTTGTTTTCTAGTAACACTGTTATGATTGATGAGGCGAAGAACAAGATCAATAATAGGCTAGTAAAATGGAGGGGTATATTTATTAATAACCTTTTCAAACCTACCAAACTTAAAACTAACCTAACTCTCAAAAAATATTCTTTCATAGCCTCTTTTGTGACAAATTGTCCATAATACCCTTTTAACTTTCAAAACTAATATACTGTGCTCAAGGTCGATCAACTCGACCTTTGGGTCGATCAAGGATCGATCAAAGGTTGATCAAGGTCGAGTTACCTTGATCGACCTTAAAATCCGAAGGGTATTTTTGTCTGTTCGATTTGTTCCGTTTTTTTGGCTGGTCAAAGGCCATGAAAGAATATTGCATGTGTCAAAGGGCTGTAGTTGATAAATTCCTCTAAAATGGAGAGAAACTTAAAAGGCAAAGGCTTAATATAAGTAGGAGTAAAACGGAATACATATGAAACTTTAGCGGTAAAAAGAGTAATAACGGGGACAAAGTTAGGTTAGATGGACCGCGCTGAGAGATTCTAGCGGGTCAATAGTTCCGATATTTAGGATCAATTATCAATCAAAACGGAGAGGTAACAAGTAAGATATGGTGTTAGTCATAGCATAAAATTAGGTTGATTGAAATTGGGAAGTGCATCTAGAGAGGTATGTGATTCACGTATACCGGCTAAGTTGAAAGAAAAGTTTTATTGGACGACCATTAAACTTGCACTACTTTATGGAACCGAATGTTGGCAACTAAGAGAGAACATGCTTTTGAGGTGAGCGTTGTTGAAATACAAATGTTAAGATAGATATGTAGTAAAAGTAGGATAGATAGAATTCACGATGAACAAATTTGTTAGAGCCAAATAAAATGAGAGAAAATCACTAACATGGTTTGGACACATACGATGTAAACCAATTTAGTGCACCCATCAGGAAGTGCGAGTGATGAGTCATGAGTGTATCAACATCGACCTGTGTAGAAATAGGGAAGGGGTAGGACCAAAACTAACATGGACATCTCTAATAAAAAATGATATGAATGAGTGTGGTATGTGATAACCTTGCTTTGGACCGAATCTAATGGCGGAAAAAGATTCATATAGCCAATTCCAAAATGATTGGGAAAAATACTGAGTTGAATCGAGTTGTAATGTACATACAATGGCTCGTATGGTATTTAATCTTTAAATTGGCTAGAGCATTGAGCTAACTATGAGTATATTACTTCACTAGTTGTTTGGGTCGAATGATCATTACACATTTGGAACCTTTGGAACCATCTGCTCATCCATAGCTAAGGATCTTTGGAACCTTATCCTCGGGCTCTTCAATATTTCGTGGGTTATGCCTAGATCAACGAAGGAGCTGTTTCAAAGCTGGGCTTTTTACAAACGGAGGAGAGGGAATTTATCTTGGCAAACTGCTCTTTTGTGTGTATGCTGGACCATTTGGCTTGAAAGGAATAGAAGGGTGTTTGATAACAAGGAAAGGCTCATGTCGCAGTTGAAAGACACAATGTTGCAAACCCTCCAAGGTGTTTAGTAGATGCCAATACTTCCATTTCTCACCCTTATTCCTTTGTAGATTTTGTTAATAGTCTCTCCTTAGTTTAGTTTACTCCTAGTGTACAAGGACGCGTCACCTTTTTTGACGCTTCTAATATGTAGTACTTTTACTTATCAAAAAAAAAAAGATCATTATGCATTTAAGCTGGAACAATGCCATATTTGTTTTTTCTTGTTATTCTGAATAAGAAAGGAGCTTAATTTTGACTTTGATTTGAATGCTACTTCGTATAACTTTTTGCTTCTTATATCAGATGACGCTATTCAGAAGGTTATTTTGGAAGCCCCGTGGTTCAAGTCTTGTCGGAGATTATGTGCTTATATAAGCTGCAGTGCTTTACGAGAAGTTGATACTTCAAAGGTGTTGTTTGACATCCTGCAGAATCCAGCCCAAGGTCTGCATCATATTTGCCTTTACTCTTTAATATCTGTCATGTGTTTACTGATAATGGCGAAGAACCCAACTGCATTGCATCATATGTATTTGCATGAATATTGAAAAAATATTCTTAAGAGGCTAGAAGTGTGGACTTTTTACTCTGTAGTGAGATTTAACTATGGAAGCATATATATTTTTTATTGTCAGCCTTATATATTGAATGTTACTCATCAGACTTGCATTTGAAAATCAACTATGGAGTCACCAGATATTTAGCTGTATACTGTTGAGTTCATAAATGGTCATTTGGTAGCATACCGCAGGAACTAAATGTCTTCATTTTTTTGGTAATATTGTACTTGTATATTTGAACCGGAGGTCTCACTCTCCATTTTCAACTGAAGACAGTCATTCACCAATGGGAAAAAAGCTTTATGTTCCACGGGTGGAAGACAAGAATCGCCACATGCGGATGCTGCACATCTCTGGCATTGACGATTTAATAGCAAATTCAATGAACATTTTAGAACCTGCTCCAGTTGATGCTACCGGGAATGATCGTGAAGATGGTATGTTTTGGCTATGTGATATAGAATTCTCAATTTCTTTATTTTCTCCCTATGGAAGATTCTGTGTATTGTTAACGTAGATTTTCTTTGTGTCTTTACTCTGCCACACTGTTCTACTTATTATTTGGACCTCTTGTGCTTTTATCACCTTATTGGTTGGCACGATGTACTGTTTGTTGTTTCCCACTTACTTCCTGAAGCTGGGGTCAGACACAGTACAGGGTAGGGGCATCGCGTATGCAGCATTGCTCACCCAATTTTTTTTAATAATTATCCTGGCCAGCAAAGAAGTTCTCTCTCACACATACACTGTCAAAGAGAAATTCAGTAATTTGTTGGCAAGTTTTACTTTTGTTCTGTCTGGCGACTGGCCTACTAGCACATTTGGGGAATCAGGGGTTCCAATACCATGGGGAATTTATTGTCGTTGGGGCATTGACACGCATGTTTCTTGAGTTTATTTATAGTTAATTCTTCTAGAAATCAAAAGGATTCTTTTTGCAGTTATGGTGGCAAACGACCCAGTTGACTTGTTTTTGTTACCTGGTAAGTGATACATCTCCACCATCCTACCTTATCTGTTCATGCATCACATAATTGGAAATTTGAAACCAAATTTTGATTAGATTGAATCTGATTTTCTTTGCAGGCCTTGCGTTTGATAAATCTGGAAGACGGTTAGGCCGTGGTGGAGGGTAGGGTTGCATCTTGGTCTTGTCAACATTTAAGTTCAGTCATTAGTGTAACTTGAACTCCATCTTTTCTGCTCAAAGAATCCGTGTTAGAAAGTAAAACTTAAGGATTAAAACAAATTTACTTGCGTACCTAGTTTCAAGGATTAAACTACTTTTGCTAATTTTGAGTAATGTAACTAACAAGGTAAAATTTCAAACTCGTAAAATTGATAAGCTTGGTTTTGAAACAAAGGTCTTTTTGTGAAACGTTCCAAAATATAAAGGACTCTTTGAGCAGAATGAAGAAAGTATATCAGCTGCTACTTTTGAATATACAAGCCTCTGGTTTTCAAAAAATGCACTCCATGTAGCGTGTCAATGTCTGCCTTGTTGTATAACTATTCCTCACTTGTTTATGCCTTGGCTTTGCTTTTCCATCGTATCTGCTGCCATATGTTGATTATTCAAAAGTTACTATGACACCTTACTGACGAAGTACCAAGATCTTGCCAATGAACGGAAGTGGAAAGAGCCTTTGTTAAGTATGTACTTCGTTATTGCTTTTTAACACTAAGTCAATGCTTGCAGATTTCAGAGTTTTAAGCTGACTTTTCTAACAATGCATTTGGTTCTTGTTTGCAGTGGCGCTGTCATATTCATTGCAAATTCTGGATGAAGAAGTAATACCACTTACTCCAAATGACGTCTTTATAGACGCTCTGGTAACCCCATCTGGTGTGATCCCCATAAGCCCGACTGCCAAGGAGAGGTGTGCATGAAAACTTTATTTGGTGTAATGCTTTGCCTAGACAGCCGCACTGAAAAACATATTTGATATTTTCTATTTTGCTCATGAGAATAAGCCTTTTTCTGTTTTGCTCATGAGAATATGGCTTATGCAATGTCACAAGTTGGCAGTGGATTCAAGGCCAGGGTTCATAAGGTTGTCTCTTCTAATTGAGGCCTTGATTTTGTGTTGACGGGCTTCGCTGCAGCAGCAGAACGACCTAATACAAACTCGATGCATTTTAGTGATCTATATTAGAATTTTGCTCAGTAGTTAATTACCGGTCAGGGTTCATTTTTACTAAACATAACTACTGGTCATAATTAAATCTTCTGGAAAGTTAACTACCGGCCAATATTTATTTTTACCAAACATAACCATTGACCAAGATTAAATCTTTAATTCTAGCAACATTTAATTATTGAGATTTCACAACCGTAATTATCAAAGAATTTTTTTTATCCAAGAATGTAAATGACCATTATTATTTTTTAAAGATTTTACGGCTTTAATTAAAAGCATATGTCCTAACTAAAATTTATTATTTTACGGTTCTACTAGACATTTATTGTTTATTGAGATTTTATGAGATTCCTACAAAATCTCAAGCATATATTAATTTATTTGTATCATACTCACTTCATACACATTATCTCTATACTATGACAGCGGACATAAAATTTAGTTTAATCTATATATGAATGTCAACTTAAACAGTTGTTCAGTTGTTGAACCCATATGTTGGTCCACAATTATGTTCAAATAGGCTAGAGGGGGGGGGGTGAATAGCCTATGATGCCATTTAAAAACTTTTCTTTTGGATATACTTAAAGCATAATTTTAGTGGCATTTGTAGTTTTAGCGTATTGAGCATGTCTGTCGGTAGAGGCTATCGGTAAACTTGCTCTAAGTAGAAGTATCAACTCTGTCGGTAAACTGCTAGCCAAATAAAAAAAAACCGGTTATAAAGAATCTAAGTAGCGGAAAGTAAAGAGGTTTTATATTTGGAGAAGTCTTAAATGGTTGTACACGAATATATGATCAGAACAACAACACACTTCATACTTCTTTCAAATGCAGACTTCGGAAATCAATTAGAGAATAACTTTTCTAAAGATGAATTAATTTATAAGAAGCTCATAAATATATAAGGACTGATAGATAAAGTATTTGTAAGAATATATGAATTTATTCAAAGATAAATTATATATTACATCAGTTTAAATATTCTATGTACAGTTTCTGGCTGTGTCCTCCCAAACCTTAATCCTTACTTAATTATTCATTCATGAATATTTAAGCAATAGAGGGAAATATGAGACCAGAACGAGAAACTGTTATGAGAAGAGAATTTTCAAGGTCGTTCAGATAAAAGATATCTGAACGATTGAGTGCAAAGCACTCGACCTTCCATGATGAAAGATTATTGCACAATCAACAACATTTGTATTGGAATACAAATCTAAAGATATGAATACAATATCTACAAACAACTCTTCATTTTCTTCAGACATTATCTAACATCAATCTTCAGATCTTGATCTCTGTCTTTTGAAGTTTCTGATCAATCTCTTTTCTTTTCCAAGTTTTTCTTCCTAGTAATCCACTGAGAGTGTCTTACTAAGATCTGGATGAGTTTGCTGCGATCTTATGTCGAGATCTGAGATGCGTTGGTGAGGACGATCTTGTTGTAGATCTCTTTTCTTTGAAGCTTTTGAGTGAGTTCTGAGTTCAACTTCGCTTTGTGCGTGTATCAATCACTCGTTGCTCATCATCTATTTTTCTTTGGGTAAGAGAGAAGATTTATATAGACTGGAGTCAATGTGATCGTTGAGAGATGAAGTTTTGATGTTTCTATCCGTTTAGAGATATAGTTGTTGAAGTCTATCGGATAGAGATCTTTGTCCATAAGATCTTTGACTGTTTGAGGCAAAGATTTAGTCCTGTAGATCTTGTAACTTGTTGTATGTCAGATTGTGTTGATAAGTCTCTGAAAAGTAGGTCTGATGTCTGATGCATTGTCAGGTGATCTGTTCAATAAAGTAGTTCCCTTTTGACTTTATCAGACCACGTGAGTGAGAGAAAGTCTTGTAGCTTTAACTATGTCAGGCTTTCTGGGGCTTGAACATATTTGTCTTGATTTGAACTGCTTCTAGTCTTTTCTCTGTAACACGTGCATAATTAAGTCTGCCGGTGGAATGCTCGGGCCAGTGGAACAAGTCTTTTGATTTAGGAGAACTGATGTCTGCTGGTGCGAACAGTTTAACTTGTAGCATGTCTGCCAGTGGTGAGTCTTCAAGATGTTCTAATCTTATCACTGAAGGCTTTTGACATTGCTGCAAGTCTTCCGGTGTTTAGTGCATCTGAAGTGCTGGTCTGTTCAATCATCATGTAGGAAGGTAGGACTTGATCAAGCCGCACCTAATCTAAGACCTATGTGATGTCACACGAGTTGCCACGCTAACCGGTACGCAGACCTTTTAGTCACTCATGATGACTCACTTGTAATGGGGGTAAACAAATCAACATATATAGAATATGCAAGGTGATAAGTAAATTATCAAAAAACATATTCCAACACCATAGTTGATCATTGCATAGTAGTTGTGATATCTTAATGTTACAAGAATTCATTACTCTCTCTCTCTCTCACTCACACACACACACACATTTACTTATTTATTGATGCAACTTAAGAGTAAAAGAGACAGTTATGAATAAGGCGGGTCGGGTCGGATTGATGTGGGTAATGAGCTGAAGTGAGATATGACTTGTCACAACTCAAATAGTAAACGTGTCAAATAGGTTGACCCGTTTTAACCTGTTATATATGAATACACAATTTTCTTGATGATTTCCACCAAATAGAACATTTTTTTCCCTTTTTTTAAACTCTAATATATATTCCCAATATGATACAACAATCATCATCCCAAATTGGGATTCCCATGGAGTAAGTAAAATTCAATAAAATAAAATAAATGGGTTGAGTAAGCAATAATCGCAGCAGTGGAAGAAACGAAATACAAAATCAAATTGAAAAACTCGATAGGCATCGGTAATTGAAGAAATAGTCTGAATTTTTTTGAAGTGAGAAATGAAAAACCTTAATCGCACCAAAGCTCCAGAAATCAATCTACGGTAAAGCTAGTTGAAGAAATGGACTTCGGGACATGCAAATATATAAGCAAAGTAATAGAAATGAAGAATTAACTCATATCACGAGCATTGAGTAGTTACTACTTACTAGTTATCGCCGAGATGAGAGAGAGAAGATGAGATTTTGCGGGGTGGGGTAGGCTACTAGGCTATACTTTATAGCAGAAGGAGGCCATTCACTAAGAATCATAAAGAACCTACTTGAACCCACTGAGGCCAATAAACTAGCGGGTTTATTGGGATAAGACCGACAACCCGGCTTAACCCACTCGAGTTTTGATGGGTTATGATGAATAACACATCTGAACCCATGAAATTTAATGGGTTGGGTAATTAGTAGGTTTGGTCGGGTTGATTAATGGGTATTAAGTTAGGATTGACCGACTAGTTAGGAATAAGTAACTATATCAAAAAGAAGAATAGTTGATGTGCCCGGCCCAAGTCGGGTCACGAGCGAAGCACGAGCTAGCATCACGTGCCAGTCACGAGCATAATTAATATGGGGCCCGCCGGCCTAGCGGACAAAAATGGCGAGGCATCAAGCAACGAAAACTCCGTCTGCCTGTCGACCAGGGGCCATGCCAGGGACCACACTCACACCGGGCAAAGAATCAGATTCATCCCATCCAAACCTGGTCGAGCACCGGCCTTGCCTGCCCGACCAGGGGCCACCCCCGGGATCTACACTTACCTCAAATCAGTATACATCAAATAGCTGGGCAGAGCCTTGCTCGCCCGGGCACATATTAGGCAGGAAGCTCTGGAAACTTGCTATCCAAGGCAAGTCAAAGGTTTCCATATCCGACCAGGGCACTTACCTTATCTACTCCTACATTCACGCGGCCAGCCGCATATCATGCCTAAAATCAAGGGATTCTTTCCTTGATTGACTGGGTATCTATGGAAACTGAATCCCACACGGATTCTAGGTCATTAGAGACCTATAAATACCCCTCCACAAGCCACAAACATGGCACACACTCTTCATTGAGCCTAGAAACTCTGTCAAATTATCTGCTTGGCATTCACACTCGATACTTACTCTCACGCCGGAGGGGTTTCGCGAGGCTCTGCCTTGCACTTCCACTCAGGTTTTCTGTGTTCTCAATCAGGTTCAAGGAAGCAGATTTAAGCCCAGATATCCAACCCATCATACAGACGGCTCAAGATGTGATTTTGCCACATCAATTTGGTTCCATTGCCGGGAAACGAGTTTCAACACTTTCTTCAAGTTTTTTCGGTATAATTCTTGTTGCAATGGCTGGTAAAGGTAGCAAGCATCATGCCACCGTAAGCAATCACCAGGCTGGAAGCCAACGGGCTGGAAACAACAATCCACCACCACCGATTGATTTGCCACCAAGGGCACCCTAGTGGGTGCAAACAAGGAATCAGAAAGTGGCTGATTGGCACGCGATTCATGGCAATGATGTGCCATATATGGAAGAACAACTATCCCAACACGCCAGCCAAAGTCATGCTAGCCAGCGCGATGCCAGGCAAGTTATCAATGCTCGCGCGATGCTCGCGCGTTAGATCTCAGAACGTAGTTAAATTGCCAACGGGAGAATGGCCAGGGAAGCCACGCGAGTTTGCCCGGGCAAAACCCTGACCAACAAGCTGCTGCTCTGCAAGTCCAAGCAGAGTATTATAATAAGATGTACGCACTCAACCAGCAGCTGTTCGCCTTAGGCCATGCCCCGGTTCCAGTTGCAGATTTGGTGTTACCCGCTCTCAGCAATCCGACACTTATTGGTGATGGCCCATGCCTCCCAACATTTACCCGCTCCGAGTAGACGGATCCCATCCGTTATTCACGTACCTTCGGAGAAAGATGAGGCAGTGAAACGAGCAGATGACCAGGCGGAGAGCAGATACATCCGTCTGAATCTCTCGCCCAGATATCATCGTCGGCAAGAGTACCATGCTCGAGAAGAAAGCCATAGCCGCCGTAGGGCCCGTGAGCATGCAGAAGCAGAGGCACACCGTCCAAGGCATAAAGCGCGCATTGAGCAGGAGGCCGAAGCTTCTTATGAACCAACCTTTTGCCCGCCAATGCGAAGTCAACAGTCCGATCTTGCTCGTTCGTCTAGACTCACCATGGACGTAGAAAAACAACTGTCCGAACGAATGGAGGCCATGGAGCGAGACATGGCCAAACAAATGGCTAATCTAGCCGTGGCCAAGCCCGGCTATGGGGCCACTAAGCTACTGGAGGGCAGCCCGTTCACTCCAGAAATTGAGAATGCTCCATCCGTCCAAGGGGTTATCTTCCCGCAATTCGAAAAGTACTTTGGGAAGATGCGGGTAAGCGATTGGCTCAGATCATTCGAGGCACAGATTCGGATGGTCACCGATGTGGAAGCCTTGAAGATGCGGGCATTTGAGGGTGCTCTTCAGGGAAAGGCACATGCATGGTTGGGCAGAGTCCCCCGTGGATCGATTGGTAGCTGGGAAATGCTCAGAGAAAAGTTCTTGGAGGAGTTCGGCATTGCGTGTCCAACCCCCAAAAATCGTTTTGACCTTGCCAAAATTAAACAAGGCGATAACGAGTCCTATGACAGTTACTTGAAGAGATTCGAGGAGATGCTTGATCAGGTGACCGCCACTAGTGACCCTGAGATTACTTTTTGATACCTTAACAACATGAAGGCAAGGTCACTAAAAACAATGCTGGCCATGAACCCGGGGCCACGAAAGCAGAGCTGCTGGCAAGTTCTCATCTCTTCTGCTCGACTGAGAGCGTCAAGGGCGACAAAGCCAAAAGCAAAGACAAGGCTCGTCGGCCACGCCAGAGCCAAGAGCAGGAGCCCTGAGGGCAACTCGCCGCACGAGACATGAAGAGAACGTCTACTCCCAGACAAAGATTCATGGAGGCACAGTTTACACCGCTAAACACTACGCGGGAAGAGATAATGTTCGAAGTTGGAGATGCGCTGCCAGTCCCTTATCCACTTGATCCTGAGCTCGCTCACACGAGGGACAACACGAAGTATTGCGACTACCATCATGGTAACAACCACACCATTGAGGAATGCTTTGTGTTGAAGAGGGAGATACAAAAGCTGATCAATGCGGGCAAATTAGACCGCTTCAAAATGGATCAGGGCACGGGAAAATAATGCCAATAATGACCAACAAGGAAGACCCCCAAGAGGAAGAGGCGGCCAGGCCCCTCAGATTCGAGGGGTGATCAATGTAATTCAGGAGGAGCTTCCGTCTAACATTCAGATCGGGAAGCACATATACTCTCTCTCTAAAGCCGTTAAATCCCCGGCGGTTCAGCGGGCAGGGGAGCCCAATATCTGTTTCACTCGCAGCGAGCTGGCCAGCACACCTCTAGCATTCAAGCAACCATTGGTCATTTCCTGCCTAGTAAACGAGTGGCAGGTTCATAGGGTGCTGCTCGACACCGGGGCATGCCGGGACATCATGTATTACTCCTGCTTCAAGGGACTAGAGTTATCAGACACCCGACTCAAGCCTTACTTGGGGAAGCTTGAGGGATTCACCAACCATCAAGTGAGCGTAAAGGGCACCATTGAGCTCGAGGTTTTCATGGGGGATGGTGCACAAACCCGGACGGAGATGATCACCTTCCTGGTAATCGACTTAAAAGTTTGCCTACAACTGTATCCTGGGTGCCACGACCATGACCAAGTTCCAAATGGTAACCTCCATACCTCACCAAAAGGCCAAGTTTTACACCGAGAATGGAGTAGGTATCCTCAATAGCAAGCCGTGGACAATGTGGGAGTATGTTCGGGATTCTCAATGAAGAAGTAGAAGTTGGTCGTGGACATTCCCGACTAGGCAGTGGCAGCTTCCGACCAAGACGTGCCAACCACTACTCACTCGGACCCCGTCCTCATAAACAATGTCGAGCTCGGAGAGCCTTCCGAGCCAGTTGACCCCATGGAAATAGAGGAACCCGAGCAAGCTCCGACACCATTATCCTTCAGGCGCAAGACTAGACACCTCGAGCCACAAGACATTGAGATGGATACTCTTCAAGTTCGCGACGAGCCTGATATTCAGCCAGAGGGCAAGCTGGAAGATATCATCATCAATCCCACCTACCCCGAGCAGAAAATTAAAATCGGGAAGGCCATGCCTCCCGAAGCTCAGGAAAGGTTGATCGAGCTGTTGAAGAACAGCCTGGATGTATTCGCCTGGACTGTCAAGGATATGCAAGGTATTAGTGAGAGTGTTGCACGCCATGACTTGAACGTCGATCCAACTTTTCGGCCTATTCAGCAGCGGCCAAGGCAGTACTCCCCTGAGAAAAATGCAATTATCAAAACATAGGTCGAGAAGCTTCTAAAAGCGGATATCATCAAAGAAATCCAGTACCCGACCTGACTGGCAAACATAGTAATGGTCAAGAAGGCCAATGACAAATGGCGGATGTGCGTCGACTTCACATGTCTCAACAAAGCTTGCCCAAAAGACTGCTACCCGTTGCCCCACATAGATGTGCTCGTAGACTCCATAGCCGGGTTTGAAATGCTAAGCTTCCTGGATGCATACTCAGGGTACCACCAGGTCAAGATGAACGAGCAAGACAAGGCAAAGACAACTTTTCGAGCAGCTAGGGGCATTTACTGTTACAAGATGATGCCCTTCGGGCTGAAGAATGCAGGGGCTACCTATCAGCGCATGGTCAACAAGGTCTTTGGCTCTCAGCTTGGTAGAAACATGGAAGCGTACATAGATGACATGGTCATCAAAACAAAATCACCCCCATAATAAATATTCTTAGTAGTCACCATGTACAAAATCAAACATACATTAATCCGATCTCGTACTGACATAAAGATTTGTTAGCATTATATTATTTATCTACTTTGGAGTAGTTCATATCATAAAAGATACTCCATTTATCCCTAAAAATTATACTTTCCTTAGTAAAAAGTCAAACTAAAACATTATCAATTTAACGTACATTTATTATACTATATATATATATATTTTTGAAGGAATTAAAAAAACTTTGAATATTAACATCTGCATTATATAATTTGGTGATTACCAACATTTGGTCAAAAGTTAATCAAAATATAAAAAAAAAACTAAAGTCTTGATTGACCTTAAGTTAAAACCTAAATGTTACACCGAAAAACCTAAATGCAACATCGCTTAAATTCGTAATTGTTCTCAAAAATGATTTAGGGTGCGTTTTTCCAGTATGATTCTAGAGCTTATTTTAAATTTGGGGTTTTGTATGATTTGATAAAAAAATATGAGAGAAAAATTTGTGGGACTAAATAGTGAGAAAATTCAAACTATAACATTGACCTTAAATGAGTGGCCCTAAATGCAACATAAAAAACACTAAAATATCTCATCATTTTTCTTAGCAGAATTTTTCTAATATATTTTATTTTGAAAGCTATGCTTTCATTTGAATTTTCTTGCACTCTTTTTCTTCCGTTTCAGTTTTTTTTAAACATCGACAGGAAGCAGAAGTCTTCAGAAAGCTTGCTTGACTAAAAAAAATGGCCCCATAAAATTAATTCCCCACCCACATCCTACTCTCTCAAAGGGTAGGTTAAAAGTGTATATGCTTTTATGGTTAAGTTAATGTGGGTAATAGAAACGATGTCGAATGAGGGTTTAATGTGTGCTTAGCACACTCCATTCTTTTTAATTTGGCTCAAAAGGGGACACTAGAGATATTTTTAGTAAAGGTCAAGAAATATTTAGGCTCAAACGATTCAAAGATGACCTAAATAATTTCTTAATGCCAAATACTCATGCAGTTTTTAAAGCAAGTAAGACACATAAAATATCATATCAACTGTGGGAATTGTGGGGTTGAATGTTAAGCATCACTGGATTTCACATAAGCATTCGCTAAAACAGATGGTAAGGACAATCGAGACTAACATGCAGACACTGTTCGAAAGTGTGCTTGAGATATATTAGTGAGAAAAATCTAAGGGATCTAACTTATCATGCAATCAACCCTAAGTTACAATTTCAATGCAACAATCATGTTCGGACGGCTATTAATCATATTCTTGTGCATATTTTGTTGAAATGAATTGTGTGTTATAAACTTTATAAAAATATTCTAATCAATCCATAATTATGACTGGTGTAGGTGCACAGAGATTTGGAGAAAATCAAGAATTTTGCAGAATCAAGTAAATTCCAGAAGGATCTATGGAAAAGTTATGTGGTTCATTGCATTAACTCCTCATCGACTAGTACAACCACACAAAGACTCAAGGATGAAAATTTTGAATTAAAATATTTTTTGATTTTTTCAATTTTTTATAAAAAATTTGGAGATGATGATGACACAATTGATGATGGGTCCCCATAATGGGAACCGCAAGAACAAAATATTATAGTATTCTGGTCAAGGCAACATCTCCGAAAATAAGAAAAATTAAAAAGCAAGAAAGAGAATCCCCCCCCTAAACTTAATTTCTATTTTGTCCCCAAAATTGAGGAACGTATGAGAGGATTGATGGGGAAGGACAAATATCAAAATGACATAGCAGGCCCACCTAACGAAAGAGGAAGAAACTTGGGCCTCGACTCACGGCTAGTCGAGAGGAAATAACGAATAAGGACGAAACTCGGAGATTGTGCCAGGTGGCATCCCAAAATATGTGGAGACATTCTGCTCCACCTGGTTAACCCAATCGAAGAAGTCAGTCTGGTCGGCACGCATTTGTGCCAACTACTGACTCACCATATCAACTTCGTGGACAATCTCCTCCTGCCTGTTGGAGATCACCTCCAACGGATCCTCCTCCTCGGGCTCCTCCTCGCGAGGGCCTCTCTCTCGTGGTTGGCGAGCGTGCTTAAACAATAAAGCCCTAGTAATAGTGGGCACCTTTCGATCCTCTCGAACTGAGCCCACGGCTCACCGATCCAAGTAATCAAATTCGAGAACGCGAATCCCGTATTTGTAGTACCTCTAATAAAGGTCCTAATTTGGCCGTTGATTAGGCGGCCAACATCGACGGACCCACCAGTAAGGATGGTGAAGATCAAAATTGCCTTAGCCCAAGTCACCGTGTTGGTGACTGGAAGGCATGAGTCGGTTACAGATAAATTTGAACACGACCTTGGCCGTGTTCGTCAGAAAGGACTCCTCCATAGTACGGGCTCCGAATGGTGGGTTTTGGTTAAAGGTCCAAACCACACCAGGCGTTGCGATAGTCGCATTAATCGCCTCGAGAGTAATAGGGTCAGAAAGGTGGCGGCTATAGTCGTCGGCACCACTCGCAAAGTTGGAAGTGCCATAATAACCATTAATGTCTTGGGACGTAAAACTAACGCTCACGTTCCTAACATTAACGGTCTCTAGAACACTACCATCTATAGAGATTTTCCCGTTGGCATAGAATTCAAGGACGATAGCCACGATGGCCGCGCCCGGAGAAGCAATAAGAGGGGCCCACCTACGGTTTCTAAAGTTCTCGTGGAGGTCAAAGTCTCTAGCCTTAAATTCCCTTTCAGGGATTATGGTCTTGGAGAGCTTCCTAGAGTAGCTCTCCGACGCCTCAAAGGAAATGAAGCGGTGGACATCATAATCTTGCTCCTCCTCTTGGGAGCGGGACGTGGACGTGCCGGTATTTCTACGCTTGGGGGCCATTTGATTTTTAAGCACAAAAAAAAAAAATTAACAAACAAAAATCTACTCTTTCTAAAAAATAAAATTATATCACAACCCAACTAATAAAGCATGCAAAAATTAATTTTTACGTAAAAATAAATCTAACACCCTAGCATGCAGATATTTTAGCACGTCAAAAATTGAAATAAGAGGGTAAGAAGATACTTGGAATTGCAAACTTTAGAAGATGAAGGCGTTGGCCGGATTTTCTTGAAGCTTTCGTCGGAAAAAATGGAGGTCACACCTTCTTCAAGCTTGAGGGAGTGAGATGAGGGTGGAAAAGGATGATGGGGTTGAAGGAGGGAGAACCTTTGCTTGGATCTTGACCGGAATGGAAGAGCTTCGCCGGATTTTGTGAGGAAGAGAGGGATCTTACTGCTGCTTTGCTTTGAGAGAGGGAGAAAATTCGTAGTGATTTGCTGCTGCTGCCCGGCTTTTGCTTATAAAGGGGACCTTGCGGCCGCAAGGTCGACAGTCATGCGTTGGCAAAGATTCGGTTGTACTTCTGACGGTCACACTTCGGGCATTTATTAGGGCCTTGCGCCCGCAAGGTCTCTAGAACATTTCAGGCTTTTTCCGTTTCCAACTTTTTGACAGGTTTGCAGTTTAGTCCTTCTGTTATGTTCCGTTAGGTCCGTTTCTTTCCTGCACTCTAAAAATTCTACACAAACTCTAAACTAAAACATTAGCAACATATAAATACAATACAAACTTGAATTTTAGCATATTTAATTTTAAATTAAATGTCCAAAATTAAATATGACGGAGAATAAGCATATTTAAATTATACTACGAAAGCAAATAAAATTCATCTTAGTGGGTTGCCTCCCACCTAGCGCACTTGTTTAACGTCTTTGGCTCGACCCAATTGCAAACCTAATCATTTGGTGGTTCATTGTCAGCAAGACAAATAAGTTCAATTGTTCTTTCTATTGACATGGGTTCAAGGTATGGTTTGAGTCGGTGACCATTAACTTTAAATACTTCATTGGTCCTTGGGTTTCTAATATCAATTGCTCCATAAGGATAAATTCGAACTATAGTGAAAGGACCAGACCATTTTGATTTCAATTTTCCGGGAAATAGCCTGAGTCTAGAATTGAAAAGTAATACCTTTAGTCCTGGACGAAACATTTTGTTGGCTAATCCCATATCATGGTATTTCTTGGTCTTTTCTTTATAGGTTTTCGCATTTCATACGAATTTAACCTATGTTCTTCTAATTCGTTTAACTGGAACAATCTTTCTTCACCAGCCAAAGTTAAATCTAAGTTAAGTTCTTTGACCGCCCAATAGGCTCTATGTTCAATTTCAACTGGCAAATGACAAGCCTTGCCATACACCATTCGGTAAGGACTCATTCCTATCGGGGTCGTATATGCGGTTCGGTATGCCCACAAAGCATCATTAAGTTTAGACTGCCAATTTTTACGGTTTGGTCTAACAGTTTTCTCTAAAACTGCTTTTATATGTCTGTTACTCACTTCCACTTGGCCAGATGTTTGAGGATGATAGGGTGTAGTTAACTTGTGAGTTACACCATATTTTCTAAGGACTGTATTTAGCAATCTATTGGTGAAGTGTGTTCCCTGATCACTAATTATGGCCTTAGGTACTCCAAACCGAGCAAAGATATCTTCCACAAATTTGACAACGGTTTTTCCATCATTATTTTTAGTTCCAATAGCTTCTATCCATTTAGACACATAATCAACAGCAACTAAAATATACTCACAATTATTAGAGACTGGAAAAGGACCCATGAAATCAATACCCCAGACATCAAAAATTTCAACAACCATATTTACATGCAAGGGCATTTCATTCCTTTTTCCTATTCCACTGGTTCTTTGACACTTATCACAAGTTTTATAAAATATGTCACAGTCTCTAAAAACAGAAGGCCAATATAATCCAGATTGCAAAAATTTTCTAGTTGTTTTATTACCACTAAAATGACCACCACAAGAATATTCATGACAAAATGTCATAATACTTTGTTGGTCTTGTTCTGGAACGCATCTCCTAATTATAGAGTCGGAGCACATTTTATATAAATGAGGTTCTTCCCAAAAATAATAATTTGCTTCTGTTAAAAATTTCTTTCTTTGATAGAAATCAAAGTCAGGATTTATGATATCAGACACATAATAATTGACATAATCAGCATACCATGGATCTAAATCTTTGACTGCTAATAATTGTTCATCGGGGAAGTCTTCATTTACATGAATTTTATTATCAAGAAATTGACGTTCAAGTAAGGGTGAAAATTCCAATCTAGACAAATGGTCAGCTACGACGTTTTCTCGTTCCCTTTTTATCTTTAATAGTAATGTCAAATTCTTGCAATAATAACATCCACCTTATGAGTCTAAGCTTTGCCTCTTTCTTACTCAATAAATATTTTAGAGCTGCATGATCAGAAAATATTATGACTTTTGATCCTAACAAATATGGTCTAAACTTTTCTAATGCATACACAACTGCTAAATTTTTTTTTTCTGTTGTTGTATAATTAAGTTGTGCATCATTCAATGTCCTACTAGTATAATGAATTACATGTGGTTTCCTATCTACCCTTTGACCTAACACAACTCCAATTGCAAAATCCGAAGCATCGCACATGATCTCGAAAGGGAGAGACCAATTGGGGCCGGTTAAAATTGGGGCGCTTGTCAATTCCTTTAATAAATTAAATGCGTTTAAGCATTCTTGATCAAAGATGAATTCGGTGTCTTTTGCCAACAGATTACATAGAGGTTTACAGATTTTTGAAAAATCTTTTATAAATCTTCTATAAAAACCTGCGTGTCCTAGAAAACTTCTAACACCTTTGACAGAAGTTGGGGGAGGTAGTTGTGATATAACTTCAATTTTTGCCTTATCGACTTCAATTCCTTTATTAGACACAACATGACCTAAAACGATTCCATGTTTAACCATGAAATGACTTTTCTCCCAACTTAGGGTCAAGTTAGTTTCACAACATCTTTTCAAGACCGATGTAAGATTTTCTAGGCATTGATCAAAAGAATTTCCAAATACTAAGAAATCATCCATGAATTCTTCCACACATCTTTCCACTAAATCTGAAAATATAGAAATCATGCATCATTGAAAAGTAGCTGTGGCATTACAAAGTCCAAAGGGCATTCTCCTAAATGCAAAGGTACCAAAGGGACATGTAAAAGTGGTTTACTCTTGGTCTTCGGGTGCTACGGGGATTTGGTTGTAGCCAGAGAACCCATCAAGAAAACAATAATATTCATGACCAGCTAGTCTTTCAAGGATTTGATCAATAAATGGCAAGGGAAAGTGGTCCTTCCTAGTTGCCGTATTTAATTTCCTCAAATCAATGCACATTCTATAACCAGTGATAGTTCGTGTGGCAACTAACTCGTCTTTATCATTTTTAACGACTGTAATTCCCGATTTCTTAGGAACTACTTGAATTGGACAAACCCATTTACTATCAGATATTAGGTAAATTATACCCGCATCGAGAAGCTTAAGGACTTATTTTCTCACTGCTTCTTCCAAGTGAGGGTTAAGTCTTCATTGTCTTTCTCTAGAAGGTTTACTATCTTCTTCCAAGTGTATTTTATGCATACACATAGACAGACTAATGCCTTTTTAATCTACTAAGGACCATCCTATTGCTTCTCTATATGTCCATAAAACTTTTAATAGGCTTGCTTCTTGTTCTTCTGTTAAATTTGCAGCAATTATAACAGCCAAAGTTTTACCTTCCCCTAAAAATGCATATTTCAAATGGGTTGGTAATGGCTTTAATTCTTTTTTGGGGAAGATTTAACAAACGGAATGTATTTAGAATTTTTAGGTTTAATCATTTCTTCTTTAGCCTCCTCAATGTTTTCTACTTTTTCTTCCTCTACTTCTATTTCTTCAAAAAGAGATTTTGGAATTTCCACTTCTTCTTCTTCATTATTTTCATCCTCTTCTTTTTCTATTTTATCAGAATTATTTTCTGATTCAGACTCTTCCATTTTATCTTTATCTTTATTCTTAAGGGCTTCTAATCTTTCTCTATCTTTTCTTTCATCAGTCTCTCGAAGTTCTCTTTCTAACTCTTCAATGTCAAATTTTATATCAGAGAAAGGTTTATCATCATAACTTACAAACACATCTTTCTCCTAATCAACATTCTCACAATTTTCTTCAAAGGTTTGCGTTGTTAGTTTTTCAATTTCATCAATTGAGAAACATGCATTCATGTCACTCGGTCTATTCATTACATCAAAATCTGAGATTTCTACAGTTTCACCTAGGACTGACATTGTGAGTTTACCATTCTTAACATTTATCATTGTATTGGCAGTGGCCATGAAAGGTCTGCCTAACAAGATAGGGACTTCATTATTTGTGCATATTTTCCTTTCCATCTCTAGAACCACAAAATCAACCGGAATGATTAATTTATCAACCTGAACTAGGATGTCCTCTACTATACCCAAAGGATGTTTAACTGAACGATCAGCTAATTATAAAGACATATTAGTGGGTTTTAGTTCTCCCAACCCTAATTGTTTATAGACTACAAAAGGCGTCAAATTAATACTTGCTCCTAAATCTAACATAGCCTTCATCTTTTTAGAACTACCCAATGAGACTTGGATATTAAAGCTGCTTGGATCTTTCAACTTAGGGGGAAGTTCGGGTTGTAAATCGACTTACGCTTTCGTAAACAATAATTTTTTCATTGTTTTCGAATTTGTGTTTCTTAGAGTGAAGATCTTTGAAAAACTTAGCATAGGCTAGAATATTTTTAATAACATTAAGCAAAGGAAGGTTAACATTCACTTTGCATAAGAAGTTATAAATTTCCGAAAATTGTTTATCCATTCTGTTTTTCATAAGTCTTCTAGGGAATGGTATTTGAGGGACATATGGTGGTAGTGCCACATAAGGTTCCTTTTCTTCTTGTTCTTTTTCTTGACCTACTTTTTTTTTACTTTCTTTGTTTGGCAATTCTTTTTCTACGTCTTGATTATTTGTTTGATTATTTTCATTTTTATCATTTTCAACTTCTTTTTCAGAATTATCTAATTTATCAGGCACATCAGAAGATTGAATAGGATCACTTACCTCTTCTCCAATTACTCTACCACTTCGCAGAGTAGTGATAGATTTTGCTTGTTCAGTTTGACTAGGGAACTTCCCTTCTTCTCTTTTCTCGTTCATAACTTTTGTAAGTTTCTCCCTTCAAATTTCTACTTCTTCTAGCACATATTTCATAAGGGCAGCTTGACCTTTGCTTGCTCCATCCGATTTTGAAACTTCTTCAATTCGCAATTGTCCATGATTTGGGAATTGTTGAGGTTGTAGTGGTTGAGGTTGTAATGGTTTATTTCCTCCACATGAAAAATTAGGTTGATTCCTCCAACCAGGATTATATGAGTTTGAGTATGGATCATTCCTTTGTCTTCGAGGGTACATGTTCATGGCATTAACCTATTCAGAATACATAGCACTAGATGGACAAAAATTAGTAGCATGAGAATATAATTCACACATGGCACATGATTCTTGAATTGGTCAATTTTCGTATTAAGCTTGTATATCTGGTTTTTCGTGAACTTGGAATAAATATCTACTTTTACCTCTTGCACTTTTCTGTTGAGAATTTCTACTCAACATCTCAAATAAATCTTCTAGTGCAACTGGTATCATTTTATTAATAGAACCATCGACCGCACTATCAACCATAGTTTGTAAAGCAGGCGAAAGAGCATGATAGAATTGAAGTACTAACACATCTTGAGACAGATTATGATGAGGACACATAATAAGTATGCTTTTAAATCTATCACATGCTTCATGGAATGTTTCACCTGGATCATTTTGAAAAGATATGATTTGTTTTCTGTATTCAGTAAGAGATGCATGTTTATAATATTTACCCATAAACAAATCATATAATTGAGCCCAAGTATAAACACTACTAGGTGCCAGATTCATAAACCATCTTTTCGCCAATTATTTTAATGCACTTGGAAAGTATTTCATTTTTACTTGCTCTTAAGTCAAACCTCCCAATGGAAAAGTACTCATCATATACTCTTATTCTCTAAGGAAACTTACTAGATCTTCAGCAGGCATTCCATGAAAAGAAGGTATCATATTAAAATAATGACCTTTTAGTTTGAAATTCTTTACTGTTTCCGGTAAAATTAGACATGATATTACTACATTCAACGTAGGTCTACTATAATCATTAATAGTTCTTCGATTTACTACTACTTCCATATTTCTAGCAGGTTCTTCTTCTCTTTAATTCACATTGACCAGATGAACTGGGTTTTCAGGATTTTGATTATTATTGTCCATTGGAGGATCAACTAGAAGATCCTCTTGATTCAATTGTTCTTGATTATCAGGCTGGGTTGCTAGATTATCAAGATCTTTCTGATTCTTTCCAATATTATTTATATTTTGATTTAGTTCTACCAGTTTAGGATTCAAAGATCTACAACCGTGCATAAAATAAATAAAGCAATTAAAACAACTAACTACTAAAAATAAATAATTTTTTTTTGTATTTTTATTTTATAAAGACTGAATTAAAAACTACGCTACCAACAAACTAACTATGCAAACTAGCTTGTCCCCGGCAACGGCGCCAAAAACTTGATCGATATCTTATTTTAATTATTCTTTGCATGTGGACAAGACTATTGTAGAATAGTTTTGGGAAACAAGGGTCGAACCACAGAGACAAGAAGATCACAAATACCACGATTATCGGTAGCAAATTATTAAAATAAGGGGGTTTTTATATTGATTTAATCTAAACAAATTATTATTCTAAAGTTAACTAATTTAGCAGCAATCACAGATTATGTAGATCTTATGATGGATGGAAATCTATGATTAGGGTTTCACTTGTATCTCATCTATGGCTTATTTTGATAAAGTATCATTCAATTTCTTGGGTTCGTTCACACAATATAGATATAGCCTGTCGAATTACCATTCAGTCTCCATCTCCAAATAATTCATCTATTCTATATCCTAGGCACAAGAACATATGATCCTAACTATCACTTAGGTCATATATGGAACCTGGCCCTAACTTATCACTCTCGTGCATAGATAGGTTCAATTTATCATGATGGTGAGCCAGTGTACGACATATGCACATTGATCATGCAGTTATCTGCACCTCTAAGCCTTTATTATTCACGATTACATTCATTTGTTCAAAGTGAGATAATAGAGGGATTGATAATCACCACGATCAACAAGAATTGAACGAATAAAAATAGATTAAAGCATAGATTCGATACAAGTTACCTCCCAACTCCTAGATTAATAGATGTTTAGTTCATCCTTGTAGATGAACAGTACATGGAGATGATTGAATACATGAATCGATCTTCAAAACTTGTAATTACAATAACTAAACTATGTTATACACTCTAAATCCTATGCTAGAACTATCAAAAACTACTTTCTGGCCGTCCTTGAGCTTTGGCTACCGTCTTTTATTTATACCATGGAGTTGTGGGGGCTTAGGAGTTTTAGTCTGGCTTGAAAACCTCCGAAAGTCGGTTCAGGCTACCTTACGGCCGCAAGGATCTTCAATTTCTGGGGCGCTCTTACTGCATACCTTGCGAAGGCAAGGTAAAAATACCTTGCGGTCGCAAGGTCATCAGAATGTCCTTTTGCCGTTTCTTTTTCAATTTACACTTTGGCCCCTTTTTGAAATATTCACCAAAAAGCCTTATAATTCATATAATTCCACCTAAAACCCTGAAACTCATAAAACAACTGACAAACACATATTAGTAGCCAAAAGCCTCGTGGAATAGCTCAGTTTAAGTCTTAAAAGTACCCGATATCGACGTATAAAATACATCGATCACCTATGCTTGCTCGCAAACTCAAGTTTCGGTTTTATTTATGTAATTCTACTAATACTATCTGGATCTTGGTTAAATCATCCTTTAACTGTATGGAGACTAATGAATCTATGCAGCATCTGACTATCAATATCCGTCACTACTCGTGGGCTCATTCGGACTTTATCACCTCGGTTTATGCTAAATGCTCATGTAGCGAAAGACAAGTTTTGTGAAATGATATTATCGATATGGGGAATGATTTTAGTAACAGTCCTTGGTTGGTCTTCGGGGACTTCAACATTATTTTGGAATCCCATGAAAAAATAGGTGCTAACGGTTGGGATAGACAAGGTGCTCATGAATTCCAAGCCCGCCTTAACTCTGCGGGTCTTATGTATATCAGCTTTACTGGTAGCAGGTTCACATGGAGTAACAACCGCGATGGTCAAGCCACTATTTATCAGCGTCTTAATAGGGCTGTTTGTAATTCCGACTGGATTTCCTCTACTTCGGTGGACCATCTTAATCGAACTTTCTCGGACCACTCTCCCCTCCTTATCTCCATTAATTCAGCTTCAAATTCCAGACCGTATCACTTTCGTTTTCTGAATGTTTGGCCAACCCACCATACTTTTCTTGCAACAGTCGAAAAGGCTTGGGCGGGTAATGTTAGGGGTAGACCCATGGTGAAGTTTGTAAACAAATTAAAAGTTGTTAGGGTGGCTTTAAAAGATTGGAATAAAACGGTGTTTGGTAATATTTTTCAGGCTGTTAAAATCGCTGAAGATGATGTTCTAGCTAAGGAAATTCTCTTTGAAGACAATAAAAGTGCAAGTAACCGTGCAGATCTTCACTTGGCCCGTGCTACTTTAAAGCATAAAATTAAGAATGAAGAGGACTTTTGGAAGTAAAAAATCCCACCTTCGTTGGTTGAACGAATGGGATGGTAACACTAGATTATTCCACACCTCGGTTAAGCAAGCTCGTAGTAAGCTTTTCATCCATCATATTAGGGACATGTATGGTAACTATTTATCCTCTGAAGACAACATCAAAGTTGTCGATGTTGAGTTTTATAGTGATATGCTTACTGCTTCTCCTCGGACTCCTAATGATTCCATTGATGTCATTCCTTCCATGCTGAACTGGGATCACAACAGTTTACTCTTTGCCCCTCCTTATATGGATAAGATCAAAGATATTGTGTTTTCTCTTTCGGGTGAAGTGTTGCGGGGCCTGATGGGTTTTCGGGTAAATTTTATACTTCATGTTGGGATATCATCACTGGAGATATTTTCCTCGCTATTTCTGAGTTCTTTGCTGGTTTTGATATGCCTAAATCCTGGACAAACACCCTTTTGCTTACTATTCCTAAATCTGCGCACATTGATTCGTTTAAGGACCTCCGTCCGATCAACCTATGTAATTTTTGTAATAATATTATTACAAAAATTCATTCTGCTCTGTTAGCTCACATATTACCCTTTATCATTATTGATAACCAGAGTGCTTTTACCAAAGGAAGGCTCATTCAGGATAATTTACTTATGGCTCATGAGATGACTCACCATCTGAAAAAGAAGGTTAATGGCACTAATGTGATTCTCAAGCTTAACATGGCCAAAGCTTTTGATAGGGTTTCTTCGGTCTATTTGATTGATGTTCTCAGGAAATTTGGTTTTGGGGAAATCTTTATAGATATGATTTGACCGATTATTTCCAACAATTGTTATAATGTTTTAGTTAATGGTTCTTATGTTGGATTTTTCCCTTCCTCTCAGGGCCTTCAACAAGGGGACCCTCTTTCTCCTAGTCTCTTCATCATTGCTGCGGAGGTTCTTAGCCGTGGCTTGAATAAACTTCAGCATGATCACCCTCATTATGCTTTCTCTTCTTCTAGTGGTTGCCCTATTATCTCTCATTTGGCGTTCGCAGACGATATTGTCATTTTTTAATTGGTAACAAACATTCTCTTACTCAGCACCGTAAATTCCTTGATCTTTATGAGTAATGTTCGGGTCAGCTAATCAACGATGGAAAGAGTTGCTTCATGGTCTCCAAAAAAAATTCTGCCAGTCAGATTTCTGCAATTCAGAGATATGTGGGATTCAGTAATCAGGCCCTTCCAGTTACCTACTTAGGTTGCCCCCTTTTTGAAGGAAGAAAAACTAAAAGTCTTTTCGACCCCCTTATTTCCAAGATTCAGGCTAAAATTAATTCCTGGATGGGCACCTTCCTTAACCATGCGGGTAAAGTTACTTTGATCAATTCGGTTCTTCAGTCCATTGTTTTGTATCAGATTGCTATTTTGGACCCTCCAGTTTCTGTTATCAAGCACTTAAATAGGATCCTAGCTAACTTTTTTCTGGGGATCTATTGATGGCAAGCTTAAGGCGCACTGGATTTCATGGGATAAATGTTGTCGACCTACTAATGAGGGTGGCCTCGGCATAAGGGATCTTTCTGCTGTTCTTCATGCCTTGTCTATTCAGCTTTGGTGGAGACTCCACACAACTAAAAGTCTTTGGAGTCAGATTATGCAAAAGAAATATTCTTCTACCTCTCATCTCTCTATTTGCTCTTCATCGGGTTCCTCCATTTGGTAGCGCATGTGTTCTATTCGGGCTGATATTGAACCTTTTATTAAATGGATCATTGGGCAAGGAGATTGTTCGATTTGGCACGATAATTGGCTTCTGGATTCTGATCTTCTTCAGTCGATTACCAGTCAATTCACTTTGGTTAAGGACTTATTGTCCTCGCCATTCCAGATTTCTGATGCGGCTCGTTTGGAGCAGGGACACAATGCTTAAGATTTCATTTCTAAGCATGGCATATTTCTCTCTGAGCATCCAGATTCACTCTTGCTGGAGCATTAATATTAAGGGTAACTTTACTCTTGCTTCAGCTTGGCAGCTCACTCGTAGAAAATGGCCAATTCTATCTTCTGCCAAATACATCTGGAACAATCTCCTCCCGAGGCATATTAGTATTTTCATGTGGCACCTTTGGCAATGTAAACTTCCTATCGATGAAAGTATATGATAAAAGGTATTCATTCGGCCTCCCGGTGTACATGCTGCGCTTCGGGCAATATTGAATCCTACTCCCATATGTTTCTGGATAGCCCCATTGCCCGCTTCATCTGTTACTATTTTAATGAGTTAGTGGACATCTCCTGGTAATTTAACACTTTTGATCAGGGTTGTTTTGCCTGGTGGCACTTGGAAGATAACTCCTCCTTACACTCTATTACTCCTTCGATTATTTTATGGGAGCTATGGAAGCATAGAAATTCTAGCCAGATGACAAGTTTCCTCTACCACAGAAGAAATCCTTGTTCCAATCCTTATCCGATGCAAAGGTACTCTCAAAGTTCGATATCAAGTCGGGTTTTTGGCAACTAGGTATAAAACTACAGCTCTGTTGTGCACCAAGTTAACATTTCCACACTTCGTCCACGCCATTTGGAAGGCGAAATATCATCGAAGGTGAACTTTTGTTGGGTATCGCCTTGTCCATTAGGTTTTGGTAAGACGACAAAGGAGTCCCGGTGTTACCTTGAAAAATTATTGAAAAAGAAGAATTAGTTGTTCCTCAAGTTGAGGGTACCCGTCAGCCTAGCTGGGTTATTATTGATAATATCAAGCTGTTGATTGTCTCTATTCTCAAAGGTGCAGGTCTATCTCCTCTCCAAATAGATAATTGGGATTCCTTTTATTCTTCCCGCCTGGGTATTATATCCACTAAGACTATTCGCTTGATTAATCGGTCTAAACATGCTACTTGTCTTTTCAAACTCAACACGGATTGCGCTTGTCGAGGTAATCCAGGGTCAAGTTCTGGAGGTGGCATCATCCATAGTAGCATGGGTGATATGATCTGGGTTTTTTCTGTTTTTTATGGCTATTCCTCCAGCTTTCAAACTGAGTGTTGGGCTCTTATGCACAGCCTCCGCGAGTTGCAATCGAGGTGTCTGAGGCAGGCTGCTATGGAAATTGACTCTAAAAGTTTACTTGATTGTGTTTAGGGTATTGTGCGACCTCCTTGGCGTTGTTCGTACTTGATTAGATCCATTGTTGTTTTTCAAAGTGAGTTAGCTATCACTTTTCATCATGTGTTTATAGAGGCTAATTCAGTGGCTGATGCTCTATCTAATTTTGGTTTTGAAGAGGGTTGTGATGCTATTTTTCAGTCCTTTAATTCTCCCCCCCCCCCCTAAAAGTCAAAGGTCTTGTTACTCTTGACAAAGCTGGAACTCCTTATGTTCGGATCTCTTAGTTTTCTTCTTTCTTGAATTTGCCTAGATTTTGATGTTTGCCCTATGTGTAATTTCTTTTTTGAGGTTAGGCTCCTTAGTCCTCCCAGTTATAAGGCCCAGGCTGGTTGTCCCCCTCAAGTTTGTATTTCCTTTTTATTAAATAAAATCTAGCAGGGTACCATCCATGTTTCCCTAATATATATATATATACACCCACACATACTTATACATTATGTTTATATGGGGAACTTGATGTGTATATATATAAATACATACTTATACATGATGTTATTATGAGGTACTTGATGTGTGTATATATCGATATGCATACTTGTGTGAGAACCCAGCTTCAAAACGCCCGACGTCCGTATGAAAACGACGTGTCTCAAGAAACATCTGAGCGCATGGAATATGTCTGGTCTCGTTGTGGACTCTAAATGTGTATGTACAGAGTCGCCACCT
Source organism: Codonopsis lanceolata (assembly GCA_013146195.2). Taxonomy (NCBI): domain Eukaryota; kingdom Viridiplantae; phylum Streptophyta; class Magnoliopsida; order Asterales; family Campanulaceae; genus Codonopsis; species Codonopsis lanceolata. Next base: position 45,606,063 of record CM028378.1, on the reverse strand, counting down.
TTATTTTAAGGTTAAAATCGAGAAAAACCAATTAATCCAGAAAATATGTAGGTCTGGAGGCTAGGTTACGAGTTGGAAAGGGGTTAAGTACCCAACTGGCCCTTTCGGTCTCCTTTTGGGGTTTAAGTAGATTAACATGCTTTTAAGTGTGGATAGTCTAGAAAATGCATTTTATATGTATGTATGCTAAAAATAACATTGTTTTGTGTTTAATGTTATTTGAGCATAGTAACGGCTTTGTGTGTTTATGCCTAAATATTAAATATATACATTATCAATTTATATATATATATATATATATATATATATATATATATATATATATATATATATATATATATATATATATATATATAAAGATCTTCATTTTCCTACATCTGAACTCTTTATTGTGGATACAAACTCGCTTCTACAAGTAATCTGAACTCTTACAAATTGATGTTACTCCAATGGAGGAGAAAAGGGAAAGAAACTTATTGGTTTTTTGGGAAGGAAGGCGGCAAAGGATTTGTTTCTTCTCAAATTCTCAGATTTAGTCTATATTTGTTTCTTCCTCTCTATTTCTCAGAAGAAAAGCTAAAAGGAATCTGCATCTAAGAATCAATATACCTATATAATTAGGTATTTTACAAAAGGTGATTGTAGAGTTGGATGTTATACAAGAATAGAGAGATATATAAAGGAACAGATACGGTGAGATTTTGGAAGTAGCAATAGTTAGAGATCATTGAAGAGGCAATTGACTTAGATGACCTAGAATTTTGAAAGTGCAACAAAGACCTCTTATTTATGGTGGAAAACACCATGGTTGGACAGAGAAAAGGGCCATTGATATAAATTATATGCAGACCAATAATTCTACTTCACATGAAATACGACTGCTAGTTTAGGTCAATGCCATATGAAGAGAAAGGGATCTTAAAATTCAATCCATTAGAACATATTAATCTGAGTATTTTCTGGTTGCCATCACGTATGTTTGTGTGTGTGAGTGTATGCTTTCTTTTTCTTTCTCTTTTTTAAAAAAACAAAAAGAAAAATATAGACAGACAGAAACAGAATTTCATGGGTAGAAGAAGTGAACTCAAGTATTTTAAGTTGCATGAAGGTAACAAGTATGGTGATATTTAGCTATTTAGAAAGGGAAGAAGATGGTACCTGTCAGTCCTTTGGTAGTGAGTATTTTCTTTCTGATTCATATTTGAAAGAGATTGATCATGAGCTAGAGCTGAGTAACGCTAACTTCATGAGGGTTCTGAGGTTTCCAAAGGGAGGGGAAAAGATTAAGGCTGAAAAGAAACTGCCCAAGGGTTTATTGAGAAGGTAGGAGAAAGGAGAATGATTGTGGAAGGATGAGCACCACAGGAAAGGGGTTTTGAGGATTCAAGCATTGGTGGATTTGTTAGACGGGATTGGGCTAGCTTTTATATGAATAAGAAACTTTCATGGTCAGCGGGCAATTCATCTACAGGAAGAAGTGAACTCAAGGACCTCATAGATCAATTTCCTTAATAGATGGACATATAGAATATTTATAGGGATAGATGAGAGCACACTTTTAACCTATATGAGACCTTATTATATACAATGCAACAATGGTGCACACCCATCAAACAACGGAACCTTAACAAAACATTTACGTACAACAACAACAAAATGGCAATGGTGCACACCCATCAAAAGATGGCACCCCAACAAGAATTTGAGTTATGCAACTTACCTCTGCTTGAATATAAGTGTTTGAATTGGTACGCGAATCCTCTTGTGCTCAAAAATAATTATAATGTCCCCATCCTAAAACCAAGATACAGAAGCATTGTTCAATATGTAGATATTAGAGTAAATATGAAGATGATAATAAAGTTGTAAGGCATAAAAGTGTCATTTTATTAGTAATGGGCTACTAAATGAGTCATTTTCTTTAAAAAAAACTACTTTCAAGCAGGGACATTTGCCTGCAACAGAAGGAGTAGTTATTAGTTACTTCCACGGGTAGCTATGCCTCAATTATTTTACTTTCCAAATATAAACTCTTTGAGAGACTACCTATAATGATCCATAGTTTTTCCTTTCTGCGACATCGTTCTGCTATGGAGTTCTGACAGCAGAGAAGTTATGACTAATGTCATGATCATCACAATACTTTGCTATTCTATTATTGGTGAATTCAGCTCCATTGTCATATTGTACATCACTGATGTCATCGAGCTTTTGTGTCTGTAGTCTTCTAAACAAAGATGTAAGGATGTCAAATGTGTGATCGTTAGAAGACATCATCTCTGTCCAAGTGCATCTTCTATAGTCATCAACTACGAATAGGGTGCATCTGTGACCACCATAGTTGATAGTAGTCACAGGCCCAAAAAGATCCATGCGAAGAAGTTGTAAAGGACTTGTTGTTGCGAGTCCTAGTTTGCTCTTGAAAGAGGCTTTTGAAAGCTTCCCTAGTTGAAAAGCTTTGCATATATGATCATGATCAGCAGAAATTTTTGGCATTCCTCTCACCAAGCCTTCTTTGGATAGCTTTGATAAGTATTTGAAGTTCAGATGACTGAGACGCTTGTGCCACAGCCAACTTTTGTCCTGAGTAGAGTTTGCCACAAGACATAGATTAGCAGCCTTTCCATAGGCATTCAAAATTATCATATAGGCGTTCACTTGTCTATATCCAGTTACCACAATTGAGCATGATTCTGGGTCCTTTATGTCGCATTTGTTTGAAGAAAATTGGCATATGAGACCTTTGTCGTAGAATTGAGATATGCTCAGTAAGTTGTGCTTCAAGCCTTCTACTAGAGAAACTTTTCCAATAGATAGGTTTCTACGAATAATGGATCCATATCCAATAGTTCTTCCTTTCGCATTGTTGCCGAAAATGACTAGAGGATCTTCTGCTTCAGTAATATTTGAAAGAAGACATGAGTTTTCGGTCATGTGTCTGGAGCAGCCACTGTCCAGGATCCATACATCTTTCTTTTCTGAGCTAGTAACAGCCATGAAGCAGACCTGTAATTAAGAAATCAGAAGATCATGGTCACCTTTATTTTTCTTTTGGGTCCAAAGGGTTAGCGATTTTTGGGGACCCATACTTGCCTAAATTTTGGGATAGAGGACCCAGTAGGATTCATTAAGGATTTCAGCAGACATTCATAGACCAAATGGCCTAAACATTTACAAAAATTATAGCGATTGAAATTACAAATGTCATGTTGAGAGAGCTAGTTTTTGGTAGACTTTTGAGCATTTTTTTCTTTTAGCAGCAGCCTTTGATTCAACAAACTTGTTGACAACAGGTTTAGAGGGTTCTGTATGAGTTTTCTTACACTACTAGAAAATTGGTTTTACGTGATTGTTGGTTGCGATGGTTTTTGAAACCATCACATAAACTTCTTTTTTGCGATTGTTTTTTTCCATCACTTTTCTGCAATCACCTTATGTATATGCGATTGCCTAACAATCGCCAGTGTCATCACCATTGAATATTTGAGGGTAATTAACCAAAGAAAATAGGTCCCGTGAAAAATAGAAAGATAATGTGATGGTTTTCGTAAGTACGCAATTGCATTTGTAGTCGCAAAATTTGACTAATACCGAGCGATAGTTTTGCCATCACATTTATAAATAAAAAAATAAAACTAAAAAAATATAAAATATAAAAATAAGTTTTAGTGATTATTGGTTGTGATGGCTTCAAAGGCAATCACTTAATCTTCTTTTTTGCGATTACTTTTTCCATTGTTTTTTTCTTCAATTGCCTTATGTTTATGCGATTGCTTTACAGTCGCTAGTGTCATCGCCTTTGAATCGGCTGTGATGGCTTTTGAAACCGTCGCATAATCTTCTTTTTAACGATTGTGATGGCTTCAAAGGCAATCACTTAATCTTCTTTTTTGCGATTACTTTTTCCATTGCTTTTTCTTCAATCGCCTTATGTTTATGCGATTGCTTTACAATCGCTAGTGTCACCGCCTTTGAATTGGCTGTGATGGCTTTTGAAACCGTCGCTTAATCTTCTTTTTAGCAATTGTGATGGCTTCAAAGGCAATCACTTAATCTTATTTTTTGCAATTACTTTTTCCATTACTTTTTCTTCAATCGCCTTATGTTTATACAATTGCTTTACAGTCGCTAGTGTCATCGCCTTTGAATCGGCTGTGATGGCTTTTGAAACCGTCGCTTAATCTTCTTTTTAGCGATTACTTTTTTCATCGTTTTTTTTCGGCCATCGCGTTATGTTTATGTGATTGCTTTACAATCGCTAGTGTCATCACCTGAGATTATAAAGAATTCAACATAAAATTTATTTTTAAAACATAAACAATTGCAAATGCATCTAGTGGACGTGTAGTGGTTGATACAAAATTACTAATTATTTATTACAAAATTAATTGCGTCTTTTGTTCCTGAGATGATCTTTCCACCTTCGTTTTTTGATTCAATGGAGCATCTACCCATTCATTTAGCTTATGAAGCCAAAGTGGGAGGGCCAGTGCAATATCGTTGGATGTACCCTTTTGAGAGGTAAAAGAGTTATTATTACTATAAGCAAATTTCTTTGTTTGCATGTTCCTTTTCTTACCTAACACATTCTAATCACGTAAAATAGGTGTATGCATTCATTAAAGAAAAAGGTGCGAAATAAAGCTTGCCCAGAGGGCTCGATTGCCGAGGCATATTGGATAGAGGAGGTTGCCAACTTTTGCTCTCAATATTTTGAATCTAGTGTCCAAACAAAGTTCAATAAACCTGATCGAAACAATGATGGGGGTCAACCAGGCGAAGGGCGGCGTCCTTATTCACCCTTGAAGGTCGACCACTTGGAGAAGGAAAACAACGATGGTTGTCGGATGAGAGCTTAATCTTTAACCTCATATATCCTATTTAAGCTGCGATAACAAAGAGGTTTATGACTTGATGAGGTCAGTATTTGTATTTATACTATTATTAAAATGAACATAAGTATTTTTCTGGTTATGTATTTCTTTTCATGTTATTTTATAGTGACCATATGGATATATTGGAGGAACTTCATCCTCAAATGTCAGTTGAGCAATTGGAACATGAACATAAGCTGACCTTTCCGACTTGGTTTAAGGAGCAGGTTGACAAAGATGATAAGATTGATGCTCGTCTCAAGCAATTGGCGTATGGTCCTCATAGAAACGTGTTAAGTTATGATGGGTTCATTGTGAATGGCTTCAGGTTCCATGCAAAGAAACTAGAACCTAGAAGAGCAACTCAAAATAGCGGGGTGGTAGTCAAAGGAATTAATTATGGAGATAATGGCGGGACTATTATGGGCGTTTATTGGAAGTCATTAAGCTAGAATATTATGGCGAAGGAACATTATTTTCTTGTTCATGTGTGAATGGTTTGACCCAAATAAAGGGGTTGAAGTAGACAAGTATGGGTTTACAAAAGTCAATACAAAATCAAGACTCAAATCATATGAGCCTTTTGTGATTGCATCTTAAGTTTCACAGGTATTTTATGCAAATCTGTGGCAAAAAAAGTCAAGCTTTGGGCAGAGTCATTACAACCAAAGCTAGAAACACTTATGATGTTGTTGAAGTTGAGGATGTGGATGTGGATACTTACCAAGAGGAAGAGGCCCAAGTGATAAACCTTATTAATTTCGATGATGACGGTGAGACTCACGAACTTCATGATACTGCTCAACATGGACAAGAAGTTGAAGGAGAAGATGAAGATGACATCAGTGAAGACGATATAGACGAAAATGAAGATATGGATATACTAGATAACGGCGATGATGAGGAAGAATAGGAAGAAGATGACTAAAATGCCAATGATTGTTGTAATTAAATTTACTTCTTTTAGAAAATTGATAAATAGTTTCAAGTCTATTTCTACTATTTGATAATAAATAATTGTTGAATGTCTTTTCTGTTTTTATATTTTTTAATATAATAGTCTAGTAATATTTTTAGTTGTATTTATGGCTTTTTATTTAATGTCCATTTAGTTAATGATGTTCTTAAATAACTTATGAATAACTCCTTTAACTGATAATGATCTTGATTTGCTCCTCTTTTAGGAATGACAAGAGGAGGAATGACAAGTTGTGGAATTCGCACACGTGACAAATAAAAATCCTCATCAATGAAAACAAATTCATCATCATTGAATACTAATCAACAAGAAAACGTTGATAAGAGCTTGCGACCTCCGATAGTTAATTGAGGCGACGCCTATCCTTTCGAGCCTATACATGGTAGAGTATGAGTCCAAGTATATCTTTTTTTTTATGAAATGCTTCTTCTCTTAATGTATATTAATCTCAATTCTACTCCTTTGTTAGGAACAACTAGAAGTGAAGGTCCTACAATTCCTAAGAAAAGGCGGTCGTCATTATGTTCTAATATGGAAGAAAACATAGATGATTGCTCGCGACTTGACCGATCTGATGAGCCTATTTATTTAGTGGGGAGTATGAAATGCGTTTTTGAGGCAATCGTAATTTTATTTTTCTCAAATGCATACTAATTAATCTAATTTTTACTCCTTTATAAGAAACCCGATAGGTGAAGTTCTTTCCTTATTAAGAAGAGCCAGTCGACTTCAATTCCAAATCTTGAAGCTAATTTGGAAAGGCATCAAGTTGATAACTCACGGGGCATGATAACTCACATGGAGCCTCACTTGTGCAGGCATGCTAATATGGGAGTACAAGTGTTGGTACTAGTCATCTTGGGGAGATTACTCATGATCAACGGCGTAAGAAGACAGTGGTTCCACTCTTGGTGTGAAGGCACCCTTGTTTGGTAAAAAAGTTAAAGTTAGAGTTTTAGCAAACACGTAAAGTCTTTAAAAAACAATTAACTTATACTTTTCAATTATATATCTATTTTAGCTTGTAATGTGTTTAAAATTGTCACTTATAATTTTAACTTGCATTTAATTATTACAGTTTGATTCCTATCCAAGCACGTCTGAAGATAGGTCCAATAATCAACTGACATTACACAAAAGTGATAACAAAATTGGAGAAAGTTGAGAGGAACAAGTGGATCGTGTGGGGAATACTTGGTAGATGAGACAAAAAGTAGTTTAAATTATTATATATATTTTTTCTTTTATAATTTACGCTTTTATATTCATACTTTACTTTTTGCTCGAAATACTTTTCGCTTTGTTTCACTTGAAGAAGAGGCTAGGGAGTCGACATGTTTGGGAGAAGATATTAAGGCGAAATTTTGCGAACTACTTGCAGTTGGAAGAGAGAAGCAATGAAAAAAATATGGATCGATTAGAGGCTCGGAATCACAAGCTTTGGTTGGACAAGCCTTGAAGTATGGCAGAAATTGTGATTATTGGATGAAGCGAAAGTTTCTTAAAGCAAGTGCGTTACGTAAAAAATAGAGAATCTACAAAGGAGTTGCGCACACTTACGGAAACATCACATACGAAGACGCCAAATTGAGAGTTATAGTTTGACTTCATCATTTGATATACGCTTGAGTTTAAGTAAGTTTTTACTATTATGATAGCAGCATAATTTTGTTTACTTTCTTGATTCTCAATTAAATCTTGTCATGTTCTATCATTTTCATGTATAGTTTAAAAGTTGGGTCGTGCACCA